>CM053027.1:154688591-155288591 GCA_028564925.1 Lithobates sylvaticus | reverse complement strand
CTTCTGGTCTTCCTTCTTCATCTTCTCCTTCCGGCATCTTCTTCCATCTTCTTCTTCCTTCGATTCGCTTCTTCTTCCTCTGGTCTTCTCGTCCTTCTCGTCCGGCGTCGTCCTTCTCGTCCGGCATCGTCGTCTCTTCTCGCAGGCCGCTCCTCGCAATGGGAGGCTCCCGCTCTGTGAGGCTCCGCTCCGGGTGACAGGTCTTGTATAACGAAGGCACCTGGTGACCCCGCCCCCCCTCTGACATCATGGGGAAAGCCATAGGGAATTCCACATGACGTCCCCGTGCGTCAGAGGGGGCGGGGTCACCAAGCGAATCGAAGGAAGAAGAAGATGGAAGAAGATGCCGGAAGGAGAAGATGAAGAAGGAAGACCAGAAGACAGAAGAAAGAAGATTTTAATAAAGGAATTGTCAAAGACCGTCTCCTGTCATTTTTACAATTTTTGACACTTTTTTGGTGAAATGGTAGGGGTACTTTTGTACCCCCTTACCATTTCACCCGGGGGGGGGGGGGGATCGGGGGGTCCCCTTGTTAAAGGGGGCTTCCAGATTCCGATAAGCCCCCCGCCCGCAGACCCCCACAACCACCGGGCACGGTTGTGGGGATGAGGCCCTTGTCCTCATCAACATGGGGACAAGGTGCTTTGGGGGGGACCCCAAAGCACCCTCCCAATGTTGAGGGCATGTGGCCTGGTACGGTTCAGGCGGGAGGGGGGCCGCTCTCGTCCCCCCCTCCTTTCCTGCGGCCTGCCAGGTTGCGTGCTCGGATAAGGGTCTGGTATGGATTTTGAGGGGGACCCCACGCCATTTTTTTGGGCTAGGGTTCCCCTTAAAATCCATCCCAGACCTCAAGGGTCTGGTATGGATTTTGAGGGGGACTCTACGCCATTTTTTTTTTTTTTTTGGCTGGGGTCCCCCTTAATATCCATCCCAGACCTGAAGGGCCTGGTTATTGAATTTGGGGGGACCCCTACGCATTTTTTTATCAATGACTTCAATGAATGACTGTTCTCTGTATTACGGATCCGACAATTCATTTGCCGGCAAATAGCCGCGAGTGATTTTAAATAGTTTTTTTTTCCTGCAAAAATGACACTGTGCAGGGACAGTTCTCTATATTAGATATACTGAATCTCGAAGCATTCGAAGCATTCGAAGCATTTGTTATATCCGCTATTATAATTTCTTTCATATTAGTTGAAATTACATATTTGTTAGTTACAATACAACATTCGAATTGTTCTCTGTATTGCGGGAATCGGCAATTAGCCGCGAGTGATTTTAAATATTTTTTTTTTTCCTGCAAAAATGACACATTGTACAGAGAGAGTTCTAAACACGGAAACATGACCCCCTTCTATATACTATATACTCTATAGTATGTCTATGAAGGGGGTCATGTTTCCCGTGTTTAGAACTCTCTCTGTACAATGTGTCATTTTTGCAGGAAAAAAAAAAATATTTAAAATCACTCGCGGCTAATTGCCGATTCCCGTAATACAGAGAACAATTCGAATGTTGTATTGTAACTAACAAATATGTAATTTCAACTAATATGAAAGAAATTATAATAGCGGATATAACGAATGCTTCGAATGCTTCGAGATTCAGTATATCTAATATAGAGAACTGTTCCTGCAGTGTCATTTTTGCAGGAAAAAAAAAACTATTTAAAATCACTCGCGGCTATTTGGCAGCAAATGAATTGTTGGATCCGTAATACAGAGAACTGTCATTCATTGAAGTCATTGATAAAAAAAAAAAGCGTAGGGGTCCCCCCAAATTCAATAACCAGGCCCTTCAGGTCTGGGATGGATATTAAGGGGGACCCCAGCCAAAAAAAAAAAAAAATGGCGTAGGGTCCCCCTCAAAATCCATACCAGACCCTTGAGGTCTGGGATGGATTTTAAGGGGAACCCTAGCCAAAAAAAATGGCGTGGGGTCCCCCATAAAATCCATACCAGACCCTTATCCGAGCACGCAACCTGGCAGGCCGCAGGAAAGGAGGGGGGACGAGAGCGGCCCCCCCTCTCGCCTGAACCGTACCAGGCCACATGCCCTCAACATTGGGAGGGTGCTTTGGGGTCCCCCCCAAAGCACCTTGTCCCCATGTTGATGAGGACAAGGGCCTCATCCCCACAACCCTGGCCGGTGGTTGTGGGGGTCTGCGGGCGGTGGGCTTATCGGAATCTGGAAGCCCCCTTTAACAAGGGGAGCCCCAGATCCCGGCCCCCCCCCTGTGTGAAATGGTAAGGGGGTACAAAAGTACCCCTACCATTTCACCAAAAAAGTGGCAAAAATTGTAAAAATGACAGGAGACAGTCTTTGACAATTCCTTTATTAAAATCTTCTTTCTTCTTTCTTCTGGTCTTCCTTCTTCATCTTCTCCTTCCGGCATCTTCTTCCATCGTCTTCTTCCTTCGATTCGCTTCTTCTTCCTCCGGTCTTCTCGTCCTTCTCGTCCGGCGTCGTCCTTCTCGTCCGGCATCGTCGTCTCTTCTCGCAGGCCGCTCCTCGCAATGGGAGGCTCCCGCTCTGTGAGGCTCCGCTCCGGGTGACAGGTCTTTTATAACGAAGGCACCTGGTGACCCCGCCCCCTCTGACGCACGGGGACGTCATGTGGAATTCCCTATGGCTTTCCCCATGACGTCAGAGGGGGGGCGGGGTCACCAGGTGCCTTCGTTATACAAGACCTGTCACCCGGAGCGGAGCCTCACAGAGCGGGAGCCTCCCATTGCGAGGAGCGGCCTGCGAGAAGAGACGACGATGCCGGACGAGAAGGACGACGCCGGACGAGAAGGACGAGAAGACCGGAGGAAGAAGAAGCGAATCGAAGGAAGAAGAAGATGGAAGAAGATGCCGGAAGGAGAAGATGAAGAAGGAAGACCAGAAGACAGAAGAAAGAAGATTTTAATAAAGGAATTGTCAAAGACCGTCTCCTGTCATTTTTACAATTTTTGACACTTTTTTGGTGAAATGGTAGGGGTACTTTTGTACCCCCTTACCATTTCACACAGGGGGGGGGCGGGATCTGGGGGTCCCCTTGTTAAAGGGGGCTTCCAGATTCCGATAAGCCCCCCGCCCGCAGACCCCCACAACCACCGGGCACGGTTGTGGGGATGAGGCCCTTGTCCTCATCAACATGGGGACAAGGTGCTTTGGGGGGGACCCCAAAGCACCCTCCCAATGTTGAGGGCATGTGGCCTGGTACGGTTCAGGCGGGAGGGGGGGCCGCTCTCGTCCCCCCCTCCTTTCCTGCGGCCTGCCAGGTTGCGTGCTCGGATAAGGGTCTGGTATGGATTTTGAGGGGGACCCCACGCCATTTTTTTGGGCTAGGGTTCCCCTTAAAATCCATCCCAGACCTCAAGGGTCTGGTATGGATTTTGAGGGGGACCCTACGCCATTTTTTTTTTTTTTTTTTGGCTGGGGTCCCCCTTAATATCCATCCCAGACCTGAAGGGCCTGGTTATTGAATTTGGGGGGACCCCTACGCATTTTTTATCAATGACTTCAATGAATGACTGTTCTCTGTATTACGGATCCGACAATTCATTTGCCGGCAAATAGCCGCGAGTGATTTTAAATAGTTTTTTTTTCCTGCAAAAATGACACTGTGCAGGGACAGTTCTCTATATTAGATATACTGAATCTCGAAGCATTCGAAGCATTCGAAGCATTTGTTATATCCGCTATTATAATTTCTTTCATATTAGTTGAAATTACATATTTGTTAGTTACAATACAACATTCGAATTGTTCTCTGTATTGCGGGAATCGGCAATTAGCCGCGAGTGATTTTAAATATTTTTTTTTTTCCTGCAAAAATGACACATTGTACAGAGAGAGTTCTAAACACGGAAACATGACCCCCTTCTATATACTATATACTCTATAGTATGTCTATGAAGGGGGTCATGTTTCCCGTGTTTAGAACTCTCTCTGTACAATGTGTCATTTTTGCAGGAAAAAAAAAAATATTTAAAATCACTCGCGGCTAATTGCCGATTCCCGTAATACAGAGAACAATTCGAATGTTGTATTGTAACTAACAAATATGTAATTTCAACTAATATGAAAGAAATTATAATAGCGGATATAACGAATGCTTCGAATGCTTCGAGATTCAGTATATCTAATATAGAGAACTGTTCCTGCAGTGTCATTTTTGCAGGAAAAAAAAACTATTTAAAATCACTCGCGGCTATTTGGCGGCAAATGAATTGTTGGATCCGTAATACAGAGAACTGTCATTCATTGAAGTCATTGATAAAAAAAAAAAGCGTAGGGGTCCCCCCAAATTCAATAACCAGGCCCTTCAGGTCTGGGATGGATATTAAGGGGGACCCCAGCCAAAAAAAAAAAAAATGGCGTAGGGTCCCCCTCAAAATCCATACCAGACCCTTGAGGTCTGGGATGGATTTTAAGGGGAACCCTAGCCAAAAAAAATGGCGTGGGGTCCCCCATAAAATCCATACCAGACCCTTATCCGAGCACGCAACCTGGCAGGCCGCAGGAAAGGAGGGGGGACGAGAGCGGCCCCCCCTCCCGCCTGAACCGTACCAGGCCACATGCCCTCAACATTGGGAGGGTGCTTTGGGGTCCCCCCCAAAGCACCTTGTCCCCATGTTGATGAGGACAAGGGCCTCATCCCCACAACCGTGCCCGGTGGTTGTGGGGGTCTGCGGGCGGGGGGCTTATCGGAATCTGGAAGCCCCCTTTAACAAGGGGACCCCCAGATCCCGGCCCCCCCCCGGTGTGAAATGGTAAGGGGGTACAAAAGTACCCCTACCATTTCACCAAAAAAGTGTCAAAAATTGTAAAAATGACAGGAGACAGTCTTTGACAATTCCTTTATTAAAATCTTCTTTCTTCTGTCTGGTCTTCCTTCTTCATCTTCTCCTTCCGGCATCTTCTTCCATCTTCTTCCATCTCCTTCTTCCTTCGATTCGCTTCTTCTTCCTCCGTCTTCTCGTCCTTCTCGTCCGGCGTCGTCCTTCTCGTCCGGCATCGTCGTCTCTTCTCGCAGGCCGGTCCTCGCAATGGGAGGCTCCCGCTGTGTGAGGCTCCGCTCCGGGTGACAGGTCTTGTATAACGAAGGCACCTGGTGACCCCGCCCCCCCTCTGACGTCATGGGGAAAGCCATAGGGAATTCCACATGACGTCCCCGTGCGTCAGAGGGGGCGGGGTCACCAGGTGCCTTCGTTATAAAAGACCTCTCAGCGGAGCAGAGCCTCACAGAGCGGGAGCCTCCCATTGCGAGGAGCGGCCTGCGAGAAGAGACGACGATGCCGGACGAGAAGGACGACGGCGGACGAGAAGGACGAGAAGACCGGAGGAAGAAGAAGCGAATCGAAGGAAGAAGAAGATGGAAGAAGATGACGGAAGGAGAAGATGAAGAAGGAAGACCAGAAGAAAGAAGAAAGAAGATTTTAATAAAGGAATTGTCAAAGACCGTCTCCTGTCATTTTTACCATTTTTGCCACTTTTTTGGTGAAATGGTAGGGGTACTTTTGTACCCCCTTACCATTTCACACAGGGGGGGGCGGGATCTGGGGGTCCCCTTGTTAAAGGGGGCTTCCAGATTCCGATAAGCCCCCCGCCCGCAGACCCCCACAACCACCGGCCAGGGTTGTGGGGATGAGGCCCTTGTCCTCATCAACATGGGGACAAGGTGCTTTGGGGGGGACCCCAAAGCACCCTCCCAATGTTGAGGGCATGTGGCCTGGTACGGTTCAGGCGGGAGGGGGGGCCGCTCTCGTCCCCCCCTCCTTTCCTGCGGCCTGCGAGGTTGCGTGCTCGGATAAAGGGTCTGGTATGGATTTTGAGGGGGACCCCCACGATTTTTTTTTTTTTTTTTTTGGGGGGACCCTTAAAATCCATCCCAGACCCATTTTTTTTTTTTTTTTTTTTTGGCTGGGGTCCCCCTTAATATCCATACCAGACCTGAAGGGCCTGGTTATTGAATTTGGGGGGACCCCTACGCTTTTTTTTTTTTTTATATCAATGAATGACTGTTTTTTAAATAGCTTTTTTTTTCTGCAAAAATGACACTTTGTCATTCGAATTCATTCGAATGCATTCGAATTCATTCGTTATATCTGCTATAATAATTTCGTTTGAATTAGTTGAAATTTGATATTGGTAGTTGGATTCGAATAATTTGGAGCTGAAATTCGTAAACGGAATTTTTCCTGCAAAAATGACACTTTGTCATTCGAATTCATTCGAATTCATTCGAATCATTCGGCGACGAAATTCGTAAACGGAATTTCGTATTCCGTACGGAATTCGTAAAAAAAAAAAAATTCGTACTACAGATTCGTAAATTCGTACGAATTTCGAAAAATTCGTACGAATTACGAATTCGTACGAAACGAATCGCACATGTCTATCACCAAGAAAGGTTGAATAATACAGTGCAACTAGAGGTGAATTTGAATTACCAATTAGACAGTGATCTGTTCATAGGGTCCAGAGATCCACGGTGATTCATGTAGTGAATCGAAGTGAGCAATGACATGCCAGAGTGAATCTGAAGTCCCTGGGTGAAGCCTATAAGGGCACGACCATCACACGCCCACCACTGTCCCGTAGGTGTGCACTGCAGGAGGGAGGCGTCTTTGGCTGGGTGAAAAGTCGCCCCCGGTGTCAGTGCTATTACACTCCTCCATCTAGCTGCCAGATGGTACTACCATGGAAAGAAGGGGCGGTACCAAAGCAGCGACACCACACCTACAACAAACAGAAGGTGACATTGATGCATGGTGCATGAACGTCCACCCACCCTAAGAAGAAGGGGGAGAGGAGGGTCCATGGCATGCATCTCAGCTCCCAGGAGGGATGGGAGCCAGAGGGCTCCTATACCAGATCACATGACACACTAAAGAGAACAGGGGAGGCTGTATATCTAATCAAGGGATGGGAGGTAACAGCCTCATCCTAAGGGTGTTGGCCCTAGAGAGAGAGGGAATTAAATAAACCAGTAATATGAGTATAATTACTAGATGTGTAGATGTTATTAGACCTAGCTAAACTTAACCACTTCCCTACCTCTGTACCCTTTATCCCTTTATCCCTCCAGGCGGGCGTCATATGACGCCCTGGGATTCCCTGCATTGTGGAAAGTCCAGGTGTGCCACCGGCAATCCAATGCACGTGCCTGTCGGCCGCAATGTCCGCCAGGCATCACTGATGTCTGCTGGGCACCCACGAATGCCGGGTAACAGAGCAGGACCGTGGATCTGTGTGTGCAAACACACAGATCCACGTCCTGTCAGGTGAGAGGAGACCGATCCGTGTGTTCCCATTACAGAGGAACACCGATTGGTCTCCTCCCCTTGTGAGTCCCCTCCCACTACAGTATCACTCCCTAGGACACACAGTTAACCCTTTAATCACCCCCTAGTGTTAACCTCCTCCCTGCCAGTCACATTTATACAGTAATCAATGCATTTTATAGCACTGATCGCTGTATAAATGTTACTGGTCCCAAAATAGTGTAAAAAAAGACATAATTCTATCCCCTATTTTGTAGACGCTATAACTTTTGCGCAATCCAATCAATATACACTTATTGCAATTTTTTTTACCAAAAATATGTAGAAGAATACATATTGGCCTAAACTGAGGAAACATTTTTTTTAAAATATTGGGATATTTATTATAGCAAAAAGTAATAAATATTGCATTTTTTTTTTCAAAATTGTCGCTCTTTTTTTGTTTATAGTGCAAAAAATAAAAACCGCAGAGGTGATCAAATACCACTAAAAGAAAGCTCTATTTGCGGGGGAACAAAATGATTAAAATTTATTTGGGTACAATGTCGCATGACCGCACAATTCTCATTCAAAGTGTGACAGCGCTGAAAGCTGAAAATTGGCCTGGGCAGCAAGGGGGTGAAAATGCCCGGTATGGAAGTGATTAAACTACGTGCTACCATCCCTATATTGCTATGAGAAAAAGGAGAACAGTTGGGACTTTATATGAGGTGGTGACCTGGTATGGTCAATTGCCTTCAACCCTATCTATGTCAAAAAAGAGGGGAAAGGGGATTGGGACTTTGAATGAAGCACATCGGTATAAATAATTCAGTTTACCTGTATACAGATATACCCGTCTATACTGTATGTATAGAGAGACATTTTTATGAATTGTACCAGTTATTATAATTGTATTGGATATACACTTACTCATGATAATGTGTTTGTATTTTAATTTATATAATAAACTGAATTCTTTATACCTACATGCTTCATTCAAAGTCCCCATCCCCTTTCCCCTCTTTTTTGACATATAGATAAGGATGGAGGCTATTGACCTTACCAGTTCCTCATATAAAGTCCCAACTGTTCTCCTTTTTCTTTTAAACAAGAAATGCTATTTTGTAATGCTATACACAATTACCTTTTTCTAATGTTATCAATAAACAATGTTTATTAGACCTTAGCAATAAATGTTACTTTTCTTTACCTACAGCTCTCAGTCAGACACACAATTTCAATCTTACACTTTTCTGCTGAGAAAAAAAAAAAAAATTACTACACTGTCATTGGTGGCCATGAAATAGTGCTGTATTGGCTTCTATATCAGGCCATCGTGACGAATGATACTATTTTTTAAAGGTGATATATATTATTTTTACTTTATTAGATATACATGAATCAGCTCATTGTAAATACCCTTATCGCTATGTGTTTTTATATTTACAGCCTTATTTTCATTTTAGTTTATTTCTTTAGCAAATATTGGAAAACAACACTGTTTGTCCTTTGGATACTGATTCTGAATGGGAGTGACTAATTCATTTTAATCAGCTGGTGCACTTTCATGGTTCTAATAAGAAAAGATGCAGATTCTGCATCCCTATAGAAGTGATTGACCCGGGTTTATTAGCTCACCAAAAATGACATTGTGTTGCAAGGATTCCTAAAACCTGACATTTACCTTTGTAAAGAGTTATTTATAAAAAAAAGTGGAGTTAATCATTAAGTAATGCTTAATTATTTCTTTTGTTTGACTGACTGTATATGTGTGTGAATATGATCAGTAGTTTCATCTGTGCATTTTATATAGAAATATAGAAACATAGAAATGTGACTGCAGAAAAAAGACCAAATTGTCCATCTAGTCTGCCCATTTTTGTTACACGTCTCTGGACTTCCAACTTATCAATATCTTTTTGTAAGTAAGGTCTCCAGTGATGTCACCTAAAGGGTGGCTATTGAGGCTATAGCTCTGAATCTGGGGGCCCATAGCCCAGAGTCCTTGCCGCAGGGGTCCCTGCCTAATCAGTTGGCCGTGGTCTCTGCAGCCGGGCAGCAGGTGTGGCGGGCGGGTGGGCTGCATAAGAGAGCCGGGCAGGCGGATGACAGAAGTGAGCAGGTGGACGAGCAGAGATTATATCATCTCTCTCCACCCGCCCTGTATCACTGCTCTTCTGCCCCCCCCACACCGTGGGCCTCTTCAATGTCAGAAGTGCAGCGGGAAGCAGAGAGAGGACATCATCTCTCACTGCCCACCCCGTATCACCGCTCTCCTGCCCTCACTAATAGATACAGTGGTGTGAAAAAGTGTTTGCCCCCTTCCTCATTTCCTGTTCCTTTGCATGTTTGTCACACTTAAGTGTTTCGGAACATCAAACCAATTTAAACAATAGTCAAGGACAACACAAGTAAACACAAAATGCAATTTGTAAATGAAGGTGTTTATTATTAAAGGTGAAAAAAAATCCAAACCATCATGGCCCTGTGTGAAAAAGTGATTGCCCCCCTTGTTAAAACATACTATAACTGTGGTTGTCCACACCTGAGTTCAATTTCTCTAGCCACACCCAGGCCTGATTATTGCCACACCTGTTCACAATCAAGGCATCACTTAAATAGGAGCTGCTTGACACAGTAAGGTCCACCAGAAGATCCTTAAAAGCTACACATCATGCCGAGACCCAAAGAAATTCAGGAACAATTGAGAAAGAAAGTAATTGAGATCTATCAGTCTGGAAAGGGTTATAAAGCCATTTCCAAAGCTTTGGGAATCCAGCAAACCACAGTGAGAGCCATTATCCACAAATGGCGAAGACATGGAACAGTGGTGAACCTTCCCAGGAGTGGCCGGCCGCCCAAAATTACCCCAAGAGCGCAGCGACGACTCATCCAAGAGGTCACAAAAGACCCCACAACAACGTCCAAGGAACTGCAGGCCTCACTTGCCTCAGTTAAGGTCAGCGTTCATGCCTCCACCATCAGGAAAAGACTGGGCAAAAATGGCCTGCATGGCAGAGTTCCAAGGAGAAAACCACTGCTGAGCAAAAAGAACATCAAAGCTCGTCTCAATTTCTCCACAACACATCTTGATGATCCCCAAGACTTTTGGGACAACATTCTGTGGCCCGATGAGACAAAAGTGGAACTCTTTGGAAGGTGTGTGTCCAAGTATATCTGGCGTAGAAGGAACACTGCATTTCAGAAAAAGAACATTATACCAACAGTAAAATATGGTGGTGGTAGTGTGATGGTCTGGGGCTGTTTTGCTGCTTCAGGACCTGGAAAACTTGCTGTGATAAAAGGAACTATGAATTCTGCTGTCTACCAAGAGATCCTGAAGGAGAATGTCCGACCATCTGTTCGTGTACTCAAGCTGAAACGAACTTGGGTTCTGCAGCAGGACAATGATCCTAAACACACCAGCAAGTCCACCACCGAATGGCTGAAGAAAAACAAAATGAAGACTTTGGAGTGGCCTAGCCAAAGTCCTGACCTGAATCCTATTGAGATGTTGTGGTATGACCTTAAAAAGGCCGTTCATGCTCGAAAACCCTCTAATGTAACTGAATTAGGACAATTCTGCAAAGATGAGTGGGCCAAAATTCCTCCAGGACGCTGTAAAAGCCTCATTGCGCGTTATCGCAAACGCTTGGTTGCAGTTGTTGCTGCTAAGGGTGGCCCAACCAGTTATTAGGTTTAGGGGGCAATCACTTTTTCACACAGGGCCATGATGGTTTGGATTTTTTTTCACCTTTAATAATAAACACCTTCATTTACAAATTGCATTTTGTGTTTACTTGTGTTGTCCTTGACTATTGTTTAAATTGGTTTGATGTTCCGAAACACTTAAGTGTGACAAACATGCAAAGGAACAGGAAATGAGGAAGGGGCAAACACTTTTTCACACCACTGTAAATGTACCAGTGCTGCCAGCCTGCCACCAATGCAGTGACGATGCACATTTGGTGGCACTGGCTGGCATGGCAAGTAACAATCCGCAAATAGTGGCAGGCGATCATCCACATCTGGTGCTAGGCGACAGTGGCAAGTGACAATCCTCATCTGGTGGCAGGTGATGTGACAATCTGCAAATGGTGGCAGGTGACGTGGCAAGTGACAATCCCCATCTGGTGGCAAGTGACAATCCACATCAGGTGGCAGGCAATGGTGACAATCCACATCTGGTGCCAGGCGACAGTGGCAAGTGACAATCCACATCTGGTGCAAGGCAACGGTGGCAAGTGACAATCCACATCTGGTGGAAGGTGACGGTGGCAAGTGACAATCCACATCTGGTGGCAGGAGATGCAACAATCTACAAATAGTGGCAGGTCACGTGGCAAGTGACAATCTACATCAGGTGGCAGGCAATGGTGGTAAGTGACAATCCACATCTGGTGGCAGATGACGTGGCAAGTGGCAATCCACATCTGGTGGCAGATAACGTGACAATCTGAAAATGGTGGCAGGCCTACGTGACAATCCACATCTGGTGGCAGGCGACGGTGGTATATGACAATCGACATCTGGTGACAGGGGACAGTGGCAGGTGACAATCCACATCTGGTGGCAGGTGATGGTGGCAAGTATCAAGTTGCACCTGGTGACAGGTGATGGTGGCAAGTGACAAGCTGCATCTGGTGGCAGGAGATATGGAAAGTGACATGCCCAGGGTTCCCACTGACTCTGCATTATGGTGAGTTGAACCACTTAATTATGTATTACACTGTAATAATACAAATAACGCGCTTCAATCACCCTGACATCATATCACCCATGATGCCGTGATGATTGAAGCACCAACACCAGCCATTGCCTGGAAAAAAATGCTTACTACCCCCATGACCTCCCCCCCCCCCCCCCCCCCCCCTGGGCCTGCAAAATGGTTGCAGACCTTGAAACGCCCCTGGGGTTATTTACTAAACCTGGAGAGTGCAAAATCTGGTGCAGCTCTGCATAGAAACCAATTGGCTTACAGGGTTTATTGTCAAAGCTTAATTGAACAAGCTAAAGTTAGAAGCTGATTGGGTGACATGCAACACTGCACCAGATTCTGATTGCATCAATTTTAGTAAATCTACCCCAGTATTCTAAATGAGGTCTCACTAAAGATCTATATAGGGGAATCAGGACCTCCTTCCTCCTACTGGTGACCCCTCTGTTGATGCATCCTAGAATTCTATCTGCTTTTCCCACTGCCTGGACAGACAGTTTGCTCATTTCACAATCATCTGAAATAAGTACGCCCAAATCCTTTTTTTTTATTCTGTAGTGCTGGCCAACACTGTACCCCCAATGTTTTACTCTCTCAAGGGTTGCTTTTTCCATAGGTGCCTTATTTCATATTTAGAAACATTGAACAGCAATTCCCACTGCTTTGACCAACCTTCCAGCAATGCCAAGACACCTCCAAGGATATCAACCATATTGCACACCTGTATCATCAGCAAAAAGTCATACCTTGCCCAACAAACCTTTAAGTGCTATTAAAGGCAATTTTTTCTTTAAATAAAAACATGTTATACTTACCTGCTCTGTACAGCGGTTTTGCAGAAAGCAGCCCAATCCTAATCTTCTCGGATCCCCTGCTGGTGCTCCTGGCCCCTCCCTCTTGCCGAGTGCCCAGGAGCAATCAGCATTAATTGGGGGTCCCAAGCAGGCTCAATCCTGAGCCACTGTTCTGCGTATCCATTTACACACAGAGCCCTTGCTCGGCCCTGCACATCTCTCTCCTCATTGGCTCACTGGCTGTGAATGACAGCAGTGAGTGCCAAAGGCTCCCGCTGTTTTCTCAGCCAGTGGGGAGGGAGAGTCCCCAGAGAGCTGAGGCTCTTGTGCACATTGCTGGATTGCAATGGGGCTCAGGTAAGTATTAGGGCAGCTGAGGGGCCTGCTACACAGAGAAACCTGACAGGAAAACGGCATAGCAAACTGACAGTTTCAGGATCGTATGTGATATTTAGGGAAAATGTGCCCAGACACCTAAATAACGCATATGATTTGCTTTAGTGAATAAAAGGAAAATAGCCCATGGGACTTTAAATGAGGCAAGCATGGGGGCCAACAAAGTAGAGTATAACATAGTAACATGGTTTATTAAAACCTGAGTAAATGCACAAACATAAAAGCCAAGTTGTTAGCATGATGACAAATTGATTGACAACATACACATGTAATTGTATACAATGTTTGAGTTGTACTGGCATCTATAACTCGATATGTTTCGCAAGCGCAGCTCGCTTCCTCTGGAATTGATCATTAGTATCTAATACGGCAAAGCTGAGGTTCCAAGAGGTAATCCCCTAGGGGGTGGCCACAGGATGCATTCGGCATACACATGTTTATAATATACCTATGTACGTGTGTGTGTGTGTGTGTGTGTGCATATCCCCAGAGAGCCCCCCTTACATCAGGGTCCACAGAGAGCCCCCCTCCCCTTGGGGACACCTGCAGATACTCGGGGATATGGGCCCCAGATTCGGGGCTACAGTACCTGCTGCTGATATTGTATTTCCAGCGCGATGGGATCGCGTTAGAAATCACTGTTGCGAGGCTGTGCTTCTCGCGCTCGCCCCCCCAACGAGATGCCGCGCATCCATAGGAATCCATTGGGGGCGGCGAGCGGAAGGAGCGACAGAGCTCGGCGCTGGCTCCCACGACCGGGCTCGCAGGTGTCAATCTCGCCGCTAACAGCGGCGAGATTCACACAATATCGGCAGCACCTACGGTATAGCCCCAAAAGCCACCCACTAGCAACTGCCTGTAGTCTTTGACCATCTCCTGCTGCATGTCTACATTCTCTGACAGCCTTCTGTAGCATTACATTTAATGAATATTACATGTGGCCCTTTGGCGATGTCAGCTGCTGCTTTTAAGGCCCCTTATATCAACAATGCTGACCACCAATGCACTAACCATGCCCATTTTTTTGTAACAATGACCACATCATTTATATGCAAATAGTACAATCACTAGAAAACACATAATCTAAAATAAATACTGTATGTGTTATTTGTGTTTACAAGCAAAGTCTGTTTGTTATTGCGCATTCAGAACTGTAAGAGAATGAACCTTCAAGTGCTGACTGTTTCACAACTCATATTTATAGGCCATTCTGAAAGACCACAGGGCAGATCAATTATACAATGAAGACTTCATGTAATTAAATACATCACTCAATCAATTAAATAAGCATAATTACATTTCTTTATACCTAATGTATGGTTTGCAAATGAAGAAAAAACATTAAAGCAGATGCTTTGTATTTTGCACATTCTGCCTAATGAGGATCAGCTGCATTCTTTTCCTTTTTTTCTTTTTATTTGGAAAATAATCATTCTCTAGATGGCAGAATGAGACAATGATTTATGATAAGCATGCAAATAAGAATGTATATGAATGTGTTGATTATTTAGTTCATGTGATGATTGTACAGTATAGACATACATTTGAATAGATTCTTTTTTTATTAGTAATTGAAAAATCTATGGCTGCTTTGTTGGCACTGAAGGTAATGTTTGAAAACCAGGGGATATTTAACTGGCTTCCTTTTTATGTTTTTAATCCTGGATTCATACCTAGTCTACATATCAAGTTGATAGGCTTGAACCACACCAAATAGGAATATAATTCACATAGAAGCTGCTGTAGCTGGGTGTCACTGGCTGTATAATACCCCGCGACAAACCCCCCACCCCACCAACACCAGTGCATCTGCCGCACTATCCCCTTCACTCCTGCCCCCCCCCCCCCCCTTCCTGGCAGCCACAGACCTGAGCCAATCAGTGGTGGGGGATGATGCAGCAGTGCAAAGGACATTGGGAACTGTAGGCTGAAAAGGAGCGCTGCAGGGGGGGGGGGGGGGGTAAGAGTACTGTTAAAACTACAACAATCAGGACAACAAAGGAGGGGAGGACAGCATTTTCCTGGGAATTCACTAGAGATTGTTGGCAGTCCTCAGAGGGGAGATGTGCAGACCTATTGTCGGGGGTCTGTGACATACACCTAGGGGACCAGAGCCTGAGAGGGGAATGAGGTTATCCCTCAGTGACTTGAGCAATCAGAGACACAGCTGATCAATAACTGGGGAGTGATTATGCTCAAGTCAAAGACTGAGACACCGGAGGTACTCTTGCCATGTTGGAACCCCAAAGCCAAGGCCCCGGTTTGCAGTGTGTTTGCCTACATCCAATGAAGACCTGATCAGGAAGGCTTTCATGTGTGGACTGAGACAGCTAACTGCCAAGTGCATAGGATCCGGCCCGCTACCTGCCAGCAGTGGTGAGCTTAACTACACATCCTTAATGCTTGCCACACCCAGCGAATGCAATAGAGACTGCTCTTACTTAGTAGCTCAACTGCCACTCATTACCCCCACACTCTTAAAGGGACAGTTTCAAGTACACTGCCTACAGAAGGGCCCCACCGCTTGCTGGCTAACACTAACAGCCAAGCACCAGGTACTTTGCAATCACCTTCTAGGGGTACCCTGTTCAGGAACACTTAAAAATACTCACATCTGTGGTATCAGTACACAGTGCACTCAAGAACATTATTACTGTGTTAACTGATTCTGGTCCTGCTCAATTTATTTACTTAAAACTTGCTTTAACATTGCCGAAGTTTAGGAAAATGCACTGCATACCTGCCTGATATAATACATTTTATTAATTCACCATTCAGTAGTCTGTGGCTTACTTTCTGTGTGTTTATATAGAGTGATAACATACTAACACTAAGTTATACAGTTGTGAGCGGCTTATAACCTATAAACTGGTGTCAGTGGCGACCCAGCAACTTTAAAGGATAAGTTAACCTCTTTGGAAAAAAAAATTGCATTAAAAACATGTGCATTTATTATGATTTCCTGCAGGAGCATGGAAAGAATTGCACCTCTAATAAGTGGATCAGGGGTGCAATGTCAAGCTTCTGAAGACAAACCCTGCAGCCTGTACCTGTATATGCTAAAATAAAAAACTGCGCTAAACCCAAAGAAATATATCAGAAAAAAGCAGCACACACTCAAACAAACAAAGTTCAGAAATTCAAGAGCAAAAAAAGTGTAGCGCTAATTACTGCAAACAATATATCAATGTACTCAAACAGTGAATCACAGATCACTTGATTGGACTATTCACTGTGTGGGACTTTTTATTTCAATATCATCGTGGGTCATCCCCTATACATTTTATGCATGTATATTTGTTTATATACACTGATTTCTGATTTGGGATAAGCATTGCATATATACTGCTGCTATTTACACATTGTCACTGTCTGAGCACATTGATATTTTTTTTCTTTGCAGTATTCACCATTTTATCATATCATCACTGTTTGAGTACATTGATATATTGTTTGCAGTAATTAGCGCTACACTTTTTTTGCTCTTGTACCTTTATATGGGCTGTCTGTTTGAAAGCTGCAGGGCCTGTAAATTAACTATAAGAGCACTCATTAGTGCCCTTGCAGTTTATTCAAAACTCCAAGCTGTCAGCCATGGTGGCTGACTTTAATTGTATTTAATTAATTCACAGGAAACTATGAATGAATGATGCGGCTGTGTGTGCAGAGCCCCACTCTTTTCAAAAAGTGACAGTGGGTGCTGTGAGAAGATCCCCTGTCTGCTGTCACAGGGAGGGAGGATCAGAGGGACTGGCGGCAGGAGCTGAAACATGTTACATCCTAATAAACTGGGGGGGGATATGTGAAATGTTCCAAAAGATGAACTTAGCTTTTAAGAGTCATGGCAGAACCAATAAACCATCCTCACCAACTGCTCTGGTGGGGGTAAGCACTACACTACTTAACAGGGAAACACACTTATCAGTCAGCTGAGTGACCACGTCACATAGTGTTAGTTTAAGCTTTTGGAGGAACATCCCAAATCTAAAATATAGTCCATTGAGTGGCTGCTGAGTCACCGATCTGTGTGTAGCATAAATGAGAAGTTCACATCTTTCCTGGTAAGAGCTTTTTAATGGGAAAAGTTACATTATGACCATAAAAAAACTCAGCAGCCTTCAGCCTGAAATGACTGAAAGGTCAAGTCCTGCATGGGAATAAACTGGACAGAATGAGGCTGAGACTGCTATTTCTGTATCTCATCTGTATCCTTTTATCATCATAAGTTACGTAAATTGTTATTTGTCATTATTTTAACTGTGTATGTGTTAGTTCACTGGTAATGTGTTGAAAGACTTTAATCGTTATGTCCCATATATAATCAGGTTCCTTGAGGTTATTGCAAATAACAATGCCATGCAATTCGTTCTCAGATCGGATCGGATTGTCGCATCGGATTGTCTAAATGAAAGTATAAACTCAAGCAATACAATCTCCAGCCCAACTTTTTTTTATTTGTTTTTACTGAATTTTCTCCAGTGCTTTGTAATTAAGTGGTGGAGGCCTGGCACACACATAGGGATTTATTTATTAAACTGGAGAGTGCAAAATCCTTGTGCAGCTGTGCATGTTAGCCAATCAGCTTCTAACTTCAGCTTGTTCAATTCAGCTCTGAAAAAAAAAAAAGCTGGAAGCTGATTGGTTTCTATTCAGAGCTGCACCAGTTTTTTTTACTCTCCAGTGTTAGTAAATCAATTTTTTTGTGTCTTAGTGAAAGGTCAGTTTTAACTGTTAAATTGAATCCTAAATATCTGGAAAAAGTTATGCTAGCATAAATTCAGTACTCTATTACTGTATGTTGGTGATAAATTGTATAAGATTGTTAAATGAAGACTGGCAAAAAATGCTATCACATCAAAAATGTCAGATGAAAACCTTTGGGGCCAATTTACATATTAAAAATTTGTGAAACATCTGCCAAGTTCCAACTGCTCTAAAATAAAATCATCTGCCGTGGGAGATGGATGGAGGAGAGCACAAGAGATTGTTTGGTACTATCTTGCTGTATATATGTGATACATTGTTACTGCTCATCTCAGTTTTCCTCCTGAGAAATAAAAATTACATACAAACATATATGCTCCGAACACTCCAGGCAAAGCTTTCTTTCACACTGCAACTAGTTGGCTACTGCCCACACCTCATATATTTAATTTTGTAGGGGGTGACTTCAATACTGTCATGTGCAATAGTGAAGATGGAACAGCTTATAAAAACTTTCATTTAATGCCCCATAGTCTGGCTACACAACTCTCTCAAATTAAATCCACCATCAACCTAGGAGACATGTGGTGGCTATCACATCCATCAGATAAAGAGTACACCTATCACTCACACCACACACAATTCTTTTGGTCAGCTAGACTATCCACTTTACACCATTTCACTGTTGCCACACCTTCATAAATAATCTATTCACAAACTAGTCATACCTTATCATAGTGACCTGGGAAAAGTGTGTGCGCCGCTCAGGCTCGATAGGGAGGGGGTATGTAGACAACGCATATGCAGCTGCTGCTGCTAAAGTGCTGACAGAGTATGGAGCCCATCCTGGCTCCTGCAATGGTTCAAGGAAGGAAAGGTTGACCCCTGGAAGTCACACATCTATGGTGTCCTGCTACGATGAATGGAGTGGCAACCTGTTGGGGGCATGGCCTGGTCGGAGTTCAGGCTGAGGTTGCCACTCCATTCATCATAGCAGGACACCATAGATGTGCAACATCCAGGGGTCACCCTTTCCTTCCTCATAACTTATCATAGCCCTGTGTCCATTACACTTAATGATTTTCATCATCAGAGAACCACCAGACTCTGAGATTTTCCTCTTACTTAGCTCAAAATGACAATTTTCAGCATACTACTTGGGACGCATGGTTTAAATATAAAGTTCACTAAATCCCCCTATAAAAATTATCCTAATTGTTTCTAGGATTCTGGAAAGGCATTTATGATAGCTGAGATTATCTCAATGTGATTTGGAGGGAGGCCTTTACCTACCAATCAAGCATAAATAAAATGGAGTGGTAAAAAGGGTAAATATACCACTGAACCTGAATGCTACCGACCTATCCCATTATTAAAAGTCAATACTAAAATTCTATCTAAACTTATTACATCCAGCGTAGCCAATATAATACCATCTTTAATCCCTCCAGCACAAGCAGGCCTTACTAAGGGAAAATTAGCCTTTCACCTGATCAAAGCAATTACAGACACGAAAATATCCCTCACTCCTTCATGCTGTCTATTACATATGGCTGATTGCTCTATGAAACGATACAAAAAATCCCTAACAAGACATCTGCTGAACGCAGCAAAAATTCTGATACCGAGACATTGGAAATCCAGAGTCGCTCCCTCTATCCCAGAATGGTTTAATGCAGTAAACGACATATACTACATGGAAGAAACAGCCGCCATGGCCAAAGAAACTACTGAGAAATTTAATAGCACATGGTCACCATGGGTGATCTTCCGGTATTCTGACCAATATATACAACTTGATACAGGGTGAAATGGTTATATTAATAGAAGCAGATTTTATTTCTTACTGATAGAAAGGTATATGATATGTACGGTTCTCTTAGACATAGAAGTCTGTTGCTTACATGCAAACATAGAAAGGTTGAATATTTACTTTGACAACACAATGATCCCCAAGCTACTATAGCCAGGTTCTTTTTCAACACCACCCACCTCTCGTTTCCTCCCCCCCCCATATCTTCCCCCCCCCCTTCGCCACCCCTTCTTAATGAATGCTCCTATTTCATAGACCTCACCTGATGTAACCTAACGCATTATTTTTGACCTTATGGTAAAGCTCTAATTGGTTAACTTACTTAGACCTCATAACCTAATCAGTCCTAGACAATGTTTGCCTTAAATCAACATAGGATTGTA
The DNA here is from genome assembly GCA_028564925.1 of Lithobates sylvaticus. Lineage (NCBI taxonomy): Eukaryota > Metazoa > Chordata > Amphibia > Anura > Ranidae > Lithobates > Lithobates sylvaticus. The sequence continues at coordinate 155,268,524 of CM053027.1, read as the reverse complement.
TTCATATTATTATTTTCTTCCTTCTCCCCTCTCTTGTTACCTTAAATGTTCTATAAGGATACTCATACGATCTCTGAAAGTTTTGAGCGACTATTCTCATTGTAATGTGAAATATCCTGTATACTGTTATTTTCTCAATAAAATTCAATTGTTCAAAAAAAAAAAAAAAAAAAAGAAAAAGAAAATTAGCCTTTCCTAATATTCATAAAGTCCTCACAATACTAGAACATGCTAGATCACACCCCTCTGAAGACCTAGCGATTATTAGAATAGATGACGAGAAGGCTTTTGATAACAGCAGTTTTCAGTGGCGGCCTTTAGCTCTCCGGAGTCTAGGTTTTTTGTGTCATTTCCAATATGTTATTGCTAGTATGTATTTATTTCCCTTGGCTAGGATAGTGGTGGTAGGTAATATCTATGATACTATTTTATTATATAAAGAAATTAAACAAGGCTGCCCCCTCTCCTACCTCTCCCCCCTTCTGTTTAATCTAGCACTAGAACCTCTTTACCAATATCTAAACTTCCTAGCCCCTATCCATGGTGTCAAAATAGGTTAAGAATACCTCTGCACAGCACTTTTTGCAGACAACATTCTAATATTCACATCTAACCCCCCTCGTAGACATGCACACCATACAACATATATTTTCCACTTTTCACCTCTGCTCAGGCTTGTGCATTAATTTTTAGACATGTGCACAACAAAAAAATGCGTTTATTTTTCGTTTCGTTTTTTTCGTTTTTGAAAAAAAATAGTTTTTTTTCGTTTCGTTTTTTTCGTTTCCGTTGATTCATAACGATTCGTACATTCGTAAGTCGTCGTTGTTCGTATTCGTAACGATTCGTACATTCGTAAGTCGTCGTTATTCCTATTCGTAACGATTCGTACATTTGTAAGAGTTATTTTTCGTTGATTCGTTTATTCGAAATTCGGACGTATTCGTAGTTATTCGTACATTCGTAACATTCGTAGATTCGTAATCGGAGCATAATTTTATGTAATGTGTATGCTATTATTACATTTTAATAATTTACGAATCGAAAAAAAAAAGTTACAAATCGAAAAAAAAAGTTACGAATCGAAAAAAAAAGTTACGAATGTACGAATTTTTTTGTTCAATCCATTCGAAGCACGTTAAGCAGCACCATTGTAAGGGACACGGAAAATTACCAATTCAACAAAAAAAAAGTTACGAATGTACGATTTTTTTCGTTCATTTTCGTTGTTCCTTTTTTCGTTTTTCGGATTTTCGTTGTTTGGTTTTTCGGATTTTCGTTGCTTTTCGGATTCGTTCGATTCGAACGATTCGTTAATTGGATTCGTACGATTCGAACGATTCGTTATTCGGATTTGTATGATTCGAACGATTCGTTCATTCGTACGAAAACGAACGAACGAAAAAAACGAACAAAAACGAAAAAAATGAAACAAATTGCACATGTCTATTAATTTTACTAAGAATGATGTTCCTCCACTGACTCCCTCTAAAACTTCCACTTGGACCTCTTCCTCCTGTTTCCCAATAGCTAGTAAATGTATTACTTACTTGGGAATCAACTTAGGTAGGGAGCCCTCCTCTCTGTACTATCTGTATTATCCTCCTTTTATGTTGAAGATGGTGGAAGAATTGGGAATATGAATGCACCTCCTTATATCACTCCTTGGGAGATGCCACCTCTTTAAAATGGTTAGCTTTTCACATATTTTGTACCCACTTCAGACGATTCCACTCTAACTTAAGCACAAAGATCTACAAAAACTCAATAGAGCAATGTTATCTTTCATTTGGCTACATATAAACTCAAATAGCTGTTACTAAGTTCTATCTCCAAAGGAGTGAGGTAGGGGCTAATACACTTAATATTAAAGTACATAATCTTGCTTGTCTTCTGAGGAGAGGCCTAGATTGGGTAATGCAAATTTCAAATTATAGTGATTTGACTCTAGAATCTGAAATGGTATCTCCATTCAACCTCTCTGCCCTCCTGCGCAGTAAGCTTAACATGTTCCCTGGGAACATGCAACATAATCTCTTCATTCAGGCCACTGTGATCGCCTGGAGGGAAATATGAAGAAAGCTGGCATTATCCCCTTATATCTCTAGATTCCTGCCTATGTGTGGCAATCCAATGTTTTTTTCAAAACCTACAATATGAAGCTTTTCTTGTTATGGTCTGTTCACACCTTGTCCTCTGAGTTCAACTTGCTCAGGCACCACTTTTTTTTTTACTATATGCAGATTACTGATTCAATCAAAATTTGCTGTCTGGACAAAAATCAAAGATTGCAACTTTCTCTGATAGATCGCTTACTCCATGAACACGCATATTCCATTTCTGTTATATACCAGTCACCCAGCTTCTCATTTATGAAACCTGCTGCTAATACCTCTATGCAAACTTGGAACAAGAACTTTGCAGCTGATGTTCTGATTGATAAACTCATGGAGGGCTATTACAATTTTCAGAGAATCGTGGTCATTAAAACCCTGTGAGTCCCAACTTAATCTAATCCATAGAGCTTTTGTTACTCTCGCTCACTGTTTTTGGTGTTTTTTGGGACCCAGTAATTGCATATATATATATACAGTATATGCACACACACACGTGTGTATATATATATATATATATATATATATATATATATATATATATATATATATATATATATATATATATATATATATGGTTGGAAACCTATGTCCCGGAGAGATGACATCACAAGACTAACAACATAAAGTAGACCTGAAGTGTGGCCGGGTCTGCTGGATGGTCGGAGCTTTATGTCCGGGAGAGATGTGAACCACATAAACACATCACAAGACTAACAACATAAAGTAGACCTGAAGTGTGCCCTGGTCTGCTGGACAGTATGCCAAGTGAAGGGGCATACCCAAGATAAGTGAGTGGATGGTTTTGTAGAGAAAGTGTTTTAAGAGAACTGCCCTAAGAAGGGGAATGGGTGGGTGGGTACCGTGCACTGGAACTGACAAAGACCAGTGTGGTTGGTCTGCTTAAAAAACCCTGAGCTCCTCCCATAATTTTAGGCCACCATACTGGCCTTCCTATTTATGGTCGGAGCCCAATGTCCAGGAGAGATGTGAACCACATAAACACGTCAAAAGACTAACAACATAAAGTAGACCTGAAGTGTGCCCTGGTCTGCTGGACGGTATGCCAAGGAAAGGGGGAAAAACACTTTGTTAGGGAGGTAATTATTTATTTGAGCTGGTAACGTACTAATGGGCAAGCTTGCTGAAGGCTTGCAACGTTTCTGCTAGCGGACTCTGAACGTATCGGGCAAGGCAAACGGAATTTACACCTGCCCATTCTCTTGATGACATGGTCCAGTACCCCGTGTTGTGATGCTGCTGACGCTGCTCCGATCTGGAAGGAATTTTCAGATTAGTGGCCGGGGTCAAGGCCTAAGTTTAGAGAGAGGATCCTAATGTGTCTGCTGAACTTGGTTGGTAAGGAAAGGTAGCACTGGGCTAGACTCCGACAGGTCAGGGAGATGAGATAACGACTGGTCTAGAATGGCCACTGGGCACTAGGTGTTGTGTGTCTGGAATAGCTTGATATGTAGCCCGGCACCGGACTGTTGTGGTTTGGACACTACGAGGTGCAGGATGACATGATTCTGATAGCGTGTCAGATGGCGTCTGCGTATTACCTGACAGCTGGGGCCGGTGACGGTGAACTCTCTCGGACGTAAGAAGCCATAAAAGGCCAGGTAGATGGCTGCATGGAGGACCAGGCTAGGCAGTAACCCAAAGGGGGAATGTGACAGGATGGTAGACATGTCTCTGAAGATGCCGCTAGTGCCGGGTAGGCGCTTGCTACTACTTTTGGGGTTGCTGCCTGTGGATACCGCGTAGGATGGTTTTGACTGTGTGGGCAGAGAACAAGGATGGTTTGGTAGGGTCCTGTAAGGAGACGAAAATGCTGGATGCTGTGTAAGTAGAGTCTAATGGTATTATGTGATAGAGCCAGCTGCGTGTGGCAGTATGATATGAAAGCCAGGATGTGTTTAAGATCTCCTGACACTGCCCCGGAGTTTGGGGCTAGGAGCCTTCCATAGGAATTCCAGGCTGTACGATAGGCCTACAGGTTGTTGTGTGATAACAACTGAATTACAAGGCGGGTCGAATCACGTTGTTGAATCAAGTGTTGCTTTAATCCAGTGTCAGTTGTGACCAAGGTGGGATAAGAGATGTGGTCGGGTCGGTTCCAGGTTCCTACGAGAAGAAAGACGCAAAGTTTAAGCAGGCTAGTGTGTCGGCCGAGTCTTTGCACTTGCATGGGGTATAGATGCAGTGCACTTTGAATTGATCCTCCAGGGATAGTTGCACCAGCCTGCACTGGAAGAACATGATGGCTAGCGATTTGGACCTGCCTATATTTATGATATTAGCTGTGGCCTGATTGTCTGTGGCAAACGTCACTGTTTTCCCTGCCCAGGAGCTGCCCCAGACTTGAACTGCAGCCACAACGGGGTAGAGTTCAGTGAGAAGGACTGACTGAACCCGAGGGTTAGGAGAATTTCTGGTCGCCATGGTCCTGCAAACAATGATTGCCAAAAATGTCTGCAAAGCCTATAGAGGCTGCGCCGTTCGTGGCTACCAGAGGTGACGAAGAGGATGCTGACGGAATGAACATTGATATTCCATTCCAGTTCGTGAGAAATCCATCCCACATTGACAAATCAGTTATTGCTACTGTGTCTAGCCTAGGAATTTGGCTGCCTGCAAGAGGAAACTAAGAAGTGGGAGATGAAGGACTGCCCCTAAGGGATGATCCTCATTGCGAGATCGAGCATGCCCAGCAAGGATTGTAACTGTCTCTTGGTACACCCTCGAGTAAGAGTAAAGGTGTGAATGACCAACCTGATGCGGGTCAACTTGTTGGGAGGCAGGCTTGCCTGCATGGACCATGCATCGAGCATGACACCCAAGAAGGTGATGGACTGTGCCGGGCATTCCACTTTATTCTCTGCTATAGGCACATTAGATTACCAAATACCCCTCTTAAGCTGTCAACGTCTACTGGAGGCTCACCGGGTATCTTGATGCACAGGAAGTCATCGAGATAGTGGATGACTTTCTGGCAATGTGCCTGATGTGACAGGGTCCAGGAAAGGGACTGGGCAAAAGTATCGAACAGCCACGGGCTGTGTTTTTTTTTTTATCAGTACCAAATGACAATTTGGTGGCAAAATAATATAAGCCTATAATATATATATATATATATATATATATATATATATATATATATATATATATATATATGTATATATATATAATATAATATAAGTGGAAACTTGCCTATGCCATTGCTAGAAGGATGGCTCAATGGGAAGTAATTTGAAAGCGTCTGAGATTTCCGCTTTGGACCGCCAAGCGCCTATTCCTATACTAATGATGGCTTGAATGGCTAGGTCTTCTGAGGGTATTAGGGAGTTCAAACTTGGGATGTGAGAACAATGAGGTGCAGACAAATCATACACTAACAAAGTTTATTAGCTGCAGTCTGGTATCCTAAGTAGGAATGTTGCAATCTGTAGCTTATTGACGTATGTCCGGCTTACTAACGCTTGCACTGCCAGCAAGCTTGAGTGACCTTGCCTTCGTGGTGAAGGATCTTGCTTCGAAAACAGAGTGAGGTGCACATAAGTATGTGACAGTTACCAAGTCCTGGTTGGGTTTGAAGAACTGGGTCGACCGAGAACCTGTAGTAAGGTGACATAGGAAATTGATTGAAAAAGGGGGGGTTGCAAAGAACTGTTTGGGGCAGGGCTGGTCCCCTGGTGAAGGTGCAAGCCCTGTCATCAGTTTGTGTTTTTTTTTTTTTCAAACCTGATGCAGGATAGACCAACTCAAACTGTACTGACCTAAAGGGGGAAGCGACAGAGAATAGGCAAGCAGCCGATTTGCCACTGGAGACGGAGAGTGGCCGATTTGAGCCACTTGAAGAGATGCTTGCAATGATTGCAAGTAAGCAGCCTTATCAGGAATTTGAATATGTAGGAATGACCGACCGCAACAACGTATAAATAGATGGAGTAAGATGTGTACGTTTATGCTTGATAAGAGTAATGTAAAGCTGGGATCTGAATCGTTGTGCCACCGCGATGTCACGCCGATGCGACTAGATTCGGATTGGGCTGCAGAGTGAGTAAATGGCATTGAGTGTAGAGCCGAGGATCTGAATCATTGTGCCGCTGCGTTTGTACCGATGATGCGACTAGATTCGGATTGGGCTGGAGTGTGAGTAATGGGGAGGTTTGTTGTGCCGATGATCCAAATCGTTGTGCTGATGATGCGACTAGATTCAGATCGGGCTGTTGTTGCGAGTAACGGTGGAGTTTGTAGGAGGTGTGGATGGGGGGGTTTTTAGTGCCGAGGATTCGAATCGTTGTGACGATAATGCGACTAGACTTGGATCAGGCTGTTGGTGTGAGTAACGGTGGGGTTTGTAGTGCCGAGGTTCCAAATCGTTGTGTCAATGATGCGACTAGACATCGGCAAATAACGGGGGGTGTAGGAGGTGTGGTATGTAGGGCAGAGGATTTGGGACATACACTGCCGATGCAACTTGATTTGAAAGTGGCTGTAGTGAGTTACATGGATTTGTAACTTTCGTGCCGCCTAGACGACTAGATACTGGTCCTGAGCAGTGGGCTGCTACGAGTCATTACGTCGCTGATGCGACTGGGCTCGAATGAGGTATAAATCTTAACGAATGAGTACAAATACATACGAGTGATATGGTGACATTTCTATGAAGCAGTGAGAATGAGGCAAGGGACTTACGACATGAGGTGACAACATTTTTTACGAATGGAATAAATGATAGACAATGGTTCGAACATATGAAATGATATCTGCTACGAATCGGTTTGTAGAGAGATGAATCGGTAGTAAGTAGTATTAAATGAATCTGATGTGAATTGGATGTAGAGTGTATGCCACCCCTAGCTCTGAAACCGAACACAACCAACCACTAGGGATGAGCCGAACACCCCCCCCGGTTCGGTTCGCAACAGAACATACCGAACAGGCAAAAAATTCATCAGAACACATGAACACCGTTAAAGTCTATGGGACACGAACATGAATAATCAACTGTGCTAATTTTAAAGGCTTATATGGAAGTTATTGTCATAAAAAAGTGTTTGGGGACCTGGGTCCTGCCCCAGGGGACATGTATTAATGCTAATTTTTTTTTAAACAGACGTTTTTTTCGGGAGCAGTGATTTTTTTAAAATGCTTAAAGTGAAACAATAAAAATGAAATATTCCTTTAAATATCGTGCTGGGGGGAGGGGGTCTATAGTATGCCTGTAAAGTGGCACATTTCTCCTGTGTTTAGAACAGTACCACAGCAAAATTACATTTCTAAAGGAAAAATTGTCATTTAAAACTGATTGCGGCTGTAATGAATTGTCGGGCCTCGGCAACATAGATGAAACTCATTGAAAAAAAGAGCATGGGATCCCCCCAGTCCATTACCAGGCCCTTTGGGTCTGATATGGAAATTAAGGGGAACCCTGTGTCAAATTTAAAAAAAAAATGGCGTAGGGCCCCACCCCAAAATCCATAATCCATAACAGACCCTTATCCGAGCACGCAACCTGGCAGGCTGCAGGAAAAGAGGGGGGTATGAGAGAGCACCCCCCTCCTGATCCGTACCAGGCTATATGCCCTCAACATGGGGAGGGTGCTTTGGGGTAGCTCCCGCCGTGTGACGCTGCTTCGCTGATGACAGTTCTTATTTTAGTTTATGTAACCGGGTGGCATTAGAGGGGGCGGGGTCACCCCGGTACATCACCAGGTGGCCCCACCATCAGTTATATAAGAACTGTCATCAGTGAAAAAGCATCACACGGCGGGAGCCTCCCATAGAAAAGGATCAGTGGCAGATTTTTTCTTTTCTGGTTCATCGGCGGAGCAATATAAGAAGATGAATGGACATCGTGGGACATTTTTTATTTTTTTTTTAATAAAGAACTTGTCCCCAACCTGTGTCTTGTCGTTTTAATTTTTTTTTGTGAAATGATAGGGGTACACTTGTACCCCGTTACCATTTCACACAGGGGGCTTCCAGATTCCGATAAGCCAGACAGCCACAACCACTGGGCAAGGGTTGTGGGGATAAGGCCCTTGTCCCCATCAACATGGGGACAAGGTGCTTTGGGGGGCTACCCCAAAGCACCCTCCTCATGTTGAGGGCATGTGGCCTGGTATGATTCAGGAGGGGGGCGCTCTCTCGTCCCCCCCTATTTTCCTGCGGCCTGCAAGGTTGCGTGCTCGGATAAGGGTCTGGTATGGATTTTAGGGGGGGATCCCATGCTCTTTTTTCAATGAGTTTTATCCATAGTGCCCTGGCCTGACAATTCATTACAGCCGCAATCAGTTTTAAATGACAATTTGACACTTTACAGGCATACTATAGACACCCCCCCCCCCCCCCCCAGGCACGATATTTGAAGGAATATTACATTTTTATTGTTTCACTTTAGGCATTAAAATAAATCACTGCTCCCGAAAAAACAGCCTTTGTAAAAAACAAATTTGCATTGATACATGTCCCCTGGGGCAGGACCCGGGTCCCCAAACACGTTTTATGACAATAACTTGCATTAGCACTTTTGATTTTTCATGTTAGTGTCCCATATACTTTAACGGTGTTCCGGCGGCTTTCAAATTTGCCCAGAACACTGCATATTGTTCGGTGTTTGCAGAACATCTGAACAACCAAAGTTTGGCCCAAACTTATGCTCGGGCCGTACCGTTCGCCCATCACTACCAACCACCCAACCCCCCAGGCTGATCAAGCTGCAGGCAAGGCACCAGGTGGGTCTAATTGCCACCTCAATCAGCCATAGAACCCATACAAGCAATACATGCTCATCTTCAAATGGATTAGACGGCAACCCCATGGACAGCTGGGGGAATCAATGGTGGAGAAGGATCTGGGGGTTTTGGTAGATCATAAGCTCAATGATAGCATGCAATGCCAAGCTGCGGTTTCCAAAGCAAGCAAAATCCTTTCTTGTATTAAGAGAGGTATGGACTCCATAGAGAGAGATATAATTTTGCCCCTGTACAAATCATTAGTAAGACCTCATCTGGAATATGCAGTTCAGTTTTGGGCACCAGTTCTCAAAAAGGATATAGGGGAACTGGAGAAAGTGCAGAGAAGGGCAGCCAAACTGATAAGAGGAATGAAGGAGCTCAGCTATGAGGAAAGATTAGAGGAACTGAATGTATTCACTCTTGAGAAGAGGAGATTAAGGGGGGATATGATCACCATGTATAAATATAAATATAAATATAAAAGGGGTATATATAGTGAACATGGTGTTGAGTTATTCACTTTACAGTCAACACTGAGGACAAGGGGGCACTCTTTACGTCTAGAGGAAAAGAGATTTCATCTCCAAATACGGAAAGGTTTATTCACAGTAAGAGCTGTGGAAATGTGAAATAGACTCCCTCCAGAGGTGGTTCTGGCCAGCTCAGTAGATTGCTTTAAGAAAGGCCTGGATTCTTTCTTAAATGTACATAATACTAATAACTGGGTACTAACATTTAGAGGTAAAGTTGATCCAGGGAAATCTGATTCCCTCGCTGGGATCAGGAAGGAATTTTTTCCCCCTGCTGTAGCAAATTGGATCCTGCTTTTCTGTTTTTTTTTCGCCTTCCTCTGGACCAACTTTGGGTATAGGATTGGGTATATGGAATTGTATGTTATATTTTATTTTTATTTTTTTTTATGGTTGAACTAGATGGACTTGTGTCTTTTTTCAACATGACTAACTATCTAACTATATGACAGTGAATCCTATAAGCAGTGAAGCCTATGTCGAGTCATATCGGACAATGACCGACAGTGGTTCGGAGGCTTAGATCTACAAATGAATCCTGTGTTTGCAGATGGGATGACAAACAAGGCAGAAGAACCTACGAATGTACTACTCCTGTGCCAAATGATGTCGGGACATGAGCGACAACAACTCGGCAGCAGTTTTTTTAACGAAAGGGATGCGGGATAGGAAGCATAACGAATCGCAAGATTGCACATGTTACGAAAAGATTTGAATCCTACCTGCAGCAGTGAGCGGGAACCGCCGATGGAGACCACGAATGGAGAAGCCGCGACACACTTGCGATCGAATGCACAGACTCACGAACGTGAGGTGAGCTGGAAGAGTCAGCCTAGTGACATGTAATACTATGCACTGGAACCGACAAAGACCAGTGTGGGTGGTCTGCTTAAATACCCCCCGGGCTCCTCCCATAATTTCAAGCCACTATACTGGCCTTCCATTATATATATATATATATATATATATATATATATATATATTTATTTATTTACTAACCACCATATATCAAGGATCTGCTCCTTCTTCTGTTCAGCTGCGAAACAGCCTTGTCTACACCCACTCCATGTCTAACTAACAAACCACAAGAGGCCCTGCAATGCATACACATCTGTCTACTAGTTGCCCATGGAACCATCCTTGGAAAATAGATTTCCAATATGACTCCTACTATTACAGATCTTAAAAAGGATATGAATGATATACAGAAAAAAGCTGGACAAGGAAATTGAAACTTGTATTTCTCCTAAACAATTTGTTATTAGGTGGCAGGCCCTCATCAGTTCTACCTTCACAGTTTCTGAAAGATTATCCTTGTTATCATCATTTTAATATATGGCATGGTACACTAAAGCAAGACCTGCTACCCAGCAAGACAGCACACTTACTTGACTCTGCTTAGCATTTCTATCAAGGAACACCCTCATATTCCTGCAAGGGATCATGCCCACTCCTGAGCAGGTAAGCTCTTCCAATCCATAACATCCTATCCCCTGTTCAGTATTGACCCTTCATTGTGTGTCTCCGTGGTTTGTTATCGTTTTGCTTTCCCTCCTTCCTTTTATTTCCTCCTGTGCACAAAATGTATACACACATGACTCGTGTCAATTCTACAGTCTACACTTTGAGAAAATTACCTTACACCTTTCCCTGGGATTACATTTTTTTGGGGCTTCATCCATCCATGCTTCCCACGCTCTGTACTAACTTCATGAGAAAATTGTTGCAATGTAGTTGCAATGTAGTCCAATTTTTTTTGGAAAATGAAGAACCTAAATAAAATGATTATTATTATATTTTTTTTTACATACTGTCACCAGTGCAGTACAGCATCATCATATGACTGGTGTGGCAGTGATCAGGGATACTGTCTGGTGACAGTATGTAAAAAATAAATAAAGAGTGGGGGGGGTATGTATTCCTTATAATCACTGTTATAGGCCTTACATTACATGAATGCCTTACATTCATGACAGCTTGTTTACTGTTGACATGCTGTGATTGTCTAGAACTAATCACAGGCTACAGTGTGCTGTGATTGGCCCAGGTGCCATATGATAGCTATAGGCCAGTCACAATACAGCCATGAATGGAAGCCATTTTTTTATGACATTGTAATCATGTGATCGCTATGAGCAGCCATGTACAGAGTGCCGTGATTGGCAATAAGATCACACCATTGTGCATCACCTGGCCTGTCTGTGCCACCCACCCATCAGCAGCAAATGTACTGTGGGTGGGTGGCAAGTGGTTAAAAAAACAGTAATTTATTGACTCAGTCCAACCATTAAGAAAACAATACTTGAAGAATGTATTAATTGTTTGCAACGCTAAAGAAAGAATACTAAATAACCAGGAAAAAACAAAGCAGTGCTAGCCAAAATAATATAATTTGCCCTGTTTTTAGCACTTCAAAAATTGTGACAGCACTCTTACACTCATTTTCATAACATTTTAACATTTCACATCAATCCTTTTTTTGCTTGAATTGTACAGTAGGAACATTATTTTTGCATTGCATTGATTTCTTATTCTCACATGTCCTGATGTTTCTTAAAATGTATTTCTTTCTATATAATACCATTGTATAGAAAGGAGCCTATAAATAGCTTTACAATATATGCAGGAGTTTGAAACTGTCTAAAGATAACACAGTTCTGTCCCTATGCTTTTATTTCAGACTCATTATTTCCCATTCAGTGTTGTTAACTCTCCTTTTTTGTTGCCACATAATTCATCACATAGTTGACAGATTTTTCTGAAGCTTTTGCAATGGATCAGTGATAAAAATGTATTCACTACAAACCACCGTGTATATAAGCAACAATAATACCTTTTTTCAGATTTCTTCATATACCAGCAAAGAATAGGATTTATAAAGTGCACACAAGAGGTTTTTTTTTTTTTTTTTTAACCTTTTGGTGAGAATACAACAAGACCTTAAAGTAGAAAGTTGCAATAACTTTATAAAGTTCTGACCAAAATGTCATACAATGCCTGTAGAAGCTATTATTGCATATGATACAAGGTAATTCCATTCAACCACTACTACCTCCAGGGCAGGGATGTGCAACATATTGGTCTGAATTAATTGGGGTTGGAGAATTAAATTTTGGGGTTCCTTATTGTTACCCCATTGCTATCTTTTGGGCTAAAAATAATAGTACACTGATATTTGGCACCTTTTACTCTACTCCATCAAGAAATAATGAAATATGTAATTCAATCACTCAGAATTAAATCTCTTATAACTATTTGTTCTACTAAAGAAGCACTTATGTTGTCTAAAGTCACCAGTCACTTTCAAATTGATATACATTTAAAGGAGGTAGATGTAATAATTAGTTATATAAGGAGAACCACAAGTTTCGTCTCAAACTCTTGTAACACTATAGCTTGCTCCTCACCATCTGATAAGGCTATGACAGTGTTGTATGATGATCCACAACCCTTGACAATAGCTGAATTATCTCTTTTACAGTATCCAAAAAGCTGAAATCCAATAAAGGAATATGTTAATCAATTTTAAAGATGGAATTCTGAGAAGAATAATGTAGCATCAAGACTATATAAATAAAGGCCAAGCTAGAAAGAATACGACTTCCCGATTTGCTCTATGAAATAATTCACGTATGTATTGTCTTTCCAGAAGAATGGCTACACAGATACCACTCAAAATATTTTCTTTTGTTATGAAGAACCAGTAATACTCGTGTACTTGTCCATTCTGTACTGCGGTAGGTCATTATTATCTTTTTTTTTTTTTTTGACTGACTCCAAATATTTTTCAATATCTTTCTACAAGTCTATCTCTTTCCACATGGAGTATATAGCAGCTTCCCACTGCTTTCTCTCTTTCTAATTTGCACACTGCTTCTAAGATCAAAGACCCAAGCACTCATCATCCAGATGTCTGATGATTCTAACATCAGCTCTCAATCACCTATCAAGTAGTAATGCAAAAACCTTCTTTATTAGCCAGATCTATCACATTTAGCCAGTATCAATTTGTAAGGTTATACAAATTGCTGTATCTCCTGTGTTAACATTGGAACACAGTGTCTCAAAGTTTATCAATTGTAGCTCCAGATAAACTTTTCTTTAACAAGTCAAAACTGTTTGTGTCACCTCAATAACAAATTCTACCATACCCAAACAATCAGGACTAGATATGTACTTTTTTCCAGCTCAGTCTAACATTCGTTCCTGCTGAATTTCTACTCCCAAATTGCCTTCGGTAAAAAGTCTCTGTTGGTTGAATCTCCTACATGAACCTGAACTTACTGATTTGTACGATTACCTAGATGAGAATCTAAAAAGGAAAGGTTAAATTATAATAATTCTTGCAGGATGTAATTTGTCTTCATACAAAAGAAGAGACCTTTCTTTACTTCCACATATGTTCCCGCTGCTGTCCCAGCCAATGAGGAGAGAGAGACTCGGGAGAAGCTCCGCTCTCGTGCACAATGCTGGATTGAGAGGAAGTTCAGGTAAGTATTAGGAGGGATGTTGGAGGGCGGCTGCACACAGAAGGTTTTTATACCTTCATGCATACAATGTATGAAGGTAGAAAACCTTAAGCCTTTAAAACCACTGTAAGCTGAAAAAGGTATTACTTCCACCACTAAATGACAGCTTTCAGCTTCTCATCAGTTTCCTTAATTTTGTACACAAGCTGGAAAAAAATCCCATGTTTTGTCAATGATTAATGTTCCATAGAGATCTTAGAGAGATTGCTGTAAAAAAAAGGTATCCAGGTAGCCCAGAAAAGTAATTTAAAGGTTCAGATTTTTTTTTTCAAAATTCCAGCTCCCCATGTACCAATATAGCATTAATGTACTTCTTTTGCAAAAATAAAAAAGCGCTCTATTTTTCCTACACAGCTCTCAGTATCCAGCTTGTTGTATAAAAAAACAAATCTCCATTACATCTCCATTACTTCCTGGACACACCTTGGGATGTGAAAACTGTTAAAACACAGGAAGGACTTAAGCAGCTAACCTGAAGGGGCTGTCCTATGTGACAAGCAAAGACGCTCCATTAAGCTGGTCATACATTATGCAATCTGATTGTAAAATGTGCAATCTCTGTAGAATTTCCTTTACCAGAACCATGGAATAGGATGACCCACCTAGGCAATCTATTAATTTGTATTAAATCAGACAGGCCCTTGCACTACATACCTGATGTAGATCTAAAGGAGATTGTACAATCTGATTGTACAGAAAATGGGTGGAAGGTGGTATGGGGAGGTGTTGTCCAGAATGGTGAACACGCCTTTTTCTGTGATGCAGGAAGGCAGTGGTTGTCACATGAACCACTGGAAGTGATGGAAGCAGAAAACATATTAACTTTTAAAGCGTGAGATAAGCACATTGGGATGGCTGAGCCAGAAATAACAATAGAAAACACTTCTATTTGAAAAATGAAATCCTGCCCAAAAAGGGTATTACACCAATACAGTTTTTTACTACAGTTTTTGGTCATCCTCCATCTTGTTTCAGATTGTACGCAAGTCAGTGGGAATTCTACATTTGGCCAATTATGTCAACCAGTATCCCCAGCCAGTTTGTACACATTTATCAGGCAGCCAGGAAGTTGTCATTTGTGATGGAAGTACAGCAAGGAAGGATTGGCTTGGCACAGTCATTGTATCAGTGGATTGGTGGGGAATTATTTATCATGTTTGACAATAGATCATTGAGGGACAATGTTTATTTATTTTTATTTTTTTTAAAGAACCTTTACTATGGTGTCTTTGTGTTTACTTACTATTTGAATTTTTAGGAGGAATTTAGGGGTACATAGTTCCTGTATTCATTTATGTAGAAAGGGGAAGATATTTGAGGGACCCCTAGTTTTAAATGGGGTTTTCAAACCAAAATAAGTACCCTCCCCACCACATTTGCCAGGTATGTGGGGTTTACTGATGGATGTCGGGTTCTCCAAGGGGGGTATAAATTGAATCTGGAAACCCTCTTTAAAAATAAAGCACACCTGGATATTATGGGGAACCCATTACTTTTTTTTTTTTTTTTTTTTAAATACAATATTTTTTTTCTGCATATAATGTGTACTGTCCCTTAAAAAAAAACAAAAAAAAAAACAGCACGGGGTCCCTTCAAAATCCAAATCAGACCTTAATCTATTTGAATTTTTGTCAAAAATCTTGGACATTTTGAAAATATTTTAAAATTTTGATGAAGTGCATTTGAATCAATAAGGAATGGAAAACTAAGGTGATCTTGGTGAGTTTCAAATGTGCAATGGGCTTACAAATAGGTCTTGGGAGTCAGTGAAGCTTTTTTTTAATATCCTGGACCTGTTCTTATGCCAAAAATGGCAAATTATTAGCCACATAATTTCATTTCTTCTGCAAAAATTTCTTGGAAAAATACATTTTGTCTAAATGACTGCACTCCCTCTTAGCAAAGTCTATAGGACATGTGAATAAACTGATAAGCCCTTCGAGGTGAATTACCAAACAGTCCAGCATTAATTTCAACATGGCACACTTATAATTTTACAACATAATTTTGTAGGGTATGCTCATATAAGGACACTCCTACAGTAAATATTGGTACATACAAATTACTTCTCCTCTGCCTGTTCTTCTACAGAGTATGTTAACATGTGATTAACTTAACTTGCTTTTTTTACTTGAAAATAATGTAGATAGCTACCTGTCGAAAATTCCTAAGTTAAACAAATGCATACTTTACATTTTTTTTCCTTAATAAAATTAAACAGCAATGTTACTACTTTTGAACACATTACATTTCCTTAACCAGTTCAATACCCGCCCATAGTCATATGACGCCCACAAGGTGGATCTACCATCCTGGGTGGGCGTCATATGACGTCCTCGGGTTCCCGGCCGCCTGGGGGGCGCGCGCGCGCCGCCGGCGGCGCGCGCGCGCGCCCGCGGCATCGCTCGGGACCCGGTGCGAGTGCCCGGCAGCCGCGATGTCCGCCGGGCACCCGCGATTGCCCGTTAAAACAACGGGACCGGGCGGGACCGTGGGGGTGTGTGTGTAAACACCCAGCCCCACGTCCTGTCAGCGGGGAGGAGACCGATCATGTGATCCCAGTACAGAGGATCACATGATCGGTCTCCTCCCCTTAAGTCCCCTCCCCCTACAGTTAGAATCACTCCTATTAGGGACACACATTAACCCCTCCAGCGCCCTCTAGTGTTAACCCCTTCCCTGACAGTCACATTTACACAGTAATCATTGCAATTTTATAGCAACGATCGCTGTGTAAATGTGAATGGTTCCAAAAATGTGTCAAAAGTGTCCGAAGTGTCCGCCGCAATGTCGCAGTCACGAAAAAAAAATCGCAAATCGCCGCCATTACTAGTAAAAAAAAAAAAAAAAAAAATTCAATAAATCTATCCCCTATTTTGTAGACGCTATAACTTTTGCAGAAACCGATCAATATACGCTTATTGCGATTTTTTTTACCAAAAATATGTAGAAGAATACGTATCGGCCTAAACTGAGGAAAAAAAATGTTTTTTTTTTAAAAAAATGGGATATTTATTATAGCAAAAAGTAAAAAATATTGTGTTTTTTTTCAAAATTGTCGCTCTTCTTTTGTTTATAGCGCAAAAAATAAAAACCGCAGGGGCGATCAAATACCACCAAAAGAAAGCTCTATTTGTGGGAAAAAAAGGACGTCAATTTTGTTTGGGTGTAACGTCGCACGACCGCGCAATTGTTAGTTAAAGCGACGCAGTGCCGAATCGCAAAAAGTGCTCTGGTAAGGAAGGGTGTTTAAAAGCCCTGTATTGAAGCGGTTAAAAAAGCTATTGATATCTGTCTACATGCTCTTGCTTTGGTTTTCTGTGCATTATTTTTGTCAAACAAATTGTACTTTTGTGTTCATGGTTGTAGTATGCATATCAATGTGTAAGTGCAGAAAATATACGTTTATTTATTTAAATGATATTTGAAAACTATTAACCACTTCCGTACTGGGCACTTCATCCTCTCCTTTCCAGGCCAATTTTCAGCTTTCAGTGCTTTCACATTTTGAGTGATAATTGTGCAGTACCCATATTAAATTGTTATACTTTTTTGAGACAGATAGAACGTTCTTTTGGTGGTATTTAATCACAGTTGTTGTTTTTTTTTGACAAACAAATGAAAAATTACTGGAAATTTTGAAACAAAATGTTTTCTTATGCCCCGTACACACAATCGGATTTTTCGACAACAAATGTTGGATGTGAGCTTGTTGGCCGAAAGTCCGGCCGTGTGTATGCTCCATTGAACATTTGTTGTCGGACTTTCCGGGACCTTTCTCAGGAAATCAGAGATTACTTCCGTTGTAGGTTGGATCTTATCCCGGTCCTGCTTGAGATTGTAAAGAGAGCTGTAATAGGGGCTGAATGCATTAGTGATAGCCTGTGGGTGATATTGTTTATTTTGACTGTCAGGATGCAATATAAAGGAGATTCTGGTTTTGTATTTATGACCTCTGAGTCGATTAGAAAACTTTTGTTCCCAGCCTTATTGTCACCTGCATGGTAAGACATTTTAAGTCGTTTAGAGGCTTTCTCAAGTCCTCTAAAACAAATAGTCTGAGACCATATTGAAGTTTTGTTATATGATCGGAGAAAGAAGGGTCTGCCTGGAAAAGCCGTGGATTGGATCTCCAAATGTATGTGGGATTGGCATTTGATAGATCCTCAACCAGCAGTGACACTGAGGCATGATCCGGCCAAGTAATAGTATTAGTCCTGGAAGACTTGATATTAGGTAGAAGCCATTTGTCAGTAAGAAAAGAATCAAGTCTTGTATAAGTTATGTAGCACGTAGAGAAGAAAGAGTAGTCCCTTCCCTTAGTTTTAATGCGTCTCCACGCATCATAGAGACAAATAGTAGCTTGACAAAGGAGCACACACAGTGTACATCTCTTCAGTGCACATGCTCCACAACATGGCGCAAGCACGCCAGTTACACCTTTGTGACCAGTTCTGTGTCCCAGCTTCCCGCCATCCAGCTTCAGCTGTGTTCCAGCCCTTGTTCTCCAGCTCCACTTCCTCGTAGCAGCATCCTGCTGGCCAGTACAGCCCCCACGAGAGGTTACACGACCATCTACCATTACCTCAATGTGAGTTTTTATTATACATTGATCCATATTAAATGCTTACAGTCTACACTCAGAGGTGCCTGTTTTCTCTCGTTTTCCACGCATCATAGAGCTCGTAGATATGTAATAATAGCTGCAAGAGATTTGGGATTTGCTAGAGTGCATGGTAGAGCCCATCTTCGGGTCTGGTGGTAGGTTAAAATCCCCACATAATAACAGTAAGCCTTGTTTAATCAAACTGATTTTCCTAAGGACCTGATAAAGAAAGCAAGTTTGGTGCTTGTTTCATGCATAAATATTAACCACTGTGTAATTAGTAGAGTTGATGTTGCATATTAATATTAGAAAACGGCCTTGAGGGTCTGCAATTTCTTTGTGTAGTTCAAATGCAACCGTATCTCTTATGGCAGTCAGTACGCCTCTTTTTTTCACACCTGCATTCACTAGGAAGTTATGTGGGAACTCCCTATTTCCTGTATGCATAGGATATCACACTTGTGTTGTGTTGCCTCTTTCTATAGTGACCTGCGTTTTGCAGGGTGCTTGAGTCCCTTTGCATTAGTAAGTGTCACTACCATTATGGGTTAAGAAGATAGAGATGGTGCATGTGCGATGTGTCGGAGAGCCATCCCTGGCTATGCAAGAGGTGTCAAGGTTCTATATCCAGTTACAGCCAGGCAATTTCTTTCAGGGTTGCGCCCATCTAGGCCAAGTAAGATGTGAGGTTCTGACTTTAAAATAGACATTTTATGAACAGAAGAAAAATGTTGAAAAGAAGCGTAGTGCCTGACAGAACAAGTATAGGTATTGTGACCTGAGTGTAGCACATTGCCCCTTAAAACTTGTGGGGGAGAACGTTCAGCTTAAAGGATTATCTTCGGTGCAGGAACTAGAGTCTGAATTATAAAGTACGCCTGTTAGTAAGGTCAACTATGGGTGCGTTCAGAGCGTCGTGTTTTAGAGGTCTACAATGGACCATCTGGGGTTATATTCCAGGATTTTGGTATTGCTAGGCCATTTTGGCAGAGAGTCAACCACGTGGTCCTTACCATCCTTGATGATGTTCATTGCAGTCGGGAACCCCCATTTGTAGCTGATCTTATGGTTCCTCAATGCCTTTGTAATGGTACTGAGGTTATTATGCTTTTGGAGGGTGTATTGGGAACGATCTGCATAGAATTGTAGATTTTATATTGTGCAAAAAATGAAAAAATGCAGGCATAGAATAATATCCCTAGGGACATTTTCGGGGAGATGTGTTGGTATAAGCAAGTGGTGGATTATGTCTAATTTTGTAAGATTGGGCAAGATAGAGGTGAATAGCTATGCCACATATTTGCACAGATCTGATTGCTGGACTGACTCAGAAAATCATCTGATCTTTAAATTGTTCCTACTTGATCTGTCCTCAATATGCAATTGCAGCCTTAATTTCTTCCATCTCTTCCTCTTTGGTGTTGTAAAGGAAATTTGTAAATTCTGTACATAATTGTTTTCTATCTTGTATGTATTGCACACTGCCCTCACTGTGCACACAGCACTAATAATGTTTTCATTACATGTTTTCATTCTTTTGAGTCCTGATTAGAATTAGTCTGCCGGTTACGCCCTTTGTTACCATAAACAAACAATTGCAATATTAATGTGATACCTATGTAATCATGTGTATAAAAACCTTCAATTGCGTCATAATAAGGCAGAACAGTTATTTAGAAAGTTGCGGTCATGTCATGTCATTTATAGTGGTGGCAAATTCTCCCATCTTTGTCTCAATGTATTCCACCCTAGATGACACTGACTGAAGCTCTACACAAAAATGTATTCACACAAGACATTATGTCAGCATGTAAAGAACTTCTTAGTGTAACTAACATGTCTTTCAGAATGGTATCTTAGACCAGCTGATTGCTGGTGGGGAAGTGATCAATAGAAGCTGGCAGCTCTCTGGTGTCATCCCCTAAATCATGGCCCAAGCTCACCTCCTGTCCAGGAGTCAAGCCATCCATCCGAAAACATGATTTTTCTAGGCTCCCTGAGGCAGGTGTAAAGGGGAGAGAGTGGTTCTTTAATGTGAGAGCTTCTTTTGTGAGGATTGCCATTCTGGGTCCACTGTTGTATAGTGTTAGAGGCTGTGGAGGGAGATGAGTCAGCGCCATTTTGTCTGTGCCCTTGTAATGTCCTTCCTAATTCTGGTCATGATCTCCACTCTCATGTGGTTATCTTGGATCCTGGCTGACATTTACCAACAAAAAAATGATCACGAGTACATGTCCAAAAGTTATATATATTTAAACTTTAAAGCAGATATTAAAAGTCTTTTTTCCCTCATTTACAATAAACTTTTATTGATTTGTTCACCATTCAAGTGTTATTTGCCAAAAGATGACTGCATCATTTATTTTAATTTTAAAAAGTAATTTTCAATTCAGCTATATTTATATGTAACAATTTTAAAACCAAGTAAATAACTTAACAAATACTTTTATCTTTTTCATAGTAATTCTAATAAATGTTTTCTTAAAATTAATAAAAAAAAAAAAAAAAAAAACACTCAATGGAAGGAGAAGAGAATTGCACAGGCAATTTTCTTTTTCATTTATTTTTGTTATAGTGAAAAAAAAAGCATGTACAGTAGGCACTATAAAAAAAAAATATTTCTGAGAAATGTTAGTGGCCTCTTGTTGCTACAATAAAGGTACATTAATATGTTACACACAAAAGATAGTTGGGGGGTAGTGGGAGGGAAGGGAAAGAATGTGGAGAAGAGGAGGGGGAAGAAGAAGGGGGGAAGGGAAAATGGAAAAAGTGAAGGGACAAGGACCAGAGGGAGGGAGGAAGAAGGGAAGAAAGGGGGAGAAGTAAATAAAAGAAGAGGCCAAAACATTCACAACAGTGTGAAACACACCATTCAAAATCCTTGTGGTATCCTTGTGGTATGAAAGTCTCTAAAATAAATATGCAGTAAACTTCTCTACAATTCAGTAATATCATTGCCTCTCCTCACTGGCACATCCATCCTCAGCCTGTATTATGAAAGAAAATTTCTGTCCATTATATTTTTTATCAAATATAATATCATCCACTTGATTCCTTATCTTATCACCAACTTGTTTTAGCCACATACTGTATATAACACATACATAACTACTGCAGTTTAGAAGTTATATGATCTCAGATTGTTCATTAGTAGTATAGGTCATTTACAACTTGCTGTCCCCCAAAAGCCTGCAACTGGAACATATTAAAGTTCCATATAGACCTGTCATAAGCAAACAAGTGGTCGATTGTAGCTTCTTTTAAAATATACTCAGTGATAATTGCTGAGCCATTGTTGGAGCCTTTCTCACCACAAAATGTAATTCCCATATCTAAAAATCCACAATAGGTAGATTAAAGTGAATAATTTTTTGTGAAGATCACCTCATCCCTGTGATGTATATTGCTTTCTCATCAAATTGTCACCTACCAAATGGTTCTCTCTTCAAGTGTGGCTCTGTTGCCTAAAATGGTAATACAATTCTGATCCAATAACTAAAAAATACACTACAATTAATGGTCATTTACAAATTTTAACTACAGAAACAAATCTAACAAACTGAACATTAATATCACAACATTTTACATTTATAAATTAAATTTTAGCAACAGTTACATTGTTTAAAAAAAAAAGATTAAAATAACATTGAACTACAGTTCTTTATAAATAGAACAAAAGCAAAGAAATCACAAAAATGCTGGCACCACATGAATATTAATGTGAAAAGTATACAACAACAATTTTTAAATAGTTCTCTACATTTGCACCTTTATATGCGATTAATGAAATTGGAATAAATCATATTTTTCTGTATAATGTATACTTATTTCTAAAATATAAACTATGCTATAAATGTATAAGTAGATTTAAAGATTTTTGTTCTTGAGTAAATCACAATTTACTTAGATACATTAATTAGATCATATGTTTGCTTTTATTAATCAAATAGCTGGGGTTTTAAAGAATTAAAGTCTTGAACGTTTAGCTGTTAGGTAAAACAACGTGCTGGATAGAGAAGATATACCAA
This sequence comes from Lithobates sylvaticus, assembly GCA_028564925.1. Classification (NCBI taxonomy): domain Eukaryota; kingdom Metazoa; phylum Chordata; class Amphibia; order Anura; family Ranidae; genus Lithobates; species Lithobates sylvaticus. The sequence continues at coordinate 155,245,971 of CM053027.1, read as the reverse complement.
ACAATAAAAAGGATTGATTATGTATGACTATGTCAGGGTCCATAATTAGAATTGCTTTTATGTAGCACAGTGCTTAACTGAATCTAATTGATGACTGATTCTTTTTAAAAATCAATAAATGTGTTTCTGCGGTTTTACTAAATACCCATGGTGCTCTGTTCTTTCTTTGAAAACATGTTAGCCTACAGCATCAATATAACCACTGTAATCCTTGGAACAATAGTTTAACATTTTTCTAATTACTAGTGAAATGTCTTGAAAAATTAGGTGGGAAAAATCTCTATTAACATGATAAAAACTAATTATCCTGGATTGCTTCAGTTTAAATCTAAATGGTAAGCTCTATCTCCAATAAAGCAAAACTTACAATTGCAGAGAAGTATGGGAATTAAAATTATTTAAATCAGAGGTATTCTTTTTTTGGGATTATATTTTGTAATTTTTATTCAGATTACTTTTCAATTACCGGGCCATTTTCTTCCCAACTTTGTCATGATGATACAATCTCAGAGATTCATGAAATCTTACAGTAAAAAATACCCCCAGACAATGTTACTGCAGGAGATTTGTAAATGATCATTAAGAGTTGAGTCTCATAAGATTAAAGAGAACCTGTCACCAGATTCCACTGTTTTTGCCATGTTGTGACCCTTGTAACTTTAACAGGAATGTGACCACTTCCTGGAAGTGTCAATTTATGTCTGTGCCAACCTATGCTCATGCCCCCCCTCCCTCCCCCACTTCCTTCCATGTAGGCAGACAGCAGGAGCCCATATAGCTACTTGTTAGCAAACATTAGGATTTCAAGCAAGATCAGTAAATTGTTACCTGTGCACCCATAAAGTAAATGAACAGTAAAAAGTGCCAATTGGAGCAGAGTCATTAGTGCACAAAGATGTAAAAATAAACAGAGACTGATTGTAATGTGCAGAGTGGAGTAGCTGTCACTGTTGGCATTATTCAGTGCTCTGTTGTATGTGAGCTCTTGTTATCCACCTCTATGCCTTGTCATAAGATAAATGAGAGGTTGCTCAGTTAAATTGGCGGTACACATACACATTTCATTCACATTACCACTTTATTAAGATTGCCACATACACTAAGCAGTGTAATTATTGTTTTTAGCCTGATAGATAATACCAAGGTCATGGTTCCATACATTTTGCTGATTACATTTTTGCATGCTATGTCATCCCACTTCTGGGTGTAGTAATCTTATATGTATATGTCATCACTTATAGTTATGTAGTTACAGCTCTAAGCCTTTTTGGAAATGCTAATGTCACATCCAAGAGGATCTCAGATCTTTTTAACATCATATTATAAGCAATAATTGCAGCAATAATTACAGAGAGATGTAGGATGGGTTCATATCTCCGTGCGGAGCGTCTCACAGCAGGGGTTCGGTGCTTCCCTGTTCACTATTTCAGGTCTGATTTCGGTCTGAATTTTTGGCTGAATTCCTATCTGAAAAGGACCAGAAGACGCACAGGACTCCTGTGCAATTTGCTCTGCAGGCATCCCGGAGCTGTGTGAACCGGCTCCATTCAGAGCTGGTCACTGGCTCCTGACTTGCGAGTTGGATGCGGTAAACCCGCATCCAATTTGCAATAGTGTGAACCCAGCCTTAATGAACTAAACAAGATAACTTCACATATATGCATATGGGAAGATTGTCACTAAATTTAATAGTATGAGGAAAGGGTCTCTTCCATCCAACTGGGGCATAAATTGCAAAGCAAAAATAAATTAATAAATTAACAATCACACAAATGAACAATTGATGTGGAGTAAATATTTTGCAAATGCTTTCTGCTACAGGCCTAAATTGCAGTGATACCCACTTTTGGAAGATCAATGACCAAAAATGATTACCTATATTCTAGAGAGTGATTACTTTGATGCAAGTGACCAGCTTAAACATGTACTGCTATGTATGCAAACTAAAAATTGACCGCATTCTTCTGCTGTATATATGCACACTCAGGGTGCACTAAGATAGCATTTCCTATTTCTTTAATATGAGAGTTCCAAGATGGCAGCCGTGAATACTTCTGGGTTTTCAAGGATGTGATGTTGCTATCATCAGAGGGGTGGGGCGCCCTGCTGTATGGTGTCCGTGCTCACACAAATGGACTCCTCATTTAGCGGGAATGCAGGTGACCAGGGGGCTGCAATCAATTTCTCTTAATTAGAAGGGTTTTTATAGAGGCATTTCAGTCTCAATCTTTCTGTTTGGGGAGACAGATGGCGGTGCTGGTGGATGCATTGAGAACTGGTGTGTTAATAATCTGACTCCCCTCTATACTTTTGAATATTTTTGAATGGTTAAACACCTGAGATTTATATATATTGATTGTTTTTATATGTCTGGAGTATAAGGTGTGGAGTCACCTCATACCGTGGAGATACTCATCTTTTACACCCCTCTGCATTTGACTTGAGGAATCCCCTTTCCTACCAGAGTTTGTCACTTTGATTGTGGCTAATAAGGTGTGTATTTTCCTGTTGTGTGTAGATATAGTTTTAGATTCATGCAGCTGAATGATCTATAGCTCTATTTATGTTCTGTGAAGCTGAATGCTGTCAATAGCTTTGCAGATTTATATTTTTGTGATATTTATCCTACCTTTATCCGCTATTTTGGAAGCTGAAGTCTAACCTCTAGGACCACACATCATTCTATGGACAAGACAGGATGGGCTCTATGTTAATACCGTTCAGGGCTCTTTGAAAGTCTGTAACAGTCTGATCTATGTGAGTAAGGTCCTAAGATGTCTATCTACACATGGGATGTTGTTTTTTAGGCCCCAGTTGTCTCTCACCGCCCCCTATTTTTATATTATTTAGTATTATTTTTACTTCTTCATTTTTATTTTTTTTATTTGTCCTTCCAGGTAAAATAGGATGGTTAACTTTTAACTGCAGTATATATATCTGTTGTGTTTTTTCTTTGATTTTTGGCAAGTGTTTCTTTGTTTTTGCAATGTCCATCTCTAAGCGTGAATCCTGAAGAAGCCATTATAGTGAAACGTGTTGATTCCACTCACTTATAACATTCAATAATGACTGTCCAATGCCTTATTGATTTTAAATGCAATGGTTTTATCTGAATGACACTTTATCTGTTAATGTGATACAATTAAAATAATGATTTTATTTTATATAATTGATATTTTTGTCTTTCCTCATTTGCTGGCACATTCAAAGTCCCTTCCCCTTTGTTCAGCTTTCTAGCAGAAGCCTGAAGGTTTTGTGCCAATATTGACTGGTATTTGGAACTGTTCATAATTCCCTCTACTTTGACTAAGGCCCCTGTTCCAGCTGAAGAAAAACAGCTCTAAAGCATGATGCTATCACCACCATGCTTCACTGTGGGTATGTGTTCTTTTGGTGATGTGCAGTGTTGTTTTTGTGCCAAACATACCATTTGGAATTATGACCAAAAAGTTCAACCTTGGTTTCATCAGACCATAACACATTTTACCATAAGCTTTTGGGAGATTTCAGATGTGTTTTGGCAAAATTAAGCCAGGCTTGGATGTTTTTCTTCATCTTGCCACTCTACCCCATATCCCAGAAATATGAAGAATACAGGAGATAGTATCTTCTTGTCTTTTCAAAAAAAATTGGAGGCACGTCCAGTTCTTGGTAATGTCACTGTTGTGCCATATTTTCTCCACTTGATGATGCCTGTCTTCATTGAGTTCCATGGTATAACCTAATGCCTCAGAAATTCTTTTGTACCCTTCTCCTGATACCTTTTAACAATGAGATCCCTTTGATGCTTTGGAGGCTCTTTGTGGGCCATGGCTTTTGCTGTAGGATGCAACTAAGAAAATGTCAGGATAAACCTACTTGAACAGCTGAACTTTATTTGGGGTTATTCAGAGGCACTTTAAATGATGGCAGGTGTGTACTGACTCCTATTTACATGGGCTTGAATGTGAATGCTTAATTCTGAACACAGCTACATCTCTAGTTATAAGAGGGTGTGCACACTTTTGCAACCACATTATATTTTTTTTTTTTTTTACTTTCTCCCCCTAAAAGATTTCAGTTTGTTTTTCAATTCAGTTGTACAGTTTATAGGTCACATTAAAGGTGAAAAAAGTTCTGAAATGATTTATCTTTGTCTCATTTTTGTTACATCACAGAAACCTGACATTTTAACGGGAGGTGTAGACTTTTATATCCACTGTGTATATATATATATATATATATATATATATATATATATATATATATATATATATATATATATATATATATATATAGTTGTGGGAGAGTTTATTCAAACTCAAAGGGAGTTTATGGTGTTTTTGTATGCAAAATTGTTATTATGTTATAGGACTATAATATTAGTTTTAAAGAATATTTTTCCAATTTTCTATTTTCCTGCCAGCATGTGAAGCTCTAAGCTTCTTTTTGCATATTTATACCACTTATTTGTCCTAATTATAGGATGACTGCATGAAGAGATAATAGGGGTGATGCCCCTGCATTAAAAATCAATGTCAGTATAAACAATTGTTGATGGATGTTGATGGATAAACACGTCTATGGATTTTAACAAATGATACACAGTATGTCGCAATAATGTATCTTTGAATTATTTGGATGTGTTTTGTACTGTTGGCCACTTAACAGTCCCATTATATCTAAAAAAAACTTTCTTCTGACATGCAAACATTTTTTTCTGTATTAAAATACCTAAATATTAATACTGAAAAAAAAAAAAAAACAGCACAAATTTTACATACTTTTGGTGCTTATGGTCTAAAGAAATATTTGATCAATTATGAACTATACTGTATATATGCTCTGTGCTAGTTTAAAAAGCTATTGGCCAATTTATTTTAACTATCCGTAGGATATGATGTGGTAAACACTGTTTCTGTATCTAATTATTTCCAATATATTCTTTTTGGTCCCAAGTACTTGGCATCTCCTTATAATGTATTCAATTTTACATTTTCTTTGCAAACAATCTGCTTTTTGCTACACTGAACCTGCCCAGATTGTCATTCAAAGAGGTTGTAAACCCCCCAAAAAAACAAACAAAAATAAAACCTGTAACACAAAGGCATAATGCGCTAGTATGCATCGCATACTAGCGCATTGTGAAATACTTACCTTAGAATGAATCCCCCGCAGCGGCGCCCACGCACCACTGAGACGGCTGACATCTTCCCTGGTGTTTCTTTCCGCTTCGTGGGCTCTATCACTGTGAGTGGCCTGAGCCGCGATGACGTCACTCCCAGACATGCGCGCGGGAGCTGCGCCATTCCTTCAGAGCGCATGTGCCGATGACGTCATCAGCGGGGTATACAGTAAATATCTTACTATAGGCCCACCTATAGGTACAAACAAACCAGGGGAGTTTACTTCCTCTTTAAGTATTGCACTGATTTATTCTTTTCTCAAACAACCAAATGCAAACAAACATGGAAGAGCATTGCACATTGCAAAAAAAAACAAAAAATTCTTAGCACACTTACCAGCTAGCCTTCAAATTTACCCAAGTTTATGCTCTAACTTGGAACCACGCTATACAGAGGAGCCTTGGTGGGGCAGTGTGGCTTCCACATGTGTATTAGACATGCGCATTTGTTATTGTCAAAATGTATTTTCGTTGAATGTCTGGGATTTCTGTGTTCGTTTTAACAAAATGATAAGAACGCGCAGAATCCGAAATCTGAAAGATGCGAAATAAAAAAATGCTTTATTTTCGTATCCATTATATTTTCGTAATGTTGTGACAACAGTTCGATATAGATAGATAGAAGATTTGACATGACAGTGACAATAGCTGTGTCTATCTAACCTGTGGTAATACCATTTGACATGAAAATTCGATAAAGCAGGTAAAAACATACGACATTTACGGTAAAATTCTCCCCCCATAGGCTGTAGAAGAATTCTAATGTTGTTTGACTAGTAATATAATTAATAATTATAATTATTACTAGTCAAACAACATCAGACTTCTACTATAGCTTGTGGGCAGAGCATTTGGCTGGAAATGTACGATCGCAGCGTCGTACAGTTTAGCTGCTTCGTCTAATCCTTTTAGAACATCCGACAGACACCATAAGCCTTCAATTGACAGATTTGACCTTAATTAATTCCGATTTTCCTACGAATGCATTTTTTAACGAAACAAAATAACTAAAAAATTTTTTTCGGGAGTAACTAAATAAATTTATTTTTCAGACGAAATTGAAAGTGGGCACATGTCTAATATGTATATTTGCAAATGTGTACAATTAAACTCTCTGTTTTTAAAGTGGATTTTTAGACAGGGTAAATTTTTGTTTGTTTTGGGGTTTTTTTGCAGGCTAGCTGGTAAGTGTGCCAAGACATTTTATGTTTGTTTGTGATGCACAATGGCATCTATGTGCATGTTACTTTAAAGGCTAGTTATAATTTGGGGTGGCTCCCATTTTTGTATAGCTTGCTTGCTGAATTTGGCATAGGCACACGTTGGATGCCTTCAGCTGCCATTGTGTTCTTGCTGAGCTTATAATTTATCCCTGTGCCTTTAAGAAGAGAGGACTCCTTCTAAGCATGCTTGCCCTTTATTTATTTACTGCAGGGCCATCTTTAAGGTGGGGCAAAAGGGACAGCTGACTAAAGCCCAGTCATTTTTGTGGGGCCCAAAGCAGCTGTCCCTTGAGCCCACCATAGGTGTAATATCATGGGTTGCTCCTAGCTACAGGGGCCAGTATGGCCTCCCTGTCATATCAGTGTAGCTGAGCGCTCTCTCTTGTCCCATTGATGCATGGACCACTATGGATCTCTGGTCAGCTGTGCTATGACAAGGGAGAGGTATAGCTGTGGGTTTTTTTGTGTGCTCACAACACACTCACCCCCCTCATCTCCTTCTGTTAGCACAGGCTCTGTCTAATCAATGCTTGCTCTCCCCCTCCCTCTGGCTAAGCAAAACAAGCAACCAGTCAGAAGAGACCCAAAGGGCATGATGGGACATGTAGTCCCAAGGAATGTACTGTTCACTGAAGTCCATGAGGCCTGAACTACACTCTCTTTTTAAAGAAGGAGGGAGAAAGATTTGCCTGAGCAAAAATTCACTGAGATAATGCAGTGTTCTGGGGAAGTTAGTGAGAGAAACGTGTGGTACAGTCCCCCCCCCCCCCTCAAGAGAGAGACTGAGCTGCTAAATACCACCAAGCAAGTACCATGTGTGGGAGACTTCAAGAGCAAGAGGTCTGTTGCTGAGCCACTGTCAGGATACAGACTTTGCTGCATCACAAGCAACCCAGAGTAAGCAAACTCCTGATTGAATGGACCACTGCTGCTGCATGGCTGGATCTGGTCAGAGGGCCTTGCAGCCACTACTTGCTACCACCACTAGAAAATGAGCCATTAATAACTAGCTAACCAGCTACCTTATAGCTATGGTACTATTGGCAGAACTCCCAGGGTTGCAAAGGTTGAACTTGCGACCAGGCTCTGGAGTTCCCCCACTGTGGGGGGTGGCTCCAGATGACAGGAAAGGGGTCCGCTGCAGAACATGCCAGGGACAGACCCCACCCCTACCTCCTCCCCGGCAGTGATCAGGTGGCTTTCACTGGAGTACTGACCATCCCTGAGGCAGAGCCTGCTGCAAGGCTCACAGTGATTAGGGGGATTCAATGAGGGGGTGCAGCCAGCCTTAGTGGTGATCGCAGCTTGTGTGGCAAGCAAGTGTGACAACCATAGACAGAAAGATTTTCTTTCCTGCATCTCGATTTTCCCATCTTTACCATGATGTGCTGGGACCTCTAGCAACTAATGAGTGAGCCATAATGTGTGCTGTAACCTCTAGCAACCAGTCATTGAGCGGTAATGATATGTGGCATCCTCTGGCAACAAATCTCAATCACTGCCTGATCTTATGCAGTAAACTGAATTTGAGTCTAGCTGCTTTCAGAGCAGGTGGAGAGTTAACGGTCCTGATTTACTGCTATGTATGCTCCAACTTGGAGACTCTCAAAACAGTGAGGGCCACACTATATAAGGGAGCCTTTGTAAAGCAGTGCAGCTTCCACACATATTTGCAAATGTGTGAAACTAAGCCCTCTGTTTTTAATGTGAATTGTTAGACAGGGCTAATTTGTTCTTTTTGCAGGCTAGCTTCTAAGTGTGCTGGCAAATGTTTGTTGTGCAATGCACCTTACTTTAAAGGCTAGTTATGAATTGGTGGGGTTGCTATTTTGGTATAGCTGATTTGTGCTTTTCTGTCTAGTAACTGTATATACTTCATATGGAACAAACAAATGGCCACTGCCCCTACCTATAACTGGCCTTCGCAGCAAGGAGCACATGGAAGGGTGACACATGTCAAACAAAACCAAAGAGAATTCCCAACTCAACTTACCGACCGGCCTGCAACCAACCGATTTATCTTGTCTAATGCTGCGTACACACGATCGGACTATCCGGATCTTATGCCCTGACTTATGCCCCCTACACACGGTCGGAAATTCCGACGGAAAATGTCCGATCGGACCATGTTGTCGGAAATTCAGACGGAAAATGTCCGATCGGACCATGTTGTCGGGAAATACGGCCATGTGTGGGCTCCATCGGACTTCTTCCATCGGAATTTCCGACTGAAAAAATTTGAGATCCTGCTCTCAAATTTTCCGACAACAAAATCCGATCTGACTTTTTCCGATTGTGTGTAGAGAATTCCGACGGACAAAGTGCCACGAATGCTCAGATCAAATTATGAGACTAAAGCTATTGGCTACTAGCCTCTACGTAGTTCCGTCGTACGCAACGAACGTCACCACGTTCAGAATGAACGGATTTTCCGACAACTTCGTCCGACCGTGTGTATGCAACACCAGTGTCGGACAAAATCCGTTGGAAAAATTCCGACGGATTTTGTGGTCAGAATTTCCGACCGTGTGTACGGGGCATTAGTCTAGTGGCCCAGAGTGCGCCGGACTTTTGGGAAGAAAAAGTCAGCCGGAGCCCACACACGGGCGAATTGTTTGGCGGACTTTTTCTTCCCAAAAGTCCGGCGGACTTAGAAAGAAGTCTTGACTCAAAATTGTCCACCGGACTCAGCAGTCCGGCGGACAATCCGCTCATCTGTGTGCTAGTCCGCCGGACTTTTCAAATGAACGGACTTGCCCACACACAGAGTAAAGTCCGTTCATTTTGAACGTGACACCAGGTAGATGGGACTAGCGAAGGTACAAGTCAATGTCGCTGTCAACACAAAGTCCATACCAGACCCTTATCCGAGCACACAGCCCGGCCAGACAGGATAGGGGGTGGGGAAGAGCGTACCAGGCCGTGTGCCCTCAACATGGAGGGTGCCCTGTGGCCCCCCTACCCCAAAGCACCTTGTCCCCATGTTGATGAGGACAAGGGCCTCTTCCCGACAACCCTGGCCGTTGGTTGTCGGGGTCAGCGGGCGGGGGGCTTTTTGGAATCCGGGAGCCCCCTTTAATAAGGGGGCCCCCAGATCCCGGCCCCCCTCCCCATGTGAATGAGTATGGGGTACACTGTACCCCTACCCATTCATCTGGGGGAAGAAGTGTCAATAAAAAAAAAACAACACAGGTTTTTAAATTAGTCTTAGTCTTCCGACTTCGGGGGTCTTCTCGCCAGGCTCCTCCGCTATCTTCTGCTCTTTTACTGGTCTTTTACTAGCGGAGGAGCCCGGCTTTCTCCTTCGTCGTCCTGGGGTCTTCTTCCGACTTCGGGGGTCTTCTTCCGACTTCGGGGGTCTTCTTCTGACTTCTCCAGCTCTTTGGTTTTTCTGCCGGGCTCCTCCGCTATCTTCTTGCAGTTCTTTTCTAGCGTTGGCCCGGTCTTCTCGTTCATCACTGCGGCTGTCGCCGCCACCTTCTTCTACTTCCTTCTATTCTTCTTCCGATTTTGACACAACGCTCTCTCCGCCTGTAATGCCAGGGACACGTTGCGCTGCGACTTATATAGGCATAAGGGGCGGGATCACCGGGTGATGTCACATGGCGACCCCGCCTCTTATGATGTCACAGTCCCAGCATCCCCCGGGACTGATCGTGTGTACGCGGCATAAGAGTTTGCATTAAAAATGAGAGTTTAGTTTGCGCACATTTGCAAATACATGCGTAAGCTGCAGAGCCGTCATGGCCCCCAGTATTATCTGCAGTCCTAACTCTATAAATTTGTGAGAGCTTCATATATATACTTCATATCCAGGGGCTTTACCCCAACCCTACTTTACAACCAGGATTATTTCAAACAATTTAGCAGTGTTGTAATGTGAACTTCTCTAAACATGTATTACCCACTTTAGATGGTAAAATAGGGGAGATTCTTTTATTAAAATTTCCGACCAAATGCTTATTCTGTCATTCATGCTAAACACTTATCCCCCTGGCGGTATTCCCGAGTCTGGCTTGGGGTGGAACTTCAGTACCATAAGCGGTAACCCCGAGTCAGACTCAGGATCGCATTGCAGGATACAGGGGAAGTTACTTACCTTGTCCCCTGGATGTCTCGGAGATCAGCGCCAAATTCAAAAAAGTAAAAACACACAAAACACATACAGTACTGTATAAAAAAAATACACATCCCCTTTGTCCCTAGTGGTCTGTCCAGTGTCCTGCATGCACTTTTATATTATAAATACAGTTTTTTCTGCCTGGAATTTGGAGATTGTCCATAGCAACCAAAAAGTGTCCCTTTATGTCAAAAGTGGTTTTAGACCAGCTAGAAAACAGCGATAATAAATTAGAATCACTTGCAGAATTGAGCGATAGTGATTTGTGGGGAAATTCGTCATCAAACACTAAATCTAATAACAGCGACAATTCTGCAACTGACCAAATTTCAGTGTTTTTGATTTGATTACATTATTGAATAATTTTTATAGTTATTTATTATATTATAATTTATGATTTTGTGTTTCAAACTTTATCATACCTGGCATGTCTACTAGACTCTGGTTTGGACAGATTTAAGTGAGTTATTTCGTAAGAATTGCAGGCCTACAATATAAAAGCCAAATTTCCATGCAAAATAATTGTACCGCTTTTGGTACAAAATTCCTGTCATAATCATACCACCAGGGAGGTTAATAAACATTGCAGTGGATGTTAGAGATTGACGATATGGAGTTGATTTAATAAAACTGCAGAGTGAAAAATCAGGTGCAGCTCTGCGTAGAACCCATCAGCTTCCAGGTATTTTGTCAAATCTTAATTGAACAAGCTGCAGTTGGCTACCATGCAGAGCTGCACCAGATTTTGCACTCTCCAGTTTTAGTAAATCAAACCCTATATATCAAACGTGAATGAATGAAAGTTGATTGTCTAGAGGACTAGCTCAACAATGTATTTTACACTTTGGATAAATAGCAGTGAGACAACCTAGTACAGTAAACTCAGAACTACAAAGTGGAATTTTAAATGAGTTAATTTCTAATAATTTTGGGCTAATGAGTATCTATAGTTGTAAATATGTTATTTTCAGTACTATTTTCAATACATGGGGTATACTATTTGACAAATAAATTGTCTTTTATGATCACCTCTTCCCTTCTCTCTGTGTCTTCACTAAACTAACTTACCTGTTAGTTTTACCAAAACTGAGATGTCAGGTGGGATGAATCACTTGCTGGATTCTAAAATGTTGTTAGCAAAAGATCTCATTGTGGGTGTTGCTAGTGCTCCCCTATCATCGTTCCTTCTTTTGGTGCAAAAACAGATGCATTCCTTGTTTGGCTGTAGATTCTTAGTAATTCCAAACAAATGTCTAGGGAAGAGCAAGACACATGATAGACAGACAGATGTGGAATCCAGGTGTAAAGGACCCAGTGTTGTAATTCTTGAGATACAATCTGAAGGCCATTTAATGTAAAGGTAATTTTTTAAAATGCCACACTTGATCTGAAAAAAAAAAAAAAACAGACCAAAGGGTCTGATGAATCCATGTCCAAATTAGATTGTAAGATCTCAGGTCCTCCTAATCCTTTTGTATTAAATTGCATTGTTACTGTACTGCCTCTCTTTATTTTGTAATGCATTGCACAAACTGTTGGTGCTATATAAATCCTGAATAATATTAATAATGATAATCACTTATTTTACTTACTGAATTGAGTGGATAATGGAAACTCCCCTTCTTTGGGGTCTTGTCAGAAGGTTCACCCAGGATGGTAGTGAACTTATATGGTGGTCAAAATAACCACTTACCAGTTCACTAAGTGCATAGTATAGTGCAGTGGCCCCAATATAGGTTGAGATGCAAGAAAGAGAGTATGTATTGCTGGGAAACTGAACATTAAAGCAAACCTGATGCTTTGTCCTGTAAGTATAAAAGAATGCTAATACCAGTCTTTATTACACTTTAATTATAGCAACAGTTTGCAATATGACATAGATCAGCAACAAAACATCTTTTAAATAAAAAACACAATAGTTTTTTAACTTTCTGGTGAAAAGGAATTTTACCTACAATAAACATGAAAACATATGCTACATGGGCATGAGAACATATGCTGAAGACACACAGAACTATGACTAATCAAACAAAAGTGTATGATTTTTCGATATATGTTCTAGGTCACCTTTGTCATGATGGCCCTTCCATTAAAATTTAGAACAGTTGCTATAAATTGCTGGTGAAAGGGTCAGTCAATTTGTCAAGTGATGAAGCCATTTAAAGAGGTGAAACATTTTCTGATTTTATGTGAGAGTGAATGCCTCTTGTAAACTGTTTTTCCATATATCACTTTATATAGACTACTAAACAACAACAAGTTAATAGAAGCTTATAAATACTCTCTCTCTCTCTCTCTCTAAATATAAATTATATATATATATATATATATACAGTGGTGTGAAAAAGTGTTTGCCCCCTTCCTCATTTCCTGTTCCTTTGCATGTTTGTCACACTTAAGTGTTTCGGAACATCAAACCAATTTAAACAATAGTCAAGGACAACACAAGTAAACACAAAATGCAATTTGTAAATGAAGGTGTTTATTATTAGAGGTGAAAAAAATCCAAACCATCATGGCCCTGTGTGAAAAAGTGATTGCCCCCTAAACCTAATAACTGGTTGGGCCACCCTTGGCAGCAACAACTGCAACCAAGCGTTTGCGATAACGTGCAATGAGGCTTTTACAGCGTCCTGGAGGAATTTTGGCCCACTCATCTTTGCAGAATTGTCCTAGTTCAGTTACATTAGAGGGTTTTCGAGCATGAACGGCCTTTTTAAGGTCATACCACAACATCTCAATAGGATTCAGGTCAGGACTTTGGCTAGGCCACTCCAAAGTCTTCATTTTGTTTTTCTTCAGCCATTCGGTGGTGGACTTGCTGGTGTGTTTAGGATCATTGTCCTGCTGCAGAACCCAAGTTCGTTTCAGCTTGAGTACACGAACAGATGGTCGGACATTCTCCTTCAGGATCTCTTGGTAGACAGCAGAATTCATAGTTCCTTTTATCACGGCAAGTCTTCCAGGTCCTGAAGCAGCAAAACAGCCCCAGACCATCACACTACCACCACCATATTTTACTGTTGGTATAATGTTCTTTTTCTGAAATGCAGTGTTCCTTCTACGCCAGATATACTTGGACACACACCTTCCAAAGAGTTCCACTTTTGTCTCATCGGTCCACAGAATGTTGTCCCAAAAGTCTTGGGGATCATCAAGATGTGTTGTGGAGAAATTGAGACGAGCTTTGATGTTCTTTTTGCTCAGCAGTGGTTTTCTCCTTGGAACTCTGCCATGCAGGCCATTTTTGCCCAGTCTTTTCCTGATGGTGGAGGCATGAACGCTGACCTTAACTGAGGCAAGTGAGGCCTGCAGTTCCTTGGACGTTGTTGTGGGGTCTTTTGTGACCTCTTGGATGAGTCGTCGCTGCGCTCTTGGGGTAATTTTGGGCGGCCGGCCACTTCTGGGAAGGTTCACCACTGTTCCATGTCTTCGCCATTTGTGGATAATGGCTCTCACTGTGGTTCGCTGGATTCCCAAAGCTTTGGAAATGGCTTTATAACCCTTTCCAGACTGATAGATCTCAATTACTTTCTTTCTGAATTGTTCCTGAATTTCTTTGGGTCTCGGCATGATGTGTAGCTTTTAAGGATCTTCTGGTGGACCATACTGTGTCAAGCAGCTCCTATTTAAGTGATGCCTTGATTGTGAACAGGTGTGGCAATAATCAGGCCTGGGTGTGGCTAGAGAAATTGAACTCAGGTGTGGACAACCACAGTTATAGTATGTTTTAACAAGGGGGGCAATCACTTTTTCACACAGGGCCATGATGGTTTGGATTTTTTTTCACCTTTAATAATAAACACCTTCATTTACAAATTGCATTTTGTGTTTACTTGTGTTGTCCTTGACTATTGTTTAAATTGGTTTGATGTTCCGAAACACTTAAGTGTGACAAACATGCAAAGGAACAGGAAATGAGGAAGGGGGCAAACACTTTTTCACACCACTGTATATATATATATATATATATATATATATATATATATATATATATGTGACATAGATTATGAGAATTAATGGCATGGTGCCCAGATTATTAAATATAAAATATTTTACATTATTATGTGTAGCACACTAGTGAAAGAAAACCAGGCTTCAATATTTATACAAAATGTTATGACTGGGTTTAATTTAGAAATAGACCTTTCCTAAGTGATATATAGTTGTTACAATTGCTGTTCTTCTTTTGAAATTGTTAGTCATCTAGCTGTTGTTTCAATGGCTTTAATACTTTAAGGCTATTTTCACACTGGGGCGCTGGCGGTAAAGCGCCGCGATATATTTAGCGCCGCTTTACTGTTTTTTTAGCGGCGCTATTCGGCCTCTAGCGGGGTGGTTTTACCCCCCGCGAGCGGCCGAAAAAGGGTTAATACCGCCCGCAAACCGCCGCTGCAGCAGCGTTTTGCGGGCGGGTTTGGAGCGCTGCCCCATTGTTTTCAATGGGAAGGGGCGCTATAGGAGCGGTAAATATACCGCTCCTACAGCGCACCAAAGATGCGGCTTGCAGGACATTTTTCAGCGTCCTGCAAGCGTACCACTCCAGTACGAAAGCCCTCGGGCTTTCACACTGGAGAGACAGCAGAAGCTGTTTCGGGTCGGTTTGCAGGCGCTATTTTTAGCGCAATAGCGTCTGCAAACTGCCCCAGTGTGAAAGGGGCCTAAGAGTTACTATTTTGAATGTAGAAAATGCTGTGGCTGTGCTATGGTCATCTCCTGTGACCTTTCTTTCTTTACCTTTGGAAAACATAATACCCTCCTCCAGGATGTAAGTTGAAAAAATGCTACTACTATATATATATATACTTTCATTTGTCAAGAACGAAGGTGGAATCCGGTCCGGGTTTTACCAGCCACTTTGGCAGGGTTGGTTCCGGACCAGAATTTGCGGTCCACTTGTGTCCACCAACAGGTGGTATAAATTAAGCAGGACTAGAGAAAAGGATTGAGCTTGGCCTGGGACTCAGGAAGCCAAAAACCATAGAGAGCTGCTTATGTAAAGTTTGCTTTGCAAGAGTAAGGCCCCCTTCACACTGAGGCGCTTTGCAGGCACTAAAGTGCTAAAAATAGCGCCTGCAAAGCGCTCGGAGAAAGAGCCACTCAGTGCACTCTAATGTGAAAGCCCTGAGGGCTTTCACACTGGAGCGGTGCGCTTGCAGGACTGTCAAAAAAGTCATGCAAGCCGCATCTTAGCTGTAGGAGCGGTGTATTTACCTCTCCTAAAGCGCCCCTTCCCATTGAAAACAATAAGGCAGCACTCCAAACCCGCCTGCAAAGCGCCGCTGCAGCGGCGTTTCGCAGGCGGTTTTAACCCTTTTTTGGCCGCTAGCGGGGGTTAAAACTGCTCTGCTAGCGGCTGATCAGCGCCGCTAAAACAACGGTAAAGCGGCGCTAAATATAGCTGAGCGCCCCAGTGTGAAAGTAGCCTTAAGGTTTGCATTATCTTTGTTTTGTGGGTGACTGGGAAAAGTCCTTCACCTATTGAGTTAGGAACCTGCAATGTTTAGTTAGTGCCTGGATGGGCTACCTTTTTTTTCCCCAGGGAAGGTGATCCCCTTTGAGCTAACCCCTGATGATATATATATATATATATATATATATATATATATATATATATTATCCAATGGTTGCCACTGCACACCAATCAGGGATACAAAATGGGCCGGGGTGCACAGCAAACACTATAGTGCATATAAACCAAAAGAGAGAGCGGCACTAATGGGTCTTAAAAGATGAACGCACAATGGCAGTTTAATTCAGTGTTTCGACGAGGCACAAGCTCGTCCTGGGGAAGACTAGCTTGTGCCTCGTCGAAACGTTGAATTAAACCGCCATTAAACATTCATCTTTCAAGACACGTGAGTGCTGCTCTCTCTTTTAGTTTATATATATATATATATATATATATATATATATATATATATATATATATATATATATATATATATATATATATATATATATATATATACACTGTATTTATATACATATCTATATATCTATCTATATATCTATCTATATATATATATTTAGAGAGATAGATATAGATATATAGATATGTATATAAATCTATGTGTGTGTGGCCAGATTAGAATGGAAAGTGGCTCAGCTATGATCTGCTACACCCTCTGTTTTGCTGCTGTAGTAGTGCAGGTAGTCACTGACAACTTTTTATTTCTTGCACAGGCAGTCAATCATGTACAACGGAAGGTTGCACCCTGCTTGTCCTATACCATTTTATTTCTGTAGTGTTGAATGTGCAAAAGTAGAAATAGACTTTCCTAGCTAAAATTTGACTTTGCACTTTGAAAATATTTATTCCACTTTATTTTTTTGTGTTTCAGCAGTATTAGGTACAAATTTACAGCATATCCAGGAAACCCTGTAAAGTAAAGCAGATTAAAACAGAGAGCAACAATAATATTAATGGTTAATAAGTGTTTCTTAGAACAGAAACAGGTATTCGATACACATGAAAGAGATACAGCGAATAGTTGGTACGCATGAAAAGATTAGGAGAGGACTGCTGTCTACTCTACAGTCAGCATGTGCAGGCAAAAGGCTTTAGAATACTTTAGCTAAAACATATTCCTTCAAAGTATCTATCAAGTATGTATTATAATGTGTGTACCCAGTGCTGTCTCCACATCAACAATGTTTTACAAAAATCACAATAACTTTTCATAAATACAAGTGCAAATTAATCTTGAGTGCGCTGGGTACACACGTTATAACCCGATCTTAAAGGCACCTACACCTTATTCCACAGCAGCAGCCAATTAGGCAATTTAATCACAGAAAAACACAATACAATTATAGCGTGGGGATCACAATTATTACATATATCAATCAAGTATGCCGAGTGGATCATTTCATACATACCTATTCATTTTCTGATCTAGAAAAATTGGAACATTTGGTAACTATGGGGGTTATTTACGAAAGGCAAATCCACTTTGCACTACAAGTGCAAACTACAAGTGAAATTGCACTGAAAGTGCACTTGGAAGTGCAGTTGCTGTAAATCGGAGGGGTGGATCTGAAATAAGGGGAAGCTCTGCTGATTTTGTCATCCAATCATTTGCAAGCTAAAATTATGTTTTTTTATTTTCCTTGCATGTCCCCCTCGGATCTACAGCGACTGCACTTCCAAGTGCACTTTCAGTGCAATTTCAAGTGCACTTCGCACTTGTAGTTTGCATTTGTAGTGCAAAGTGGATTTGCCTTTAGTAAATAACCGCCTATGGCTAACATTGACTTTTTTTACTCTAGTTTAAGGAAATCAACCCAAATTTTTAAAAATAAATACGATAGTAGCAGTATGCTGTACCATGTTAGCTATCCATAAAAATAGAAGTTTGGATCTAGGATGATACTATTTATCAGCTAACTAAATAGATTGTAGTGCAAGCTTTCGAAGCATGCAGGTTTCTTCTTCAGGCATAATGAACTGGAAGTAATACACATTCATTTTATACATTAGGCAACAGAGTAATGCAGATGTATTAATTTGCTAATATATGCATATCTTTGTTTTCTAATGTAAAATAATATGTTTATTACTTCCAGCTTGTATTTATTGATGAAGATGGCAGTGTGCTTCAAAAGCTTGCACTACAATTTATTTACTGCATTTATCGGCATATAACACGCACTTTTTTCTCCTTAAAATCAGGGGAAAATTGTGGGTGTGTGTTATACGCTGATCCCCGCCTATCCCCCACTGATTGTGAGGGAAGGAGCGAGCGGAAACTGAGATACACAAAGCCGAAGTACACTCGGCTTTACTCGGCTCCTCTCGCAGTCACACCTACCTCCACTGATTGCGAGTGGAGCGAGCGCCACTGACATACAGAAAGCCAAGTGTACTTCGTCTAGACTCGGTTCCTCTCGCAGTCCCGCCCCTGACTGTGAGCAGAGCCGAGTCTAGCCGAAGTACACTCGGCTTTCTGTATGTCAGCGGCGCTCGCTCCTCTTGCAATCAGTGAAAATGGGCGGGACTGTGAGCAGAGCCGAGTCTAGCCAAAGTACACTCAGTCAGCGGAAATCAACGCCAATTTTAAATCAGGACAATGCTGCAAATAGACTGGCAATGCTGCAAAGAGACTGGCAAGGCTACAAAGGCACTGGGCAAGACTGCAATGATGGACAAGGCTATAGATGGACACTGATAAGGCTGCATTGATGGGCATTTAAATGTAAGTTTTTTTCCTTAAACTTCCCTCCTAAAAGTTTTTTCCTTAAAATTCCCTCCTAAACTTGGGCGTGTTATACGCCGGCGTGTGTTATACGCCGATAAATATGGTAATTAGTCATTAAATGGTATTACCATTTTAATGTATAAAAAATATGAAATTGTGTTTTAGCCTTGAAGAGGCAAATGCTTTGACCAATCCTTGGTTTGCTTAAAGATTTCAAGATATGGAAGTTGTACTACAAAAGGATGTCTAGTATAATTGTGCTTGAATGGACATGAAAAATCACAAATAATAAATGTAAAAATCTACATAAAATATGTAGAGAAATATAAAATAAAATCAAGTGTGTATTTCTTTGGCTGTGCAGTATTCTATATATAGTTTCCATCAATATGAGCTATTTGTCCTTTGAAATTTGAAATGAAAATGCAGCATTTGCATAGTGACTTAAATAGTGTTCTCAGCATGAGCCATCAGACCACAGAAATAATTTAAAACAAGAGGTAACAAAATATGGTTTTGTCCGGCATAAGAGCATTTTTAATCTTTTCTTTAGATACCAAGTTACTATTAACTAGCTTTTCCATTTACATGAACTATAAAGTACAAGAATGAATATTACCACTGAAAAATAATGAGGTTATGTTAAGCTAATAAAATGTGTTTCATGTTATAATAGCATTTAAAGCAATCTAACTTCAATTGTTATACGATTGTTATAATAATGTCATGCATATACTGTTCCGTGTATTTTAAAACTGCAGCAAGGACACTATCAATTTGCTATGCACAATTATGAGCTGCTGAAACATGCACATCACACATTTAATCAACAATTGAAGCCCTTTTGCTGAGAGCAATCTGTCATCAGATAGACATGGATTGTGATGGATGGTAAAACTCTGTAGAGTCTGCTTCTACAGCTAGAGCCCAAAGAGTTACAAGCTTCCACAAACATCAATGTTTTAGTTACTCTGGGGATCTCATAAGGAGGTCTGAATGCATAATTTTTTATCTCCCTGTACATAATGAGATTTGGTAACAAGAAGAAGTTTTAATGCATTTCACTTGTCTCATGCATACAGATTGTGAAAAAAAAAACAAACAAAACAAAAATAGAAATCTACATTTATTTATTGTGAGATATTAGTTTAGCTTAATGGTTAATTATTATTAAACCTTTAGAATAAGACCTAGGCCAATAAGGCTCGCCATTGCCAGCATCAATTTGACTACATATAAAAATATTATATATTTATTTTTTTCTTACAGAATATACTATTCCTATTTTTTTGAGTAATCCCAAAGGAAGAAAGAGAAATCTTAAAGAGACTCTGTAACTTAAAAAAGTGCAGGCAAAGGCAAAAAATTATAATTATTGTAAATATTTACTTGCAGTGTTTTTTTTTTTTTTTTACTTTCCCTAAATTACTTTTATTCATTTGCAATGTGGTTTTGATTAGTCCAGGACAATTTACTTCAATTGTACATTCTTTTCTCCATGCATTCTATCGATCTCTCCTCTTCTAGGAGTGACAAATAACTCTCCTATCAGACCCAGAAAATCCACCTTAAAGCCTGATACACACTACTATTTTTCATTGTATACGGTATCCCGTTTTTTCATATTGGAAGTTTGTGCCGGTCTCTTTTGTATCATCTTTTACCCATTCCCATCTTGGATGTTATGTACATATTCTTCAGATTTAATTATGTTTTTCTTTTTTTTTTGAATTGTGCATATACCCTTGTTTTTGCAGCCTTTATACAGTGGACCACAATGTTGACACCTACGTTTTTGTACACATACTTATTCTCTTTGTATGTATTTTTTCTGTATTTTTGTACTAACCACACATTTATATACATTTTATTGGCATGTAATTTGTTGTTGGTCTTTATCCTGGCTGTCCCACCCATACCTTTATTCCAATGTTTTTTTTCTTTTGGGATTTGGGTGTGGGCTGCTGCAGCCAGGTGAGATCTTTTGAATGCAATCACCAGAATGATCAAGCTGTAGTGCCCTGATTGGCTGTTTAGTCAATGTCGGTCACCTGACTGTAGCTATATATGTTTTGTTTTTTGCATTCTATCTTTAGCTATGACTAAGCGCCTTTGAGGCGTGAAACGCGTAAGCTACTGTTGCTGTTTTGCTGTATCGCATGAGATGTCACTACTTTGGATTTTGGATTGCCTAATAAAGAAGTTTTTGCTGAAGTGCGGCCATCCAGACTTCCCTTTTTCCTCTCTGTTGTGAGCAGAGCCTGCACCAGCTGTACCGAATCAGGGTGGACATCACTTTGCCTCCAGACTCAGAGCGGTATTTATATTCTTAACACTACTATTTTTTATTTTTTTTTGTTCAACTCAGCAGGGCTGAATGAAAAAAAGCTAACAGCTCAGGGGTAGATGATGTACTAACTATGTGATGTTAGTACATCCATCTCCCCTGCTGTGCTATTGTGTTCTGGCAGGGGGGACTAAATTCTGTCAGACCGGCTGCAGGCCGAATGTCAACCGGTTTCTACTGAACTGGCTGATGCCACTTGACATTCAGCTTGTGTGTACTAGGCTTTACTTTCACCTCTCTACATAATCTTCTAAACAACTGCTAAAGGAGGAGGGAAGGGAAGTACTATAGACAGCCACTTGAGTGATAGCTCTGAGATTCATGTGGCCACTGAATCACATCCAAGTTGACAGCACTCAGCAGCAGTCTTGGGCTTTTGAATGCATACACAATGAAGGCATTTACAGGTAAATAACATGAATGCAATACATTCATGCAAATATAATGTTATAAGAAGCATAACTTCTTCCCCAAAACTCTAAAGTGCATTCTAGTGTTATTCTAAAAATTATACATCCTTTTATTCATAGTGGCAAACACATTGTTGCTGGATTCCATCAGGAAATGGGCAATACATTTGAAATATCCCAATGTCCTAGAAATAGATCACACATATATGAACCCATCAAGCTGCCATGTGTTGCTTATTTTTTTTCTGATAGCCAACTTCCAAATGAATATCAGAGGAGATCAATTTCTACAGGGCACCATTTCCACACAAGCCCAACAGGCATATGTTTTTTTTCATACACCCATTGTGGGTTACAGGAATACTTTTGCATAATTTGATTGGTACAATTTATAAAGCATCCTTGGAGTATTTAAGGTATACACAATGAGCGTAAGGGAGAAATTGATGTAGATCTAATAGGGTTAACAATTTTAAAGTAATAATTATATTTATGCTTGGCCAGAGGACCTACATTTACCGTAGTTATCGGCGTATAACACGCACTTTTTTCACCTTAAAATCGTGGGTGCGTGTTATACACCGATCCACACCGACCTCCGCTGATTGTGAGTGGAGCCGCGCGATCGCCGCTGAGATACACATAGCCGAGTGCACTTAGCTCTTCTCGGATCTGCTCACAGTCAAGCCCAGTCCCGCCATTGGACCTGTGTTATGTCCATCATAGGGCGGGACAAGGCGTGACTGTGAGCAGAGCCGAGAAAAGCTATGTGTATCTCGGCTCCGCCCAGTCCATGCGATCTCTGTGGCATTCGCTCTGCTCCTCCCAGTCTCGGCAGCAATCTTTTTTTCCTTAAACTTGCCTCCTAAAAGTTTTTTTTCTTAAAATTCCCTCCTAAACTTGTGGTGCGTGTTATACGCCTGCATGTGTTATACGCCAATAAATACGGTAATTCAAACATCTTATCATGTTCAGAGAATTTTCTTTGCGGAAATTTCCTGCAGATTTAGTTTAAAAATGTCATTTGATTTTCTGCTGACCACCCCTGAGTATAAAACTGCTCCAGATGTTTCAGTGTTAGATAAAAGAATTCCTTATATAGTTTATGGAATGTTCTTTAAAAAAAACAGGCCACAGTGATGCCCTTTAAGTTATGGGAAAACCATAACAGGAAGTTACTCTTTCATAACAACAAAAAAACAAGTTGATGAGAGGTATGAAGTGTAGGGAGTCAACAGTATGGTCCAAACTTTGGCTGTTCAGGAATTTGGACAAACGCCCAAGCTTTTGCCCATTCAGCCTCCTGTTTAGCAGGAACCAAGCATAATTATTAGACTTGGTATTTCTACCAATTCTATATTTAACAGTTTTTTTGCTGTCACTGGTTCCTATGGAAGCAACAGGTGTTTGCAAAGGGTGAGCATAGCAGTAACATCACAGTCCAAATATGGCCACTGGCCACATTTGGGCAATGATGTCACCGCTATCATCGCCCCTTCCCTTATATAGCTGATGACAGCTTAGGGAATCTGTCATCCAGCTAGTGGTAACATCGAGATCAATTGTGTGCCCCGGGTCCTCTGTTTTTTTTTATCAGGTGGCAGGCATCATAATTGGATGGATTTACAACAAGAGGCTTTTTGGGGATTTGTAGTTGTGTAATAAAAGAATTGTGAAACACGTGGCTGTCACGGAGGGGGATCCGATGCGCATGGCCGGTGGTTGCGATCGCCGCTGGCTCCCCATGATCGTGGGCACGAGCTCCAGCATGGGGATTTGTGTGTGTAAACACACTAAACCCTTTTCTGTCAGGGGAGAGAAGACATATTGTTTATTCCTACTAAGTAAGAACAACGATATGTCTCCTCCCCCAGTCAGTCCTATCCCCATACAGTTAGAAACACTAACTAGGGAGCACAGTTAACTCCTTGATCACCCCTAATGTTAACCCCTTCCCTGCCAGTAGCATTTACACAGTAATCAGTGCATTTTTATAACACTGATCGCTGTATAAATTTCAATGGTCCCAAAAATTTGTCAAAAGTGTCCGATCTGTCCGCCGCAATGTCACAGTACCACTAAAAATTGCAGATCACTGCCATTATTAGTAAAAAAAAAAAATATTTCCCATAGTTTGCAGACACTATAACTTTTTGCGCAAACCAATCAATATACGCTTATTGCGATTTTTTCTCAACTCTTCCGGGGCTGAAGCGGTTCATTTGACAGATCCAGCTACTATTAATTTTAATAGGGTTTGAGTATGGCATCTGAACTTATTTGAAGTTCACTGAACACTGCTCGAACCCAATCTTGGGCAGTTTGGCTCATCCCTAATAAGAAGTAGACATGTGCACCCTGAATATGTTGTTTCGGAATTTCGTTTTCGTCCGAAAAATAAATTTATTTAGTTACTCCTAAAATTCATTTTTATTTATTTTGTTTCATTAAAAAATACATTTGTCCGAAAATCCGAAATAATTAAGGTCGAATCTGTCATTGAAGGCTTATGGTGTCTGTCGAATGTTCTAAGAAGATTCGACGGAATAGATTTGTTGGAGCAGATAAACTGTACGACGCCGCAATCATACATTTCCAGTCGAATGTTCCACCTACAAGCTATAGTAGAATTCTAATGTTGTATGACACTAGTAATAATTATATTTATTAATCAGTCAACCAACATAAGAATTCTTCTATAGCCTATGGGAGGAGCATTTGACCATAAATGTCCACTCGCGGCGACTGCTTCATCGAATCTTCATGTTGAATAATCTTGGACTAATAGAGTTAGGTTAGGCACATTCAACCTTTTTTGCTATTGTCTCTCTATGTTGAATCTTTTCTCTCTATGTCGAATCTTTTCTCTCTATGAAGAATAATCTTGGGGGGGCGTGTCCGGATGTGAAAGGCGGCGGACGTGTTGGTGAGGAGCTCCGGGCATCCTAAAATCAATCCTGAACCATCCGCCTGTCTAAAGGCAAAAAAACGCTCTAAATACCTCCCTTGCTGTCCTTCCACACATCCCGGTGCAGCTCATGGCAATATTGTGAGGAACCGGCCCATATGCACCCAGGACGCCATTGATCCTCCACGGCCGGGTCCGCCGACATCCTTCTGGACTCCATCCTGCCTAAGGGACCCCATCCTGGTCTGGTGGAGAGGTAGGGGAACCCCCTCATCACCCTCCCTGCCCCTCCGAGTGCCGGAGAATCCCGGGGATCAACAGTGACGGCCGCGGCCTAGTGCGGCCTAGTGAGGCCTGCCAGACACCGCTCTTTCCTACACTGCCGGCCGGCGGAGGGACGCCGCGGTCGACCTCGCCTGGAATCCGGAGCGCGGAACTGGCCTGGGGAGGAGGTAGGAAGACCCCCTTAGCACTAAACCTGTCTTCCAAGTGTCTGGGGAGCCCGTGGACCCGCGGAGGCCGCCCGTCGCAGCCGCGGCCTGGTGCGACCTAGTGAGGCCTGCCGCACACCGCCCTTTCCTGAACCGCCAGCCGGCGGTGGAGTGCCTGGAACCCTCGGCCACCCCATCACCCCTCCATCATCCTGCTAGACTGTGCTGGTTAGCAAGCCCTGGGGCCCAAATTCCCTGCCACCCTCCTGCCTCTATCCTTGCTCCCAGGGCCTTTCCTGCAAAGCCCTAAGCTGTAGCTGCACGTGGGCTTGCCAGAGGGACTGAGAGAGACTGCTGCCCACCTCTCCAGGCTGATCCTCCTGACACTCAGAAACCTGCAGTCTATCCCTAGTACTCTCCAGATTGCTGACTTGGGCCTTGTGAATAGCCCCCTGCTGTTGCTGTGATCCCCAGCCTGATCCTCTTTTGGAACACTGTGCATAAGTTGCAGGCCGATCATCCATTTGCTCCCCTCGCCCCCAGCTTCATGGGCCCTAAGAATCGGCCGAAACCCTCATCCACGCCAGGCCGCCTGGCCCCTGCACCGGAGGCACAGCCTGACCCTTCTCTCATAGGGAGACTGCAGGCCCTGCTGACCGAGTTGGCCATGGAGCCGGAGGCATCCCCGAGTGCGGCTCTCCCTGCCCCGCCATCCCAAGACAGCACTGCACTGATCCTGGCTGCCATTGAACAGAGCAAAACTTCCATGCTGGTGAGAATTGACCGTCTCGCAGAAGAATGTAATCTCATTAGGAATGACCTGGATAAGATCAGGAGTAGGCTGACTGAATCAGAATCCAGAATCTCTGCCACTGAAGATCTTACAGCTACCCACACCAACACCATAGCGGACTTGCAACGCACGGTACAACTGCTGGTCGCTAAATCCGATGACGCAGAAAACAGGGCAAGACGCAACAACGTCAGAGTCCTGGGTCTCCCGGAGGGGGAGGAGGGAGACCGGCCAGCTGAGTTTGCGGAGGGATTCTTTAAAAACCTTCTGGGCCTTACGGATATCTCTCCGACCTATGTGGTTGAGCGTGCCCACCGGGTACCCACGGGACGCTCTATCCCTGGTGCGCATCCCCGACCCTTCCTGGTCCGCTTCCTCAACTTCAGAGACCGTGACAGGATCCTCTCCGCAGCTCGCAAACACCCCTCACTTCCGTACGGCAACTCCTCCATCCTACTGTTTCCGGACTTCTCGGCCGACCTACAGCGCAAGAGGAAGTCCTTCAATGATGTCCGTAAACGCCTACGGGAAAAGGACATTAAGTACAGCATGATGTATCCCAGCCGCCTCCGAGTCCCTCATAACGGCTCGGTCAGATTCTTCGACTCTCCTGCTGATGCAGAAGAATGGCTGAATGCCCTGCGGTGAGCACCAGAAGCTATCCTTCACTACGAGCTGCTCCCTGACAACTACCATAAAGACTCTATGTTACTTCCAAATCCAGGCTCGGGGGGGTGGTTTATCAAGTCACCAGTTTGGTAGTATAAATCCTTGGGTATCATCACCTAATGCTGCTGGATGATGCCTGAGCCCCTTACACAGGACTCACTCGCCATTTTGGGTGGAAGACCACTCCACCCCAAGAAGCTGGCCTGTTAAACTTACCCCTGACGGCAGTATTCCTCTTTTTGTATTTTTTTTTTTCTTCTCTTTTCCTCCCACATTGTATTAGAGCCTGTGATCACGATAGATCCTTCCACATCCTTCTACCCCGGAGCTACCTTGTTGGACACAACTCACAGAAGGAACTAACCCCCACACAGCTTTTCCCCCTTTTTTTTTTATTTTGGCTACGTCAACTGATTGACTTGCTATTCTCCACTCATCTGGAGAGACTTTAAAATAGCCATAGGTTGAGCCCGCAGCTCCATCTCAGGGCTGCAGAGGACTGTAGTGTGGCCTAGTACTCAGGCTACCACTTTACAATGTTGTGTTTGGTTTTGGGTATAGACCGCATCCCGGCCCTTCCCCAGTGTTTTCGGGGGGGGGTCGGGTACCGGTAGGAAAAGCACACAGTGCTTGGGAAGTTGTATTGTTCTCTATGTTTACTATAGGTTAAGTGTGGTTGGCTCCAGCTCTAATAACACTCATCAGGTGGGTATCAGGTGGGACTCATTCATCCTATAAGCTACATTTCTCCCCTGGGATCATGGCGTCACGTGATCAGGGAACAATGTCAGTGATATCCTGGAATGTCAGAGGCCTCAACTCCAAATTTAAAAGGGCACTGATGTTCCGGTATGTCAGGCGCACAACCCGCAGGTACTGATCCTACAGGAGACCCACTTGGTGGGTGGTAAACTGATGGCCTTGAAAAAGCCCTGGGTTCAGAGAACTTTTCATGCCACGTATTCCTCATATGCCAGGGGGGTCTCAATACTTATAAATAAATCCTACCCGTGCAAAGTTGAAGCGGTCCACACAGACCCCCATGGCAAATTTGTTATTGTGGTATTGACGGCCTGGCAACAAAGGTATGTTATTGTAGGAGTCTATATCCCCCCACCTTTCAAACCGGAAGTGCTATACACTATTTTGGAAAGGATTACCCCTTACTGTCCAGCTAAATTACTAATTCTAGGAGACTTCAACAACACCCTCTCCCCTGATCTTGACAGGCCCAGGCCATCACAGTCCCATAATGGGGATCTGCTGGGGTGGGCACACTCGGCAGGGGTTACTGAGGTGTGGCGGTGGTTACACCCCCAGACTAGAGCTTACTCATGTTTTTCTACCTCATTTAAAACCTCCTCCAGAATTGATTACGCGTTTGCTAATCAACTTATGTTAACTGATATAGTGGAGGCGGCATACCTGCCGAGTGGGCTCTCGGATCATTCCCCCCTGAAGATCACCATGCGGACCCGAGAAAAACGTAGTGGCTCCATGTGGCGCCTTGGAGCCCACTGGGTCTCCCATGACGAGATATCCAGTCAGGCCCCACAAACATTACGGGAATATTGGGAACATAACGCGGGGTCATCCTCTCCTTCCACAGTATGGGACGCCTTCAAGGCATTTACTAGAGGACACTATATGTCAGCAATAAAGGCGGTAAAGGTAAATCAACAAGCCAACACAGCGCGGTTGGAAGGGGAGATTGAGGAGGCTTCAGCCACTTACGGGTCTGACCCCTCGGTCTCCAATTTCGAACGGCTGCAGTCCACCAAAAGAGATCTCCAGCTCCATCTCACTGAGGTCACTCGTTTGGAGATGTTCCATACCAAACAGAGATTCTTTGAACAGGGGGATAGAAACGGTAGAATGCTAGCGATGATGTCCCATCACGACACCCCTATGACTCTGATTCCCGAATTGATCTCTCCTACAGGTGAATCTATCACCTCCCAGGAGGGTATCCTGGGGGAGTTTCAGACCTTTTATCAGACACTATACAGTACCACACTCCCGCGGGATATGACTCCTGGCGAGATGGCGCCTCTCCTGGACCCCCTGGCTCTGGGGTGGCTATCAGACGAGGAGAGGTCCCATCTAGTCAGACCTATCACTGCGGAGGAAGTACATGCTGTTATTAACATGTTGGCAACAGGAAAGGCCCCAGGACCAGATGGTCTACCCGTCGAATTCTACCGGTCTCATGCAAATCTTCTGGCCCCCCTGTTGGCGGATCTATATACCCGATGTCTAGAGGAGGGGGCGCTCCCACCCTCCATGGCAGACGCGCACATTATCTTAATCCTTAAGCCCAATAAAGATCCCAAACAGTGCGCATCTTACAGGCCCATAGCACTTCTCAATGTTGACTTCAAAATACTGTCTAAATTAATTACGGTTAGACTCAACCCGCTACTGCCCTCCATTATAGACACAGACCAGACTGGATTCATGGCACACAAATCGACGGATATCAACCTCCGCAGACTGTTCACCAACTTGCAGGCCAAACATGACAATATGGGCACTAGAACGGTTGCCTCCTTTGATATTGAAAAGGCATTCGATTCGATCGAATGGCCATTTCTCTGGGAAACTCTGCGGAGGATGGGATTTCCGCTGGTTTTTATTGCCTGGCTGCAAACCATGTACAAATCTCCAAAGGCTGCTGTCAGGCTGGGGGGCGACGTCTCTCCCCCCTTCCCACTATCCAGGGGAACCAGGCAGGGCTGCCCTCTTTCTCCAGCACTGTTTGCCATTGCTATGGAACCGGTGGCGGAAGCACTACGGGTCTCGCCCCACATAAAAGGACTAAAATTAGCATGGCTGGAGGAGAGGGTAGCTCTGTACGTGGATGACCTCCTACTGTTTCTGAACGACGCAGACCCCTCCCTTAGAGGAGCGCTGCAAGTATTATCGGAATTCTCCAAAATAACAGGACTACGGGTGAACTGGACAAAATCCCAATTGCTAGCTATTGATCCTGAGGCAAAAAGACTAGCCCCGCCAGATCTCCAACTGCAATGGGTGGACGAAATGGTGTACCTGGGGGTGCGCGTCTCGAGAGACGCATCCAGCTTTATCCCCCTTAACCTAGAACCGGTGGTCCAAGGAGTGAAGACCAAACTAAAAGCCTGGGAGAACCTTCCCCTATCCTTATTAGGCTGCATTAACTTAATCAAAATGAAAATCGTACCTAAATTTACCTACCTATTCCGTAATTCCCCACAGTGGATAACATGCTCTTTTTTTACAAAATTGAACCGCATTTTCTCCTCCTTTCTATGGGGCCCAAACCCCCCTAGGTTTAAATTGTCCACACTGATGCGTCCGGTGTCGCAGGGGGGTTTGGCGTTTCCGGACTGCCAGAAATATTTTCTGGCAGCCCAGCTGGTCACGGCAGTTTGGTGGCTAGTGCCGGACACGTCCAACCCTGCGGCAGTTCTGGAGGCTGCGGTGGTCCGTTCTGTGGAGGCCCTAACACATTTACCTCTCCGGGGTCCCAAGGCTCCATATGATTTGACCACCTCCATGTGCACGACTCTAAAGGCATGGAGGGCGGGACTGAGACTGGAGAAGTTCCCACGGAATGCAATCTCCCCTCATGCCCCCCTTTGGAACAACCCTACCTTACCCCACTTTTACACACTGCCGGACCCCAAAATATGGGCTAAGTGTGGTATTAAACTGGTATCTGACCTCACTTCAGGCTCCGGTATACACTCCTTTGATCACCTGGTGTCCCACAACAATGTACCCACCGCGTATCTATTCCGCTATATGCAAATCTCTCATGCGTTTAAAGCCCAAATAATACCCAACGACACGCAAATAGTGCAATCCGATCTGGAGAGGGTCACGAGATATGAATGCACCAGAAAACCAACTTCGGTCCTGTATGCGCATCTCCTTAGGGTCTCCTCTCCGGATCTGTCCAAGCTCCGCCAGCGATGGACACATGACATCCCGGGACTAGACTCCGAGGACTGGGAGGACATGTGGGATTTCCCCTTCAAAATCCTGATCTCACTTCAAGACCGTCTCATACAATACAAAATACTACACCGGGCATATATAACCCCGTATAGATTGCACAAAATGAAAACCTCCCTGTCCTCGGAATGCTGGAGATGTACACGGGATCCGGGCGACTTTATTCATATCTTCTGGTCCTGCCCAGCAATTAAAAACTACTGGTCACAAGTTCTATCTGTAGTACGAGAAGTGGTGGGAATAGATATAGCCCTAACCCCGCAGATATGCCTTCTAGGCCTAGTAGAAGAACTAGCCCCCAGGATCGCAGAGAGAACTCTGATAGGACTCCTGCTTTTCTATGCCAGGAAAATGATCACTCTTTGTTGGAAAAAACGTGCCCCACCGTCCATAATGCTATGGAAAACACATGTCAATAAAGTACTATCACTATATAAGGAAACATACCAAAATAGGGGATGCCCCAAAAAATATGATAGAGTGTGGGCCAAATGGCTAGCGGAGGCCTCCACGGCAACCGCGGACTGATTGAGCATGTACATAACACCTCTATACGGGTGGATGTGATATTGCTACACTGAGTGCCTTTTTGTGAGTTATAAACTCTGGTACAGGTACATTTGCTATCTATTATGGTCCCTTGGGTCTTCACTGAAAGATCTGATACTTAGATATTTCAATTGAGCGGGAGCCAACACAACACTAGGTTGTATGTATGTTCTTTTCTTGTAGATGTGCTACAGCTGTTTGTCACTGATAATGGAAGCAGTCCAATTGCCGGCTGGCACTGACTCCTGCGTGGGTCTATTCCAAAGCTGTGGCAGGTTTACTGATGTTTGTTATTTGTTTGTATGTTTTTTTTTATACTCAATAAAAAGATTTTCAAAAAAAAAAAAAAAAGAATAAAAAAAAAAAAAAAGAATAAGGTTAGGCACATTCGACCACAGGTTCGATGGACACAGATTGCTATTGTCAGCGTCATGTCGAATATCCTATCTATATGGAACTGTTGTCACAACGAAAACAAAAATAAAGCATTTGTTTATGTCGGATCTTTCGGTTTTCGGATTCTGCACGTAAAATACCAGAAATTCGGATGAAAATTTATTCGGACGAAAACGAATGCACATGTCTAATAAGAAGCAGGCTTAGAGATCATAAGGTGCAAGCACATACGCACGACAGCTTTCTGTGACTCCACTCTGCCAAAATGTCAGGTAGTTCTATTAAACAAAGCTTGCTTGCTACATCATCCCACATGTATGCTTATAGGCTCTCACTGTGATAGGCTGCCTCACTGGCCATTAAAATTCAATGACCAAAAAAAGGGTATACTGGGACACGGAAAGCTTCTGCACATATGTGCAGACGCCTTTGGTTTCATTAGACTTGGATCAACAGTCAGTGATGCTTCTTGCTCTCAATCACTCATTAACAAATTATTGGGTGATGCTATTATGATCTGAGCTATCAACAGCAGTAAAATACTCATGATCTAACTTCTGTATTCAAGATCATGTAATGATCACTTGAAATTGTTATTTTTTAATGGCATTTATAAATTATATACTCAAATTCTAGACTAAATGTTTCACATCACTACATATCATTTAAGTAAAACTGATTTATCAAATAAATCAATCATTTTACAGGCAAATTGCTATAATATTCTATTTGTAATGTGACAAGTCTTAACTTTATATTTTCTCTTTTCTTGCCCTAGTTTGACATAGTTTCTTTCTTGAAAGTAAATGATGAGAGCTGTCCTTGATATTTAGCATTCATCTTTCCATTTTGCTCTATTGTGACCTTTCATCAGATAAATTTTGATCTGTGGGTCATCTGTGGCGAGGGAGTTTACATTAATAAAGAGTCTGTCTTATTACAATCAATGAAAGGTCAATAGCTGCCTCAACAGATAACATCAGGTTTTATTTTCCCTAGGGTTAACAACTAGATGTCCCTTAAGATGTCAGCAGTTCTTTTCAGGTGCTCTTCAGGAATAATATGCTCTTTAACATTATCATGATCATAGAATCCATATAATCAGCATACTAATGAGACTTCATTACATCACCTAATCACTGCACATTTTAATAATGTATACAGAATCTAAAATGTGATAAATTAGGACTGTGTAGTTATGTATAAAAAGAGAGAACAGGAGGGGGTGCCAACCTGATGGATTATCTCGGTACCTGAACACAATGCGACCTAAATACTAATAATATTTTTCTAAATATCTTTTATTATCAAAACTATATAATATACAAAATATTAAAAAGAAGAAATGAATGGAAATTTAACATCAAATTTTAAATTTTGCATATACATGCAGTAAAGCAGACTATTGAGTCAGAAATGCTGATCGATACTGGTTGATGCGTTTCGCTTGTGGCTTCTTCAGAACCAGAAAGTAGCAGTCATGACATCTACAGTATATCATGAAAAAACATAGGAGATATATATAAGTAAGTCATCAAAATTATTGATTCCATAGATATAGTCATTCACAGGTTATTTAGCAAACATATTATAGATTATCATTTAGTAAGTTTTGCCTACCTTTAGAATTTCATATCGTTAAAAAAACACCACATACATTAGCTGGATGATTTATGGACAGTATATTGTCCCAACCCAAAAAGTATATAGCCAAAAAGTACTCGAGGGAGCCTGAGTCCGACAAGGGTAAAAAAGACTGTGTAGTTACTGATAAGAGTTACATTTTGTACTTTCAATACATATGAACTTAAAAATAATTCATCCAGTATTATATTCATAACTGGTAAGATTCGTGACTTCAAACAAGTGCAAATATATGAGCTTTGTAGACTGTGCAATTATTAAAGTTCAGAATTGCTTTCATAAAACAAAAGATTTTTAAAGAACCTATCACTTACCTAACAGTTCACAAATGAAGGGGTTTGTTTCATAATTTAAAAGTTTATTTTGAGTTCAAAACTTTTTTTTAGCTTTGGATAGAGTAAGGAAGGATTAGAACCTTTGTCAGTTTTTATTTATTTATATCTAGAGCTCTATTAAATAATGTACCCCTATATCTTGTCCTTCTGATAATAGTTTGACAAGGCAAGAAATTTTGAAGAAATCAAAACAAAACAGGAAAATAAAAATGTCAAATATGTACAGTGTCAAGCTGCTAAATAAAATCACATGTTGTCCAAAAACACAGACCACGGGATGGCTGCTGTGTGCCTCTTACTCACAGCCTCTGTGTTCAACCGAGATTGCAAGACACATGCTTGACACATGCTTGTAAGAGATGCACTCTTACAAGGTACCTTCTCAAGGTTGATGTGGTTTGGTGTGGTTTACACAAATGCGTGTAAGTTCCCTCTTAAGAAAAAAAAGCCAGCAGGTAGCCTCGGTGGCAAGAAAATGGAAGGTATCAAGTGTGCCTACCCTTCTGAACCATACCAGACCACATGCCTTTAGCATAGGGAGTGTACCATTTAAGGGGGGTTATCAGAGCCTTTGAAAGGCACCTTGTCCCCAGTGTTGTGGTGTTGTGGGGGGAAGGGGGGCAGGGACCTATTTCCCAGGTCCCATCCCCAATCAGGATGTAGTGGTTGCAGGGGAATTTTTCCAAAATCTGAAAGCACCTGTTAACCACTTCCCACCCGGCCGTATATGTAATGTACATATACGGCCGGGTGGGAGCCGTCTACTTCTGAATGGACGTTCCGGAACGTCCTTCAGAGGTAGAGGGATCGCGCGGCGGCGCGATCCCGATGCGGCCGTGTCACCCGGACACGGCGCATCTCGGATCGGCAGGAGGGCTCGGTGATTGGCGCTCCTGATCACATGACGGCCGTGTCGAATCACAGCCGTCATGAGATGTAAACAAACAGCCGGTTGCTAGGCAATCGGCCCTCCTCTCCTCACACGGAAGTCGTCGGTGAGGAGAGGAGAGCGGATCGCTGCAGCCAGCTGGTGATCAGTGAGTATTAGCTGTTTTTTTTTTTACAGTTTTTTACTCACTGATCACCAGTGTAGTGTCCCCACAGTAAAACACACATGTCCCCACAGTAAAACACACATGTCCCCACAGTAAAACACACATGTCCCCAAAACACACATGTCCCCAAATAATCAAAAACACATGTCCCTCACATATGTCCCAGTAAAATAACATGTGCCAATGATTATCTGCACACATATGTCCGTGATCACCTGCACACCCCTTTTACATGATCATTTGCGTACATATGTCCGTGATCACGCAAACCAATTATTATACACTTAACGGAATTTTTTTTACAAAAAACATGTAACAGAATACATTTTGGCTTAAATTTATGACAAAATTTGATTTTATTGGATTTCTTTTAAAAAAGAAAGGAGAAAATATTGTTTTTTTTCAAAATTTCCGCTATGTTTTCGCTTATATCGCAAAAAATTAAAAACGGAGTCGCGAATAAATACCACCAAACTAAAGCTCTATTTGTGCGAACAAAATGATAAAAAATTCATTTGCATGACCGCGCAATTGTCACTGAAAGTGCGAGAGCACTGAAAGCTGAAAATTGGTCTGGGCAGGAAGGGTGTTTAAGTGCACAGTAAGCAAGTGGTTAAACTAAGGAGCCCCCAGATATCCCTCCAGTCGAAAGATGACAGGATACATACTGTAGTACCCCTTTTACAAAAAGTTAATTCACCAAATTTTTTTTAAAAGTATATAAAACATCCATATTGTGAAAATTTCCCTTATCAAAATGTAAAAAAAGAAACAATGCCCCTAATGTAAATTTAACATCAATCACATTGTCTAGCTTTGTAGATAAAGGTCAATCGCAATCACTCGCCAACCAATGATGATCACCAGTCACACTACTGTCACAAAATGTTGGGTGAAATCATTGGCCAAATATAAACATATATTACCCCTGGCCAGTCTGACAGAGATCTGTCATTTTGCAGTTGTAGCGCTGCAATGAAAAAAAATGGAAAACATGTGTCAGCCTATAATAAAAACAGAGCAGTTTTTTTTAAATTAAATAAGCAAACCAGTGTACCAAATAACAATTTTCTAATATGTTCTTATATACTTACCTTCCTCATATTCCCCTACCACTCTGTGAGAGCCTGGAGTCCAAATCCAGTGTATGCTCAAAGTCAGAATTTGTTATCTTACACAGGGTTAATGGCCTCCTTTTCTTCCTCACATGACATGTTTGGATCGGACAATTGGTTGCTCTAGCTTAAGCACTGTGTTCTCAAAGGAATGGGAGTCATATGACCTCATACCTGGAAGGACATGTAATAAATTAGGCTTTCTGCGTGTGAGTGGTTGTGAGAGCTATGTTCCAGCATAATCAGCAGACAGCATACAAAATGGAGTGAGGTGGACTAGTACAATGGAGCAATGTTTGGATAAAAATGACGCTACATCCAGGTAGATTATGCTTAAAGTGCTACAATGTTTCCAATTCTGTTTTTATTGGAATGCATTTTTAACTTTAAATAAATGCAATTATTTTCATTTTTTTCATTCACCTTTTTCATTTTTTTCATTTCATTGTTTGTTTTTTTATTAAAGGTTTTACAGTAACAAAAATAATAACATTGGAGTACATTCAAACATTGTTGGCATTAAAGATATAACAATTATATATTCCCATTTAGGTGCTTATCTTGTCTCCCGCCAGCGATCAACTGTAGAGGTGGTAATGGAGTTCCCCTCTCCCCAGGCACCCCAAAATGGGATAACATTGTGCCCATAGAGAGGGGACCCTCCCCCACCCTGCTATAGGTCTGTGCATTTGGTGCTGGTACAGTTCCCAATAATAGATAGTGTTGAGTCTTGTGTACATGCAATTATTGACAACTTTGTATACTCCAGAAATGGAGAAAGGAAAGGAGAAAAAAAGGAAAAATATAATTAAGGGAATGAAAGGTAAAAGTGGTAACGCAAATAGGGAAAAAAAATAATAAAATAAAAATATAAACCATTCAAGGAATTGAACAAACCACCAAGTAAATGTTAAACTAATATCAGTATATCAAATAGGAACTTCTGGAAATCTCGAGGACCATGGTGTCCAGTCCGATTGGAATTTCTCAATAGTAGTTAAGGAATAGTTAAAAAAATGTTCATAGAGGTATTGGGTTTTCACTCTAGTAATGATGTCAGTTATAGAAGGTACCACATCAGTCTTCCATTTGGAGGTAATGGAAAGACGTGCTGCTATCAGTATATGTATGCTTGTGTATCTATATCTTTTGGGAATTTTATCTAGGCCTAGATTAAGTAGAGCCATAGCTGGGGTTGGGATAATGTTAATACTGATCACTTTAGATAGTAATGAAAAGAGTTCCAGAAGCTCCCGATAGGTTTACATTTTTTCATTTTTTTCATTCACTTTGTATCAATTGTGGTTGAGTTGTATTGAAAATTATTAACATTGATTCTCATC
The DNA here is from genome assembly GCA_028564925.1 of Lithobates sylvaticus. Lineage (NCBI taxonomy): Eukaryota > Metazoa > Chordata > Amphibia > Anura > Ranidae > Lithobates > Lithobates sylvaticus. The sequence goes on along the minus strand of CM053027.1, from coordinate 155,209,269 downwards.
AGCTAGCTATACAAATTGGTTGTCGTATGTTTGGTAAATACAATGTATAGATGGTATCTTACTGTGCATTAAAGCTTAGCCAATGGTGACATATAGGGAACAGAGATGAGGAGATCAGTCTGGCAAGTCTGAGATTCTCACCAGATCTAACTAAGTCACAGCTGGCAGATATTACTTAATATGTTTATTTTTTTGCATGAAGAGCTTCAGCATAAGGGATATGCCCTAAAAATTGCAGCAACGTTTCTAGGGCATATCTCCTCTGGTCATCTTCCCCTGCCCTTTACTCCATTTTCCTAAATTATGACACAGTTATCACTGACCAATAGGGATGAGCCAAACACACCCCCCCTTTCGGTTCACAGCAGGAACAGGAAAAAAATTTGTTTGAACACGCAAACACAGTTAAAGTCTATGGGACACGAACATGAATAATCAAAAGTGCTAATTTTAAAGGCTTATATGCAAGTTATTGTCATAAAAAGTGTTTGGGGACCTGGGTCTTGCTCCAGGGGACATGTATCAATGTAATGTATACATGTAACCAGGTGACCCCGCCCCCCTCTGGCACCACATGGGAAGCCATAGAGAAGTCCCCATGCGTCAGAGGGGGGCGGGGTCACCGGGTTATATGAGCTGTCACAAGAACAGAAGCATCACACAGTGGGAGCCCCCTATTGAGGCAGGTAGTCCGGAGAATGAAGCAGGGAAGAAGCCGGAGGAAGATGCCGGAGAAGAAGACTGGAGGAAGAAGCAGAGGAAGATAGAGAAAGAAGCGGGGGAAGAACAAGATGGAGGAAGAAGAAAACCGAAGGAAGACCATAAGAAGCGGGGAAAGAAGAAAACATTAATAAAGGAATTGTCAAAAACCGGCTATTGTCTTTTTTGTGAAATGGTAGGGGTACTTGTACCCTATTACCAATTCACACGGGGGGGCAGGATCTGGGGGTCCCCTTGTTAAAGGAGGCTTTCAGATTCCGATAAGCCCCCCGCCCGCAGACCCCCACAACCACCGGGCAAGGGTTGTGGGGATGAGGCCCTTGTCCCCATCAACATGGGGACATTCTTCCCATGTTGAGGGCATGTGGCCTGGTATGGTTCAGGAGGGCGGGCGCTCTCTCGCCCCCTCTTTTCCTGTGGCCTGCCAGGTTGCGTGCTTGGATAAGGGTCTGGTATGGATTTTTGGGGGGACCCCCACAACATTTTTTTTATTTTGGCACGGGGTTCACCTTAAAATCCATACTAGACCTGAAGGGCCTGGTATGGATTTTGAGGGGGACCCCCACGCTATATTTTTCAATGAGTTTTATCTATATTGCCGAGACCAGACAATTCATTACAGCCGCAATCAGTTTTAAATGACAATTAAATGACAAAATTACAATTCTTTAGAAATGTCATTTTGCTGTGGTACTGTTCTAAACAGGCATACCATAGACACATATCTCGCATGATATTTAAAGGAATATTTAATGTTTATTGTTTCACTTTAAGCATTAAAAAAATCACTGCTCTTGAAAAAAAAAAAAAAAAAACGGCCATTTAAAAAAAAAAATTTGCATTGATACATGTCCCCTGGGGCAGAACCCAGGTCCCCAAACACTTTTGTGACAATACCATGCATATAAGCCTTTAAAATTAGCACTTTTGATTTTTCATGTTCGTGTATCATAGACTTGAACAGTGTTTGCGCGTTCTAACAAATTTTTTGCCTGTTCGCATGTTCTGCTGCAAACCGAACAGGGGGGTGTTCGGCTCATCCCTAGTCACTATCACAGGTAATGCCGGCCGGCTGCAGTGTCTTTAAGAAATCTTATCAATGTGTTCAGGCAGTGTGCAGGTTAGACAATTAGACCGATCAAGAAACGCCTTCCCTCCCTCTTGTCTCACTGGTTACTCTTTTTTATAGCTGCCTAACCTAAGCTGCACACTGCCTGAACACACTGATAAGATTTCTTGAAGATGCTGCAGCCAGTGAGCATTCCATGACACAAGTGACAGTGACACATTGCTGCTGATGATCTTCAGTTGTTTCTATTGAGTTATTTCAGCTAGAGTAGTGTGTGTGCTGCAGGATTTGCTTGATTTTGCTTTTGGAGGATTTACTGCTGGTTCAGGGTTGCAGCTTCACAGACATTAACTATTTACTGTCCTCCAATGGTCTTGACCAGTTGACTGTTTGTAAGACAAGATTGGAGGTGCTGCTGCCTTCTGTCACTTGGCTGTAGTTTGTAAGGATGATTACTAACTTGATCTTGCAGAGCTGGTTTAAAGATTTTTTTACGCCAACACTTCATATTCCTGATATGTGCCTGCTGTACCATATACTTGTATGAGAACATATCCAGTTCTCTTAGTATTGCTTCCTTTGTGTGAAATCCTTGGTGTCCCTGCCAGTCTCTCTGCTTTCCTATTAAAAAATGATCACACCAAGCAGGAAAGCACCATATGGTCAGTTCTCTAGCTATTTTGGGAACTTAGTATGCTCTCCTCCAATGATCAGACTTGTCCGTACACACCCCTGCTGCACAGCCATTCACTGGGAAGCTCAGTGTACTACTGCTTCTCTTCCCCCAGCTCTTATGCAGCTGAGAACAGAGGAAAAATTATCACTTACAAAAAAGGGAAAGAATATATTTATAATGTTTTTTTTTTTTTATATTAATACAAAAATGTTTTGCAATAAATTTCTATTTTAAACTAAATGGGTTGTTTTACAAGGTGATCATTTGCAATCACTTTAAGTAGAGTGGAACAGCACTGCAATATTATACACTTTTACATTGGGTTCAGGCATATTTGCATAAATGCAGTCTCTGACTGTCTCCTGTAGTATGTCTGCAGTTTCTGACCATCTTTGGTAGTAGTATATTAGCAGTCTCTAGTCGTCTCCTGTAGTATGTTTGCGGTCTCTAATCATCTCCTGTAGTATTTCTGCGGTCTCTAGTCATCTCCTGTAGTATGTCTGTAGTCTCTGACCATCTACTGTAGTATTCTGCAGTCTCTGACCATTTCCTGTAGTATGTGCCTGGTAGGTGTAGAATCTGTTGCACAGGCAGATTTGCACCACATGCTGGAGCCACATTTGCAGATAGTAAAATGAAAGTCCTGGCCCACAGTCACTACTGGTGCTGGCAGAGCATTATCATCGTCCTCTTTACTGCCTGCTCCCTTCAGCTAGTAAGTGCTGAGGAGAGGGCAGTTTGGTCTGAGGCAAATAGGGACAAAACAGTGGCAGGCTCAGGCTGGTAGCTATCATTATTATCATCAGTGCAGCCAGCAGTGGCAGCACACAGAGGGATCATCTGCAGAGAATCCTCACAAAAGGTACAGAGAGATCATAGTGAACACACACCTATCCCCATGCCGTGCCCTGCTGTTACCTATGATGAACTATACAGTCAGCAACCAAATGTGACATCATCATTATCATTATCATAGTCACAAAGTACAAGTGCTTTGAGCCACAGCACCTGTACTGTGTGATCATTCTGATCATGATGATGACGATAATAGAAGGGCAGTGAAATGCACCCTAAGACTGCATTCACACCATTAGAGTTGGTGCATATTGTAGTTGCATTTCCTCCTGAGGTTCTCAGCAGGTAGGTGTGGCCCCATTCAATATAATGACAGGTCACTGGTGGCCTGCATTTTGTTTTGAGTCAGGGTCAGGGGTGGGGATGAGGGGGTGATTGAAGGAGCCCCATCTAGTAGGCTGTATGAAGCCCCATGATTTCTAATAGCAGCCCTGTCTTCCATCATACCAATACCAGCTTTAAAGTAAACCTGTGCCGCTGTCACATAGAGCAAGTCAAATGCTCCTCCATACTTTTTATCTTGGTGGCTGAATGGGGGGGGGGGGGAGATGTACGTTGGAAAAGTACAGGTAAGACAAACAAAATCATAAAGGAAAGTGTATGCAATAGAAAATCTCCTATATTTACCTTTTGTGGCTAATGTCCCCTACCTCTCCTCTTTTCCAGCCTAAAACAGTCCCTTTAGCAATTAACACTCCCATGAGCATTGGATACCCATGTTTACTGGTGCACATTGGCCCTATCCTTTAACTCTGTACATTACTGATGTGTCATGATGGAATGAGGATGGAACCAAGAGACATCAAACACCCCTAGAAATTTTAAATGCAGAAGAGACTGACTGATACTGCAGCACTGGACGGGATGCCGTTTTTTTTCTATAGTTGGAAATTTCAGCACAATACATCTCACTATTGATTTTTTTTTGTAGTGTATATTACTTGGAAGTATGAATTCAAAAAGTGAATTATTTCAGCCTCTTAGGAAGTTCTAAATTGTGGTGCCCTTGATTCACATTTAACAGACTCCATTTAAAGGAAGGTCCAAAAACACTAAACAAAAACCACTACACTAAATTACTGGACTAGAATTTGTATTTATTTTTTCTAACACCTCTATTAAAATGTCTATAGCAAATGATAAGCCTGTAATGCCTGATTATTAGCAACATAATTAAGTCCTGTATTTGCATAGTCGTGTATTATATTTGCCTACTATTATTATGACTAATCCCAAAATGTGTTTTATTTAATTTCTATAATATGGAACTGTACAATGTGGCACAGAAACAATGACACCATATGTATTTTAGAAATTGAAAGTAAGCATAGAAGGTGAGGAAAATAATTATGTTTTATCAACAGCTCATTCTTTGACGGTTATAGGCAGCTAAAAAAAGCAAATGCCTCTCTTGGAATTCATAAATACAAAGGCCACTGTGTTAAAGCCAATGGTGGTTAAATGAGCCAAATATCATTAATTGATGTCCTACTCGATACACACGTCTCCTATGAAGAGATCATCCAGTTTGGTTATTATGTCATGTTGCCCTTTCAGGTTATAATTAGTTATGTGTGCCATCAGTGGCAAATGTATAAAGAAAATGTCATCCTGAATGGTATAATATTTTTACTCATAGTCCCCTAGAGTGGAACTCTTGACAGTGTGATTTATAACCATGCATAGCTAACATATGTAGCATTAAATCTGTTTCTTTTTTTTTTTTTTTTTTTCACAAAAAGTTTTTATTGAGATTAAACAAAAATACAGGTGCAGTACATCGCATACAATATAATGCAGAAACTCGTCCATGACATTGAAAACAGGTTTAACAATTTCAAAATCTGTATTGTAGACAGGGTCATGGGTATTGTGTAGGAACAGAGGGAATGTAACATGTAAAGAACATACATTAACAGAAACAGTGTACAGGTTTTATAGTACTTTGTATCTCATGACGAGACCTCTTAATATCAACAAGTTTGGCATAAGTCGCTTTACAGCCCTGTGGACCATTATCTACAGGTCCAGACACGGCCTGGTGAAAGACATGAACTTGACCGTAAGTTAAAGTTGAAAACATGGGTCTCTAGTGTCTTGTTAGAACATTTTGATCTAGGATATGACTCCTATGGGGAGGTGTTCGGTAGGAGGGAAGAGTAAAGAGAAGATAGAGAGAGAAAAAAAAAAAAAAAAAAAAAAAAGAGGGGGGGGGGGGGGGGAAGAGGGGGGGGGGTTCAGGTAGGGAGGGGGGGGGGGGATAGAGAAGGTAAGCGGGTGTTGGAATAAGGAGGTATATCTGGGACAGAAGATAGGGGGGGCGAGAAGGGGAGGGGGGTGTCCCTCCCCTCTCCACCCCCGGCACACACATTATTTAAGCTGAAGGCCTGTCAGGTATTCGAGGGTGACGCATTATGTTGGGAAGTGGGATTTGTATCCATCTGTGGATTTAAAATGGGTCCAGCATGCCCATGTCGAGGTGAATTTTTGAATGCGATCTTGTGAGGTAAAGATTAGTTCTTCCAATTCTTCAATTTTTGCAACCCTGGTCAACCACTCCCTAATGGTTGGGCTGTGCGTCGAGCGCCAGTGTGTTGGAATGCAAAGTCTGGCTGCATTGACCATATGCATGGCCAGAGACTTGTGGTAGGAGCGGTTGGACAGGGTTGTATGGTGCAGCAGGAATTGCGCCGGGGTGTAGTCTAACGTGTATGTAGTTACGTTTTTTATCACCGAGTGCACTTCTGTCCAGAATGGTTGAATTACTGCGCATTCCCACCATATGTGTAACATGGAGCCATTAGCGTTGTTACATCTCCAGCATATGTTAGGGATTGTAGGAGAAAAGTGGTGTAGGCGGGATGGTGTTCTGTACCATTTAGTAACGATTTTGTAACCGTTTTCTTGTATTGCAACGTTCATTGAGCCCTTGTGTGTGTTTGTGAGAACAGTTTCCCATTCGTCGTCTGTAAATGTCAACTGGAGGTCTCTGTCCCAGGCTAATCGTGCATTGTCAGTTTGTGGGGGGTGTTTCCTGTCTTGTAGCAGAGGGTAGATTGTTGATATCAGATGTCGTTGAGGCTCGGTTTGTGAATATAGTGTTTCGAACGGTGTGAGGTTTCTGGACCATATGTCTGAGGAAGCAGTCGTGGAGAAAAAGTGTCTCACTTGTCTGTACGTCCAAAAGGGGAATTCTTTCGTGTGGCATGTAGATGCTAGATTTTCGTATGAACGTGGTCGGCCCTTACTATAAAAGTGCTGCGCCAGGACTTCCTCGTGAGGCCATTCCCTTAGCAGGAAAGTCTTTGTGTTGCCTGGGGTGAAGTCTGGGTTGCCCCTCAACGAGGTCAGTGGACCTGGTCTCGAGGAAATGTTGTGATATTTCATTGCAGTATTTACAACCGATAACGTTGGGTCAATGAGTGGATGTTGTTTGACTGAAACAGGCCAATGTTTCGGTGATATCCACGGGAGGATGTGAAGGGGTTTTTGCAGAAAGGAGTTCTCCAAGCTAACCCAACATTTCCCTCGCTTGTGGGATTTCCAATCAATCACCCTGGCAAGGTGGCAGGCCAGGTAGTATTGGTACAGATCTGGCAGTGCAATTCCCCCCTTAGTTTTGGTGGCAGTCAAGCGTGAGTATTTAATTCGTGGTGTGCCTCCCTTCCAGATAAATGCTGAACAGGCTTTCTTGTAGGATGCGAAAAAGGTCGGGGGTAAGTATATTGGGATTGTCTGTAGGAGGTAGAGGAGGCGAGGGAGAATTATCATTTTTATCAATGCTGCACGGCCGAACCAGGAGACGTTGAGGTTAGCCCAATTCTTTAGGTCTGTTTGAATTTTGACCAGGGCTGTCAAAAAATTTAGGTCGTATAGAGATGTAAGCCGTCTGGGAACTCGGATGCCAAGGTACGTTATGGCATCCGATTTCCACTGGAAAGGGTATGATTCTTGGCAGTGTACTACTTCTTGTGTTGGGAGGGAAATGTTCAATGCATGAGATTTGGCAAAGTTAATTTTGAGGTTAGAGAGGACGCCAAAGTGGTGAATATCTTGCAGGAGGTTTGGGAGGGAAGTCCGAGGTGCTTGTAGTGTCAGAAGGATGTCGTCTGCGAACGCTGCTACTTTATACTCAGTGTTATTGACATTTAATCCTTGAATATCTGTATTTGCTCTTAGTCTATTTAGTAGCGGTTCCAACGTGAGGACGAAAATTAGGGGGGATAGTGGGCAACCCTGGCGTGTTCCATTGGTTATTGGGAAGGCGTTCGACAGGAGGTTGTTCGCTTTAACCCTCGCTGACGGATTTGTATAGAGAGCATTAATGTGTGCAAACATGCGTGGTAGGAGACCTATGCTTTTCAGCACCTCCCGCATGTAGTCCCAGGCCACCCTGTCGAACGCCTTCTCAGCGTCAAGGGATAGAAGGAATCCTTTGGAGCCCGACGAGGTCAGCCAGTGGTGTAGGTTTAGGGTGCGGATAGTGTTATCCCTGGCCTCCCTGCCCGGGATGAATCCTACCTGGTCTGGTGATATGAGGTTTGGTATAAGGGGTAATAATCTGTTGGCAATAATTTTAGCATATACTTTAATATCTACATTAAGCAAGGATATAGGTCTATAGTTAGAGACTTGGGAGGGATCTTTGTCTGGCTTGGGTATGACCGCTACGTGTGCTTCCAACATACGTCCTGTAGAGGTGGATGTGTTAGAGAGAGTATTAAAGGCTGCTAGCATTCTAGGTGATAGTTTTTCCGAGAAGGTTTTATAATATATTAGGGATAGGCCATCGGGGCCAGGGCATTTCCCTGCTTTCATTTGTTTAATCGCGTGGTTAAGTTCCTCATCAGACAATGGGCGTTCTAATGTTTCGGCTTGTTGAGTAGATATAGGTTTGGGGCAGTATTGTGACAGGAAGTCTTTTATTCGGGCGGTGCGGTCCTCGGTGGCGGGCGAATTTGGCGCGGCTTGCGGTAAGTTGTACAGGGAGGCATAGAATTTTTCAAATTGAGAGGTTATGTCTTCATTTTTAGATAAAATATTGCCTTGTGGAGTGCGGATGTGGTGGATTATGGAGGATGATTTAGTGGTTTGTATCGCACGCGCTAGCATCCTCCCACTCTTGTTACCATGTTCATAGAACACTTTCTGTTGGAGAATGTACCTCCGTCTGGTGCGTTTCCCTAGTTCTTCCCGAAGTGTGGAGCGAGCAGATAAGAGGTCCTGTAAAGTAGTCTGTGAGGTCGAGAGTTTGTGTGCGATTTCAAGTCGGTTAATTGTCTGAATGAGAGAAGTAGTCTGTGCCTGTTGTCTTTTCTTTTCAGTCGTGGCTAGAGCTATTAGTTTCCCTCTGATCACACATTTGTGTGCCTCCCATAACGTAATGGGAGAGATATCTGAGGTATCATTCTCCTGAAAGTATAGATGAAGCCTGTCATTGATTTGTCTCAAAACTTCCGTATCTTTTAGGAGGGAGGGATTCAGTCTCCATGTTTTGGTCAATTGTTTAGTCTCCGGAAAGGTCAAGGTAATCGTGATAGGGTGGTGGTCGGATAAAAACATTGGTTCAATGGAGGCCTGTGATAGCGACGATAGATCTGGCTGGGATAGGAATATGTAGTCAATCCTAGAATATTTCTGGTGTGGGAAGGAGAAAAAGGTGTAATCTTTAACCGTCGGGTGTAATGTGCGCCATGTATCATGTAGGGACAGGTGTTGCAATTGGAGTTTGATTTGTCTCAGGGCTCTGAATGGGAGGGTAGAGGTGCCTGTGGAGGAGTCCAGTAGTGGGTTTAATGGTGTGTTAAAGTCGCCTCCCAGTATTAATATGCCTTCCTGAAATGTGGTTAGGAGATCGCAGACTCTTCTGAGGAAGGTCACTTGGTGTTCGTTCGGACAGTATACGTTCGCTATGGTGATTGGTTTACCTGCATATCTGCCTTTTAAGAAGACATATCTACCCTCTACATCAACGAGCGAATCAGTCAGTTGGAAGTCTGCCCTTTGTGAGATCAAAATGGATACCCCTTTAGTTTTGGAAGTTGGATTGGTGGAGTGGATCGCTTGCCTATAAATGTGATTCGACAGTCTAGGGACAGCCTTGGACTTAAAGTGTGTTTCTTGTAGTAGCAAAAAGTGCGCTTTGTGTTTGGTAAGTGCTGAGAGAATTTGTGATCTTTTTTCCGGGAGGTTTAGTCCTTTTACATTAAGTGACACGCACTTAAGTGTGAGTCTATCAGTAAATGATTTATTCTGCATGATCTGGTCGGTATGTGTTGGCACCGAGGGCCTCTCGAGGTTCTGCTGTGGGATAGGCTTACAGGGTGGAGTACTTATCGGGATGTGCGTGCACAGGGGAGGAGAGGGGAACGAGTCCCGTTGTAAGAGGAGAAAAGGGGGAGAAGAGGCAAGGCTAAGGAAGGAAAAGTAAAGAGAGAAAAAAAAAAAAAAAGTAAATAAAATAAAAAAAAAAAAAAAGGGGGGGGGGAGAGAGGGGAGAAGAGAAGGGAGGGAGGAGGAAGACGGGGTTGAAGGGAAAGTAGGTGGTCACTCAGCAGACGTGCTTCAAAGCACGTACTAGAAGTCTCCTGAGTATTATTGTCCGGAGGTGGACTAGGCGTGCCTATCCACCTAATGGGTGTGGTCCGGAAGGTAGCACAAGTCCGATTGGACTGCTATGAGGGGGTGGTGGTCTAGGGGGGAAAACAGTGGAGTCGCACTGATATGGACGAGAAAAGGGCTATAATAGCGTCTAGGGACAATATGTGACATTAGGCATTGTGCATCTCGGAAAGAGGCAAAGAAATCATGGTCTAGAAAGTGGCATCATGGGAAACGTGAATGGAGCACGAAGTGGATTCTATTCTACATAAGCTTTGTAATGGTGGAGCGGGTAACTTTGCTAAATTTTACTAAAGATATTTGTGTACAAATTGGTGTATGAAGAAAACAAGAACAAAAAACAAGAGACATTTTCTCTCTCCTCTTTTCCTTCATAAAAAAAGGGGGGGGGGGGGGGAGGGGGTCATAGCTACATATATATATACGTGCGAGGAGGAGCCGCTTTGGGTTGATGATATACACTTGAACCAACTAAAGGGAATTACAGTATCTTTTCTTCCCTCCTCTTAGTCATAGCTCCTTTAATCTCATGTCTGCCGTCCCCGCACCCAGACCACCCCTGGCCCCACAGCACGCTGAACCACTGTGAGTTTGTAGCGATTTTAATGATCCTCACGTGTGTAAGTTAAGAAAGGTTATATAGTAGGTACTGGTGTATCAATTAAGAGTTTTCGCCACAGTGTTCGTTTTGGGTCTGTAAGTATCTAGTGGAGAGCCTGGGGGAGGGCGGCCCGAGTGCAGCACCGGCAGGCAACAGTTATACAGGTATCATGATGTGGTCTCGGCATCAGCCCCAGCAGGGGGGGAGGGTTAACTCCCCATCCGCTGTGGCCGACCCGAGACGTGTGTATAGCAGGTACGTACTAGGGAACCAGGTTAAGTTCAGAAAGAACACAAGTAAGCATAAGGCATTAGATATAGGCTGAAGTTCGCTCCAAAAAAACCTGTGGAATGTAAGCGTTAGTACCTTGGGTGAGACTTAGATGCTAAAGTCCTTGTACTGTTACCCGAGGGATGCTTGCTTCTTCCAGGAGCTGGCGTGCACGTTGGCTTCTTTTGGTCTTCGGTGTCGGTCTTCTGTTCTGACTTTTGGAGAGCCGCTGGGTGTCTCGCGATCTCTGGAAGCTGTCCATAGCCTTGAGAGCACTCGGCCTTAGTGTAGGCGGGCATGTTGACGTAGTGCTGGAAAAAAGGGATATAAAAGAAAAAGAGGAGAGAAAAAAAAAAAAAAAAAAAAGGGGGGGGGGTGGGTGAATTGGAATGTCAGTGGAATATAGAGTTCCTCTTCAAAAACGAGCTTTGAGGTCCCATGACGATGAGGAGGAATGTGGATTATGCATCTGGGTGGTTTCGGCGCGGGGTGTCTGGAGGTCCAGGGCTGCGTCTGGGTGGTTCTCTTCGGAAGGGTCGAGCATCAGGAGACGTGGGGTCAAGTCGGCGTCTTCTAGAGCGGTGTCTTTGCGATTTGGGAGAGGAGTTATGTGAAACTTGCTGCCATGGCTCTGTAGGAAAATAGCTTGCGTACCATTCAGGAATATCCACAGGGGGGATATCAAGTTGTTCGCAAAACGTGTGCAGGTCCTCTGGTGTTCTGAGGAATGCCGTCCGGCCTCTGTTAGTTGCAGATAAGCAGAATGGGAATTTCCATCTGTACTGGATGTTGCGAGATCTCAATATATCCAGCAGGGGGCGTAGGGAGCGTCTGTTCTGCAAGGTAATTTGGGAAAGGTCTTGGAACAGTTTTATTTCCGTGCCATTGTAAAGGATATGGCCTCTATCTCTGGCTTTCCTTAGAATTTCTTCTTTGAGGGGAAAGTTGACTATACAGCAAACGATATCCCTGGGTGGTTCTGTGTCACGCGGGGGGGGTCTCAGGGCTCGGTGTATTCGTTCCATTTCTATGGGGGTATCAGCAGGGCGTCCCAGCAGATCATTAAAAATGGAGCAGACCGCTTGTGGCATCTCAGCTTGATCTATCCCCTCGGGCACACCTCTCACCCTCACATTGTGTCTGCGTCCCCTATTATCCAAATCTTCTAAGTGTCTGTGTAAATCAAACATTAGGGGTAGATGCTGGTCATATGTTTGCTGTACTTGCCTGATGGCTGTGGCATGGATCCGGGAGTCCTCCTCTACAGCAGAGATGCGATGTGCCATTGAATGGATCTCTTCTTTCAGGTCAGAGATCGCAGACATCATGGTGCTCTTGATGTCTATGGCGACCCTTTGGAGATCCCTCTGGAGGTCCAGGAGGCTGGGGTGCGGTGTGCCGTGGTCGTCTTTCTCCATCAGCGGGCCCGCTGTGTTTCTAGGCGAGTCCGGGGATGCGGCCTGTGTGTTACGCGCGGCCTGTGAGGCCTGCGCCGCCTCGTGCTGGGTAGTCTGGCGCGTCCGGAAAAGCTCCGGTATATTGCCGTTTAGCTGCCCGCCCGGGTCTCTTTGTGTACGGGGGGTGGATGAGCTCCTGCTGGTCTTTCCCATCGCGTGCTGGTGTCACTTTAGGTCCCGTTCTGGGCTTCTTCTCGTCCGTGGTGTGCGGGAGCTCTTTAGCACGCCGCCATCTCGGGTCCCGTCCAGGCCACGCCCCTAAATCTGTTTCTTAATATAGGTGTCTGATTATACTGTAGATCTAGAGCATAGTGTAGGTAAAGCGAGATTTGAAAAAAATAAAAAAGTGGTGGTTTTATGGGATTTTTTTATTGATGATTCTAGAATTAAACATCTCACAGTCTAACAAAAAGTTAATAACTATGGGCAGCTTGATACCCAGGGGTTTGTTGCATTCCATCCAACTTAATATTTTTAAAAGAACATCAATTATAGTAGCGCTAGAAAGTACAGTGTAAAATAAGGGCATACACATGGAGCGTGCACAAAGTCTATGCCACACAGATTTACTCCAGCCCTGAGAAATCCTCTTTTTTTGTTCAGTTAGAAAAATTGTGACGAAGTGCTGAAAACTTTGTCAAAAATGCCCCCTTGCTGTGAGTGACAGGTGATTTACATATCTCATGCACTAGCCTGAGACAGGCACATCCTGTGTAATTATAAAAAGTGAGAAATCCACCCCTCCACCACATAAAAAATCCTGGTGATGGAAAGGAATGTTATCTGTGATCAGGTGACCTCAGACACACTGCACTATAACAATCATCAGATCACTGGATGTTCTACTCTGCCCAGCTCTGACTACATACAGTGGGGATCGAAAGTTTTGGCACCCCAGGTAAAAATGTGTATTAATGTGCATAACGAAGCCAAGGAAAGATGGAAAAATCTCCAAATGGCATCAAATTACAGACATTCTTATAATATGTCAAAAAAAGTTAGATTTTATTTCCATCATTTACACTTACAAAATTACAGAAAACAAAAAAATGGCGTCTGCAAAAGTTTGGGCACCCTGTAGAATTTATAGCATGCACTGCCCCCTTTGCAAGGCTGAGACCTGCCAGTGTCATGGATTGTTCTCAATCATCGTCTGGGAAGACCAGGTGATGTTAATATCAAAGGTTTTAAATGGCCAGACTCTGACCTTGCCCCAACAATCAGCACCATGGGTTCTTCTAAGCAGTTGTCTAGAAAACTGAAACTGAAAATAGTTGACGCTCACAAAGCTAGAGAAGGCTATAAGAAGATAGCAAAGCATTTTCAGATGTCAATATCCTCTGTTCGGAATGTAATTAAGAAATGGCACTCATCAGGAACGGTGGAAGTTAAAGCAAGATCTGGAAGACCAAGAAAAATATCAGACAGAACAGCTTGCAGGATTGTGAGAAAAGCAATTCAAAACCCATGTTTGACTGCACGATCCCTCCAGAAAGATCTGGCAGACACTGGAGTTGTGGTACACTATTTCAGTATAAAGAGATACTTGTACAAATATGGTCTTCATGAAAGAGTCATCAGAAGAAAACCTCTTCTACGTTCTCATCACAAAAATCAGCGTTTGAACTTTGCAAATGAACATATAGACAAGCCTGAGGCATTTTGAAAACAAGTTCTGTGGACCGATGAGGTTAAAATAGAACTTTTTGGCCGGAATGAGCAAAGGTATGTTTGGTGAAGAAAGGGCACAGAATTGAATGAAAAGAACCTCTGTCCAACTGTTAAGCATGGGGGTGGATCACTCATGCTTTGGGGTTGTATTGCAGCCAGTGGCACAGGGAACATTTCACGAGTAGAAGGAAAAATGGATTCAATAAAATTTCAGCAAATTTTAGATGGTAACTTAATGCCATCTGTGAAAAAGCTGAAGTTAAAGAGAGGATGGCTTCTACAAATGGATAATGATCCTAAAGACACCTCAAAATCCACAGGGGATTACATCAAGAGAGGCGTAAACTGAAGGTTTTGCCATGGCCTTCACAATCTCCTGACCTCAACATTATTGAAAATCTATGGATAGACCTTAAAAGAGCAGTGCGTGACAGACAGCCCAGAAATCTCAAAGAACTGGAAGACTTTTGTGAGGAAGAATGGGCAAAGATACCTCAAACAAGAATTGAAAGACTCTTGGCTGGCTACAAAAAGCGTTTACAAGCTGTGATACTTGCCAAAGGGGGCAGTACAAGATATTAACTCTGCAGGGTGCCCAAACTTTTGCAGACGCCATTTTTTTGTTTTCTGTCATTTTGAAAGTGTAAATGATGGAAATAAAATCTAACTTTTTTGACATATTATAAGAATGTCTAATCTGTAATTTGATGCCATTTGGAGATTTTTCCATCTTTCCTTGGCTTTGTTATGCACATTAATACACATTTTTACCTGGGGTGCCCAAACTTTCGATCCCCACTGTACATCTCCCCTATATTCTTCATGCTGTTCACTCGAGAATACATTTTCTTTCACTCTGGTCTGTGCCTGTCTCAGGCTAGTGCATGAGATATGTAAATCACCTGTCACTCACAGCAAGGGGGCATTTTTGACAAAGTTTTCAGCACTTTGTCAAAAAAAATTTAACTGAACAATAAAAGAGGATTTCTCAGGGCTGGAGTACATCTGTGTGGCAAGACTGGGCTCAAATGAAAGGAAATCTTATTCTCTACATTATGACATAAAACATGTTTTTTTGGGTTTACATCCACATTAAAGTTTTTTATGTAGACACAAAGTGGGGAAGATACCCCAAGGAGTTCAAAAGGGAGGAGGGGAATAAGGCGAACAGCGGTCTTACCTATAATTATGAACTTTATTATATATAAAAAATTGGACAGGTAGAGTACTGCGAACTGCACAATACAGGTTAAAACATAGGACAATGTTGCCTTAAAAAGCACACATGCAGACCACAATCGTGAATTATAATGAAGTGCAGGCAATAAATAGATATACATAGGTGTGTGGGGGGTTCAGTTCTAGTGAGATGGCATGAAATCTCAGTGTTGTTAGCCTAGATATGGCTGTACAGATACACTGTGGACGTCTGCTCTCAAATAGATATCTGAGACCCACCCTCAAATTTACTTATCATGCAGCATTGGTCAGTGTTTGGGGTCAGGTTACAATGAGACAACAGGAAACCTTAGTGTTGTTAGCTTAGATTCTGGCTAGTACATACACACTGTGGACGTCTGTCCTTACTGACAAGCCTGAGATCCCCAGGGAGTCTTAATGGCATAGACTACAGGCAGATACAGAAACAAACATTAATTTACACTGTCATTTTCTCACTGTCAAGAGAAAGGGAGAAGGGAGAAATGTCCAAAAGGTGAAACTTTTAAATGGTCAGCACTATCATATTGTTCCAAAGAGTATGTGTTCCCTGGTAGTGGGGTGAAGGGGCTTGTCCGCTGGGAAATCAGGAAGGTTGTAGAGTGCTGGGATCCAGGGGTGATACTGCTATGTGGGAAAGATTCCCGTGGCCACTGTAGTCTCTTTGCTTTCATGGGTTGATGAAGTTTTGTGACATCAATGGCAGTCTGCTGCTGGTGGTCACTAGGTTCTGGTGTGAACTGGGGTGTGCTTAAGCAAATGCTGAAGCAAATGCACCTATGTCACCGTTACATTTTTACTACCTTTCCATTTTAAAAAAATGTTATTTCAATAAATTTAGTGGCTCAGTGCAAAACCTAGTATCAGCTTCATAAGGAGTGCATTGTTTTCAGTAAATCAATTACCTAAAAAAGTTGCTTTTTGAGTAAGAGCAGTAGTGCAACCAGTAAGTAGCACTGCAAAGGCAAAAGAAGATCTTCTGCTAAATATTATGTTTATATTAAAAGACTATTTATTGTTTTTTTAACTGGTTCCAAACCGTCATAGCTTTATGTCGCACGCTTGGCCTCCTCGACGGCCGTGATGGTCGGATTCGATCCAGAACCGATCAATCCCCAGGCCAATGGTATCTGGCATGGACCTGGTGATCCCTCCTGGTGAATGAGATCCTTCCACCGCAAGTGTAAATGTAAACACAGCAGGGGAAGTGATGTCATCTCTCCTCATGGAATCCTTTTCGTTCCAGAGAGAGGAGAGGAGGCATCTCACAGTAAGTGCACCAACACTACACTGACACCAGTTCATGTAGGAGTGATAAAGGTATAGTGGCGCTCCCTAGTGCAGAAAAAATGTGTGTGTGATCACACTAACCTAACACACCCAGTGTAAATGATAAAGAAAATAAATAAGTAAGAAGAAATGTGGGTTTGAGAACCAAAATTAGAGTTATTAGCAGGGGCTAATCAGAAGGTTAGCACTCCGTGCCATACATAGCCATCCAGCCTGAGGACACTCAAGAGTAGGTGTACCACCAGAAGACCCCCGAGGGCCTGATAGGAAAAGCTATTGAGGTTAACCACTTAAATATTTAGTGCATTAAACATAGACAAATCAGTAGTGCAGGTAAATTACAATACGGTGTGTCCATCAACTTGCATCTCACAACACCCTAGATAAAATTGGTACACTTGCCACACCAATAGTGAAAAAATATATATCTAACTGTATAGTGAGTCCATCAATAAGCATATGAATACTTTAAGTGAAAAAAATGAAAAATAAAAATAAAAAACACGTGAAAAAAATATATATATATAAAAAGTCCTCCCGGGTTGGATGCTCCAAAAGGTATACAGAAAAGGGCAGGAAAAATAAAAAAGGTAAAAAGAGATAAAAATATACAAAGTTCAATAATCAGTGACTGTAGTGACTTCGCTGCTGCAGATAAGGTGACTTCGTGCTCCCCATATGGTCCCACACTCACCGGAAAATACCACCCCTGCAGGGGTAAAAGGCATAAATGGAGATCCGTCAGTGGTCCCTCTACCAGCACTGGGTCGATATCCCACTCCTCCGTTTCCACAGGAATAGTCTCAGGGTCTGGGTACTGCTATCCAGCGTCAGCACTCCATTATCCAGGAAATTCATAAAAAATGTCCCTCTCCATACAATGCCTCTTATACAATGGAAGAGGCATTGTATGGAGAGGGACATTTTTTCTGAATTTCCTGGATAATGGAGTGCTGACGCTGGATAGCAGTACCCAGACCCTGAGACTATTCCTGTGGAAACGGAGGAGTGGGATATCGACCCAGTGCTGGTAGAGGGACCACTGACGGATCTCCATTTATGCCTTTTACCCCTGCAGGGGTGGCATTTTCCGGTGAGTGTGGGACCATATGGGCAGCACGAAGTCATCTTATCTGCAGCAGCGAAGTCACTACAGTCACTGATTATTGAACTTTGTATATTTTTATCTCTTTTTACCTTTTTTATTTTTCCTGCCCTTTTCTGTATACCTTTTGGAGCATCCAACCCGGGAGGACTTTTTATATATATATATTTTTTTCACGTGTTTTTTATTTTTATTTTTCATTTTTTTCACTTAAAGTATTCATATGCTTATTGATGGACTCACTATACAGTTAGATATATATTTTTTCACTATTGGTGTGGCAAGTGTACCAATTTTATCTAGGGTGTTGTGAGATGCAAGTTGATGGACACACCGTATTGTAATTTACCTGCACTACTGATTTGTCTATGTTTAATGCACTAAATATTTAAGTGGTTAACCTCAATAGCTTTTCCTATCAGGCCCTCGGGGGTCTTCTGGTGGTACACCTACTCTTGAGTGTCCTCAGGCTGGATGGCTATGTATGGCATGGAGTGCTAACCTTCTGATTAGCCCCTGCTAATAACTCTAATTTTGGTTCTCAAACCCACATTTCTTCTTACTTATTTATTTTCTTTATCATTTACACTGGGTGTGTTAGGTTAGTGTGATCACACACACATTTTTTCTGCACTAGGGAGCGCCACTATCCCTTTATCACTCTTATTTAATCACTGGCTCCCTAGGGAGTCCACTCAGGGGAGGCTGCATACCTTATCTTTGTCCTAAGCGCGGACTATATATCCTACTTAATTTACCAGTTCATGTAGGTACACTTGCCACCCCCAATCACCCTCCAGTTAACCCCTTCACCCCTTGTCACTGTGTCACCCAGTGCAGTGTTCATATTTTTTTTGATCACTGTACTGGTGTCATTAGTGACAAAAATCTGGTTTAGGGTACTTAGTGTAGGCCCATATAGGTCTAGGGATCCCCCTAACCCTCCAATAAAGGTTAAACCACTTGATCACCACCTGTCACCAGTGATCACTGTATTAGTGTCACATGTGATGCTGGTTAGCTAGTTTATTTTTATAACGTCACGGCACCCGCCATATTTTACCTAAATAAAGGTTAAACCCCCTGATCACCCGGTGGGTGATATCAGTTAGGTTTTAGTGTCAGATATGGTCTGCGGCACCCTAGACAGCATCAGATTGGTGCCAGTAGCGCTAATACTCATGCACGCACCATACACCTCCCTTAGTAGTATAGTGTCTGAACAGATTGATATCTGATCTGATCAGATCTATACTAGCGTCCCCAGCAGTTTAGGGTTCCCAAAAATGCAGTGTTAGCAGGATCAGCCCAGATACCTGCTGGCACCTGCGTTTAGCCACTGCACCCAGTCCAGTCCAGCCCAGCCCACCCAAGTGCAGTATCAATTGATCGCTGTCACTTACAAAACACAACACACATAACTGCCCACATAAAGTCAGTCCTGATCCCTGCGAATGCTAACAGTTTTTTTTGTAGCGTTTGAAGCAGTCGCTGACAGTCGGGAGCTTTTTTACCTGGGAGAGTCTCACTAGTGTACCAGTAAATTTAGAGACCAAAATGTCAAATCGAAGGTATAGTAGTGAAGAGGCCTACACATTTCTCAGCATGACAGGTAGTGAAGAGGAAGTCACTCATCTGTCAGATTCAGGCTCAGAATACGAACCGGTAGACAGCAACGGCACCTGACAGATAGCTCTGACGATGGAGTTGTGGTCCCTGCCAAGGTCAGGCGTACCCAACCCCGTTCTTCTGCTGTCGTTGAGGTGCAAGAACCGCAGGGCTCCCGTATGGAGCAGACAGCCAGTACTAGTGCTGCTCATCCTTCTGGTGAACTGGCAAGCACCAGGGGCCTAGTACATCCTGGTCGTACATCCAGCACTACAGTAACACTTGGTGACCTGGCGAGTTCCATAAGTGCAGTTTAAGCTGGCAAGGTGGCTAGCACGAGTAGTGTCCCACTGCCACCAAGAAGAAGATAAACACAGGCCCGTCTAGCCCATGACCTTCCTGCTGCAATCACCAATCCTAATTGGGAGCCCACCACTTCTGCAGCACCCATACTTCCCCCATTCACTGGCCAACCCAGAATTCAGGTGGAAACAGTTGATTTTACATCACTTGATTTTTATTCACTGTTTTTCACGGAAGATCTCTGTAGATCTTTTGTGGGCCAAAGCAATTTGTATGCTGGTCAATTCATCGCCTCTAATCCCCAGTTGACCCTTGCTAGAGCTTGGAGACCTATTACGGTCTCTGAATTGAAGACCTTCCTGAGTCTATCCCTCCTCATGGGCATAACTAATAAGAGTAAGTTGCAGTCATATTGGTCCATTGACCCAATTCACCATATGCCTGTGTACTCTGCCAGGACACGATACAAGCAGATCTTGAGGTTCATGCACTTCAATGATAATGAATTCTGTCATGAACTTTAAGTAAGCACTGCAAAAATTAATATATATGATATGAACAATGGTTTAATGTCTTGAGATCAATTTTAACAAATAAAATACGTTGTATTGTAACTCACCTCCACTATTCAATTGCTTCAGCTAAACTCCCAATTTCCCTTCCTTTCTCATTCATTACCGGGAGGGAGGCACCTTCGGGTGCTTCATTTAAAGTCCCAACTCCCAACGGTGGGGGTGGGGGCGTGACCGGATGTGAGTGTCGAGTGGAGCAGAGTGATGTGTGAGGGAGAGGAGTGAGAAGCTGCCTATGTGTTCCCTCCCGCCCTCCTGCCTTTCTTGACATGCCGCGAAACCCGAGGATTTCTTCCGCCTGCAGTACAGTTGTATTCCACAACAGGGCTATAGAGCAGCGAGAGACACAGGAGTCACGCAGGAGTCACGTGGGCTACGGAGTTCCCCGGCTACCCCTGTGCTGGCGGTGTGTGGACGGAAAGTGCCGGGAGTGACGTCACACGCCACTCGCAACAAGCGGTCCGCTCTGAGCGGAGAGAGCGGCGGAGGAACCGGAGACTACAGGACAGCAGTACGGTATAGAGGCACTGCACCCCCCCGGAGGTATAACGGACCACCAGCTCACCTGTGTACCAGCATACCTACCGGCATATGGACTGTGGGACGGCTATACCAGGGTCGGTCGCGTGAGTAACAGGGAAAAAAACAAACAAACAGTAACTGAAATATATAAGGATATGAAATACATCTATATGTCTGCCGACGACTATATGTGAAAGAACTGGTGCTGATATAATACACTGCTGAGTGCATGTCTGGCCGCAAGTGCCTCTATGTATGAAAACTATTATACAAAAAATACAGTTTGACTGGCTGCCTGCACCCCTATATGAGTAAGAGAAAAGAACTGGCTTGTCTGGCTGTTATGAGAAGAACTACCGTTGACATATGAATATCAATTGACCACTTATTTGGCTGTTTATACACCCGTACAAGAAAAATTGTTTTTTCTGCTGGCTGTTCTGGCTGTTGGTGCTAAAATAGCTCACTTTTCTGCATGTGAATTATATGAAATAAGGAGCAGTGTGTGATCTCTCTGCCGAGGACTATATGTTGGAGAACTGTTGCAGACATAATATACGGCTGAGTGCAAGTTTGGCCGCTTGTGCCTCTATATGAAAAATATGACATAAAAAACACTGTGTGCCTGGCTGCCTGCACCCCTATACGAGTAAAAGAAAAGAACTTGTTTATCTGGCTGGTTGTGCCCCTTTTTGAGAAGAACTACCGCTGACATATTCATATCAATTGACCGCCCATTTTGCTGTTTATATGCCTGCATGAGAAAAATTGTTTTTTTTTTTGCTGGCTGTTCTGGCCGTTGGTGTTAAAATAGCCCATTTTTGGTGCTTTTGCTTGTGCTCCTATATGAGAAGGACTGCTGCTGATACAAGACTGCTGCTGATATAAGACTCCTTCAGCAACCGTTTATCTGGCTGTTGGTTGTCTCTGTTTTTTTTTTTTTTTTTTTTAAGGTCTTTTTTGAAACTCTACCGGGTTCAGCAAAGGACTGATTTTTTGTGCTTGATGCTGGTTGAGAGTGGGGAGGAGAAGGGGAAGGAAAAAGGGGGAAAGGAAAAACTGCTGCTAGCATACGATTTTTTGCTTACCACTTGGCTGGATACCTGTGTGCTCTCTTTTTTTGTTTGTTTTTTTTTCCCCCGGTGAACTTTAAAAATGCATAACAAGGTATAGAGGTCGTTGAGGGGAAGGGAGAAGGAGAGGGGAGGAAGAAAGAAAAAGGGAGGAAGCTATATCTATAAGGACATTCTGCTCACAGTCAGATTAAAAAAAAAAAGATTGTGCAAAATAAAGGAGAAGGGAAAATGCAGCAGCTACGATCGGCAAAAGATAAAGAAAAAAAATGCCCAACAAACAGGCATGGCTGCTGCAGCAAGACTAGAGCAATTTGCACATACAACAGGGCATACACCTGGGCAACCCATGCCGCAGTCCCCCCCAAAATACAACAAGGAGGTACAGGAGAGAGAAAAAGCCAAGGGCAGAGTCAATCAACCGCCGTAACACCACGGGCCCAGGGGGCAAAGGCACAGGCTCAGGGAAGTAAAAACACCACTCTGCCCGACCAAAGTTTAAAAACAAATATAGAAACAATGGACTTTGCGGTAGGGCCTAACATGCCTCTGGAGAAAGAACCTACATTAATGGACGTATTTAAGGCAGTAAAGATCTCTAATGACTCACTCAAAGATCTATGTGAGCAGATAAGGGGAGTTAAAGCGGACTTAGCGCAGGTAAGACAGGACATGCAAAAGATATCTGAGAGAACTACAGAACTGGAAGGAAGGATCAGCCAGTTAGAGGATGATGTACTACCTTTGGTTAAAGAGATGAAGAGTATGAGGGAGCAGGTACACCGGCAAGCCGCTAAGTTGGAGGAGATCGAAAATAGGAGCCGAAGAGATAATATAAGGATTGTGGGAATGCCCGAGACGAGCGAAGGATCCAATCCTACTGAATTCCTAGAAGGCTGGTTGACTGAGTTATTTGGGAAGGAATCTTTTTCAGTGTCATTCAGTATAGAAAGAGCACACAGGGTGCCGTTCCGCCCCCCGCCAGCAGGAGGCTATCCGCGAACTCTGTTAATGAAGTTCCTTAATTTCAAGGATAAAGGGACACTTCTACGAAAGGCCAGGGACAAGGGAAATATTTTTTTTAACAGGATCAAGGTTTCTTTTTATTCTGATTTTTCCCAGGAGCTCCAAAAATGCAGAGAAGAATTTATCCAGGCTAAGCGTTTATTACAAAAATTTAAAATCCAGTATGCTCTTCTTTACCCGGCTAAATTGAGGGTAACTGCCCTGGGGGAAACCCGGTATTTTGAGGATCCAGGGGGGTGGAGAAATGGGTGGAGGAGAACAGGGAAAGACTGCTGGCATTGTGACATTTTGTGTTATTCTGAATAGATTTGGAGGAAGGGAAAGAAAAACTTGGGGGGGGGGGGGGAAGGAAAGGGAAAAGAAAAAAGAAAAGGGAAAAAGCAGAAAAGGGATATTCTCTTATTTTTTTAGTATGGAGGGGGGGAGGGTTCGCACAGGGGGTTGATATGTGAGGATGAAAGTGAAGATATGGGTGCATGTGAAGAAAGGGCTAATGGTATGGGTTAAGGTCATTGGCAGTCCCCTGGGGGATCACCTAGAGAGGTGGGGGCAGAGGGGGGGGGAGAGGGGAGGGAGGTGGGAGGGATTGGTATTGGCACTGATAAAGGTCAAATGTGTGTAAAGGGTCAAGTAAAAAAGGGCACATTTACTGATATAATAAGGATAATCAAGGTAGACACACAGAAGAGGGAAGATAAAAGGGAGACACAAAGAGTTTTGAAATGGGGAACCACTAGGACAAAGGGTGAAAACACTTTTCTAGAGATAAAACACCATTTGTTAAAAAAAATACAGATATTGGGTGAAAATAGATGCAACCTAAAACACTAAGAATAGGGTCATGGAATATAAGGGGGTTAGGCACAGCGGGTAAGAAGGCAGTAGTGTTTTCTATGATGAGGAATTACGGTGTCGATCTGGTTTGCCTGCAGGAAACTCATTTAACAAAGGATGCAGCTCAACAACTACAAAGGAAAAGTAGGGTATACCAATATCAGTATCACTCAGTCTATAGTTCATATAGTAGAGGGGTTAGTATAATGGTGAAGAAAGGAGTGAATTTTTCCTGCACGCAAGCCAGTATAGACAAAATGGGCCGGTATGTTTTTCTTTGTTGTCAAATGGAAGATAGAGGGATGGTAGTAGCAAATGTGTACGTCCCCCCCCCCCCCCCCCCCCCCCATTTAAATTGGATATTATGCTTAAATTAAATGAGTTCCTGCTTGATAAACAGGGAATACCAACTATAATAACGGATGACTTTAATCAAGTATTAGATTACAATTTGGATAGATTTCCAGTACATACATCAGAAACTACGAAGAAGGGGCAGTTGAGCCGGTTTATGGATGAAGTGGGCTGGATGGACTTCTGGAGGGTGTGGAACCCTGGCGTTCAGCAATTCTCTTGCTGGTCAGCCACGCTTTCCACACTCTCCAGAATCAATATGGTTATGGGAAATGATAAGGCACTGGAGCTAGTGGAAGAGGTTAAGTATTGGTCAAGAGGGATCTCGGACCACTCCCCCCTTACGCTTACGTTAAAAATAGGGATGGAGGAAACACAGAGGGGGTGGAAAATTAACCCATGTTGGTTCGAGATACTTAGTAGTACAGACACTATCCCCCCAACACTGAGAGAATTTATTGAAATTAATGCAAACACAGCAGAGTCAGGGATCCTATGGGATACCCTCAAGGCCTTTCTGAGGGGATTGCTAATCCAGCAGGTGGCTAAGTATAATAAGGAGGCAAGAGCACAGGAAGAAAGAATAAGGAGGGAAGTGGTTGTAGCTGAGGATAATTATATACTAGCTCCAACAATGGATGGGAAAGAAAAATGGCTGAAGAAACAACAGGAGTACAAACTGTGTGTAATACAGAGAGTGGAGACTAAACAACTGTTACAGCGACAGGTGGCCTTTATGGAAGGGGAAATGGTGGGGAGAATGCTGGCCCAGGTGGTAAGGGCGAATCAGGCTCCCAGTAATGTATTAGCCATCCGGACCAGAGGGGGGGGGGGGGGTAACCTCGAACTCTAAGAGTATAGTGGAAGGTTTTGAGGAATTCTATAAAAGCTTATATTCCGCACGAGTAAAGGGAGCTGGGAGAACAACAATGGAGAGTTTTTTGGGGAGTTTAGTCCTCCCAAAGATAACACAAGAAGAAAGAGATGGACTGGATACCCCAATAACACTCTCGGAACTACAACAGGCAGTGGCCGATATGGCAAACCAAAAGTCACCAGGCCCGGATGGTCTACCAACTGAAACGTATAAACACTATGGGGATATTCTGATGCCAGAATTATTAAAAACATTAGGGGGGGCAATGGAGGTAGGATATCTCCCTGACTCAATGTGAGAAGCAACCATCATAGTACTCCATAAGGAAGGGAAGGATCCCTTAGATGTCGCTTCATATAGGCCATTCTCCCTTTTATGTGCTGATGCTAAAATCTTAGCAAAAGTCATCGCAGCCAGAATAGACAAAGTTATTTCAAAATTGGTCCACCCTGATCAGTCTGGGTTCATAACAAATAGATCAACCAGTACAAATATAAGAAGAGCTTTTTTAAATTTACAAACGCCAACAGACAACGAAGGGCAGAAGGCAATACTGTCATTGGATGCGACTAAAGCCTTTGACTCCATAGATTGGGAGTATATTTGGCGGATTCTGGAAGAATTTGGATTTGGGCCTACACTGATCGGGTGGATCAAAATGCTCTATGATAGACCAGTAGCCAGACTAAAAATAAATAATAGATTTTCAGATCAAATAAAATTGGAAAGGGGAACTAGGCAGGGGTGCCCATTGTCGCCCTTACTTTTTGCGCTAGCAATGGAGCCCCTCGCGGAGCATATCAGAAAGAGCTCGGACATTACAGGTTTCTGCAGGATCTCAGGAGAGGAACGTATAGCATTATATGCTGATGATATATTGCTCTTCCTGGGGGATATGGACCACTCGTTGGAGGAAGCAATGAAAGTTGTGGAGAGGTTTGGTAGTTTTACGGGCTTAGAAATCAACTGGGCAAAGTCAGAGCTCTTTCCGATAGCTAAGATGAGGGAAGGGATAACATGGGATAGTCCTAAATTAGCAGTTGTAGACTCCCTTAAATACCTAGGGATTAGGATAACAAGAGACCCTAATCAATATGTGCATAGTAATTTAATACCACTATTGGGGAAGTTCAAGGAGAAAATTATAATTTGGAAATCTCTTCCATTGTCAAGAGCTGGCAGATGTTCATTGATAAAAATGATCTGGCTACCCCAGTTGCTGTATGTGCTTCACAATGCTCCCATATGGATCCCGAGAAAATGGTTTGACAAAGTAGAAAGCCTCTTTAGGGAATTAGTATGGAAGGGGGGACAGGCAAGGATACGGCTCCGCACATTGCAGCTCCCGG
Organism: Lithobates sylvaticus; assembly: GCA_028564925.1. Classification (NCBI taxonomy): domain Eukaryota; kingdom Metazoa; phylum Chordata; class Amphibia; order Anura; family Ranidae; genus Lithobates; species Lithobates sylvaticus. The sequence goes on along the minus strand of CM053027.1, from coordinate 155,183,198 downwards.
TGGGGGAAGGGGGACTTGCACTGCCCAATCCCGAGACATATTATTTAGCTTCTCAATTACAACAACTAGTGGGATGCTGTGCCCAAGAGGGTGGGTCGCCTAATGGAAAAATTATTTTAACGGGCGCCCTGCATGAGACTGTAATAGAGACCCTAGAGGCAGGGTCTTTTAGATATAAGAACCCAACAATAAAAATGGTCAGTAAAATATGGAAAGCTGTAAAAAAAAAGTTGAAATATAGAGAGATTAATATATACACCCCAATCTGGAATAATAGTAATTTACAGGAATTAAGCATAATAGGAAAAATCAGGGAGTGGGAAAATAGGGGAATAAAAAGAGTGAGTCAACTTTATGAGGGTAAGGGTATTAAAAAATTTGAGGTGCTAAAAAGGGAATTTAATATTCCCCAGAATACATATTTTAAGTACCTTCAAATTAACCATGCCCTAGAAGCCCAATTTAGAAACCAGCCTCTGATATGGGAGGATCTACCAGTGGTACAATGTATCGGGGAGCTAGGATCCACTAAAGGATTAATCTCAGTAATATATAAACTATTGAATAGAGAAACTCTAGGAGAAGAAAAGTTACGGGAGGTGAAAGAAAAATGGGAACAGGATATAGGGGCAATACCTCAGGGACAATGGAAGAAAATATTGGAACTAAGCCCGGTGTTATCAGTCTCGCCCGCACAGAGATTCTCGCATTTAATGCTAGTAAATAGAGCGTATTACACCCCAAAGAGGTTATGCAAGTTTGGTAAAAGACTAGATGACAGCTGCCCGAGGTGCCAGGGGTCGGGGGATCTTATCCACATGTTGTGGAGATGCCCCAAGCTCTTTCGGGACTGGGAAGGGGTGATAGAAGTATTGAAGGGAATATTTAAAAAGGAACTGGAAAATGAATTTTTGGGGTATAGGCAGGAACAGGAGAAACGAAGAGTACAACCGTGGCAATATTAAGGGCCATATATCAAGCCAGGAAGATGATAATGATGAGATGGCAATCAAAGGCGCCACCCACAGTAAAAAACTGGATTGATACAGTGAATGAAACCCTCCCAAAGGACAGAGCCGCGTATATAAGGAGACACAATATAAAGGAATTTGATAGGATGTGGAGACCTTGGCTAGAGGGAACACACTGGATATAGATAAAGTGAGAGGAGAGTAAAGTGGGGTGGGGGGGGAAGCAGGGGGTGGGAGGGAAATATAGTAGAGACAGGGGGGGACATCAACTTAGGATTACTTTGAGAGGTGTCACCTTGGGGTCCGGCTCTCTCCTTTTTAGTACAGGGTGTATTGACAGCGCTTTATTAAAGGGGTACGTGTTTGTATATACAAAGCTCTGTCAGAATAACATGTACGCAAATAAGACATTTTTATTTTTGTTAATTATTGAAATGGGATGTAAATGTTGTTTATCAATGGAAAAATAAATAAAAATTATAATAAAAAAAAAAAAAAAGTCCCAACTCCCCTTCATTATTTTCAAAAACATATGAGAGCTGCAAAATACTCACCATGCCTCTTAGAAAATACCTTGGGTTGTCTACTTTCCAAAATGGGGTAATTTAAGAGGGGGGGGGGGGGGGGTTTGTGCTATCTGGACATTTCAGAACCTCTGTGATAGGTAGTGAGGATTAAAAATCACAAATTTACGCCCTTAGAAATCCTGAAGCACACATACAAATGTGAGTGGTTTTAAATTGTTTTTAAATAAAAGTTAATGTATTTTGCAGAAAGCACTATGGTCTATGTTTTCATTCTTTCCCTGAGTTCAAATCTAATTGATATCTGCATATAGGAAAGAGGGATCCAACTCTCCAATACACACCCTGCAAGGTGTAAAGCATGCTAGAGCTTGTTTGATTCAAAAGATGCATCAAAGAAGGTGAGATTTTGTCCACTGAGTAGGGAAAAGGTGATCAACATGAGAGTATGTTGTGTTTAACCACTTTCAAACCGGACCATTTTGCTGGCTTAAGACCAGACCACTTTTTGGGATTCGGCACTGTGTCGCTTTAACTGACAATTGCGCGGTCGTGCGACGTGGCTCTCAAACAAAATTGACGATTTTTATTTTTTGCGCTATAAACAAAAAAAGAGCGACGATTTTGAAAAAAAATCATTATTTTTTACTTTTTGCTATAATAAATACCCCCCAAAATATATATAAATGTTTTTTTTTGTTTTTTTTTTTCCTCAGTTTAGGTCGATACGTATTCTTCTGCATATTTTTGGTAAAAAAAATAGCAATAAGCGATTATTGATTGGTTTGCGCAAAAGTTATAGCATTTACAAAATAGGGGATAGTTTTATAGCATTTTTATTAATCATTTTTTTTTTACTAGTAATGGCGGCGATCAGCGATTTTTATTGTGACTGCGACATTATGGCAGACACATCAGACATTTTTGACACATTTTTGGGACCATTGTCATTTATGCAGCAATCAGTGCTATTTAACCTCCTAGGCGGTAATCCCGAGTCTGGCTCGGGTTCAGTTTTTTCTGCTAGGAGCGGTAACCCCGAGCCAGACTCGGGCTTGCGTTGCAGGATACAGGGGGGAAGTTACTTACCTTTTCCCCTGGATCCTGTGATGTCTCCCCGCTGTGTGAGCGAGCTGTCCGCTCGCTCGATTCACACAGTGCCCGAGTGCCGCCGATCTCCGTTCCCTGCGACCTTACGGCGCACGGGAGCGGAGATCGGTGCCAAATTTAAAAAAGTTTAAAAACAAAAAAAACACATACAGTAAAAACACATACAGTACTGTAATCTTACAGATTACAGTACTGTATACAAAAAACACACATCCCCTTTGTCCCTAGTGGTCTGCCCAGTGCCCTGCATGTCATTTTATATAATAAAAATAATTTTTTTCTGCCTGGAAACTGGAGATTGTCCATAGCAACCAAAAAGTGTCCCTTTATGTCAAAAGTGGTTTTAGACCAGCTAGAAAACACCGATAAAAAATTAGAATTACAATTTATCATCAAACAATAAATTTAATGACAGCGACTATTCTGCAACTGAGCAAATTTCAGTGTTTTTGATTTGATTACTTTATTGAATCATTTTTATATATATTTTTATTATATTATAATTTATGATTTTGTGTTTCAAACTTTATCATACCCGGGATGTATACTAGACTCTGGTTCGGACAGATTTAAGTGAGTTATTCATAAGAATTGCATGCCTACAATATAAAAACGCCAAATTTCCATGCAAAATAATTGTACCGCTTTCAGCACTAAATTCCGGACAGAATCATACCGCCAGGGAGGTTAAATGCACTGATTCCTGTGTAAATGACACTGGCAGTTAAGGCGTTAAACAGGGGGTGGTAGTGTATCGGTTAAGTGTTCCTAGGGGCGTGTTACTAACTGTGGGGGCGTTGCTGTGTGTTAGTGAACACTGATCTCTGCTCCAATCACAGAGAGCAGAGATCAGTGTCACTTGTTGCTAGGCAGAACGGGGAGATGCGGAAGTAAACAGCATCTCCCTGTTCAGCCTTCCCGTGAGACGATCGCGGGTATCCCTGCAGCGATCGAGTCCGCGGCACCCGCGACCGGACTCACGGGGGTCCCGACCAGAGGGCGTGCACGCCACCGGCAGCGCGCACGCCATGGCATGGCGGCATTCTTAAAGGGACGTACCTATACGCCCTTATGCCTGTCCGTGCCATTCTGCCGACGTACATCGTCGTGCGCTGGTCGGGAACCGGTTAATACAAAAAGGAGTTTTTGATTCACCACTTAAAAGGATTGTATGATTGGAATCAATTGTGAACTGTATTTGTATATGAACAAATCAGGAGATGTAACATTATCTAATATATCACAAAAGTTTCAACTATTTTTACTTTGTGGACACAATATCACTGTTTTACTATTAGTTGTCTTATGTTGATGAATTTATATCTATGTTTTAGATTGAACATAAAATAGGGGGTCCTTTACTATAGCGCTGCAGCGTTAATTAGCGCTAATTACCACAAATTAGCACTAATTAGAACTAATCATGCTAAAACAGTATTCACTATAGCGTTGGCAAAAAAATACTCCCAAAATCAAATTTACTATAGTTACCTGAAAACAAATAGCGCCCAAGCCATTACTCTGCTAAAACCTGGAGTAGAGCACATGGAAATAATGTTTAGAGCATGATATAACTGCCTAAATGGTACTGAAATATACATTATATTATTTAAAGATAGTCTGCTTTTAAACTGTGTAAAAAAGTGATTTCTACACTGAAATATCTTTAAAAGTCTGAGAAGAGATAAATTCCCCGTTTTTGCACAACTAGGTGCCAACACAACTGAGCATGCTCACATGTCTTTTTTACAGGGCACTTTATTAAATACCAGAATGAGTGCTGTGAGAGCATTTTTTGGGAGTGAATATCTGTGCTATTATAGTCCAATGCAAGTTTTTGCCATTGATTCTAATGGTACAATTGTAACTTCCCTAAATAAATCCTTTTAATGTTGAGATGAAATGTATATTTCTCTGAAATTAATTTTCCTTTGCAACATTGTTGCTTCTACTTCAACTATTTAATTTTTAAAGCAGAGTTTCACCCATAAAAATATTTTTTCATTACTGTGCAGCAAATAATATAACAAATGACATTTGGAGAATTTTTTAACTTACCTTTTAATCCCTGTTGCTATGTGGTCCCATCAAATCTCCCCCTTCCTCCCTGCAGCTCCTGACGTCACTTCCCTTGGTGCCTCTGCTCGCTACTGCTTCTGGGAGATGTGCGTCATCATTTCCCAGGAGTCAGTGGGCATCGCCGAGGGCTAAAATGGCCTTACTTCAAAACCCGGAAGTAATGTGGGAAAAGGCGGATTTCAGCGCCATTTTTAAAATTGGAATAAAGCCCTTTGTTGCAACGTGCAATCTTCTGTCTGTGTTAGTGTTTTCATTATCTTCATTGCCATCACAACGGGGCGGCCACCTCTGATGACGCCGCCTGTTGTGATGGCAACGTGAGAAGTTTACAGCTCTGCGAGACTATCATACTACGCGTGTGTGAGAACAGGCGGTGCATGCTGTTTCTGTATCCCGGAACAGTATGCTTGTGGGCTTCACATGCCCACAAGCAATATGGGAATGGCCATGACACAATAATATAAGTACATTTTTTATATTAAAGTGGACATCAGGGACAAAATGTTTAAAATACGTGAGTGTTATATGTCAATGTTCTGCTCTTAGAAAATGTTTTTTAAAAAAATGATTACATGTTGTTGGAACTCCGCTTTAAAGTGGTGGAAACTTTAAAACAAAAACTTTTAAAAAGGTTAGTAACAATTTCAAATGAAAAAAAAAAAAAAAATTTTTTTTTACTTACCAGAAATGGCTGTTGCTAGGCAGATTGTCCTAATCTGCCTCCTCCAGCGCCGCAGTGATCTTCTCTCCTTCCGTCTTCTATGGAATGGGGTGCAGTGTGTTATGGGAACTGTGTCCCACAACACATTGCGTTCCCCATTCACAAATCCCACTCGCGCATGCGCAGTAGGCCGCGCGCCGACTCGCGCATGCGCAGTAGGCCGCGCAAAGCCGTTTCCCTTACTGAGGATGGCGGCGCTGGATCCGGAACGCCGAGGGACATCTCGCCCTCCTTGAACAGCATCGCGGGCGCCCTGGGAGGGTAAGTGTACTTATTAAAAGTCAGCAGCGACTTTTTTTTTAGCTGCTGACTTTTAATTTTTTTTTTTAAGCTGACACACCGCTTTAAGAATACTAGAATGTGGAATGTTTTGATGTTTTGGTAAAATATATTTTTCTCTGTCACTTTCACTTTTACTCTCCATCTCACAACAATCTTTACCTAAATTCACACAGGTGTCTTTACAAACCACAAACAATACCATTGCTGATGCAAAGATTAAAATGAGTCACAATTTCTGGGGCTTTTTGTTATTTCCAAATAATCATAATTTGAACCCAAACAATGTTATATGTGTACCAACATCAGAAATCAAAATGTAATTCTCAAATATTTGAGGGTAACATCACTATTCTACACTGACCCTCAAAGAACCACCAAATATCACAGAATAAATCAAGAAGAATAACTCTTGAGTAATGTAATTCCATCACCTGTATGTCCAAAGATGCAGTATTTATCTGTATTTATGTGTAGGAGGTTTTCACATGTGGCAGCTCCGTGCCTTAGAGCTTAAAACTTCTGCTTAGCATCCCTCAGCATCTGGGTTCAAATCCCAAACATGCCGCTTCATGTAGAGAATCTGTCTCATCTCCCAGGTCCTAAAACTATGTCTAATGTCTATGTATTTATGTGTAGGTGGGTTCCACCACCATTGTAAATCCTGCCAGATAAACTATCTAGCCAAAAGTATTGGGATGCCTGCATTTACACACACATCAACTCTAATGGCAGCTCAGTCTTAGTCTGTAGGGTTAAAAATTGATTTGGCCTAACCTTTTCAGCTAGAACAGCTTCTGGGAAGGCAAGGAAGGCTGTTGTTCACACGGTTTAGTGTGTCTATGGGAATGTTTGACCATTCTTCCAGAAGTGCATTTGTAAGGCCAGGCACTGATGTTGGATGAGAAGGCCTGGCTCACAGTCTCTGCTCTAATTCAGCCAAAAGGTGTTCTATTAGGTTGGGGTTGGGACCTTGCTTTGTGCACTGGTGTGCAGTCATGTTGGTACAGAAAGGGGCCATACCCAAACTGTTCCCACAAGGTTGGGAGCATGAAATTGTCCAAAATGTCTTGGTGTGCTGATACCTTAAGAGTTTCCTTCACTGGAACTAAGAGGCCAAGCACAACCCCACATCAAAATCCCGCTCCACCAAATGATTTGGACCAGTGCACAAAGCAAGGTCCATAAAGACATGGATGAGTGAGTTTGGGGTGGAGGAACTTGACTGGCCTGAGTCCTGACCTCAACACAACAGAACACCTTAGGGATGAATTAGAGCAGAAACTTAAGCCAGGCCTTCTTGTCCAACATCAGTGCCTAACCTCACATATGCACTTATGGAATAATGGTCAAACATTCCCATAGACACACTCCTAAACCTTGTGGACAGCATTCCCAGAAGAGTTGAAGCTGTTAAAGCTGCAGAGGGTTGGCCAAATGAATTTTGAACCCTACGGACTAAGACTTGGATGCCATTACAGTTAATTTGCATATAAAGGCAGGCGTCCCAATACTTCAAACAATATATTGCATATTGCTTGTGACACTGAGGATGGTCTTAGGACTGGTTTACAGCACAGAGATGCAGATAACAAGTGTGACAAGATAACAAGTGTGAGGCTGTCCGCTGGCTAAATGGGTAGCAATTCTGTCTAGCAGCACTGGGGTTGCTGGTTCAATTTCCCAGCATCCTAATGCTTGTTTTGAAGATTAGGTGATATTCTACCTGTGTGGGTTTCTCACCACAATCTAAAGACATGCTGGTATTTTATTTGTCTCCTGTCAAACTTGTCTCTAATGTAAGAAATAGGGATGAGCCCAATGTTCGTGTCAAACATAAGCTTGACGCGAACATAGGGTGTTCACCTGTTCGCTGAACAGCAAACAATATGCGGTGTTCGTGGCAAATTCAAAAGCTGCCGGTACACCATTAAAGTCTTTGGGATACTAACATGAAAAATCAAAAGTGCTAATTTTAAAGACTTATATGCAAGTTATTGTCATAAAAAGTGTTTGGGGACCTGGGTCCTGCCCCAGGGGACATGTATCAATGCAACCTTTTTTTTTTTTAAAACTGAAGTTTTTTCGGGAGGGATGATATTTTTAATGATTAAGGTGAAACAATAAAAATTAAATATTCCTTTAAATATAGTGCCTGGGGGGTGTTTATAGTATGCCTTTAAAGTAGCACATTTTCCCGTGTTTAGAACAGTACCATAGCAAAATGCCATTTCTAAAGGAAAAATTTCATTGAAAACTGATCACGGCTGTAATGAATTGTTGGATATCGGCAATATAGATAAAACTCATTGATAAAAAGGGCATTGGTTCCCCCCAGTCCATTACCAGGCCCTTTGGGTCTGGTATAAATATTAAGGGGAACCCCGAACCAAAAATGTTAAATAAAATTGCGTGGGGTCCCCCCAAAATCCATACCAGGCTCTTCAGGTCTGGTATGGATTTTAAGGGGAACTCTGCTCCAAAATAAATTAAAAAAATGGCGTAGGGGTCCCCCCAAAATCCATACCAGACCATACCAGGCCACATACCCTCAACATGGGGAGGGTTCTTTGGGGTCTGACCCCAAAGAACCTTGTCCCCATGTTGATGGGGACAAAGACCTCATCCCCACAACCCTTGCCTGGTGGTTATGGAGGTATGCGGGCAGGGGGCTTATCGGAATCTGGAAGCCCCCTTTAACAAGGGGACCCCCAGATCCCGGCCTCCCCCATTTGAATTGGTAATGGGGTACATTGTACCCCTACATTTCACAAAAAAGTGTCAAAAATTGTAAAAAAACAAGAGACAGCTTGGGACAAGTCCTTTATTAAAAAAATAAAAAAAATGTCCCGCAAATGTAAATTCACGCCGGCCGATGGACCGAAAAAGGAAGAAAAATCTGTGACATAAACGGGTGACCCCGCACCTCTCTGATGCTACGGGGGCTTCCCTGTGGCTTCCCTGTGGCGTCAAAAGGGATGGAGTCACTTGTTTATATCACCAGGTGGCCACGCCCTCAGCTATTTAAGAACTGTCACAGAGAAGAAGTGTCAGTCGGCGGTAGCCTCCCATGGAGGCGGAACGGTTGCAGACTTTTTTCTTTTTCGGTCTGTCGGGCAGTATGAATTTACATTGAGGGACATTTTTATTTTTAAATGTTTTAATAAAGGACTTGTCCTAAGCTGTCTTTTGCCTTTTTTGACACTTTATTTGTGAAATGGTAGGGGTACAATGTACCCATTACCAATTCACATAGAGGGGGAGGCTGGGATCTGGGGGTCCCCTTGTTAAAGGGGGCTTCCAGATTCTGATAAGCCACCCGACCGAAATACCCCCACAATCATCAGGCAAGGCCATCAGACCCCAAAACACCCTCCCCATGTTTAGGGCATGTGGCCTGGTATGGTTCAGGAGGGGGGCACTCTCTTGCCCCCCTCTTTTCCTGCAGCCTGCCAGGTTGCATGCTCAGATAAGGGTCTGGTATGGATTTTGGGGGACCCCTACAGCATTTTTTTTAAACTTTGGCGCAGCGTTCCCCTTAAAATCCATACCAGACCTCAAGGGTCTGGTATGGATTTTAGGGGACCACTACGTTATTTTTTTTTTTTTTCATTTGGCGCAGGGTTCCTTTTAATTTCCATATCAGACCTGAAGGGCCTGGTATGGATTTTAGGGGGACCCCCATTCTTTTTCATTTTGGTTCGGGGTTCCCCTTAATATTCATACCAGACCCAAAGGACCTGGTAATGGACTGGGGGGGAACCCATGCTCTTTTTTTTCAGTTTTATCTATATTGCAGAGACCTGACAATTCATTACAGCCGCAATCAGTTTTAAATGACAATTTTTTCTTTAGAAATGTTATTTTGCTGTGGTACTGTTCTAAACACGGGATAAATGCGCCACTTTACAGGCACACTATAGACACCCCCCAGGCATGATATTTAAAGGAGTATTTCATTTTTAATGTTTCTTTTTAAGCATTAAACAAATCACTGCTCCCCCCAAAAAAAAAAAAAAGTTGCATTGATACATGTCCCCTGGGGCAGGACCCAGGTCCCCAAACACTTTTTATGCAATAACTTGGATAGAAGTCTTTAAAATTAGCACTTTTGATTTTTTAATTTTTTGCCTGTTCGCATGTTCTGGTGCGAACTGAACCGGGGGGGGGGGGGTGTTCAGCTCATCCCTAGTAAGAAAGTTTGTTTTGGACTTTAGATTGGAAGCTCATTGCAGCCAGGGACTGATGTTAATGTTTGTTAGCACTAGTTTTGAGCGAACTGTAAAGTTTGGGTTCGTACCGAACCCGAACAATTTACTGTATGTTCGGGTTAGAGTTCGGTGTTCGGCAATGTAATGATGCTTTTTAAAAAGTTTTTGTCAGTTTGTCACAAAGTGTAATTTCTGCAGGAAAAAAAAAAGTCTTTTAAAAGCACTCGTGGCCATAATGAATTGTTGGCTCCCCGTAATACATTGAAAGTCATTGATTTTTAAAAAGTTATTGTCATTAAAAAGTGTTTGGGGACCTGGGTCCTGCCCCAGGGAACATGTATCCATGCAAAAAAAAGTTTTAAAAACTGTTTTTTCGGGAGCAGTGATTTGCTTAAAGTGAAACAATAAAAGTGTAATATTCCTTTAAATTTTGTACCTGGGGGGTGTCTATAGTATGCCTGTAAAGGGGCGCATGTTTCCCGTGCTTAGAACTGTCCCTGCACAAAGTGTAATTTCTGCATGAAAAAAGTTATTTAAAAGCACTCGCGGCTTTAATGAATTGTCGGCTCCCGTAATACAGAGAACAGTCATTGAAAGTTATTGATAAAAAAAAAGCGTGGGGTTCCCCCAAATTCAATTACCAGGCCCTTCAGGTCTGGTATGGATATTAAGGGGACCCCCGCGTCAAATTTAAAAAAAAAATACGTGGGGTTCCCCCTAAATATCAATACCAGTCCCTTCAGTTCTGGTATGTATTTTAATTGGAACTCCATGCCAAATAAAAAAAATAGCGCGGAGTTCTCCCAAAAATCCATACCAGACCCTTTATCTGAGCATGCAACATGGCAGGCTGCAGGAAAAGAGGGGGGCAAGAGAGTGCCCCCCCTTCCTGAACCATACCAGGCCACATGCCCTCAACATTGGGAGGGTGCTTTGGGGTCCCCCCAATGCACCTTGTCCCCATGTTGATGAGGACAAGGGCCTCATCCCCACAACCCTGTCTGGTGGTTGTGGGGGTCTACGGGCGGGGAGGAAGTTGCTAAGAACTTCATTATATGCCTTTTATGTCTTTGTACATGTGAGTACCCACTTTTATGAGATTTACAATAAATTTTATTGAGGGTATTACACTATGTGGTTCAATTTCTTTCCTTGCCGGTACCACTAATTGGGAGGAACCATATTGTATACCATCCATCACTCCTTCTATTGATTTCCTTTGAGCCATCCAGTGAAAGATCCTGGCCGTTGTTGTTGTGCATTTGAGTTGATAGCTGTCATTTCCTCCGGTGTAGTGACACCATTAATCCTTTGAGACTCATACGGCGTAAGCCTATCTGAGTCCACGCCAGTCAGTAAGCCTTTTTTTTCCACGTGGTGGCGGATATCTTCAGACAACTTGCACAAAGTCACATATTTTTTCATAGCACTTCCATAGACTTTTCACGTCACGTGTTTGGTGCAATTTTATGCATATATTCTTTAGAACATTCACTGTATTTTTTCAGACACTTTTATAGTTACCTATTTTTGTGTTCATTCAATAACATGTATGGTGATACATATTTATGATTATTGCCTTATTTTATTTCTGCACTATAGCATTTTGCATTTATATGCTTTAACATATATGGTGACACATATTTATGTTATTATGTATTTTATTTAATTTCCGTTGTTGCACTACAGCACTTGTGGTTTTATTTTGATACATTTATTTTTTTATTATAATCTTATTATATGTCTGTATCATAGAGACACATAATATTTTCACTATCACTTTAAGACAGTTTTTGTCACTGAGCGTGGAATATTATTGAGTGCCGCACCCTTTTGACCATATTTATTGTTTATTTTATTACAGAATTTCTGTTGTGCAGGCTGCTAATATTTTAGACGGTTTTCTTTCTTTTTGTTATAGCCCAACTAGGGCTGTTTGTTTGCTGAAATTCTTGTGCATTTTTTCCATCAAAAGTGGATTCATGTGGCCATGCTGTCAAAGTTGTGTGTGTATTGTTCCTGTCTGACCATGCAAACATGGTTTGGGAGCATGTGCTGACCTTCTACTCTTTGATCTCATTGCTTAATCATGTACACAGAAATGCAGCTTCCAGCAGAACATGGTCACCTATGTATGTGTGTGGTTTGTGGGTGTTATATTTTGAACATATGCCTTTTTTAATATTATGTTGGAATGCTTTGTAAGAATAATGACTGTTAAGTATGTTTCTATAATCTTGCAGATAAAAATGATGTGGGCTGGTGGGTGAGTTGTAGTATGAAATGTTACCCATTATACACTGAAAGTAAAGCTGTGTCCACGCTAAGGTTTAGACAAATTTTAGATTGTAAGCTCCTATGAGCAGGTTCCTTAAAACCCAATTGCTAACTGTTTTTTGCTAAATGCAGCACCATGTATCTTGTAGTTTTTTATTTTTTTGACGTCACACAGAAAGCCCACCCCAGTTTTAAAAGAATTTTTTTTCCTTAACGGACGTTTTTAAATCTTTTTGTTGCATTGATACCAGTTCCCTGGGGCAGGATCTGGGTCCCCTTACACTTTTTATGGCAATGACTTGCATATACTGTAAGCATTTAAAATGAGCACTTTTGATTTTTCATGTTCGCGTCCCATAGACTTTAACGTGTTCGCACACATTTCTTGCCTGATAGCAAGTTCTGCTGTGAACTGAACCAGTGGTGTTTGGCTCATCCCTACCCAATAGCCAATGGCACATGAGCATGGTTGGTATCATAATATTAATGCCTCAAATGCAAAACATTATTGTATAGAATGAAAATAATTAAACATTAGTACTAGTATTTTCTATGTATGATTGTGCTCAGCTCCATAGCCTTTGGGTATTCCCTGCTACCTTCAAAGGTTCAAGCCATGGGTTTGAATCCCACCAATGGTATCACCTCCTGAAAATGTACGTTGTACTTGGCAGCACAATTAGAGAATTTATTCCATATTTTAACTCTTCAAATGCATGCAATGGTATGTAATTATTAAAACATATTATGGTGTGGAATTACAAAAATCCAGCTATTCAAAAATCAAGGAAAAAAACGGCGTAGGGTCCCCCACCAGTGCATACCAGGCCCTTAGGATCTGGTATGGACTTTAAGGGGAACCCCAGGGAAAAATAAAAAAAAACAATTGACATGGGTTCCCCCCCAAAATCCATACAAGGTCCTTCAGGTGTGGTATGGATTTTAAGGGGAACCCTGCGCCAATTTTTTTTTTTAAATGGCATAGGGGTCCCCCCAAAATCCATACCAGACCTGAAGGACCTGGTATGGATTTTGGGGGGACCCCATGTCAATTGATTTTTGGTTGTGGGGGTCTGTGAGCAGGGGGGCTTATCGGAATCTGAAAGCCCCCAGATCCTGCCCCCCTATGTGAATGGGTATTGGATACATTGTACCCCTGCCCATTCACCTAAAAAAGCAGTAATATGACAAAAGACAATAGCCAGTTTTTAACAATTACTTTATTAAAAATGTCTTCTTCTTTCTCTCGCTTCTTCCTCCATCTTCCTCCGGACTGCCTTTGGTTTTATCCTTCTTCCTCCAGCTGCTTCTTTCCCTGCTTCTTCCTCCATTTCGCTCACCCCCCCCCCTTCCTGACCTGCTAGGTTGCATGCTTGGATAAGGGTCTGGTATGAATTTTGGGGGGACCCCTGCACCATTTTTTTTTTAAATTTTGGCGTGGAGTTTCCCGTAATATCCATATCAGAATCGAAGGACCTGGTATGGACTGGTGGGGCAACCTATGTTGTTTTTTTCTTAGATTTTTACTCTATATCGTCGGGAATTCATTAAAGCTGCGAGCAATTTTAAATGACATTTTTTTTTTTAATTACATTTTTTCCTTTAGAAATGTCATTTTGCTGCGTTACAGTAATAAACATGGAAAAGATGTGCTACTTTACATGCAAGCTAAGGACACCCCCCAAGTACCATATTATATTTATTGTTTTACTTTAAGCATTATTAAAATCACTGCCTCTAAAAAAAAGCAGTTTTAAAAACATTTTTTTCCAATTGATACATGTCCCCTGGGGCAGGACCCAGGCCCCCACACACTTTTTATGACAATAACTTGCATATTGAAAATTCTCCAGATAAATCCATGAGTTGATCAGGTGTCACAGTAGAAAGCTGAAGGGAGAATACAAATGGTCTGATATTCTTGGTAGTGGGCAAAGGGCCAGAAGAAAAATCTTTAAAATGATATAGGTTGAAATAAAATGTACTAAAGCGAAGGCAATGTCTTGGTGGTTAATCAATGTTTATTTCTTATCAAGGGGATAAGGTATTTTGACCTGTAGTAGTCCACGCTTTTTTGTTTTGCCAGCACAGCTCCATGTTTATTACCATGGGAGTACAATGCAGTGTGGAGCCTCTGAATATAGTAATCAAAATTTTTGTAATCATGTGACCCCGAGGGAGGGTTACGTTGGGATTTGTTGCATTTCTTCAATATTTGAATATCATTAAGAATAGAAGAAGTAGTAACAATTTGTCTTTTGTTCTCCTGGATACAAGGAACAATTTGTGAGCAATCCAATTCCATAAAATAGCATTGCCTGTACTGATCCTGTGTTGATATTAAAAAAAAATGTTTATCTCAGCATTGATCTGTTCCTAATAAATAGGGTGGGTGACCAGTGATGTATTAAGTCACCAGAAAGGGCGGCTATGAGAGGAAGAAGAAGCAAAGTTTTTAATGGCAACAAGTGTGTGGTTCAACCAGGTAATTAGCCCAATACCGGCAAATTAAATATTTTGCATTCTAAGTTTATCCATCAAGGTATGCACATAAAAGGTAAAGTCCCTCTCACTGCCATGAAGGCAGGACCATGGGTCATAAAGGTCTGGTCACTCAAAAAAGAGGAGAGCACTGTGGATCTTTTTTTTAATGTGTTAGAGGAGTCTAAAAGAGGATGAGTTACTTTCTTAAAATTGTCACAGATGATTAGTCAATCTTTTGGGAATTTTAGGAGTTTATCCATACGGCCATAATAACATTTCTTTTGATGGGTGCTGGGGTTATAAATAGGTTCTATAACCAAGGAATTGTTATTAAAAGAGGCTTAAAGTATGACATATCTGCCATGTATACCACAATCCACATTGTGCACTGCATACTAGCTCATTATGAAATACCTTAGAACGAGGCATCGGCAGCTGATCCCAGTCCACGCTGAGGGAGCTGACATTTCCCCTCATTGTGTCTTCCAGGAGACGCGGGAGACTTATTTCCGGCAAGGTCCGGCAGCGTCTGCCGGACCTTCACAGCACATGCGCCACTGATGTCAGCGGCTGCAGGCGGGGGCTTATCGGAATCTGGGAGCCCCCTTTAATAAGGGGCCCCCCAAATCCGGCCCCCCACCCTATGTGAATGAGTATGGGGTACGATGGGCCCCTACCCATTCACCTAAGGTGTAAAATGTAAAGTAAAAAAAAAACACCCAAAATTTTGAAAAAATAGTTTATTGCACTGGGGGGTCTTCTTCCGTCTTCGGGGGTCTTCTTCCGTCTTGGGGGTCTTCTCGCCGGACTCCTCCCCTCTCTTCTGCTCTTTTACCTAGCTCTTTCACGAGGGGAGGAGTCCGGCTACCTTCTTCGTCGTCGCCGCCGTCGTCTGGGGGTCTCGATCCGCCTTCGGGGGTCTTCCGGGGGTCTCTTCTGTTCTTGCGGCGGTCGTCGTCTTCCGCGCCGCCGGCGCCTTGTCCTTCTTCTTGTCCTTCTTGTTCTTCTTCTTCTTCCGATGTTGACCCGTCGCTGTCTCTGCCCGGAATGCCTGTGCCGATCTGCGCTCGGACTTATATAGGGACATGGGGGACAGGGTCACATGCACATGTCACATGGTGACCCCGCCCCCTTGTGTTGTCACAGTCCCGGAGGATGCGGGGGTCTTCCGGGGGTCTCTTCTGTTCTTGCGACGGTCGTCGTCTTCGGAAGAAGAAGAAGAACAAGAAGGCGCCGCCGGCGCCTTGTCCTTCTTCTTGTCCTTCTTGTTCTTCTTCTTCTTCCGATGTTGACCCCCAAGACGGAAGAAGACCCCCGGAGCAGTGCAATAAACTATTTTTGCAAAAGTGTGGGCGTTTTTTTTTACTTTACATTTTACATAGGTGAATGGGTAGGGGTACAGGGTACCCCATACTCATTCACATAGGGTGGGGGCCGGGATCTGGGGGCCCCCTTATTAAAGGGGGTTCCCAGATTCCGATAAGCCCCCGCCCGCAGACCCCGACAACCATCGCCAGGGTTGTCGGGAAGAGGCCCTTGTCCTCATCAACATGGGGACAAGGTGCTTTGGGGTGGGGGGGCCGCACGGCCCCCCTTTCCCCAGGGCACCCCCATGTTGAGGGCACGCGGCCTGGTACGGCAAAGTGAATATCTCCTAAACCATACAGGTTTAAGAGATATTAATTTTACCTACAGGGAAGCCTTATTATAGGCTTTACCTACAGGTAAGCCTTATTATAGGCTTACCTGTAGGTAAAAATACCAAAAAACGGTATACAACCACTTTAAGGGGCATGATAGTAATTGCCATGGTGAGTGAAAAGGAGAATACATGGTTCAGTATTGAGAGGAAACATAGCTTCTACAGCACCCAAGAGATATCTATATGTAGCGCGGGTATCCTTGCCTACTGAATTGTATTAATATTTATAACAAAAGTTTATGGACATTTCTATGGCTTAGTATCTGGCGCCATCTAGCGGCCAAACAAGATAGTGGACTTTAGTGATTCTTGCTTTCACAAAGCACTAAGCTGATTACAGGAAGTGACTGTTATTTTCTTTGAGAGTTGACCTTTTTACCCAGGATGCCAGGTGAGCTACCCATGGACACCCTCTCTGACAGTGCATGCTGGGTAAGACATAAATGGAGCCCGAGCGGCCATCTTAGGTCTCTTGGGAACGCATTACCTGCCTGTGAGGACTTGTGAGGAGGCCTCCCGGAGGAAGCGGCTTACATCCATTGCGGAGCGCAACCCAGCTCAATTGTGTGAGTGACCTGACGGTGCCAGAGACACAGTGACCGGATTGGGAAGATCCTGAGACACTCGTTTGAGCATCGGAGGACCAGGTCCATCTACCGGAGTGGAACGGAGTGACGGAGCCAGCTGACCTAGAAGCAAGCAAACACCGGACCAAAGCTACCATGCAGAGCTCCGATCCAGTTGGTGAGCAGGTTGAGGCCCACAGTTTATTGACTTTTGCACCTAGTCATACTTATATACAGGCCTCGCTGGGATTTATAGTCCTATGGAGGAGGAGTATAGCAACTGAAACTAGGCAGGCATAAGGCATATCTACTATTGCATCTCAAGCCTTGTATCATAGTTACTGAAGTTATACCAGGATAATTTTTAGCTCTACTTGAACTACTTTAACCCTTGGATTACAAATCACAAGGAATTATCCTAGCTAGCGAAGACAAGAAGAATAAAAACGGAGTACTGTAAGGGAGATCTCACGCATAGCTATAAAAGTAGGGGGAGCTCCCGTGTATCTATGTTGTTTATAATTGTTTTATCAAACAGTTATTGTAATGTCATTCTATGTTGGGATGACAGCACAATTACTGTAATCACCTGTTTGCCAATTTATACAGTAAAATATACTTTGGTTAAGTATCCCATTGTGTGGAGTATTGCTTTCTCCCAGCAGGTGGAGCCTGTGGATCCTGAGAGGACAATACAGGTATATTGTTTTATATTATATTGTACTGTATTGTATTGCACCACAGCTGTGTCAAGGGGATTGAGTCAAGCTAGTGGGGTTTATTAGCAGAGTGCAGGCCCAAATCAAACAAGCAGCTCCTTTAGGGGTCAGTGCTACATATACACAAAAAATATATATCATAAAATAGCCCTGTATTTCAGCAAGAAACACTGGAATGGTGCAAAACAAGATAACAAAAACTAGCAACATAACATAACCAATAGGCCTAGCACATGATACATTTAGGGTGTGGAATATAAAAAATTGAGCTATCCCTGCAAGGGACAACATATCTTAAAGTAATACAACCTTCCGTGCCTGCTTGCAAACTGTGGAAAATGTGTTGCACATGATGGACCGGAAGTCGAAGACCCTGGCAGAAGGTTTTGGTTGACATGGAGGAGATAGTGAGGTGCAGGTGAATCCCCAATTGTGAAGTTATTTCATGGTTTCTTTAGTTGTGACTATAGGCAAGGTTGAATTCTGACAATTTGGCGGGGTTCCCCATTTATAGGGCATGGTTCACCCTGAGCAATTTAGTGAAAGGAGCTAATTCCTTTCTTTTTTGAGCTGTGGCAGACAAGATATCTGCATACAATGTAATATGTGCACAAGGTTTATGTAAAGAGTGAGATGATCTGATGGCTGCGAGTAGTAATGTGCAAAAAGTGAATTTGCACCAAAACATCTCTAAGCACTGAGACAGGTAAGTACTTTGGTTTCACAATTCTGTCCATGCCTAAATTAGCCTGAAATACATTTGTGCAAAGTGTATAAATAGCTGGTGGAGATAGTGATGAAAACCCCCACCAGTAAGTGGGAATTTGGAGGTAACTAGTACACAAATTTAATTTGTTTAAAATACATACATTTATTGATTCACATCAAAAAGTTCCAATATTGAAAAAACATGTATATACAGTACAAGATAAAATCCACGGCTCAAATTACATGCATTTTGTGAAATTGTACATGTAAAATGGGGTATGGTTGGGGAGATACATGTATTCAAAATTTCTATCAATAAAGAACATACCATTATAATAATGGTACAAACATTAGAACAGATAAAGGGCCTTCATTCATTTTTCTTATAAAGAGATCACCTACCACCTAAGATTATCAAGATAGTATATGGCCGTGTGAATAAAAAGGGGAGAGACTTTGCCTCTGCCTAGATGGAGGGATCAGTTAAGCATCATAGCCACAGGGCCCCAACCGCCCCAATGGAGGTCTATCCTGAAGGAGCCCCTATCATCCAGACACTAGAGGGTCAATGAATTCTACAAAACATCAAGTGATGTTTGAAAATAGAATACAGGTGAATATGAGTATATTTCTATTCTTAAAAGGGTTTATAAGGACCCAAGGGCAGGAGGGCTTATTGGAATCTGGCTCCCAGGTCCCAGCCCCCCCCCATGTGAATGAGTATGGGGTAAAGAAGTGTAGCGTAAAAAAAAACACAGGAGGCAGTTTTTGACAAATCCTTTATTAAAAAAAAAATGTACCCCAGTGTAGATTTATCATCAAACATGATGGCCGCTGCCACTGCCGACCCGAAAAAAAAAGAATAAAGTTCCGTTCCTGACAAAAGCTCCCAGTGTCTGACAGCTCCACCCCTTGCGACATCACTGACCCTTTTGGTGTGGGGGTTTACCTCAAAATCACCTAAGGGCAAAATATGGATTGAGGGGACCCCACGCCATTCTTTTTCTTAATTTTGCGGTAAATACATCAGAACGGTATAGTGAACTGACAGTTTTAGAATCACATGCAGCAATTAGGGGAAATGTGTCTGAACACTTATATAATGCCTGCAATCTGGTTTGCATGCAGTATTTGCTAAATTCTCATCATTTATGGATTTTGTTTTCACTTTGTCAGTAAAAAAAGCCCCCCTTTTCTTTTTATTTCCAAATTTTGTTTCCCACCATGGTAAATAAAAATTTTACCTGCCCTCTGTCCCCAACTTCCATCTTTGTTGAGTGCCACAAATCTTTTTTAAGGGCAGAATGGCACATCATTCTGCACATTTCTTGTGAGCTGAGCCTGTAGTTTATATATACTCCTACAGGACACGTTATGCAGGCTGGGATCACAGTACTCAATGAATGTGAGGTGCTTAAGTCAAGTGTTGGGCGAGCAGTTAGGGCCGAGAAAAAGTTTGAAGCAAACACCTGAATTTGCAGGGTGCTCAGTGGGATGCACAATGCATTCTAGGGCCCTAATTGGATGAAGAAATGCACCTGACCACTGGTCATAATTTTTTTATAGTTTTTACCTTTCTGTCAGTGGCCGTACTCAATTTAAAGTGCACCAAACATCACTTTTCATTCAATAAAGTGTATCCAATCACACATTTCCCAGTATCTATTAAATTTGGGTAATAAGCCCCCCATCATGTCTGGGAGGTCAACAAGGAGAAGCAGACATTACCATGGCACTATGAGGGGGTCAGCAATGTCTCTGTCAACAGGAAAAGGTGTATGTGGTCCATCCTCAGGCAGGGCGGAGATGGTGGACTGGCTTACTAAACCATCCTCATCCTCTTCATCCTCTGTCACCCAAGCTGGCACTAGTGTGCAGTCCACTGCAGCTGCCAGTGAGGCATATTCTGCCTCCTTGTCCACAGCTACTCCTGCCATAGCCCCAGCATCATGCATAGAGGAGTCAGCTGAATTATTTAAACACAGCATCAGCCATGTGCTTATCAATGATGCACAAACATTACTTGATTCTGATGTTGATTCTGAGGTTGAGGAAGGGAAAAACATGAGCCTACAGAGAGGAGAATCATATTCTCCCAGTCGCAAGGTATTGCCAAGTTGGCTCCAGTGATAATGAGGATGGAGGGGATGATGATGAGGAGGTCACTGTCACAACTTGGGTTCCGGATAGAGTAGAGGAGGAAAGTGAGGGGGAGGCACAACCCCTAACGAGGCAGGATGTCCTCCAGAGGCAGCCATCATGGAACAGTACAGAGCAGCCACCCTATTCCATCAGATTGTGGAGCTGTTATCTCCTGACCCACTCCCCACAGCTTAGCTGTGTGGGCTTTTTTTAGCACATGTGCAGCTGATTGCACTGTTGCCATTTGCAATCTCTGCTACAAACAGATCAAGCGGGCCAAAACACCAGCCATCTGGGTACCACATACTTACAAAGGCATTTAATCTCCCACCACTCAGCCCATTGGCAACAGCGCTTGAAAGCCACATAAGGGACATAATTCTTCTCCTCCTGACTCCTCACCTTTCATATTTACCTCCGCTATATCTCATGACCTCTTGGCAGCGTCCACTAACTAAGAGATGATGGTATAGTAAAGGGTGTCAAAGGTCCTCAGCAGCACAACACCAACTATAGAGTATAGCAGGCAAATGTCTCTGACCTAGCTGCTGCATCAAAAAAACACTCCCGGCCACCCACATACCCAGCGTCTAAATTCCAGCTTGTCCAAATTGCTGGCTTTACAACTCCTGTCTTTCTATGTGGATGATTCTGTCCCCTTCCTTAAATAAAAGAATGTGCTGTACCACAATGGCAGATTCCCAGTCACTATTTATTCACACGTAAGGCCATTCCAGCTCTGTACCATCACATGGAAGGCAATGTTTTGGCATTGTTGGGCAAGGCAGTCAGCAGCAAGGTCCACATTACTATTGACTCATGGTGCAGCAAGCATGGTCAGGGATGATACAGTATATTTCATTCACAGCACACTGGGTAACTCTGTTTGCAACTAGGAAGGATGCAGGACAGAGCTCAGTGCTGGAGCTTGTCCTGCCACCACATCTCCATACAGCTGGTGGTGATAATGCAAGATCTGTCAGCTCCACCCCCTCCTCCTCCTCTTCCTCAATGACCTCTTCTGCTGAATTGTCCTATGAACCACAGTACCCCCTAAGCGTTCAAGGGGCTATTCAACGAGTCAGGCTAAAAGATGCCATGACAGGTAAAAACGTGTTTCTGTCCACAGACTCTGTTGACAGGCTGACATTTGTCAAAATAAATCAGTCCGTTATTAGCAGCAGCTACCAAGCCCCTCATGCCAATGTCGCTGTTTAAATGTTTTTGGGATCTGGAATCTCTGAAAGGCTGTGTAGACTGCCAGCTTTATGGGTGTTGATTTTATCTTGAAGTAATTTTTGATATAGGTTTCATGGGCACAATTACCACCCAAGGACCAATTTTTCCACACCTGTTTGACAGGTGCATATAATTTAAGTTTCTTACAGCAAGACCAATTCTTTCTTTCATTAGGAGTCCCTTTATATGGTTACGGTTTGAAGGCAACACCAACACCCAAAGTCCACTTTTTCCGCACCTGTTTGACAGGTGTATATACAGTGGTGTGAAAAAGTGTTTGCCCCCTTCCTCATTTCCTGTTCCTTTGCATGTTTGTCACACTTAAGTGTTTCGGAACATCAAACCAATTTAAACAATAGTCAAGGACAACACAAGTAAACACAAAATGCAATTTGTAAATGAAGGTGTTTATTATTAAAGGTGAAAAAAAATCCAAACCATCATGGCCCTGTGTGAAAAAGTGATTGCCCCCCTTGTTAAAACATACTATAACTGTGGTTGTCCACACCTGAGTTCAATTTCTCTAGCCACACCCAGGCCTGATTATTGCCACACCTGTTCACAATCAAGGCATCACTTAAATAGGAGCTGCTTGACACAGTAAGGTCCACCAGAAGATCCTTAAAAGCTACACATCATGCCGAGACCCAAAGAAATTCAGGAACAATTGAGAAAGAAAGTAATTGAGATCTATCAGTCTGGAAAGGGTTATAAAGCCATTTCCAAAGCTTTGGGAATCCAGCGAACCACAGTGAGAGCCATTATCCACAAATGGCGAAGACATGGAACAGTGGTGAACCTTCCCAGGAGTGGCCGGCCGCCCAAAATTACCCCAAGAGCGCAGCGACGACTCATCCAAGAGGTCACAAAAGACCCCACAACAACGTCCAAGGAACTGCAGGCCTCACTTGCCTCAGTTAAGGTCAGCGTTCGTGCCTCCACCATCAGGAAAAGACTGGGCAAAAATGGCCTGCATGGCAGAGTTCCAAGGAGAAAACCACTGCTGAGCAAAAAGAACATCAAAGCTCGTCTCAATTTCTCCACAATACATCTTGATGATCCCCAAGACTTTTGGGACAACATTCTGTGGACCGATGAGACAAAAGTGGAACTCTTTGGAAGGTGTGTGTCCAAGTATATCTGGCGTAGAAGGAACACTGCATTTCAGAAAAAGAACATTATACCAACAGTAAAATATGGTGGTGGTAGTGTGATGGTCTGGGGCTGTTTTGCTGCTTCAGGACCTGGAAGACTTGCCGTGATAAAAGGAACTATGAATTCTGCTGTCTACCAAGAGATCCTGAAGGAGAATGTCCGACCATCTGTTCGTGTACTCAAGCTGAAACGAACTTGGGTTCTGCAGCAGGACAATGATCCTAAACACACCAGCAAGTCCACCACCGAATGGCTGAAGAAAAACAAAATGAAGACTTTGGAGTGGCCTAGCCAAAGTCCTGACCTGAATCCTATTGAGATGTTGTGGTATGACCTTAAAAAGGCCGTTCATGCTCGAAAACCCTCTAATGTAACTGAATTAGGACAATTCTGCAAAGATGAGTGGGCCAAAATTCCTCCAGGACGCTGTAAAAGCCTCATTGCACGTTATCGCAAACGCTTGGTTGCAGTTGTTGCTGCTAAGGGTGGCCCAACCAGTTATTAGGTTTAGGGGGCAATCACTTTTTCACACAGGGCCATGATGGTTTGGATTTTTTTTCACCTTTAATAATAAACACCTTCATTTACAAATTGCATTTTGTGTTTACTTGTGTTGTCCTTGACTATTGTTTAAATTGGTTTGATGTTCCGAAACACTTAAGTGTGACAAACATGTAAAGGAACAGGAAATGAGGAAGGGGGCAAACACTTTTTCACACCACTGTAATTTATTTTTTCCCAAAAATTTCTAATCTTGTTCCGAGTGCACTAGATTGCGGCCTCATCATACAGACTGGCTCCCCAAGCCGTTGTTTACAAAATAAAGAAAGCTTGCAGGGAAAAACTTTTAAAAGTAAAACAATTTAAAAGTATATATTTTTTTATATATATGTCCGTTTTGCTGCAGCAGGTTCTTTACACAGTACAGGCAGACTAAGGGGGCCCCCAGACACTATATTTTAAGGTTTTTATATTGTTTCACTTTAAGCATCATTAAAATCACTGATCCTTTCAAAAAGATTTTTAGAAAAAAAAATTGCATTGTTACATGTCCCCCAGGGCAGTACCCAGGCCCCATACCCTTTTTTGGTCAACATCTTGCATATAATCCTTCAAAATTGGGACTTTTGATTTTTCACTTACGGGTCCTATCGATTTTAATAGGGTTTGCGGTTCCGTTCAGAATTTTTGTGATGTTCGAGAGTTTTGGCGCAAATGGAACCGGGAGTGTTTGATTCATGTAATTTCACTTATGTGTAATTCCTGGTGATTTAATCAACCAGTTTGAAGACTGTGGTATAAAAAGGTAGGTATAGTGCTATAAAAATATTATCGTTGAACTCAATTTGACTTTTTTCAGCCTGATTAACTGTGTAACTATGTGTTTAGGTTAGTTTAATAACATTATATCAAGACCAATTATTTTTTTCTACTATTCCTCACTATAAAAAGTGTATGGTTATCGTGTACACATCTAAATGAACTAACTATATTTACCACACTAAGATATAATGTTCAGAACAAAGATACAATTGATCAATTAGTTCAATAGCTTTTTTTGGTTCCTTAATCAGGTAAACAGAACATCAATCAGGCAACATATTCCCTTAATTAGTCTCCAAGCACCTCAATCAGATGTGTATTCAATTAAATGAGAAATGATTAAGACCTTTAAAAGGCTATCTGTCTTACTAACCTTGAATTCATATGGATTTTGAGATGATCCTGAAATAAATTTGTGCCTATAGGCTGGAATAGCTATTTGACAGCTATAGCTTTTGGGTATAAACGTGTAAATGTAAAGATGGTTATTCTTTAAGTGATGAATTTTGAAGTTTCTGAGTTTTTATTAAGCACCTACATAACTGCCATACACACTGTACAGGGTAAGAAAAAATAATAAAAAATAGCTGCTTGAATGAATATTTAGAATTGTAGGCTTAATTGTAACCAAGGTGTCTTAAATTATATTTTTTGTCTCGAAGCATTGCCATGGTTTATTTTTAATACTGTTCACCATCACTGTCATATTTCATAAGTTCATAGCCTTATTCACATTCAAAGTGTCAATTCAGTCCTAAAATTGTCAAAGCCATCCATAACTTGAATTCATATTCTTTAAGAATAATTGCATAAACTGTCTAGTTTGAGAATAAAATGTGAAATACATAGCTAACTCTTTTAGAGTTCATACATTTGTTAATATAATAAAAGTAGAGGTCACACTAGTCCATTTTCTCTGGGAAATATACACCTTCTATTGAATTTACAGCATATACCTTTTAAAACAAACTTGGACTCAATTAATTTAACATGCAAACTTGAATTTCTGTTCTTTAAATACTAGATCAAATTGGAGTCACAGTCACAGCATAAGGACATGATAACTCAGTAATGTTGAGCTGGCTCAATAGTATCACTACAAAAGTACACCTGCCTTTACACGCACATTAACTTTAATGGCATCCCAGACTTAGCCCATACTGTTCAATATTGAGTTGGCTCACCCTTTGCAGCTTTAACTCTTCTGGGAAGGCTGTCCACAAGGTTTAGGTGTGTGTCTATGGGAATGTTTGAACATTCTTCCAGAAGCGCATTTGTGAGGTCAGGTACTGATGTGGACGAGAAGGCCTGGCTCGCAGTCTCTGCTCGAATTCATTCCAAAGGTATCAGGTTGAGGTTGTGTAGGCCAGTCAAGTTCCTCCACACCAAACTCACTCATCCATGACTTTCATTTTAATTATTATTATAATTTGCCTCAGCAGCAGCACTAAAAATATTTAAGGCATAATTGCTGTTCCTTCATTCCTCATTGCAGGCACTACTCCTCTGCGTCCGCAGTGGTTCCTTTTTTTTTTTCAGCAGCAGCAGCAGCAAAAAAAAAAATTCTCCATAATTGCTATTCCTTCTTCTGCACAGCAGGTAGTCTTCCTTCTGTGTCACCACAGTTTTTTTTGGCTTTCTTAATTTTTTTACATGTATTTATTTATTTATTTATTAATTGCAGCAGTTCTCCACAATTGCTGCACCCTTATTTTCTTTATTAGAAAAAAATTGTGCATCAAGCACAAAAGTATTGCATTCAAGCAACAAATTTCCCCCAAAAAATCCCCATAATGCCCAAAAGGTCAACAAGGAGAGGCAGACACTCACAGGCAACTAAAAGAGTGCAAGCAGCCTCTGTGTCCGCAGTGAAAAGTGGTGGTCGAGGACACGGTGCATCCTCTGCAGGCGGGGCACGCTTGTCCTTTTTCTCTGGTGCCAGCCGTGTAATTGAGCCACAACATGTAGAAGAGTTGGTGGAGTGGATAACTAAGCCATCCTCATCCTCCTCATCCTCTGTCACCCAGGCTTTTACTAGTTTGCCTTCCACCCCAGCTGCCAAAGTGGCCTATTCCACAGGCTTCTTGTCCACAGCTACGCCTTCTGTAGCCCCACCATCATGCACGGAGGAGTCACCTGAATTATTCGATCATAGTGCCAGTCACATGCTGCTGGAGTGTGCGTAGCAATTTGGAGGCTGCCATGCTGGTTCCCAGGTTGAGGAAGGGAGAAACGTGAGCCTAGAGAGAGGGGGGTGCCAATAACGGACAAGAAACCAGCAGTCATGTTCCCCCAGCTGCAGCATTGTCAGGAACCATGAATCAGACTGAAACAGAAGTGCAGTAAAAATCACACTATTTAATAAAATGGTATAAACAGAGCAAAAGTAGTCAAAACATAGCCAGAGTTTGGTAACCAGGACGGGTAGTCAGAACAAGCCATAGAAACAGGAGTCCAGAGATCAGCGAAGTTGGGTGCAGCAAACAGGATCAGGAACCAGGAGGGAATTCAGCCAAGCAAAAGTCTTTCACAGGTAAACACAGCAGAGCGAGTCTGGATATGCTGACCATCGCAAAGGCACAGAAGATTTGATCCAAGGAGTTTATATAACCAGCAGCTCTAGCTGACAAGCAGGAAATGAAGACCAGGTGAGTCACTGTGGAAGAAAGAGTCTTTGGCAATTAACCGACAGCTGAGCACAGAGCTTTGAGAAGGAAGGGCTGAGCCTAGCCCGGACAAGCATACTTCCAAGTTTGCTCCAGTGACGAAGAGGGAGGGGATGATGTGGTCACTGACTGTACTTGTGTGCCTGAGAGAAAAGAGGAGGAAAGAGAGGAGGACTCCAGCTCCAATGAAGCTGGCTGTCCTCCAGGGGCGGCTTAAGGGCAGCCACCATATTGCATTACACCACAAAGCTCCACATGTGCAGGGTGCTGCTGACTCCCCGTTGACTTCCAAAAGTTCATAAGTGGGAGATTTTTTCAACACATGTGCAGCAGACCGCAATATTGCTGTTTTCAATCTCTGTTTAAAGCAGATCAAGCGTGGCCAGAACACCAGCCACTTGGGCAGTCAGTTGGCAACAGCACCTGAAAGACCCACATCATAAAAAAATGCAGACTTTGCCTTGCTGCTCATCTGGGATCTCTACCCCTACTATACCTCAAGTTTTCTCAAAAACCTCCACTGAGAGGGATGATGGTATAGCAATGGGTGCCACAGGTACTTGCGCCCAATCTGCTAGCAGTACACCACCTATTGATTTCACCAGGCAAATTTCACTACCCCAGTTGCTGAACCGTAAAAAAAAAAAAATCTCCCAGCCATCCGCATGCTCAGTGTCTAAATGCTAGCTTGGCCTAATTGCTAGCACTATAACTACTGCCTTTTCATCTGGTAGACTTTGCCCCCTAACATGAATTTGCGGAATGTGCTGTACCACAGTGGCAGGTTCCAAAAATAAATTTATTTTCACTTAAGGCCATTCCAGCTCTGTACCATCATGTGGAAGGCAATGTTTGATATATATATGTATATATATATTTTTTTTATTATTTGTGGTTGAACTGGATGGACTTGTGTCTTTTTTCGACCTAACTAACTATGTAACTATGTTTTGACCTCGTTGGACAGGGCGGTTAGCAGCAAGATTCATATTACTGCTGACATATGGTCTAGCAGGCATGGTCAGGGATGTTACATTTCCTTCACAGTGCACTGGGTAACTCTGCTGGCATCTGGGAAAGATTGCAGAACAGGGTTCAGTGCTGGTTCTTGTTCCACCACCAGCTGGTGGTGATTCTGCCACATCTGTCTGCTCCACCCCCTCCTCTTCTTCTTCCTTTATGGCCTCTTCTGCTCAATTTTTCTCTGAACCAGCAGTGCTTCTTAAGCATTCAAGGGACTACGCAAGCAGTCAGGCTAAAATATGCCATGTGGTGCTTCAGTTGATCAGTCTAGGGGACAGGAGTCCCACCGGGGCAGAGATTCTGTCAGCTCTGCAGGGGCAGGCTCAGAGGTGGATGATGCTACGGCAGCTTGAACCAGGAATTGAACCAGGTTGTATGCGACAATGGCACCAACCTTCTCTCTGCCCTCTGACATGGACACTTGACACATGTTCCATGCTTGGCACTAGGGATTGGCCAAACACCCCCCGGTTCAGTTTGCATCCAGAACAATGCGAACGGGCCGAAAGTCCTAGAGAACATTCGAACACCGTTAAAGTCTATGGGACTTGAGCGCGAGAAATCAAAAGTGCATATTTTAAAGGCTAATATGCAAGTGATTGTCCTAATGAAGGTTTGGGGACCCGGGTTTGGCCCCAGGGGAGATGTATCAATGGAAAAGAAAGTTTTAAAAACAGACGTTTTTTCGGGAGCAGTGATTTTAATGACGCTTAAAGTGAAAAAATTGTGAAAAAAGTGAAATATTCCTTTTAATATCATACCTATGGGGTGTAAATAGTATGCCTGTAAGGTGGCGCCTGTTACCCATGCTTAGAACAGTCCTTGCACAAAATTTAATTTCTAAAGGAATAAAAGTCATTTAAAAAAACTTGAGGCTTTAATGTAATGTCGGGTCCAACAATATGGATGAAAATCAGTGAGACAAATGGCATGGGTACCCCCCAGCCCATTACCAGGCCCTTTGGGTCTTGTATGAATATTAAGGGGAACCCCGCACCCAAATTAAAAAAAGAAAAGGTGTTGGGCTCCCAGGCCCTATATATTCTGAACAGCAGTATACAGGCGGTGAAAACAAGACAGGGACTGTAGGTTTGTTGGACTGTAGGTTTGTTCTTATGTAGAATCTGTTTGTAATTTGGAACAGGTACATTTTGTAAGTGTAGCTCCAGCCAAAAAATATATTTTAAAGCTTTTTGGAAAACATAGGGAAGGGTTATCACCCCTGTAACATTTGTTTTGCTCTCTGTTCAGAAGATTTCCCCTCGATTTCTGTTCCAATGACAATTGGATTTTTAAAATTTGGGGTTTTTAAGGGAAACAATGATTGGTAATAAATCAGTGGAGGAGACACCTTTTTTCATATTAACTCTTACAGGAGACAATTTCCCTTCCTAGGGGTAGATTTCTTCTCACTTCCTGTTATCTCCCTCCGTTTGTAAGTAGGAGTCGTTTGTAAGTCGGATTTTTGAAAATAGGGGACTGCCTGTATATACTATACGGCCTGCCCTATACACTCTGCAGGGCCTTAGGTGTTGGTGGTACCAGAACACTGTAAGCCCTCACAGTTACTCTTGCTGGGTGCTGGAACAGGCCCTGCTGTGAAATATTATATCAAGAACTGTAATTACATGCCTCTGTTAAACGGGGGCAGAAAAATTGGGCCTTAGGCTGTGGTGGTGGTGGTGGCACAACACTGTAAAGCCTCACAGATACTTTTGTTGAGCGCAGGAACAAGCGCTACTGTGAAATATTAGATCAAAAATTGTAATTACACACCCCTGTTAAACAGGGGCAGAAAATCTGGGCCTTAGGCAGTGGTGGTGGTGCCACAACACTGCAACCCCTTTACAGATACTCTTGTTGAGTGCAGGAATGGGCCCTGCTGTAAAATATTATATCAAGAATTGTAATTACATCCCCCTGTTGAACAGGGGCAGAAAAATTGGGCCCTTGGTGGTGGTGTGGTGGTGGTGCTACAACACTGTAAGCCCTCACAGTTACTCTTGGTGGGCGCAGGAACGGGCCCTGCTGTTAAATATTTGATCAAAAATTGTAATTACAAAACTTCAACTGACATCCCTTACTCTACACGATACCTGGCGCACTCTTAATCCTAGGGAAAGGGACTACACATTTTTCTCAGCCCCCCACAATCGGTACTCGAGGCTGGACTACCTCTTCATCCGCCAATCTGACCTGACATATCTTGCGGACGCGACCATTGAAAGTATGGCCCTTTCCAACCATCACCTGATTACCCTAACTTTGCGATTTCCACAAAAAGTTGAGTCCACTAAGACGTGGAGACTAGATGCCTCTACCTTAGCGGACCCTGGAGATCTTGCGATTATCAGACAGGCCCTTACCGATTATTTTCACCTGAATGACACACCTGGGGTGTCTCCCATGGTTCAATGGGAGGCGCACAAGTGTGTCATACGAGGACACCTACTTGCTATAGCTGCTAGGAAAAAGAAAATGCACCAAGCGTTGATTGTCTCTCTCTCTAAGACAATAGCTAAGCTGGAAGCCCAGCACAAACTCTCTCAGGCTATTCAAGTAGCTCAGGAACTAGCAGACACGCGGGCTCAGTTAGTGGAGGAACTGTACAAGAAAGCACACAGGGGACTGGTTCTATCGCATAAGCTGTTCTACGAACAGGGCAATAAGCCAGGTAAGCTACTAGCCAGACTTACACAGAAACGCACACAGACTCACACAGTACACCATGTGACTGACTCGTCGGAAACAATTTACTCCAAAAGCGAGGAAATTGCACAACAATTTTGTCGTTTTTACAGTGAACTCTACAATCTCAAAGGTGCAACTCAGAACCAAGACCCTGGCAGCGCGGAGTCGCGTGCGCAGTTGATTAGGGACTTCCTTAACAAATATAGCCCGAATGCCCTCTCGGAGGCTGACAGAAACTAGCTAGAAGCCTTTTTGACCTCCGAAGAGTGGACAGAAGCACTAAAAGCTACAAAACCTGGCAAATGTCCGGGACCAGATGGCTTTTCGGCGCTATACTATAAAAGTTTTGCGGACCTTTTAGCCCCTCACTTACTTAGGGCCTTTATTACACTAGCCACATCATCTTGCCCTTCAAAGACTTTACGAGAAGCTTACATTTCTGTAATCCACAAATAAAACAAAGACCCGACTAATGTGGCCAATTATCGGCCAATTTCGCTCTTAAACGTGGATATCAAATTCTTCTCTAAAATCTTAGCCAACCGACTTGCTCCCCACATACCAAGCTGGATAGGCTTAGACCAGGTGGGTTTTGTCCCTGGCAGAGAGGCCAGGGACAACCCCATCAAAGCCCTGAATATACACCACTGGATCACCTCCTCACAACAAGAGGGTTTTTTTCTGGCAATGGACGCAGAGAAGGCGTCCGATAGAGTGGCCTGGGACTACTGTACATGGAGGAAACACTAAATACTCTTAGATTAGGGAACAGGATGCGTGCACTTATAGGATCCCTCTATGTGAATCCTGGAGCTAGAGTCCGGGTCAACGGCCACCTGTCGAACGCCTTCCCTATCTATAATGGCACTAGGCAGGGGTGTCCTCTCTCACCCATACTCTACATTTTGACCTTAGATCCCTTGCTTTGGTGCATTAGGGAGAATCCAAACATAAAAGGCATTACGGTCCACCAAAAGGAATACAAGATTGTGGCTTTTGCGGACGACATCTTGTTCTTCCTATCCTCACCACTGACATCCCTGCCTAACCTTATGCCAATCTTAGACACCTTCCAACATATCTCAAATCTGAAAATCAACCTCGCTAAATCGTATGCCCTAAACGTTTCCCTACCAAATAGCCTAGTGAGTCAATGCCAGGCAAACTTCCCGTTTAAATGGGAGACAGAGGCCATCACTTACTTAGGCATTAAACTACCCACTGACCTCCGAACACTGTACACTACGAACTTCCTAGCAGAACTAAAACATATACAACAGGACTTGCTGAGGTGGAATGTGCCAACTCTCTCGTGGTTTGGACGGGCTGCAGTCCTTAAGATGACGGTCCTGCCTCGCTTGCTATACAAAATGCAGACCATCCCGATACACTTGCCCCCCACCTTTTTCTCAACATATAGGAGAATGTGCAGGTCCTTTCTATGGGGTGCAAAATCACCTCGTATCAGTTGGACAAAACTAGTGCTACCAAAATCAAAGGGAGGAATTGGTCTCCCAGACATACAGCGCTATCATTGGGCTGTCCACATGACCAGGGTAGTGGACTGGAATGTCCATGACCGGTGCAAAAGCTGGGTGAATCTTGAAAAACGAATGACGGGTTCCGAACTGGGTCGTTGCCTTGGGTCTCCAAGCAATCTACACCACCCAAAATACACACGCACCCTTTAGTAGAAGCAACCCTTCAGGCCTGTGAGAAGGCGTGCAAGACTCATGCAATGTCAGCAAAGGAATGCCCGATCACCCCCATTAGAGGCAACCCAGACTTCCCTCGGGTCTACCAAAATCCTATCTGATAAAGGAATGGCCCTACATGCAGATACAGGCTAAACACTTCTTTCGCAGAGGCAAGTTTCTAAGGATACAAGATCTAGCAGCATTGTCCAACACCAAATCCTTCGCCTCTTGGTCTTATCTACAACTCAAACATTTCCTAGACGTCCCAACTAAAATACCCAAATTCACTAGTCCCCCCACAGTATTTAAAACTCTATGCTCAAGCTCATCACCTCAAAGTCACGTGATATCGGCCTTATACGCCTCCATGTTCGGAGAACCGTACTCCTCCCTAAGTTCAGACCATGCGTTTTGGGAATCGGCTTTAGACAGGGAAATAAGTGAGGCCGAATGGGATCGGATCCACTTATACATACATAAAAGATCTCTTCCATACACAGGAAAATGGGTATAAACTCAAAACAAGATGGTACAAGACCCCACAGGTACTCCATAGGATTTTCCCGACAGTGCCTGACCAATGTTGGAGATGTAAAACAGAGGTGGGTACCCTCCTTCAGGTCTGGTGGTCCTGCCCTCTGATCCAGCCTTACTGGCATAAAATACATGAAGTGACTACAGCAATTTCATCTCTTCCGTTGGAATTCACTCCAGGACAATACTTATTACACTTATCCCAGATTTCACAAAAAAAAATATTGCAAGTCAATTGCTATGCACCTAATAAACGCTGCTAGGCTCTGTATACCGGTACATTGGAGGTCCACACAACCGCCTTCGTTAAAAGAGTGGGCCCTTCGGGTGGACCGCATAGCTATGATGGAGGAACTAATCCTCGCTGCACAAGACAAAATTACTAACTTCTCAGTCATTTGGGAAACATGGCTCACATACAAGAACTCTCAGTCCTATCAGGATCTATTGCAATAAACTTGAAAATCCATTATACCCAAACAAAGCTATTGTGGCTGGTTCTGTCCGGGGATCCGGACTGCCCAATGGACAAAACAGGTGGACGGTAGACGAAGAGGGTAGCAGGTGAGTTTCCACCCCCTCTTCACATACTTTCCCACCCCCCCCAACCTCTCTTTACCCCTCTCTCCCCACTTCCCCTACTTTATTTCTTTTCTTCTTCCTAGCTACAATGCGAACCTTGTAACCGCTGGACGTGGTGCCTGGTTAGGATAGCGATACCTGATACCAGGATGCACGCCCTTGACTACAGAAAAGGACAAGTAGGTAAAAGTCGAGTTAATGTTCCTATGCTCTATTAGGTGGTTCCGGAACACTGATGGAATAGCTGGTAATTTTTTTTTTTTTGAAAGGAGTCCTGATGCCCTGAGAAATACTTTAGCATTGGCTAATTTATTTTTCTTATGACGTAAATAAGAATGTATGGACTTTGTTTATGTACTGGATTATTACTATGTTCCAAATTTGTGAATTCTCGCTTTGAAAACTTCTAATGGAACCTGTTACCCATTTTGTTACATTGTTATATTGTTACACTGTGCTGTAATTATTTTGAAATACACAATAAAATCTTTATGGAAAAAAAAAATGTGTAATTACACCCCCCTGTTAAACAGGGGCAGAACAATTGGGCCTTAGCCACTGGTGGTGGTGCCCAGAACCAAAAATGTTCTTAGAAGCTATTAACATGAACATTAAGGAGGAATAGTATAGTCACTCAGCATAACAGGGTAGTCACTCAGCATCAGCATAAGCATTCTTCAAGGGATCTCACATTCATAAAGCAATTTTTCGGTTACATCAGCATCAGGTGCTTGGTAGCTGGTGATCCTAGACTGATTAATTTTTATGAAGGTGAGCTGATCAACCGAGTCGGTGGACAGGTGCACTCTGTGATCGGTTACAGCGGCACTGAATGTGCGTTCCGAAAGAACGCTGGATGCAGGACAGGCCAGTAGCTCAATTGCATACTGTGCAAGCTCTGGCCAGTGATTCATCCTCAAGACCTAGTAATCCAGTGAATTTTCGGTTGGAAAGGTCTCTAAGTCTGATCTTGCCCATAAGTATTCCTGTACAACAGACACTGGCGATGGTTGCTGGAACTGATCAGACCTTGGGGCTGCGGACTAAAAATTGGCTGAACGCATCGGTCAGACGGCCGCCTTCTCCACGGCTCCTTCTGTGACTGACTGAAGCCTCAGCAACACGTTGTCCAGGAGGACCAGGAAATTGTAACCTCCCAGGCTCTGGAAACGCATTGCACAAACCTTTCTGCAAGGCCTCCCGAAGATGTTTCATCCTATGCTCCCTCTACAAGGGCTGGATAAGTTCCACCACCTTACCCTTCTAACGTGGATCAAGAAGGGTTGCCAGCCAGTACTGATCCCTCTTTTTGATACCACAAATCCAAGGGTCTTTTCGCAGGCTTTGCAGGTTCAGGGAGGCCATGCAGCGTAGGTTTGCTGAGGCATTTGGTCCGGAGTCCTCTGGGTCACTAAGGATGACCTGATCCGCAGCCACCTCCTGCCAGCCACGTTCAAGTCCATGGGTTTCTGGGGCCTGAAAATGATCCCTTGAAGACTGCTGCTGATGCTGAGTGCCAGGCTCCACCTCCATGCTGACACAACCCTCCTCCTCCTCCACTTCCTGTGTGATAGGCGGGCCTGCAGGAATACTGTCTGGATAAAGGGGGCCTTGAGAGGTAAGGAAGTCCTCCTCTTCCTCCCTCTGTTCTGCCTCAAGTGCCCTGTTCATTATTCCATGCAGCGTGTGCTCCAACAGGTAGACAAGAGAGACAGTATCACTGATGCATGCACTGTCACTGCTCACCATCCTTGTGGCCTCCTCAAATGGTGACAGGACAGTGCATGCATCCTTGATCATTAGCCACTGGCGTGGCAAAAAAAAGCCAAGCTCCCCTGTCTTTGTCCTGGTGCCATACTCACACAGGTACTCATTGATGGCCCTCTGCTGCGCGTGCAGCCGCTGCAGCATTGCCAACGTTGAGTTCCACCTGGTGGGGATGTCACAGATGAGGCGGTTCTTGGACAGGTTGTATTCCTTTTGGAGGTCAGCCAGCCGAGCACTGGCATTATATGACCAGCAGAAATGCCCACAGACTTTCCTGGCCTGCCTCAAGAGATCCTGTAAGTCCAGGTACCTGCACAAGAACCGCTGCACCACCAAATTAAGGATTTGAGCCAAACAGGGAACATGGGTGAAGTGTCCATGTCGAAGGGCGGAGTGGAGGTTGGGGCCATTGTCGCAAACCACCATGCCTGGCTGAAGCTGGCATGGCATCAACCACCTCTGAGCCTGCCCTTGCAGATCTGCCAGAATCTCTGCCCCAGTGTGGCTCCTGTCCCCTAAGCAGACCAACTCAAGCACCGCATGGCATTTTTTTGCCTGAGTGCTTGCGTAGCCCCTAGATCGCCTAAGGAGCACTGCTGGTTCTGAGGACAAATCTGCACAGGAAGAGGCCATAGAGGAAGAAGAAGAGGAGGAGAGAGGTGTGGCAGAATCACCACTAACAGCATTTTGGAGGCGTGGTGGTGGAAAAAGCTCCAACAATACTGCACCCTGTCCTGCATCCATCCCAGCTGCCAGCAGGGTTACCCAGTGCGCCGGGAAAGAAAGGTAATATCCCTGTCCATGCCTGCTGGACCATGAGTCAGCGGTAATATGAACCTTAGCACTGACTGTCCTCTCCAACAAGGCCAAGACATTGCCTTCCACATATTGGTAGAGAGCCGGGATGGCCTTCTGAGAAAAAAATTGGCGTTTGGGAACCTGCCACTGAGGTACCGCACATTCCACAAATTCTCGAAAGGGGACAGAGTCTACCAGCTGAAAAGGCAGCAGTTGGAATGCTAGCAATTTAGCCAAACTAGCATTCAGCCGCTGAGCATGTGGATGGCTGGGACCAAATTTCTTTCGCCGGTTCAGCAACTGGGGTAGGGAAATTTGCCTGCTACAATCATATGTTGGTGTACCGCTAGCAGATTGCCCGCAAGTGCTTGGGACATCTAATTCTACACCTTCATTGCTCTCAGTGCAGGTCTCTGAGAGTACTAAAGTTATAGTGGGATTGGAGATCCCAGCTGATGAAGAGCAAGGAGAGGTCCGCCTTGTTCTTTTGTGTGGGTCTTTTAAGTACTGTTGCCAATGGACTGGAAGCTCAACATATGTCTGGTCAAGCATGTGGTGCCCAAGCAGCTGCTGTTTTGGCCAAGCTTGATACGCATCAGACATATGTTGCAAACAGCAACAGTGCGATCTGATGCACACGTCTCAAAAAAGACCCACACCAAAGAACTTTTGTAAAAATGCACAGAGTCAGCAGCGCCCTGCCCATGCGGAGCTCTGCGTTGTGATGCAGTCGGTTGCCTGCCCTTAAGCTGGCCCCTGGAGGGCATCCTACCTCGTTGGAGATGTACCTCGTCCTCCTCCTCTCTTCTATCTGGCACCCATGTAGAGTCAGTGACCTCATCATCCCCTCCCTCCTCGCCACTGGAGCAAACCTGGCAGTATGCTGCAGCTGGGGAAACATGACTTCCAGTTTCTTGCCCTTACTGGGGACCCCCTCTCTCTGGGCTCACGTTACTGCCTTCATCCTCAACCCGGGTACCATCATCAGAGACTTCAAAACTCTGCGCATCCTCCTGCAGAATGTACCCTACACTGTGTCATCCACCCTACATACTCTTCTGCATGTTGTGGCTCAACACGGCCAGCTGCCAAAAAGAAGGACAAGCATGCCCCACGACCACGTGCTGACGATGCATGGTGTCCACGACCAGCACTGTTGGCTGTAGACACAGAGCCTGCTTGCCCTCTTTTAGTGGCCTGTTAGCGTATGCCTCTCCTTGGTGGCCTTCCAGACATACTGTACAATTAGATTAGCAAAACAATGCCTGAAGTTTACTAAAAACGGTACACCAGGAATGACCCACAGTCAGGTATAGGCTTGGCTAGACTATATATATATATATATATATATATATATATATATATATACACACTATATATATATATATATATATACATACACTATATATGTATATATATATATATTAAATGAATTGCAGCTCACTGAGTCACCTGCCTGAAAGTGTCTTTGAACACGAACTCCAGGAATGGCCTACTGTCAGGTATAGGCTTGACTATATATATATATATGATATATATATATATATCTGTGGAAATTAAAGATTAATTCCTTGATTAATCGTTAATTTTTTAATTGATCAAGATTCTTTTGATCAGTACTCACCTCTCCGCTGGCTTCCAGGTCTTTAGGGAGTTCTGTCGGAGATCCGGTGACGTCACGGACATCGACGTCATCGGACTCCTCCCCTTCCCCAAGTGCCTCCGTCTGCTAATGAAGGGAAGGGGGGAGGAGTACGGTGATATCGAAGTTCTGGTTCAAAGTAACGCGTACTGGGGAGGAACTACACATGACATCACCCGCTGCTGCCCTACTAACACGATTGTCGGCTTTACATGCTGTGTTTTTATCTTTATGTGAGTAGTTTGTGTTTGAACACAAAAATTTAATCTTATACTTAAGCAGTGAGCACTTAGATCTTTTCTTTCTACCCATGACCTGGCATCCTTTCTGAGATCTAAGGAGACGTGAGAGAAGTTTATGGTCCTCGTTAACCCTTTTGATACCCACTTGCATGACCATCTGTTTACACAGGGGTCCATGCCATAAGGTGAGAGTGATTAGCTAGACAGGAGGTGAAGGGATTATCATGCTACTGTGGGAAAAAAATTACTTACGTCAGTGCTACAGTTTGAATTTAAAACATATTTGTGTGAACTGTGAAGTTAAGTCATGGATTGTGGAAACGAACTAGTGTTGGGTGATTGTATATAGTGTATACCACATTTACCACTGACTAATGCAGAGTTGCAATGTGAGGAGTTTAGCTCAAAGTAGTTGGATCTGTATGTGCGTTATAATTAATCGAAATGAGTCGATTAATTGATTTAAAAAAAATGATTAATCAAGCACAAAATTTTTAATCAGTAACAGCCCTAATATATATATTAAATGAACTGCAGCTCACCGAGTCACCTGCCTGAAAGTGTCTTTGAACATGTACTCCAGGAATGGCTCACAGTCAGGTATAGGCTTGGCTGGACTACAATGCAGTGGATATATATTTTATGAACTGCACCTCATTGAGTCACCTGCCTGAAAGTCTCTTTAAACACGTACCCCAGGAATGGCTTACAGTCGGGTATAGGCTTGGCTAGACTATATATATATATATATATATATATATATATATATATATATATATATATATATACACACACACAAGCCTGTGTATATATATATATATATATATATATATATATATATATGAAATACACTGCAGCTAACTGAATCAACTGCCTGAAGTATATTAGAAACAGTAGAGCAGGAACGGTCTGCAGTGAGATCTAGCTAAACTGGATACAGTGGATATATGCAGCTCACTGAGTCACCTGCCTGAAAGTGTCTTTGAACACGTACTCCAGGAATGGCCTACTGTCAGGTCGATCGATCAAGATTCTTTTGATCAGTACTCACCTCT
The DNA here is from genome assembly GCA_028564925.1 of Lithobates sylvaticus. Lineage (NCBI taxonomy): Eukaryota > Metazoa > Chordata > Amphibia > Anura > Ranidae > Lithobates > Lithobates sylvaticus. The sequence goes on along the minus strand of CM053027.1, from coordinate 155,144,291 downwards.
CCGCTGGCTTCCAGGTCTTTAGGGAGTTCTGTCGGAGATCCGGTGACGTCACGGACATCGACGTCATCGGACTCCTCCCCTTCCCCAAGTGCCTCCGTCTGCTAATGAAGGGAAGGGGGGAGGAGTACGGTGATATCGAAGTTCTGGTTCAAAGTAGTGGATATATATTTTATGAACTGCACCTCATTGAGTCACCTGCCTGAAAGTCTCTTTAAACACGTACCCCAGGAATGGCTTACAGTCGGGTATAGGCTTGGCTAGACTATATATATATAGTATATAAACAGTAGAGCAGGAACGGTCTGCAGTGAGATCTAGCTAAACTGGATACAGTGGATATATATATATATATATATATAGCAGTCTGACTGTATATATATATATATATATATGAAATACACTGCAGCTAACTGAATCAACTGCCTGCATGTAGTAGATTAGAAACAGTACAGCAGGAATGGTCTGCAGTGAGATCTAGCTAAACTGGATGAACTGCCTGCCTGAAGTAGATTAGAAATAGTACAGCAGGAACGGTCTGCAGTGACATCTAGCTAACTGAATAAACTGCCTGCTCAAAGTAAATGAAATTACACACTCTATCTCTCTCTATCAATCTCTCTATAAAGCCAACAACACACTACACAGGGCCGACCTGCAGGCGGCCTTATAACGTGTGGGGCGTGTATCTAACCCCCTGAGCCATAATTGCCCAAAGGCACCCTTGGCTCTGTTTGCTTACAGCGCTGTGATTGGCCAAAGCATGCGGGTCATAGTGCATGCTTGGCCAATCATCAACCAGCAAAGCACTGCGATGATGCAGTGCATTATGGGCCGTGACGCACGGTTTGAATTTGGCGCGAAGGGCCCATAATGTTCGATCTTCGTCGAACAATCGAACAGTCGATGTTCGAGTCGAACTTATGTTCGACTCGAACAGTCAGCCCATCCCTACTTGCCACATGTCCTGAATTTGGTGGTGCAGTGTTTCTTGAACAGGTAGCTAAGCTTATAAGATCTTGTGAGGCAGGCCTAAAAAGTCTTTAGCCATTTCCTGCGGTCATACAATGCCAGTGTTCGGCTGGCTGACATTTAATGAGATTTCAACCTGCCCACCAACCACCTCATTTGTGACATGCCCATCAGGTGGAACTCAACATTGGCAATGCTGCAGTGGCTGCACACGCAGCAGAGGGCCATCACCATTTGAGGAGGCCACAGAATGGTGAGCCGTGACAATGCATGCATCGGTGATACTATTCCTCTAGTCTTCCTGCTGGAGCACATGCTTCATGGAATCATGGACAGGGCACTTGAGGCAGAACAGCGGGAAGCCCCCTTTATGCAGATACCATTTCTGCAGGGCTTCAAAACACACAGGAGGAGGAGGAGGAGAATTGTGGCAGCATGGATGTAGAGCAGTGTTTCTCAACTCCAGTCCTCAAGGCGCCCCAACAGGTCATGTTTTTAGGATTTCCCTCAGATGAAAAGGCTGTAGTAATTACTAAGGCAGTGAAACTGATCAAATCACCTGTTCAAAATAATGGATAGCCTGAAAACATGACCTGTTGGGGCGCCTTGACTGGAGTTGAGAAACACTGATGTAGAGGATAACATAGAGCAGTCTTCCAGGAATGGTTTTCAGTCCCCAGAAACCCGAGGAGTTGTACGTGGCTGGGGGGAGGTAGTTCCTGACAATGTCGTCCTTAGACAGACCCAGAGGAATCAAAATCTCATCCCTCCCCAAACTTAAGCTGCATGGGCTCCCTGATTCTGCAAAGCCTGCAAAAGACCCAGAGGATTTGTGATATCAAGGAGAGGGATAATTACTGGTTGGCAACCCTTCTTGATCCACGTTACAAGGGTAAAGTTGCAGAGCTCATCCTGCCTTCTCAGAGGTTGCAGAGGATGAAACATCTTGATGCCTTGAAGAAAATATCTATTCACATGGGGGAAGGAGTTAAACAATATCAGTCAGGTGTATGATTAACCAATTATAACAAGCAGATAATAAAGATCATCAATTTTATATAGGTTGGGTGAAACACAGTCATTAGCTGAAACAGAAACAGCTGTGTAGGAGGCTTAAAGCTGGATGAGGGACAGCCAATATGTGCTACTAAGGTGAGGTTGTGGAAGACCGTTTCATGTCATAGGTCATGCACTATGGCAAGACTAGCACAGCAACAAGACTCAAGGTAGTTATGTTGTATCAGCAAGGTATCTCCCAGACATTTCAAAGCAGACCGAGGATTCAATATGTGCTGTATAAGCTCTTTTTAAGAAGCACAAAGAAACGGACAATGTTGAGGACCGTAGGCACAGTAGTTGGCCAAGGAAACTTAATGTAGCAGATGAAAGACAAATCATGCTTGCTTCCCTTTGACATCAAAAGATGTCCAGCAGGACCATCAGCCCAGAACTATCAGAAACCAGTGGGTCCCAGATACATCCATCTACTGTGCAGAGAAATCTGGCCAGAAGTGGTCTTCATGGAGTAATTGCAGCCACAAAGCCATTCCTCCAGCATGGAAACAAGGTTAAGCGACTCAACTATGCACAAAAAGATAGGAATTGAGGTGTAGAAAAATGTCAGTAGGTGCTCTGGATTTATAAGTCAAAATTTTAAATATTTGGCTGTAGCAGCAGGCAATACGTTCGCTGAAGGGCTGAATAGCGTTATAATAATGAGAGTCTGCAGACAACAGGGAAGCATTGTGGTGGTTCCTTGAAGGTTTGGAGCTGCATTTCTGCACATGGAGTTGGAGATTTGGTCAGGATTAAGGGTGGGCTGAACACCTCCCATTTCATTTCGCAGCAGAACTCCCAAACAGCGAACCCTATTGAAATCTATGGGAGCCGAACAGGAAAAACCAAAAGTGCCCATTCTGAAGGCTTATATGCAAGTAATTGGCCATAAAAGGAATATGGGGGTCTGGGTACTTCCCTGGGGGACATGTATCAATAATATTTTTTTTTTTTTTTTTTTAATGATCGTTTTTTCGGAAGCAGTGATTTTATGCTTAAAGTGCAACAATGAAAATTAAGAATTTATTTAACTATCGTGCCTGGGGGGTCCCCTTAATACTTATGTAAATTACTTCTGTTGCACATCTATGATGTCCTGCTGCAATGAATAGAGTGGCAACCTCATCCTGGACTCCGACTGGCCACACTCCAAATGCGTTTCACTCTGACCCCCGGAGCGTAGTTATGGGGATCAACCACAGCCCAGGGTTGTCGGAAAGAGGCCCTTGTCCCCATCAACATGAGGACAAGGTGCTTTGGGGTGGGGAGCACAGAGCCCACCTGCCCCAAAGCACCCACCCCCCCATGTTGAGGGCATGTGGCCTGGTAGGTTTCAGGAGGGGGAGGCACTCGCTCTGCCCCTCCCCTTTTCCAGACCGGCCAGGCTGCATGCTTGGATAAGGGTCTGGTATGGATTTTTGGGGGGGACCCCATGCTGTTTTTTTCTTTATGTTTTACCAGCACTTTTTTTATTCAGCTGTCAGCGGCTGTTAGGGACGAGGTGGAGGATTCCCGGCCCTGTTCCTTAACAACCAGCTTACACTGTGACTTGATTGGGCAAATCTTTGCCAAATCAGGGCACAGAATATACTGTGCAGTACTCAGTGCATTGTAGGGTGTTCGTCGGGGCGAACACCCAGAGAACACCCTGCAAATTCGGGTGTTCGGCGAATGGCCGAACAGGCAAACGTTCGCCCATCCCTAGTCAGGATCAATGGTATGTTCAAGGCTGAGAAATACAGGCAGATACTTATCCATCATGCCATACCATCAAGGAGGCGTGTGACTGGCCCCACATTTATTCTGCAGCAGGACAATGACCCCAAATAAATAGCCAATGTATAAAGAAGTGATGGTTTGCCCCCACAGAACCCTGATCTCAACATTATCGCCTCTGTCTGGGATTACATGAATAGACAGAATGATTTTAGGCCGCCTACATCCACAGAAGATCTGTGGTTAGCTCTCCAAGATGTTTGGAACAACCTACCTGCCGAGTTTCTTCAAAAAGTGTGTGCAAATCTACTGTATCGAGAAGAATTATTGCTGTTTTAAAGGCAAAGGGTGGCCACACCATATATTGATTTGATTTAGATTTCTCTGTCCATTTTGTTAATTGATAAAAATAAACTATTACAATTTCTATTTCTAAAAGCATTCTTAATTTACAAAAATGTTTCACTCCTGCCCAACACTTTTACACTTTTAGTATTGTATATGTATAAAGCCCAATAAATATGAAATCCCACCAAACATTTCCTTTAGACAGGCTGATAATAAAACCTAAAATTCGGGGGGGGGGGGGGGGGGGAGTGTACTGTTTTTTTAGAAGATATATGCAGATGTATGTTTTTTCACCATGGATTAGCTGTCAGGGAGAAAATAGAACAGCTTCTTTCAAATTTCATGCCTCAACTACAGAACTCTGTTGCACAGTCAGCTGAAACCTTTGTTGTGAAGGGGTTTAACCAATTCATTACCGGCCCATAGTAATATGACGCCTGCAGGAGGGATCTCACGGTCGTCTAGGGGGCACACGTGTGCACCCGCCACGTTGCTCGGGACCTGCTGCGTGTGTCCGACGGCCGCAATCTCCGCCGGGCACCCGCGATTGCCTGTGAACACAGCAGGACCGTGGATGTGTGTGTGTAAACACACAGATCCACGTCCTGTCAGGTAAGAGGAGACAAATGGTGTGTTTCGTGTACAGAGGAACACCGATCAGTCTCCTTCCCTTGTGAGTCCCGCCCCCTACAGTTAGAATCACTCCCTAGGAAACATAATTAACCCCTTGATCACACCCTAGTGTTAACCCCTTTCCTGCCAGTCACATTTATACAGTAATCAGTGCAATTTTATAGCACTGATCACTGTATAAATGTGAATGGTCCCATAAAAGTGTCAAAAGTGTCTGATATGTCTGCCGCAATGTCACAGTCACGAAAAAAAATTGCAGATTGCCGCCATTACTAGTAAAAAAAAATGCCATAAATCTATCCCGTATTTTGTAGACGCTATAACTTTTGTGCAAACCAAACCTCATAGAAGGTGGGAGGGACCAACATAGTGTCCCACGACATTTTGCCGAACATCATCAAAAGTCCACCACAGGTTTAAGAGTTTGGGTCATCGAACAAATCTCGAAGACACTTACCCCTGCCGAACGCTTCAAAAAACTGTGCGCAAGAGAGACGTTCTGGATATACTATCTTGACGTCCTCTCCCCCGGTGGTTTAAACGAAGGGATCGAGATCGCCACCGTACTACGATATTACAGTTATCTCTCTACATTGCCACTTTTAGAGTTTTCCCCCCTTTTTTTGTCTGACCCGTATCGATAATGTTATTAAGAAAACATTTATTATAGTCCAAAAAAAAATCTTTTTAAACTATACTTTATATACCAGTACTAACCCAATATTTATATTTATATACCTTTTTTGTCATCCTTATCGCAGATTTTTTATAACCGGTCCTTATACATTAGCTTTTTGGGGGTGGCTTGGTCGTCCTCTTGTAAGTACAACCCCCCAAAACAAACCCCCCTCCCCTCCCCATAATCCCCTCTCCCTCCCCCTCTTCCCAGTTGTCTTCCTTCCCCACTTGCCCCTACCCCCTCCGTTCCCTCCTATTCCCCCCTTTTCCCTTTTTTTCCCTACCCCTACTATTGCTTTACCCCCTCCACCCCCTTCCCTACCATTAGTGGATATATGTATGCACCAATCTATCAATATCATATAATACCAATATATATCCCATGGGCAAAAAACTTGTCTTTATTGACAACTTATTTTTAAACCCATGGTCCCAACACCAAACTAAAACATGCCTATATGTATACATATATACTTGTATTCCGCTCTCCCCTCCCTTTCCTTCCTTCCCCCCCCCCCCCCAAAAAAATAATCCCATTTCTTATTATACCTATGTCTCTAATATGTTTATATAGTCCTATGTATTTATATATCTATGTATTTATGTATTTATTTATATATTTATGTATTTACGTACCCCTATGTATTCATATGTGTGTATACATATATATGTATATGTGTTTTCTATGTATTTTACATTTTATACATCAATGGCTATTCCCATTTTTATGCTGTTACATGCTCTATGATGATAATTAACGATATGTCGTATATATATTTTTTAATTGTTGTTTTCTACCCTTTATATATGTGCCCGCACTTGTGTGTCTGCTTTTATATATATTTATCTAGGTATATATATATATATATATATATATATAATTTTTTTTTTTTTATATATGTGTACGTATATATTTATTTATATTTATTCACACATGTTTTCCTCTATACTTCATATATTTATTTATTTATGTGTATATTTATATATGCACGTATTTATTTATTTATATTTACATATATGTATTTCCCCCACACTGATAACGGATGTTTAATGTCATCATTTATCTTACCATATCCATCCAGCCCAGTATATACTGGGCACAGTCACAGCCCCCCCCCCCCTATTTTGCATAATGTTATGCTATACCTTTAATTTATTTCATTTTTCTATTTGTAGCATCACAAGCCCCGCCTCCTAGCTTATAACGCCACTGTAACCACTTATCTACTCCCATCATTGTATCGGTCCTTTTTATATATATAATTTACAACCCCTGTCCGTCATTTTCCACCCTCTGCTCTGTCATATTTTCATATGCACAGGGTTTCTACATAGTTCCCCCCCCCTCCCCCCTTTGTTGATAAATACTATTTACTTTACACTTCCAGTTTACTCAACAGTCCCCTGCTTAATTTTATGCCCCACTCCTTAGTGTTTTGTGCCGTTTTTAATCACACATTAGTCTTTGTCACTGCTTTTATTCCTTTCTACATTCTTCTCTTTTTTAACCGTTGTAATACTCCGCCCCCTGGCCAAACCCCTCCTGATTGAATAAAAGTAGCTTCTTCCCCTGCCCCTACATCCCCCATGCTTGAGAAATGAGCGCCGCTATACAGAACATCTATAGCGCTGCCAGCTCAGAAACGCGTCGTAGAGATGTGACGTCACGCCTCGGCGCCTAACACTGTTTGCGGTGCAAGCCTCGTTCTGACACCATAGACACAGCCGTGCTTGAATACAACACCCGGAAATGAACCTGGCCGCACAGACCCTGCAGTAGGCGACTGTGCAAAAACGTCTCCCCACTCTCCATTCCTTCCTCTTTTAATTTTATACACAGACTTCTCCCTTTTACCACCTGGAACCCTCTTTTAATATTAAGAGCTGTGATACTCATCTGACTTTTTTCAAATTGATGTGACAATCCCTTCGGAGGACCAAAGAGAGGAAACAAACCCACCGGCTACATCTATCTGCCTTATTCATCTCCCCCAGGATTTGATAAGGACGACAGCTTTGGGTGAACCTCCTGTGACTTGTAGTCCCCCGGCCCTCCGTTTATAGAGATGTGTCAGAACGCAACACTACTTTCTAAGATGTGAGTGGATATTGTTTTTTCCAATAAATGTTTATGTGTTTTTAAATTGTGTGATCCAGCCAGCTCTATAACCTCACAGCAGCAGTACACTTTAATGAGGAGCACATTCTTAAGCCTCGTACACATGATCGGATTTTCCACAGACAAAACCTTGGACTTTTGTCCGAAGGCGTGTGCCTGGATTTTGTCTTGCATACAAACGGCAAGGAATTGTCGGCCAACAAAGAGGAACGTAGTGATGTACTATGTGTTTTTCCAGCTCTTTAGTGCCACCCTTTGGGCTCCTTCTGCTAATTTCGTGTTAGTAGAAGTTTGGTGAGTGTTGAGTCACGCTTTTCATTTTGCCCTTTTCATTTAGCGTTTTTCAGTTTGCGCTTTTCATTTTGTGCTTTTCAGTTTGTTTCTGAATGGCCATTCGTCAACCAGACATGTTGTGGAATTGGAGGAGATAACGCGTTATTTATTATTGGCCTTGGAGTTATTGCTTTGTCCCAAGTCCAGTCCAGGAACATGAGGAGGAGGATTTTTTGAACAAAAAACTGGTTGCTTTATTAATCGTGACCAATTATGTAATATGCATTTGCTACGGGAGCTCCAGGAGAATAATCCAGATGATTTTCAAAGCTATTTCTGGATGACGGACGCCTGCTTTCACCAACTCTTGGCATTGTTGACCCCCTATATTAAGAAGCAGGACACATGCATGAGGCTTTTATTTTATTTTTTGGTTGAATAATAATGATTTTATTTGTTTTATTTTCTATATTTTTTGGATGCATAGAATGCACTTTTTGGTTAAGTTCTATTGGCAGATAGCATGTCTAATTTTATTTGTTTTCTTTTTTTAATGTAAAAAAATTGGGGAGAATAATACTTGGCTATGTGTTTTACTTCAAATGACAGTTTGGGAGTAGGCAGTTACATTTAAAAAAAATATATTTGACAAGGGACACAACATAGTAGTATCTTTGATCTTAAAAACTATAGGATAATGGTGTTGTGGTAACGTGCCCAAAACGTTTTTTTTTTGCAAGTAATATTATTCTTGACATTACTTGCAAAAAAAAGCCTTTGAAAATTTGTTTGCAAAAACTCCATCAGTATCACAAGCAATGCAGCTTCATTATTATCCCATTAAAGAAGAAAAGAATGTGTGCTGCATTTTGAGATTTCATAATTTGCCACGTCACAAATGTTAATTCTCCATTACAAATGCTAGTTTGCAGGACCGATCGCTTCTGGCTCGTCCTTACTTCCGAGCATGCGTGTTTGTACTTTGGACTTTTGTCCGACGGACTTGTGTACACATGCTCGGAAAATCCAACAACAGACATTTATCCACCGAAAATTTAAAAACCTGCCATCGAACATTTGTCTGTGGAAAATTCAACAACAATTGATCGATGGAGCGTACAAACGGTCGGATTTTCCGCCAACAGCCTGTCATCACACATTTCCTGTCAGAAAATCCGATCATGTGTACGCAGCTTTAGCCTGCTTAGCCTGACCACACATGCACTGAAGAAGAGTCTAACTGGCTACCTATGCAACCCTTCCTCTCCCAGTCAGATAATGATATTAAGAAAAAAACAGGTACTTAAATTGATGATTTTAAACCTACAGTATATTTATTTATTTTTAGAAATTAGAAACCCAAGACTACATTATTATTTTTGTTAGCTGTTTGGACTTAAGCTTTAATTGCCTTTATGTTGTCAGTTGCATCCCGGTCCTTAGAATTTAATTATTTACACAGAATTTCAGATTTTCTTCATTTTTGTACGTGCATGCATCTGTCTATAGTTAACAGGTCTTATGCCCCGTACACACGGTCTGATTTTCCGACAGAAAATGTCCTATCGGACCATGTTGTCGGAAATTCCGACTGTGTGTGGGCTCCATCGGACTTTTTCCGTTGAAAAAAGTTTGAGATCCTGCTCTCAAATTTTCCGACAAACAAAGTCCTATCGGACTTTTTCCGATCGTGTGTAGCGAATTCCGACGGACAAAGTGCCACGCATGCTCAGATCACATTACAAGACCAAAGCTATTGGCTACTAGCCTCTACGTAGTCCCGTCGTATGCAATGAACGTCACCACGTTCAGGATGATCGGATTTTCCGACAACTTTGTCCGACCGTGTGTATGCAACACCAGTGTCAGACAAAATCCGTCTGAAAATATCCAACGGATTTTGTGGTCGGAATCTCCGACCGTGTGTACGGGGCATTACAATTGTACATGATTGTTTTATGCAGGTTTCTTTAAAAAAAAAAGTCTTATATACAGATTTAGTTTTTCTTCAGTAACAAAACCACATAGTCCTGTAAACATCTATTTATTCCAAAGGTAATTCTACAAAGACGTGTTCACCTTGGGTGAAAAGAAGGGCAGAAAGGAATCAAATTATTACAATTAACACCAGCCTGACCCAGTCAATCCAGATGAGAGCTTTCAGAATGAACTGACATTGAAAGTATAATTAAGATATCAAGCAGAACAACTCAAATAGAATAACAATTTAATGACACAAATAATTATGAGTGTTGCATGATCTTCTAAGAAAACAAAGAGCAAACACACATACTTGAAGCCGCTTAATTTTATTTTGCTTTAATACCCGTAAAACTATAATTTATTGGCTAGCCGAACAGATTAACTAGTTCTGGACCATCCCGCATACATATACTGCAGCACAGCAGCCCAGCTATGCAAAGTCACATACAGGTATGGATTGGGGTGCACGTGCACCCGCCGTCACTGCTGTGATCGGATTCGGTTCAGAACCAATCACTTATCAGGTCCAGGCCAATGATTTATGGCCTGGACCTGCTGATTGGTTCTGACAAATGGACAAACCTCATGTGCCTGTGTAATGTAAACACAGGCACAGGAAGTGATGCAATCTCCCCTCGTGGAGCCATTTTGGGTTCCAGCGAGCGAGGAGAGAGCATCTACTGTAAGTACACCAACACTACACTAACACCAGTACAGGTAGGCACATATTTCACCCCCTGATCACCCCCCAGTTAACCCTTTCACTCCCTGTCACAGTGTCACCAAGTGCAGTGTTCATATGTTTTTACTGATCACTGTATTGGTGTCACTTGTGATGCTAAACAGCATTAGGGCAGTTAGTGGTAGTTAGTTTTAGTCCCAGATTTGTTTAAGGTACCCCATATATTTCCTAATAAAGGTTAAACCCCTTAATCACTGCCAGTTAACATTTCACTCCCTGTCACAGTGTCATTAGTATAGTGTACATATTTTTTTTCCTGATCATTGTATTAGTGTGCCGGGTGCCGCTAGTTAGCGTCAGCTAGGTGTTAGCGTCGGTGGCAATCCCAGATAGCGTCAGATTTGAACCCTTTTATTGCCAGTAACACTAACACACACACTATATACCACACACTATATACCTCCATTACTAGAATAGTGTCTGAACGGATCAATATCTTTGATCTGATCAGAACTATACTAGTGTCCCCAGTAGTATAGTGTTCCCAATAATGCAGCATTAGCAGGATCAGCCCAGACAACTGCCAGCACCTGCATTTAGCACCTCCACCCATCCCACCCAAGTGCAGTATCAGAAGATCACTGTCACTTCCAATACACAGCACACAAAACTGCAGCATTTAGCAGGGTCAGGCCTGATCCATGCTATCAGTAGCAGTTCATTTTTATGTAGCGGTTCAAACAGACAACAAGGTGCTTTTTTACGTGTGAGTCACACTAGTTACTGATAAATGTATTGGCCAAAATGTCAAACAAAAGGTACACTAGTGAAGAGGTCTACAGGACCCTGAGCAAGACAGGTGAGAGCGGAGAGTCCTCACTGTCAGTTTCAAGCTCAGTATTTGAAGCTGTAGAGAGTGGCACCCCCTGCCAGATATGTTCAACATCAGAGTAGTGGTCCCTGCTAAATTCAGGAATACCCAACCCCGTTCTTCTGTTGCTGAGGTGCAACAACTGCATGATACTCATATGCAACAGAGTGTTGGTACTAGTGCCGCTCAACCTCCTGGTGAACTGGTGAGCACCAGTGGCCTAGTACACCCTGGTCATAGACAAAGCAGCACTGCAGTATCACTTGGTGATGTGGCGAGTCCCATAAGTGCAGTTCAAGCTGGTGCAGTGTTCAGTAGTGTCCAGCTACCACCAAGAATTCAAACCACAAATACTGATTCGCAGCCCACAGATTCTTCAGTACCCATACTTTCCCCATTCACTGACCAACCCAGAATTCAGGTGGAAATGGCAAATTTAACACCCCTTGAATTTTTCAAGCTGTTTTCCATGGAAGATCTGTATGGATCTACTGTGGACCAAAGCAATTTATACGCTGGTCAATTTATCGTCCAAAACCAAATTCGCCGCTTGCCAGACAATTTGACTGGAAACCTATAACGATAACATTTAGGAATTTTGGGGCCTATCCCTCAACATGGGCATTACTAAAAAGAGGGAGTTGCGGTCATATTGGTCCACTGACCCAATTCATCATATGCCCGTGTTCTCTGCTGCCAGGGCTAGATACAAGCAGATATTGCCATTCATGCATTTCAATGACAATGAACTCTATCATCCTCAGGGTGACCCTGAACATGATCAGCTCCACAAAATTCAGCCCCTCGTAAACCACTTCAACAAAGAAATTGCAGCCTTATTTATCCCCCATCAAGATGGACGCATTGATGAGTCCCTGATTACATTTTCTGGCCATCTTGTTTTCAAACAGTATCCCCCCAGCAAGCGTGCCAGATATGGGATCAAAATGTATAAGCTTTGTGACAGGACAACTGGCTATACATGGAGTTTTCTGGTTTATGAGGGAAAAGATAGCAACGTGGAGCCCCAAACTACCCAGGCTACATAGGGAGCAGTGGCAATACAGTGCAACTGGGGGAACATGACTGCCTTTTTGTTGTTTATCATTGTTCTCTCCTCTCTGTACCAACATCATAATCAAGTAATGTCTGTGAATCCTCAAGAAGCATGTGGCTGACGCTGTATTCAAATAATTCAGCTGACTCCTCCATGCATGATGATGGGTCTATGGTAGGAGTAGCTGTGGACAAGGAGGCAGAATAAGCCACTCTGGCAGCTGCGGTGGCCTGCCCACTAGTGTCAGCTTGGGTCATAGAGGATGAGGAGGATGAGGATGGTTAAGTAAGCAAGTCCACCACCTCCTCTACATGCTGTGGCTGGATAACATGGGCAACATCATTAAACAGAGACAAATGTGCCCTGCCTGAGGATGGACCACATCCACCTTTACCTGTAGACACTGCTGGACCCGTAATAGTGGCATAAGAACGTCTGCCTCTCCTTGTTTGCCTCTCCGACATGATGGGGGGCTTATTATCCAAATTTATAAAAAAATAGGAAATATGTGATTGGATGCACTTTATTGAAAGGAAAGTGGTGTTTGGTGCACCTTAAATTGAGGACTGATGATGTCAGAAATGTAAAAACTATTTAAAAAAATAAAAAAGGGGAACACCAGCATTGCAGCAAATTGAGCCCTTCTCTATCTATTTCCACTCCAACACATTGCAAAAGCTTTCTATGGGAACAAACCTTTTATAGTGTTGGGTGGGACTATGAGCACTTAGCCATGATTGGAGAAAGTCATCATCACTTTGGTCAAATAAGGGCCCTGACAGTACTCTGTGCCCTAAGGCCCCATGCACACGAGACGCAGATGCAAACTCTGCTGAACGCGTGTTTTAAAAAGCAGAAACCTGCGTTTAAAAACGCGCGTTTTGCTGTGTTTTCATGACGCGTTTAGACGCGTTTAGACGCGTTTAGACGCGTCTGCGTCTATAAGCATTTGTAAAGATAACATCATATAGACCCTCCCCAAGCTCAGAAAGCATGTATTATTTAACTATTTCTGCCATTTTGATCAGAGTGAGCAGCAGCAGCAGAGAGCAGTTGTACACTTGCATTTGCCTCTCTTTCTGTGTTTTTTTTTTAAAATGGATCCCATATTGAATATATGTCAGGAAATGCTCCTGATGTTGCTCTTGATGCGGCAGCAATGTCGTCGCAAATTTGCATGAGAGGTCCAGAATCAGAGCTTGTCGATATTGGACCCATCCGTTGATGGCACAGCGAATGTCCGTTGGATATTTCACAAACATGTGTGCATTAGTGAGTATATATGCTCTATGAACTATCTAAACTAATTACGACATTTTAAACCAATTTTTCTAGTATTTTTTATGGTTTACCATCATATTTCTGAGTTTTCTGCTCCAAAAAATTGGGTTCCTTTAAAAAGGCTTATAAACGCAAACGCGGCTAAACGCAGGTGCCTGCGTTTAGCCGCGTTTAGCTGCGTTTTGCGTCTGAAACGCAGAAAAGCAAAGTGTCTGAACGCATTTTTTTGCTTCTGGAAAAACGAGGTTAAACGCAACTGCATAAAAACGGGAAAAAACTAGACTGTGTACATGGACACATAGGATAACATTGCATGCGTTCAGGTGCAGTTGAAAAAAGTGTCCAACTGCCTCTGAACGCGTTTAACAGCGTCTCGTGTGCATGAGGCCTAACCGGCAAAGCCTTGCACTTGACCAGCGGTCAAGTGCAAGGCTTCATTCAATTAGGGCACTAGAATGCACTGTGAGGCGTGCAGTGCATTGTGGGGCGCTCATGTGCCAACATACCCCCCCCCCCACACACATTTTCAGGTGTTTGCCGAACGGGCGAACATGCAATGTTCGGGCCAAACTTTTGCTAGGCTTAAATTGTTTGCTCAACACTATATTTGTATTTTTTAAAGCAAGACATTTAAATAATAGTATGTATTAAGAAAGACTGTAGTAGTTAAAATAATAAAATATTTTTTTAAACATATTTCTTTTTAAAGGAAAGTAAATGCTGCTCAACTCACACATTCTACAATTTAATATATTTTATGTTAGTTGTAAAATTGTTAATTATAGTGATTTGATATGTTCTTATAAGCACAAGGATAAATTAACCTTAATATTTGACATATAACTTTCATTTCTAAGGAAAATGGTTATTCTGTGTCATTAGCTTTTCTGCTTCAGAAATGTCTATCAGCCATGGCAAATTCATGAAAGCATGGCATATTGATACATGGACCATGTTTATTCTGAACATAATACTGTGAAAATCAATGCCAAACTCATTGTAGCCTAGGGCAAACATTGTATTTCCATTTATTTTACAGCAGTTTGTAAGGAAAGTTCTTTATCCCTATGTTAGCATAACAGTACATTTGCCACAAATGTAGGAGATTGGTTTAATATGTCTTGGGTACGCATGAACAGGCAAGAATACAGCCACTACAGTACCTATACCAGTTAAAAACATGGTTCTGCCACCTATGCTGTTCATAAAATAGGACCAGTAAATGAGAAAACATGGAAATTCTGCTTAAGGCTGCTTACTTTATGTTGTTTGAAAATAATTGATTCCAGTTCAGGACAGAGAAAAGTTGTAAAGACCTATTCCACTCAAAAACTGATATTTTGTTAATAATAGATTTATACCCTATCTAAATGACATTTAGTTTGCAATAGCACTGCATCTTATAACCATCTGACTTTTTAATAATAAAATATTTGTTTTCATCTTTGTTTGCCTTGTTTCATCTCAGCACTACTGATCAAGTGAAGTCTTTTTATAGCCTCGTCCTGTCTAAATCTACATCTCCAGTCATAGCTGCATAGCATTCATCAGGACACTGGTATCATCCTTATACTGCAGGTGCTGCAAATCTGGATGGACAGCAGGAGCTGCCAAACTTATGTCAACAAGTGGGTGATCACCCGCTTATTAACTTGGAAAGACTCCCACACTATGTTCTGATCTGCAGAACCTTCTGCCCCCACCCTCTGTGAGGATGATAGTGGCATCCAGGGGGGAGACTCAGGAAGAGGACACGCAACTTCTAAGTGGTACGGCCGCAGTCTGGACAGGACTGCCGCTCGGTCCGAATCCGGACTGTGGTCTGTCATTTAGCGATCACTGCCTTAGAGCCACAGTTCCTTGTAACGCGTTCTTTTATGTCACTACAGTTTGATTTTTTACCCAGATTTACCATTTACCTGCTTATCTATGCCATCGTGTATCTATTGAATATATAATTATCTTGTTTATCAATTCTATATATGTCAGCGTTCTATGGAATTCGATTTTATGATCGCATCATGTACTTTGAGAATATTTTTTATGTGTTTGTATAATAAATCATTTTTTATTTCATATACTGTCTGTACCTTTACCTGATTTAGTGATCAGCCTCACTTAAAGTCCCATGACCACAGCTCTTTGTATACTCAAGTATTTACCGGGATGGAGGCCTGTCCTCTTTTATTTACATCAAATTGGGTTGAAGACACCCTGGTCCCCAATGAACTGACACACAACAACTTTTGATTAGATTACCTTCACTCTTTATGTGTACCTTTTAATAATTGCATATACACATTTCATATTATGCTTGCTGATTCGAATCCCTTTTTTTTGGTTGCTAATCAGTCAGCCGATGGCCCAGTTGTCCTGGGGCTGCGATGTGTGGCAGCACCTCCCCTCCCCATTTCTGCCTGGAGTGTGGGCAGTCAGCGTGCTCCCACGCATCGGAGCCATGCTTGCATGCCCCACTCGTGACGTCATTCAACGTCGTGATCTGGGGATGTATTGGTTTTTCCATCTGACGTGGAGGGTGGGACAGATGCAAACTAATTTCCAGTGTCAGATGGATCATCTATCACTCCTGTTCCCTCCCTTCCCATTGCGTCTGCATGGCGTTGGCGGGTGCATGCCTTCAGTCTTGGGTATATGTAGCCGAGGCCGGCCAGCTTATCACTCCATTTGCTTTGGTCACCAGATTAGGTTCCTTACCAGGTCATTCTTTTTTTCTCACTATACACGTAAGTTTGGCTACTTCGTCGCACTCTTTTCTGTTCACCGTTTCACCTTGGTTTTCATGGGCACCCATTTATTCTTGTCCTTATTGGTCTTCTCATTGTTTGGTCACTATACTGACATTCACTGACATTTGAGTCACTATGGGGGTTATTTACGAAAGGCAAACCTACTTTGCACTACAAGGGCACTTGAAAGTGCACTTGGAAGTGCATTCGCTGTAAGTCTGAGTGGAAGATCTGAAATGAGGGGAAGCTCTGCTGATTTTATCATCCAATCATGTGCAAGCTAAAATGCTGTTTTTTATTTTCCTTGCATGTCCCCCTCAGATTTACAGCAACTGCACTTCCAAGTGCACTGCAAGTGCACTTGTAGCGCAAAGTGGATTTGCCTTTAGTAAATAACCACCTATGTTTTTACTTCCACCGCTGCGGTGGGCTGTGGGTTTACCTTTTCCCCTTCTTTTTTTCTTCTCCCTTTTTGGTGCAGATTCCTATTTGTTTTTCATTTTCCACCTTCATCATCATTCAAACATGGTCTCTTGTCCTGCTTATCGGCTATTCCCAGGGCTGTGTTTGCATGCATTGCATTGCGTGTCCCTTTTGGACACCCCAGTCTTTCTTCCAGCAGCTGGGCCATCATACATGTTTTATTAGCTGACATGTAAGTGTTAGACCTTTTGCTTTTAATTTTTTTTTTTCCCCATTAACATTCATTATGTACTATTCATATTTATAGATACTATTGACTATTGATACTATCATACTCCTGATGAGAGGATGGATCCTTGAAACATGTAGAGTTCTTTTATGTCACTATAGTTTGATTTTTTACCCAGAGTTACCATGTACCTGCTTATCTATGCCATCATGTATCTATTGAATATATAACTATCTTATTTATCAATTCTATGTATGTCAGCATTCTATGGAATTAGTTTTTATGATCGCATCATGTACTTTGAGAATATTTTTTATGTGTTTGTATAATAAATCTATTTTTATTTCATATACTGTCTGTACCTTTACCTGATTTAGTGACCGGCCTCACTCAAAGTCCCATGACCACAGCTCTTTGTATACTCAAGTTTTCCAAAAAATTTGCACTTTAATGGGTTAGTTCCCCTTTAAAAAACTTCCTATGTTCCAGTTAAGGAGGCCCATATTAGCAAAAAGCACTGTGCAGATTTAAAAAAAAAAAAACTTTAGTCCCTGCAAAGCTGCTACTTCAGGTTTTCTGTATTTCAAAAGATGCATTTAGATTACCCTTATCTGTACATCCTCACACTGTACGTATAAGATTGTTTCTGTGTAATTTTCTGCATCCCATGATGCCATGCTGTTCTTCTTCTCTCTCTCTCCCTGCGCACTCTGCACCTCTCTGTGACTCCGCCTCCTCACTAGAACTAGCAGAACTTGTGCAAAAACAGCTAAAAGCAGCATGTTTCTCTCCTCTCCTACACCTAGGGTTGCTGCCTCATCCCTTTAAACTCGAACACATATGCGTTACACAGTTTCTGAGGCTAATTTAATGTATATAAGGCACCAAGTGAGTTTAATTACCACTATAACCAGCCACAGAGCCTGTGTAATTAAGTAAGTAATTTTACAATGTAAATGAGTAGAGAGAGAGGAAAGGGGGTGAGAAAGGAAAGAGAAAGAAAGAAGGGAGAAGAAAGAGAGGAAAAAATATAATATATATATATATATCCAAATAAAAGGTGTATAGGAGGCCTGCAAGACACACCAACTCAGTGCCAATTCTGACCTCAAACAAATCAGCAGACAAAATTAATATCTGTAAACATACCTTTAAAATATAATGAAATACTAAAGAAGGTATAAGCCTGGGTTCACACCAGTGCGGTTCGAATTTAATGTTCAGCGTAACTGCGCACTAAAACGTCAGTTGTTCAGCGGTTTGTCAGCGTTTTAGGTGCGAATCAGCTGCGAATTCATTAGTAACATTAGTAACATTAGTTCATTAGTAACCCCTGAGAGCCGGTTCACACTGGGGCAACACGACTTCCAGCACGACTTTTGGAGGCAACTTGGACACGACTTGAGTGTGAATAACAACGCGACTTGGAGAGACTTCAACATGACTTGGGGTGACTTACAACACAACTTTAAGTCGCCCCAGGCCAGGCGACTTTAGCCGTGGCCAATCAGAGAATAATCAGCTCTCAAGGGGGAACTCCACGCCAAATTTTAAATATAAAACCGGCATGGGTTCCCCCTCCAGGAGCATACCAGGCCCTTAGGTCTGGTATGGATTTCAGGGGGACCCCCACGCCGTTTTTTCGGCGTAGGGGGGTTACCCTTAAAATCCATACCAGACCTAAGGGCCTGGTATGCTCCTGGAGGGGGAACCCATGCGGGGCACTTTTAACCCCCACTAGTGGCCAAATAAAGAGTTTTTTCCCATCCTGCAATCGCACAACCCCCCCCCCCCCCCCCATCGCTTGAGAGGCACTATTTTTTTGCGCTAAAACACCTGAAAAGCCCCTTAGTGTGAAAGGGGTCTTATTGTTGTAGTATGTGGTGTGTTGAAGTGGGATGATTTTTTTTCTGTATATGTCAGCATTACACTGGATTCAAATTTTTCTTTTTTTTCACTAATCACTTTTTGGGGATTATTGGGAAATTGTTTACTGTATATGTTGTGTGTGTTATTTGTTTTCCACATACGAATTGAAAAGTGAATTGTTTTGGGTAGTGTCACCCATAATGCTGCACAATTTATGTTTAGATGCTATTTCACATATGTATACGCTTAAACGCATGGAATTTGTATGTTTTTCATTAAAAATCATGTTTCTATAAATATAGATACATGGAGAGTGGTGTGTATGGGGAGGTTGAGAAATAGAGAGAAAAGAGGTACAAACAGGAAGGGATATAGAGAGAGGTATGGACAGAGAGAGACAAAGAAAGCATGAGAGGTATAAAAAGAAGAAATAGTTTGATATCCAGTATATATGGACATGTGTATACTGGAGCTTTGCAGTTTCTCTTACATGAATTGCAACTCCCAATTCTTATTATTTTTATACTCATAGACTAGTGAGACAGGATATCTGCATTTCCTCAGGTTCTCCTCTCCCAGTCACAGCAGTGTGGAGCTCACAGGGGAGAAAGTTGAGCAGAGTGAAATGCTAGTGCATGTGCCAGCCTCTCCTATACAGGCACAAAGGCAATGATTTATGGAACTTGTAGTTTCTTATTAGTTCAGTGAACTACAATCCCAGAAGGCATTGCCAGAAGTAAGTAGAAAGCAGGAAGAGAAGATTTCAGATTTTCAGAGGTGAGCAATTTTTACAAAACAATATTACGCACATTAAAGCGGAAGTAAACCCATCAATTTAAAAAAAAAGGCATGCCGTGAATGCTAACTGCACATTGGCTGTGCTCTTAACCAAACAGTCAAACCATCCAATGGCTGGTGTAAACAAAAAAGAGCGACAATTTTGAAAAAAACGCATTATTTTTTATTTTTTCTATAATAAATATCATCAGTTTAGGCCGATACGTATTCTTCTCCATATTTTTGGTAAAAAAAAGCAATAAGCGATTATTGATTGGTTTGCGCAGACGTTATAGCGTTTACAAAATAGGGGATAGTTTTATAGCATTTTTATTAATATTTTTTTTTTTATTAGTAATGGCGGCGATCAGCGATTTTTATTGTGACTGCGACATTATGGCAGACACATCAGACATTTTTGACACATTTTTGGGACCATTGTCATTTATACAGCCATTAATGCTATTAAAAAATGCATTGATTCCTGTATAAATGACACTGGCAGTGAAGGGGTTAACCACAAGGGGGCAGTGTAGGGGTTAAGTATGCCTAGGGGTGTGTTTCTTACTGTGGGGGGGGTGTGGCTGTCAGCTAGTGAATGCTGATCTCTGCTCCAATCACAGGGAGCAGAGATCGGCGACTAGTTGCTAGGCAGAACGGGGAACTTACTCTTTAAATAAATTTGCATTAGGTTAATAGAGTGATTGCATGCAGGGACACTTACTTTATGTTGTTGTATAAAATATCCTGATCCTTATTATTATTGCTATTACTAAGGTTAAAAGTTATTTCTCTGCACTGCTGTTCCATTCCATTATATGTCTATACCAATCCCTAGCAGCGTGCTGACTTTGGGGTTGGATTACTAAAGGCAAATATACTGTGCACTGCGAGTTCCAGAGCTTAGTAAATGAGGTAAAACTTCACTTTGCAAAGAATGCTCAATCACATGCAAGGAAAATAAAAAAAAAATGAATTTTTGTTTGTACATGATTGGATGATAAAATCACCAGAGCTTCCCCTCATTTCAGACCTTCCCCTCTACAGCAAATGAACTTAAAGTGCACTTGCAGTGCACAGTATATTTGCCTTTACTAAATCAACCACTTGCAGTGCACAGTATATTTGCCTTTACTAAATCAACCACTTGCAGTGCACAGTATATTTGCCTTTACTAAATCAACCTCTGTGTTCACAGCTCTCCTGCTGCCTTTTTGATTTAGCCAAACTTTATGTTAGGACCATTACAGCTGACACTGATAGGTGCTACAGAGAGAGGTTTCTGGGGGCTCTATCAAAATTTTGCTATGGGGTCCCATGATCTGTAGTTACACCCCTGAGTATTATTTTAATATATTTGTGATGCGGGTTTATTCACATTTGAAGTGGATATTGAAATAAACACAAGAGAAAAAAAGTGCACTTTGATAAAAAAAATTTAATCGTTTAAATGAAAGCTGTGCATTTAAATATATTGACTTTTGGAATAACATAAACTTTTTAACTCATACATGAGTTTTTTTAATTATTTGGTTTATATATAATTTTAATCATACAGTAAATCATAATTTGCTGGTTTGAAACAACTTGTGATAAATTGTGTAAGCAAATAAAAAAGTGTATTATTTAATGTGTTAAACTATTTTTCTTAAATACAATACAACTATGTAAGGTAAACCGGATTCCCAGCTCCTGGAAACCAGTGTTCATGCTCATGTGCATGCACATTGCACACATGCTCATATTTTTAGGCGAAGAGGCAATGTTAAATGTAGTATTTATACAGTTTGCTGTGCTCGTATTTGTGCACTAGCATGCACCTGTGCATGTGCGCATGCACATACCAATTAGGGTGTTCACTTGGCACCTAGTAGACTATTTAAACTGGTCTGTCATTAAAGCGGTTCTGCACACATTTAATTTAGTAAATCTCTTTGCCTTCCAAATCAGGCAAAGAGTACTAAATGAAATGTGTTTTTTTTTTTTTTTTTTACTTACCTTGTAATTGATGACTTCCTGTCTTCTGTCTCTTCGGGGGTGGGCGGGGTCTGTGCGGGCATCCTCGTCACGCCGCACTGTCTCCTGGGATCTGGTGTCATTGATCCCAGGAGTCAGTGCAGGCATCTTCCGAAATCTCGCGAGATTTCGGCCACATCTTCTGAAATCTCGTGAGATGTCGGCAGATGTGCCGTTACTGTGCACGCGCGAGTAACGGCGGTGCATGCTGGGCCATCTAAAGTGCCTGTGGGGTTTCACATGCCCACAGGCAAGATGGACCCCAGCAGACAAGAAGAAGATGAAGAATTTTATCGGAGGAAAACCGGCGGTGATCGAGATGGAAGATGGAACAGGTACGTCCCCTGATTGAGCTATATGCCCTTGGCATATAGCCAAAAAAAAAAAAGAAAACTAGTGCAGAACCGCTTTAAGAGCAGTTGCTGAATGGTCTTCAGCTTGTTCCTGTGCTCTTAAGGCCTGATCCGCTATACCTGTTATCTGTGTATTATCTGGCTTGCCCTTGGAATCTGCTTCTGCTCTTTTCTTGGCTTTGTTCACTTGATTACTCTGACCCCGGCCTGTTTACTGGACTTATCTTTGCCTGCTAATTCTGTACTGCTTTTCCTGTCTGTTACTGACTTTTGCCTGCCTCTTGGATTTGCTCTGCTTAACGATTTGGTCCCTTACTGCATGATTGTTGCTGAACGCTGACTGTCTCATGGCTCTGCTTTCATCTTCTGCTCTTGTGCCAAGCTGCTCCTGCCTCCTGTTCCAAGGACTGCAACTACCAGCTATACCCACTTACAGAGTGGACCTCATCAGCCAGCACTCCTTGCCCTTACACTTTCTGTTCCCACCTCCAGAAGTGTTGGACAGGAGGTACAAGAGAGGCTTACACAATATTTCAAGTCTTCCCTAGGTACGTGATACTATTCCTCAAGTGAAAAAATAATCCATTAAATCCAATGAAAAATTCTTCTGAATTCAGTAACGAAGGTAGGTGAATTGCATACTTACCAAACCAATCAAAGTATAACTATTTTATAAACCAGTGTCATGTAATGTCCACATTGAACAGCTGCTGAGCTACTCCCTTCCACTCAAGGACGCTGCTCCACTATAAGAAGTCAAACACTTTAATCCAAGGATAGGATCACCAAATTCCACTTTACATGGGAACCAGATTCACCACAATATTGTGAATGCAAAAAGAGTAACCTCAATATTTATTTAAAAAAAAAATATATAAAAACATATGTTCAGATGAATAAAACCTGTCATAGAAAAATCACATTTGTGTCACTGTTCAGCTCAGAAGACAGCAGTGTTTGACGTCAGTGCAACAAGCTCTTACCTACGTGTTTAATTCAATAGAATGTCATCAGGGGCTGCTTGCACTGACAGAAACACATGTATAAAATACCTTACAAGAACATTTCTTTAAATGGAGGGTGGGGAAAACCCATATAACATATATAGTAGAGCATTGTAATACAACATATATCAATATATTACAAGTATAAATGGTGTTAGCTTCAGGGAGTATATCTACCATTATGAATGAGCATTTTTCCTATAATGTAAATACTGTAAGTAAATGATGTAAAGACCCTGCCATTACTACTATAGTATTTTTCTGTTTTCAAAGAAACAACAGCAACCATGTAAATATGGAAAAAATAAGAAGTTTATATACTGCATGATGCTATACATTAATTCCAGTAGCGTTTGACATAATAATGGCAGCAAATATTCCAACATATAAATGCTGGTATTATGAAGGACATATAAATTGATTAACCTTTTAGCGGCAACTGCATCACATTATAAGTATAAAAGAGGTTCATGAATTTAATAACCAATCTTTCAGGTTGCTAGAACAACACCCAAATGACACACAGAGGTTGATTTACTAAAACTGGAGGGTGCAAAATGTGGTGCAGCTGTGCATGATAGCCAATCAGCTTCTAACTTTAGCTTGTTTGGTTAAGCTTTGACAAAAAAAAAAAAAAACCTGAAAGCTGATTGGATTCTATGCAGAGATGCACCGGATTTTGCACTCCCCAGTTTTAGTAAATCAACCCCATAGTATTCTTAACTCAGCCCCAGAAGGATTTGCCCCCTTCCTGACTAGGCCATTTTTTGCGCTTTAACTGACAATTGCATGGTCGTGACATGTTGTACAGAAACAAAATTTATGTCCTTTTTTCCCGACAAACAGAGATTTATTTTGGTGGTATTTGATCACCTGCAGTTTTTATTTTTTTGCGCTATAAACAAAAAAAGAGTGAAAATTTTGTTGAAAAAACACAATATTTTGTACTTTTTGCTATAACAAATATCCAAAAAATGTAAAAAAAAACTGAATTTCTTCATCAGTTTAGGCCAATATGTATTCTTCTACATATTTTTGGTAAAAAATCGCAATAAGCGTATATTGATTGGTTTGCGCAAAAAATATAGTGTCTACAAAATAGGGGATAGATTTATGGCATTTTTATTATTATTTAGTAATGGCGGTGAGCTGCCATTTTTATCGGGACTGCAACATTGCGTCGGAAACATCGGACACTTTTGACACTTTTTTGGGACCAGTGACATTTATACAGCAATCAGAGCTAAAAATAGCCACTGATTACTGTATAAATGTCACTGGTAGGGAAAGGTTTAACACTAGGGGGCGATCAAGGGGTTAACTGTGTTCCCTATGTGTGTTTCTAACTGTGGATGACTAGAGGAGGAGAGAGATTGCTGTTCCTACATAGAAGGAACACACAATCTGTCTCCTCTCCCCTGACAGAACCGGGATTTGTGTGTTTACACACACAGATCCCGGTTATGGCTCTGTCACCAGTGATTGCGGGTGCACGGCGGTCATCGCGACTGCCGGACACACGCATTGGCCCTGGGGACATGCTGAGGGCGCCTGCTACAGTGTCTTAAAGAGTACAGCTATGACGGCTCGTGCATGGGAGCCAACCTGCCGAAGTATAACTGTGGCAGCTGGTCTGGAAGTGGTAAATAAAGAACTTTTTCAAATTGTGTGTTTATTTTGGGAATGAGTAACAAGGGGTACTAATGTAGCTCTGTCACGGGCGATCGCGGGTGCCCAGAAGTAATCGTGCCCACCAGGCACACGCATCGGCTCCGGGGGCACACTGCGGGTGCACGCGTGCCTGATAAAAGCGCTCTAAGGAGCCGATGTACAGCTACTACGGCTTGCCCAGGGGAGCCAACCTGCCACAATAGAACTGCGGCGGCTGATCGGGAAGTGGTTAATGTACAACTTTTGTAATGTGCATGAATATAATCTGTCAAAGGTCATAGCATGATTTACAATGTAATATTATGACAGTCAACATTGTAGCAAGTTGATATTGAAACATAACCTTATGTACATAGTTTTATACACTATAAATACATTTAGTTACTCTATTTATATGTTTTTTCTTAGATATATGTTTATATATGATTTAGTTTTTTTAGTAAATACTGCAATATGAGGTCGCTCTCATTGTTTTATATTTATTTCATGGAGAGTGCATTCCAGATATTGTTATGAATTGGGTTCCCATGTAAACATACTTTGGTGAATTTTCATTTACAATTACCTCGGTGAAGCGATTAACAGAGGTATTTTTCACTGGATGAGTGAATAGTTTGGAGAACAATGGTTTAGCACATTGAATATGAAACTTTTTTGTTTGCTCACACAAAAATCACAAGTTGTTTCAAAACCAACAAGAAGTGGATTTAAAAAAAAAAAAAAAAAGGGTTTTAGTGTGGGCATATTATTTATATAAATTATATACATTGTGCATAAGTAAGTATATGTATATGGTTAACTGTACAAGGTGCAAGTGCATGTTGGAGCATACACTAGAGCTGGGTTATGTAAATACAGGCTATGCATTATATCTACAATGATTGAATTATATCTACAATATCTAAAATTGTTATGCTAATTGTAATGAGAATGGTCTGTCTGGATAGGACACTAGGGGTAGTTTAAGCCTACATGTACACTTTCAATCAATAAATATATGAGCGTAATATACTGTATATTGCATAGCATTATATATTTACTAATTAAAAAAAAAACCTGGGATATCTGTACCTTTACAAAAGTTATATTAGAAGAATGTGAAAGAAACAATGTCTACTATTTAAATAAGCGACTCATGTGGCTAGGTGTTTAATTGCCATAATTCCTATGGTAATGAAACAATTGAGGATTTTTAAGGCAATTGAAAACAAGTAAAGATTTTGAAAAATTATTTTCATAAAAAAAAATTATTTAGACATTATCAATTAATATAAAAAGTAGAAAACATGTGTACATGATTTTACAAAAGTTAAAAACATTGCATGATATAATTGGATTTGATGATCTGGAAGGGGTATTTCCCTACTACTTGCTGAACTACCATCTGTATGAGGTACGGATGGTGATCAGTAGAGGGGATACCCAACGCGTTTTGAAATATGAGTGCAAAAGCAAAATCTTCTTTAGGGATTTATACCACTTCTGAAATACAAAATATTCTCATTTTAAAATTCATGCCTGTAATTTCCACACACAGCATATCTATTTAATAATATCTATTTAATAATATCTATTTAATATGTTACAATTTTGTTACATGAAAACTTACATTCTAAATACATATCTGTATATTATTAGCTGAGGCATTCCTTAAACCGAAGAGGGAAAAAACAAATAGCCGTCACCTTGTACAGGACCACTGGATGTAATCCAAAGAGTATGGCACCAAAAAAAGACAATATGGAGGTGTTCAGACTGCAAGGCCAAAGGATAAAAGAAGAAATAATGAGTCCACTTGGCGATATATACATCAACCAAAACAAGTACTGAGTCCATTCGGATGCAAAGCATCTCCATGGAGAACAAACAACTCAGACCCTTTGCACATAAAAAAGGGGGACTACTTACTGAGAACCACCTTCCAAATTGTATAATGCAAGTATTCCAGTACAACAGCAGTCATCCAAAACATCTGACCTCCTTCCGCCTATACTAGCACAGCTCCGTTGGTTTTCACCTCCCAGAACCGTGTGGAAGAGAGGAATGGCACCAGCTGCAGTCCCCAGTGTCTCCATCTACTGTGCATGCACGCTGTGCTGATGTCACCAGAACAGACTGCAGGTGCGTCATGCGTTGCCGCCGCATCATGTCCGGTCGGTCTCCTGAATGACAACATCCAGAGACCAGACTGGCAGCTATATTGGAGACAAACGCCGCCAACACTTCAATCTCTAGTGATTGTAAATTCCAATACAACTAAGAGAAACAAAGCGGCCCCTTTGTCTGCTGGGTATAAGAGTGGGAGCCTGCAGAAAAAGCATAATCACCTCAGAACAAGCAATGCCTCTGCCATTATATAAACCAATAATCATAGAAAACAAAATATTATATACCAAATTTTTAACCACTATTCACCTGCATGTTTTCCTATCCTTAAAGGTAGAAAACAGTACAGGCAAAAATAGAGGAAAAGGAAAAGGAAAGACAAAAAGAGAAAACCCAAAGGTGTGGCATCTATGTTTGTATCCCACATACAGGGATGCCAGGCATCAATTGCAAGGATGAACTAGGGGGAAAAACATGTCTACTATTTAAGCCACACATTCTATTTTCAGAATGCCTAAATTACACAAAATATTCAGTTATTAAAATAAACACATCAAATGTCTGTGTAGCGCTGGCTCCTGACGGGCAGGCGCTTTTTTTTTTTTTTGCAAAATTAAGTTGCCTGAAGCCACAGTTGGGCTTCAGGCTAATTTCCCTAAATTACTGGTTTCTGTACCAGTGCAGTGGCATTGCACTGGGTTCTCCTTGACCGCAGGGGTCGCTGTCACCACCGGCAAGAGTAGAAACGCAGCTTAGCTGGATGCATTGAATGTCACTTTTTGCTCGGAACCAGCCCAGTGGGAGTGTTTTCCTGCTGTGCCTTCTGGGGGGTGGTATATAAGGTACCGATGCCAGATTGGCTGGGCTTTTTGTTAGCTTCGTCTCTGGGTCCCTCCTGACCCAGACCCCATGGCCCTCCTGGCCTGGGGTGCGGAGCTATGTATCCTGTGTATCAGGGCCGGCTGGCTCGAGGCAGCGCAACTGAGAGGATGGGCCTGAGTGAATCTCGGGACCTATTAATTCAGGGATGGTCCGGTGCCGTCTCATCTGAAAGGAGAGGCCCAGCAACTGAAGGACCCAGGGGAGGACTCTTTCAAGAAAAGATCGTGCACAAGGCTGGTATCTCTGAAGGAGCCTGGAGGCTCAGTTGAAGGACACAATCCCGATCACTATACCTACAGTACCGCCGGTTCAGCTGAAAGAGACTGGTATTGTATGGAAGTATTCTTAAATTCTCAGTGACACTTAAGTTCAAATTCACAAGTCTGTGGCAGAGACTGTGTTAGATACCCCACCGGCTGCTAGGTCCAGTGAGAGGGGCTTATCCAGTGGTGGCTCGATCTAGAGAGTGGAACCATTGCTTTCTTGATCTAAAAGAGATCTTAAAACCACAGTACCAGGTGCCTGAACTCATCCCTAATCCTCTACCCTTTATTGAAAGACTTTGCTTCTCTTTTGAATAAATAATCATAAAAAAGGACTAAGTATTGGAAATTCACATTCTTTGGGCCACTTTCCACGGGATCTCCAAGACGGAGATGCAAGCAGGTGAGGTAATGGTAAGCCCAAATAAAACCAGCAGCTCCTTCGGGGGTTCGTGCTACATCTGTCTACTCTTTAAATCCAGCTGCAGAATATAGAACTTGGAGTTAATTTACTCAAAACAAGAGGCAAAGTTGTTCCTTTACATTTAGCATGTTTTTTTATGCATAGAGCATGTTAAGGCATCTGGTGTAAATCTGTGTTATCACCCTTCACTGCAAAGTTATCTAGTGAAACTCCATTTAATAAACCCAACCAATGAAGTTCTTGACTCATTAAACCCAGGGTTTAATTAACAGTAGTTTACTGAAAGACACCTTACGGGGTCAAATATAACTCACGGTAAAAGCAGACTAAGAATCTTGAAGCCTGCACTTTCATTTCAAGTTTTGCTTCTTGTATACAGCAATTTCACATGCTAGATATTGGCATGAGGTATTGATATTGCTTTACTTAAAATATATGTACTGCAGAAGTTGCATTAAAAACAAACTGTAAACTAGTAGAAGCCTGATGAAAGAGAAAGTTATGGTTTTGCTACACTCATTCAAAGCTCCAGTTAGTCTTGCACATATAAGATATTTCAATCACGTTAAGGCACTAACACAGTCGTTTATTCATACAGCAATAAAGCAGAACTAAACCCAAAGATTTAACTCCCAAAAATAAGCCTGAGTTAGAAATGTTAAATGTTACAATATGCTGCTTAACCCTTTCATCGCTAGAGCCTTTTTTAATTTTTTAGCAAATTATTAAAAAAACAATTTTAGGCCTGAAGATTACTTAAATCCCCCAACAGTTTATATTTTCTAAAAACAGGCACCCTGAAGAATAAAATAGTGGTAGTTCAAATTTTTACACAATATTATCACTGTGATTTCATCAAAAAATACACTAAAGCTAGTTTTAGGGCACACAAACAGAATATATTACCCGATTTTTGGTAAAATATAAAAGACGAATTTGTGTCAAGTAAATACATACCCAACATATCAAGCCTTAAAATAGTGTGCATCCTTGAAATGGCAACAAACTTCAGTACCCTAAATGTTCTATAGGTGCCAATTTAAAAGCCCCTACAGGTGATTAGTTTAATGTTAATGATAAATAATGGGCCTAAAATTATTGCTCTCACTCTGACTTGATGCTTTCATGTGTAGTCATCCCTGAAGCTTGTATTTATCTTTGTATACTTGTATATGTGAGGTTAGGGGGCTAAACTTTTTTTGGGGGAGGAGTTTAAAGTGCTTGAGTGTAAATTTTATTTTTAATTTTTTTTTCACCAAACTTTATTTTTTCATCACATAGGAGATGAAGTCCTCATGTGGACTCGTTCTCACAGCTGCTACGCAAACAATTGGGAATGCCTGGAAAGTATTTACTCTTTCTATTGCTGAGACAAAGTCAACACTTACAGAGGCTAGGTTTCATGAAAAAATAGAGGCTATATAGTACCCCGGGTTCATGCATTTTCTCCCCTCTTATGCCGCGTACACACGAGCGGACTTTCCCGCGGGAATGTCCGCTGGACAATCCGCCCATGTGTGGGCGCCAGGGGACTTTTTCCCGCCAAAAGTCCGGCGGACTAAGTTTTAAGACTTAAAATTGTCCGCTGGACTCGCGAGTCCGGCGGACAATCCCGCGGTCTGTATGCTAGTCCGCGGGAATTTTGGAAATAAACGGACTTGCCGATCATTGGAAAGTCCGTTCATTTAGAACGTGACTTCAGGTAGACGGAGCTAGCGAAGGCAGTGAATGCGGGTGGGGACAAGCAAGCGCCCCCCCCTCCTGAGTCGTACCAGGCCGCGTGCCCTCAACATAAAATATTTTATTGCACTGCTCCGGGGGTCTTCTTCCGCCTTGGGGGGTATTCTCGCTGGACTCCTCCGCTCTCTTCTGCTCTTTTACCTAGATCTTTTACCGAGCGGAGGAGCCCGGCTTTCTTCTTCTTCGTCGCCGCCGTCGTCTGGGGGTCTCGATCAGCCTTCGGGGGTCTTCGGGGGTCTTCCGGGGTCTCTTCTGTTCTTGCCGCTGTCGCCGCTTTCTTCTTCTTCTTCCGATGTTGACTCGTCGCTCTCTCTGGCTGGAATGACAGAGACGCGCTGTGTTGTGACTTATTTAGGGACAAGGAGGCGGGGTCACATGCTCATGTCACATGGTGGCCCCGCCCCCTATGATGTCACAGTCCCAGCATCCTCCGGGACTGTGACATCATAGGGGGCGGG
This sequence comes from Lithobates sylvaticus, assembly GCA_028564925.1. NCBI lineage: Eukaryota > Metazoa > Chordata > Amphibia > Anura > Ranidae > Lithobates > Lithobates sylvaticus. Next base: position 155,113,663 of record CM053027.1, on the reverse strand, counting down.
GTCACCATGTGACATGAGCATGTAATCTCGGTAAAAGAGCAGAAGAGAGCAGAGGAGTCCAGCGAGAAGACCCCCCAAGACGTAAGAAGACCCCTGGAGCAGTGCAATAAAATATTTAAAAAAAATTGTGTGTTTTTTTTATTTACACTTTTACACCTTAGGTGAATGGGTAGGGGTACATCGTACCCCATACTCATTCACATAGGGTGGGGGCCGGGATCTGGGGGCCCCCTTATTAAAGGAGGCTTCCGGATTCCGATAAGCCCCCCGCCCGCAGACCCCGACAACCAACGGCCAGGGTTGTCGGGAAGAGGCCCTTGTCCTCTTCAACATGAGGACAAGGTGCTTTGGGGTGGGGGGGCGCACGGCCCCCCTTTCCCCAGGGCACCCCCCATGTTGAGGGCACGTGGCTTGGTACGGCTCAGGAGGGGGGCGCTCGCTCGTCCCCACCCCTTTCCTGGCCGGCCGGGCTGCGTGCTCCGATAAGGGTCTGAGATGGATTTGGGGGGGACCCCCATGCCTTTTTTTTGGCGTGGGGATTCCCTTTAAATCCATGCCAGGTGACGGGGCTAGCGCGGTGGCATTCACTGCCTTCGCTAGTCCCGTCTACCTACAGTTACGTTCTAAATGAACTGACTTTTCTCCGTGTGTGGGGCAAGTCAGTTAATTTCCAAAAGTCCCGCAGACTTTTTCCCGCGGATTGTCCGCCGGAAAGTGCAGGCGTGTGTGAGCAAGTCCACACACTCGGAAAGTCCGGCGGAGCTCCGCTGGAAAGTCAGGCGGTTTGTCCGCTGGACTAGGTCTGGCGGACAATCCCACCGGAAAGTCAGAGCGTGTGTACGGGGCATTACTTTATTATGAATCTCTTAAGCCTCTAGGCATAAGAGCTTTACCTATTTGGTCCCCCCCTTAATCCATGTCCTTTCTTCCCCCTTAATCTGTGGTCCTAAACCCCCCCCCCCCCTTCAAAAAAAACAGCAAGAGGGTCCTAGCAACTAAACAGCAACTGAAGTTGTTGTTGAAACATAAAAAAAGGTAGTCATATAAAAGACTTTTGGATCTATGCTCTGAGAACACACTAATATGTAGCCTACCGCACTATAATTCACAGTAATGTAGTATAATGCAGCACAATGAACATGGGGAGAGGGGAGATAAATATTTTGCAATCTTCCACAGTGTAATTAACTATAATGTAGCACAATAACTGTTTTTAGCACTGTTCAGCACTCTACAGTATAGCAGCAACTGTCCCTCCCTGCAACCAGCTTTCCCTATCTACTTCAAGTCTCCGACACACATTGACTGTGTAAAGCACTATAGAGTGCATTGCATAGGCAGAACTACTGTATCTTTTCCTGCAAACATAGAGGACCAAAAGTGAATTTTTGGCAATTGGTTGCTTTAGCAGCAAATGGCAACAATAGTCTGCTAGTTCCCTGAACTGCTAAAAACTTGGATTTGAACACGTCACTATCACCCATAGATCAAGGGCACCTTCATCCCAGAAATATAATTTTAAGAAATAGCAAAGGAAAGGGATTTTAATGGTGCCAAAACAACTCAAATATTAATAGAAATATATTCTTTATTTCATTTCATATTTAAAACTTTTTTGGGGGCATACAATTGCTCACCCAGTAGAACATCATTTAAAAAGATTATGACATATATAACACATATATATATACAAATACTGTGCTATTCAAGAATGCTTGTTGCTCGACATGTTTTTCGCTGTACTGCTTCTTCAGGAGCTGTAAAGCATATATTGTATAGCTATAAAAATAGATACAATCAGACAATTTGCATAATTTACAAACAAATGTTGCCAAGATTGTGGCCACACAGGGATATACCTCACATACACTTATTTAATACAGAAAAAAGAAAAAGACTAAAGAAAAAAAAAAACAGATGATGTTAATCCAGATGATTGTCTGAACACAGCATGGGAGGACATACAATAGAAAAACACTTACCATCTATGTACATTTCAAATATTCAAGATAAACACTGCAGAATATCCTTTGGTGGATAAGGAAACAGGAAAAAGGAGAAGCAACATTAATGGCGGTAGGGACCGCAGGCTAAGCCTACAAGAGTACGTATTCCCTTTAAAATATATAGAAACTATTTGGATGTAACATATCTGAATAAAAGATCTGAATAGCAAGAAATGCCAGCAACACAATTGCTTCTTCTTACAAATCCTTATTTGGCACTAACAGCAGTGTTACATCAATACATTTCAGCCAGAGCCTAAAGATCTGAATATATGCTGAAATCAATAAAAGTGAGTCCAAAAAGGGGTCCACAAATACCTAGAATTGATGTCCAACACTCCTACAGTCATCCAAAGCTGGTGAATGGAAGGACATATCGCAGTCCAAAAATATCCATCCAAATCAGATAAAAAAGTAGTCATCTTATATTACCAATTGGTAACCAAGAGCCCGCCTACATGATCCTTTGTTCCACAAGGGTCATCTAGGGGGTACATAAACACCAAAGACATCAAGATATGAAAGACAGTGCCGTGTACTGTATACTATGTGATAGACTTTCCAACAAAGTATATAAATCCCACATGAGGTTTAACTGTTAGATAACAAAATGGTGCTCACAACGTCCCCAGTTTTCTTGCAGACACAGTGGCAACAGCCAGCGGCTCTGCCTTTTATGCTTACCCTGATCAGCCAGCATCTGACGTCACTGGTGGGTCGTTGACATGCTGTAGTCCCTGCACATGTGTGAACATTGCCAAACAGCGATGTCACACGCAAGCTCCGCAAGCCCATTTCCACCATCTTTGAAAAGCCATCCATAAAGGATGGACATATCTTAGATGAGGAAAGCCAGTGGTTCCCAAGGTGGCTACAAAGAGGAGGGGAAAGGGCAAGAACAATTCCCACATCCAAACCACTCTCAATATAGGGCCCCAGGAAGGACTGGCTGTGCCGGCACAATGGGCACTCGTACCCACCTCTGGCAGGGATCAGAGCACACCACAACGGTGCCACATCCATCCTGCAAGGGGAAATACCCTGCACAATTGCCAATCCTCCAAATGGTGACAACTCCAAAAACTTATAATGAAATATGTTAATAATAAGTATGCTAATAATAAAACTAATAAGAGCAATAATGCTCTTGGTTACAAATTTGTGATATATGATGACTACTTTTTGATCTCATTTGGATGGATATTCTTGGACTACGATATTTCCTCCCATTCAAAGCTTTGGATGAATGTAGAAGTGTTGGACATCAGTTCTAGGTATTTGTGGGCCCCTTTTTGGACTCACCTTTATTGATTTCAGCATATATTCTGATCTTTTATTCATATATTTTCTCTCCAAATCTTTTCTTTATATTTTATAGGAACCTGTAATCTTGTATGTTTACCCTGCGGTCCCTACCGCCATTAGTGGTGCTTTTCCTTTTTCCTTATCCACCATAGGATATTCAGCAGTGTTTATCTTGAATATTTGAAATATACATGTGTATTATTTATGTCATTATCTTTTTAAATGATGTTCTACTGGGTGAGCAATTGTATGCTCCCAAAAAAGTTTTAAATATGAAATGAAATAAAGAATATATTTTTTTATACATTTTTGAGTTGTTTTAGCACATTAAAAAAACATTCCTTTGTTAATTCTAAAAATGCTAAAAACTTGGGTTTGGACCAAACTCATGTTCAATGCAAACCCAAAGCTCATTTCTAGTTATAACTCCTTCTCAACACATATTTTTAAATTATAAGGAACTCAGCGGGTGGGGTACCTTTATGAATACTTGTTGTACTTATTTTGTACTACCTGCTTTATTCCACATGCTCAGTCTAAAAGAAACTGTTAAAGGTAAACAAATAACGTTTCTAGGATAACATGTATATATGTATGCTTATGTAAATATAAATTAACCGTGCAAATAATTTTAAATAGCAAATAATTTTATTTTATTTATTTATTCTCATTTTAAATAGCTGTCAATCCAAGCGCCGTGTACGTCAGAGACTTCTAAACAGACAGACTGTCTGCAGCCAATGGCGCAGCAGTCCGTCTCCTTTTGCCCACTCAAATCAGCTGTGAGGGCCCAGTTTGGCGCCCTTCCACAGCTGATTCCTCTCACTCTGCCTACTATAACAAGCCTGAACCGCCAGCACTGAGCATGCTGTCGGTTCTGGGCATTATGTGAGGATCTCCCCTCTTTCACAGGTAACTTCTACCATTCCTACTTTATTACTTTTTCTCAAAACATTTATGATTATGGGCAGCAATGCGCCTCATACTCATTTGCTCTCTTTTCTATATTTTATATATCCATAGCATATCTACTCCATTGGCCAAAGGCATTTAAGACACAGGCTCACCCCCTGTCTCTTTCAGAAGTCTTGCAGCAAAGGAGGCTCCCCAGTTCGCCGCCATTCATGTAATGTTTCACATGCTTACCCTTTGTTATACCACAGCATATTTCAGCATACCTCAATCTTTCAGCCTATGTATGGCTTTGATGTCCATTATACACACAAGGGGCTGTTTCTTGCATGTGAGTACCACACCAACCATATACTGTCTGATTGTTCAATGCTTTGGCGTTTAAACATATTGTTTTGAATACTGTACTTACTCTCCATTGTACTAATACCAATTTGTTCATACCACTAGATGTGATTGAAACATGTCAGCGTTATCCTAGATTTCACATGTATACAAGTCTGTAACTTTTATGTATATGGCATATTGTACACCCATTTTTGGCTTTGTCAACATTGTATGCTTTTTTGATATTCCCTTACTGTTATCTATGATCATATCCATATATGGGTATTATTTCAATAATATTTTTGTATTGCATATACCTGTCTGAGTCTATCAGTTATAAAAACATCCCCTAGGGGTACTGGCCGTGTCATGCACACTAGGCCTTTATTTTCTTTTTCACAATAATTGGGATGTGATAGACCAGCCTCACACACACACTGTCATTCCATGCCCAGCTTCTCTCTCTTATGTTAGAAAAAAAGGCCAAGGATAAATCCAAGGAACAAGCTCACTTACCGACCAGCCCGCAGACAACTGAATTAACCTGTATAACAGTATGCATTAAAAACAGGAGTTTAGTCTGCACACATTTGCAAATACATGCATAAGCTGCAGAGCCCTGCAAAGGCACCCTGGTATCTGTAGTTCTATTACTAGCTTATGAGTGACTCCACAATGGAAGCACATGCATTCTGATGGATAGTTGGAGGGCAGATGGACTGAAGGGAGCCCACCCCTTCTTAAAGGTACAGGGGCACACTGAGCACCCAGCAGACTAAACCCCTGTTTTTAACGTATACTGTTAGACAGGTTAGTTTTGTTGTCCGCGGGCTGGTCAGTAAGTGAGCTTGGAGTTTTCCTAGGATTTATCCTTGGCCTTTTTTTTCTAACAAATGTTGCCTTCCAATGCTGTTTGCTGCAATGGCCAGTTATAGGTGGGGGCAGTGGCTTTCTTTGGTTGTCCGCGGGCTGGTCGATATTTTCACTAGATGCAGACAGACATCAAATGCCCTTATAAACTAGGCTGTATTCTGCCTGGGCTGCAAGTGCTCTTCTGGTGGGGAGGAATCTCAGGAAAGCAATTAAGATCAATGGCAGGAGGGCCAGAAAGCATAATGCAATGTTTAGTCAGCGACAGCATGGTTTGAATCTATAGAAAGAGAATGAGGGAGTATGTATGGAATTATTTGACTCAATACTTATAATAATAATAATAATAATAATAATAATATATATATAACTAGAAAAGATACAATTTCTGGGGAAATTGTGTGACGTGTTCTTGCCTCTACCTACTGGAGTGGGCGGAGTAACTGATTGAAGTGGCTTGAGTAACTAAACATATTTATTTTTTTCAAAAATGATTATTTTTTTAATTGATTTTTTTTGATTTTTATTTAATTATTTTAAAAAAAAAATATTTTCAAAAATTATTTTTTTTTCAAAAAATGTTTTTTTTTTCAAAAATTATTTTTTTTTCCAAAAAGATTATTTTTTTTAAATTTCCTCATTTTCATTTTTTTCTAAAATGATTGATTTTTTTTTTTATAAAAAAAAAAAATTTAATTTTTTTTTGAGTTATTATTTTTTTTTTTAAATGATATTTTTTTCAAAAAATATTTTTTTTCCCAAAAATATATTTTTTTTCAAAAAAGATTTTTTTTTTCAAAAAAGATTTTTTTTTTTTTTCAAATTTCCTAATTTTCATTTTTTTTTCTAAAATTATTTTATTTTTTATTTTTTTATTATTATTTTTTTTTAAATTATTTTTTTTTTTCAAAAATGTTTTTTTTTTAATGATTTTTTTTAATTATTATTTTTTTTTAAATGATATTTTTTTTCTAAAATATTTTTTTTTTCAAAAAAGAATTTTTTTTTTTAAATTTCCTAATTTCATATTTTTTTCTAAAATTATTATTATTTTTTTTTTTTTTATTATTATTTTTTTTTAATTTTTTCTTTTCAAATTTCATAATTCCCCTCAGAGCTGTGTGGGACTAGTTATAATTCCCCTCAGAGTTGTGTAGGACTACCTATAATCCCCCTCAGAGCTGTGTTGGACTACCTATAATTCCCCTCAGAGCTGTGTGGGACTACCTATAATTCTCCTCAGAGCTGTGTGGGACTACCTATAACCCCCCTCAGAGCTGTGTGGGACTACCTATAATCCCCCTCAGCTGTGGGGGACTACCTATAATTCCCCTCAGAGATGTGTGGGACTACCTATAATTCCACTCAGAGCTGTGTGGGACTACCTATAATCCCCCTCAGAGATGTGTGGGACTACCTATAATCCCCTCAGAGCTGTGTGGGAGGAGCTATAATTCCCCTCAGAGCTTTTGTCACCTCCCACTCTAGTTTTGAACATTTCTCCATTCATTCCTATGGGACAAATTTCGCCGCAAAAATGACGATATTTCGTGAACCATTCGGAAAAACGTTCCACAAAGTAATAGCACACCATTCGGGAACAATCCGCACGTTTTGGTATATATTCGGTATATGTAGCATAAAAACTGTGGGAGGAGTTAGCGTGCAAAATTTGGCTATAAGAATAATAATAATAATAACTAGAAAATCTACAATTTCTGGGGAAATTGTGTGACGTGTTCTTGCCTCCACCTACTGGAGTGGGCGGAGTAACTGGGTGGAGTGGCTTGAGTAACTAAACTTTTTATTTATTTTTTCAAAAAATGATTATTTTTTTAATGATTTTATTTTTCAAATTTCCTAATTTTCCTTTTTTTTCTAAAATGATTGTTTTTTTTTTTTGTAAAATTATTTTTTTTTTCCAAGAATGACATTTTTTATTTTTTTTCAAAAAAATTTTATTTTTTCTAAAAAATTTTTTTTTAATGAATTTTTTTTAATTATTTTTTTTAAAATATTTTTTTTCTAAAATTATTTTTTTTACTTTTTTTATTATTATTATTTTTTTTTTAATTATTATTTTTTTTTTTTTAATTTCATAATTCCCCTCAGAGCTGTTTGGGACTACCTATAATTCCCCTCAGCTGTGTGGGACTACCTATAATCCCCCTCAGAGCTGTGTTTTTTATGATTTTTTTTTCCAAAAAATGTTTTTTCTAAAATGATTGATTTTTTTTTTTAAATATTTTTTTTTTCAAGAATGACATTTTTTTCCAAAATTATATTTTTTTTTAATGATTGATTTTTCTAAAAAAATTTTTTTCAAAATATTATTTATTTTTTCAAAATATATTTTTTTTTTTCAAATTTCCTAATTTTCATTTTTTTTCTAAAATTATTATTATTATTATTTATTTTTTTAAAATTTCATAATTCCCCTCAAAGCTGTGTGGGACTACCTATAATTCCCCTCAGCTGTGTGGGACTACCTATAATCCCCTCAGAGCTGTGTTTTTTTTTAATGATTTTTTTTTTCCAAAAAATATTTTTTCTAAAATTATTGATTTTTTTTATAAAATTATTGATTTTTTTTTATAACATTTTTTTTTCAAGAATGACATTTTTTTCCAAAATTATTTTTTTTTAAATGATTTTTTTCCCCCAATTTTTTTTAATGATTTTTTTTAATTATTATTTTTTTTTAAAATGACTTTTTACCAAAAATATTTTTTTCTAAAAATGATTTTTTTTCAAAATATATATTTTTTTTCAAAATATATATTTTTTTTCAAAATATATATTTTTTTTTCAAAATATATTTTTTTTTTTCTAAATATATTTTTTTTTCAAAAAATTTTTGTTTTTAAATTTCCTATTTTTCATTTTTTTTTCAAATTTCCTAATTTTCATATTTTTTTCAAATTTCATAATTTCCTTTTTTTTCTAAAATTATTATTATTATTATTATTTTTTCAAATTTCATAATTCCCCTCAAAGCTGTGTGGGACTACCTATAATTCACCTCAGAGCTGTGTGGGAGAAGCTATAATTCCCCTCAGATCTGTGTGGGACTACCTATAATTCCCCTCAGAGCTGTGTGGGACTACCTATAATCCCCCTCAGAGCTGTGTGGGACTACCTATAACCCCCCTCAGCTGTGTGGGACTACCTATAACCCCCTCAGCTGTGTGGGAGGAGCTAAAATTCCCCTCCCACTCTAGTTTTGAACATTTCTCCATTCATTCCTATGGGACAAATTTCGCCGCAAAAATGACGATATTTCGTGAAACGTTCGGCGAAACGTTCCACAAAGTAATAGCACACCATTCGGGAACAATCCGCACGTTTTGGTATATATTCGGTATATGTAGCGTAAAAGCTGTGGGAGGAGTTAGGGTGGTAAATTTGGCTATAATAATAATAATAATAACTAGAAAAAATACAATTTCTGGGGAAATTGTGTGAAATGTTCTTGCCTCCACCTACTGGAGTGGGCGGAGAAACTGGGTGGAGTGGCTTTTTTAACTAAACATTTTTATTTTTTTCAAAATAATTAATTTTTTTTTAATTATTTTTTAAATTTTTTTAATTTTTATTTTTTTTCTAAATAAATTTTTGTTTTTTTTTCAAATTTTCCACTTTTTTTTTCTGTCATTTTTTTTCTAAAAAATTTATTTTTAAAATTTTTTTTTTTTATTATTTTTTTTTAATTATTTTATTTTTTTTTAAATTATTTTTTTTCTAAAAATGTTTAATTTTTTTTTTTTCAAATTTTTTATTTTTATTTTTTTTATTTTATTTTTTTTTTAATTATTTTTTTTTTAAAATTTTTTTTTTTTCTAAAATTTTTTTATTTTTTTAATTTTCATTTTTTTTATTATTTTATTTTTTTTTTTTTAATTATTTTTTTTTAATTTTTTTTTTTTTTCAAATTTCATAATTCCCCTCAGAGCTGTGTGGGACTAACTATAATCCCCCTCAGAGCTGTGTGGGACTACCTATAATCGCCCTCAGAGCTGTGTGGGACTACCTATAATCGCCCTCAGAGCTGTGTGGGACTACCTATAATCCACCTCAGATGTGTGGGACTACCTATAATCCCCCTCAGAGCTGTGTGGGACTACCTACAATCCCCCTCAGAGCTGTGTGGGACTACCTATAATCCCAGTCAGAGCTGTGTGGAACTACCTATAATCCCCCTCAGAGCTGTGTGGGACTACCTATAATTCCCCTCAGAGCTGTGTGGGACTACCTATAATTCCCCTCAGCTGTGTGGGACTACCTATAATTCCCCTCAGAGCTGTGTGGGACTACCTATAATTCCCCTCAGCTGTGTGGGACTACCTATAATTCCCCTCTGAGCTTTTGTCACCTCCCACTCTAGTTTTGATCATTTCTCCATTCATTCCTATGGGACAAATTTCGCCGCAAAAATGACGATATTTCGTAAACCATTCGGCGAAACGACGAAGACTACCTATAATTGCCCTCAGAGCTATGTGGGAGGAGCTATAATTCCCCTCAGAGCTTTTGTCACCTCCCACTAGTTTTGAACATTTCTCCATTCATTCCTATGGGACAAATTTCGCCGCAAAAATGACGATATTTCGTGAACCATTCGGAAAAACGTTCCACAAAGTAATAGCACACCATTCGGGAACAATCCGCACGTTTTGGTATATATTCGGTATATGTAGCATAAAAACTGTGGGAGGAGTTAGCGTGCAAAATTTGGCTATAATAAGAATAATAATAATAATAACTAGAAAAGATACAATTTCTGGGGAAATTGTGTGACGTGTTCTTGCCTCCACCTACTGGAGTGGGCGGAGTAACTGGGTGAAGTGGCTTGAGTAACTAAACGTATTTATTTTTTTCAAAAATGATTATTTTTTTAATGATTTTTTTTAAATGACTGTTTTTGATTTTTATTTAATTATTTAAAAAAAAAAATATTTTCAAAATTTATTTTTTTTTTCAAAAATTTTTTTTTTTTTCAAAATTTATTTTTTTTTTGAAAAATTATTTTTTTTTGAAAAAAAAGATTATTTTTTTAAAAATTTCCTCATTTTCATTTTTTTCTAAAATGATTGATTTTTTTTATATATAAAAAAAAAATTATTTTTTTTTTGTTATTATTATTTTTTTTAAATGATATTTTTTTCAAAAAATATTTTTTTTCCCAAAAAGATTTTTTTTTCAAAAAAGATTTTTTTTTTTCAAATTTCCTAATTTTAATTTTTTTTTCTAAAATTATTTTTTTTTTTTTTTATAAATTTTTTTCAAAAATGTTTTTTTTTTTTTTTTTAATGATTTTTTTTAATTATTATTTTTTTTTTAAATGATATTTTTTTTATAAAATAATTTTTTTTTCAAAAAAGAATTTTTTTTTTTACATTTCCTAATTTTAATTTTTTTTTCTAAAATTATTTTTTTTTTTTTTTATAAATTTTTTTCAAAAATGTTTTTTTTTTTTTTTTAATGATTTTTTTTTAATTATTATTTTTTTTTTAAATGATATTTTTTTTCTAAAATAATTTTTTTTTTTCAAAAAAGAATTTTTTTTTTTTTTACATTTCCTAATTTTCATTTTTTTTTTCTAAAATTATTTATTTTATTTTTTTTTATTATTATTTTATTTTTCTTTTCAAATTTCATAATTCCCCTCAGAGCTGTGTGGGACTAGTTATAATTCCCTTCAGAGTTCTGTAGGACTACCTATAATCCCCCTCAGAGCTGTGTTGGACTACATATAATTCCCCTCAGAGCTGTGTGGGACTACCTATAATCCCCCTCAGAGCTGTGTGGGACTACCTATAATCCCCCTCAGAGCTGTGTGGGACTACCTATAATCCCCCTCAGAGCTGTGTGGGACTACCTATAATCCCCCTCAGAGCTGTGTGGGACTACCTATAATCCCCCTCAGAGCTGTGTGGGACTACCTATAATCCCCCTCAGAGCTGTGTGGGACTACCTATAATCCCCCTCAGAGCTGTGTGGGACTACCTATAATCCCCCTCAGAGCTGTGTGGGACTACCTATAATCCCCCTCAGAGCTGTGTGGGACTACCTATAATCCCCCTCAGAGCTGTGTGGGACTACCTATAATCCCCCTCAGAGCTGTGTGGGACTACCTATAATCCCCCTCAGAGCTGTGTGGGACTACCTATAATCCCCCTCAGAGCTGTGTGGGACTACCTATAATCCCCCTCAGAGCTGTGTGGGACTACCTATAATCCCCCTCAGAGCTGTGTGGGACTACCTATAATCCCCCTCAGAGCTGTGTGGGACTACCTATAACCCCCCTCAGCTGTGTGGGACTACCTATAACCCCCCTCAAAGCTGTGTGGGAGGAGCTAAAATTCCCCTCAGAGCTTTTGTCACCTCCCACTCTAGTTTTGAACATTTCTCCATTCATTCCTATGGGACAAATTTCGCCGCAAAAATGACGATATTTCGTGAAACGTTCGGCGAAACGTTCCACAAAGTAATAGCACACCATTCGGGAACAATCCGCACGTTTTGGTATATATTCGGTATATGTAGCGTAAAAACTGTGGGAGGAGTTAGCGTGCAAAATTTGGCTATAAGAATAATAATAATAACTAGAAAAGATACAATTTCTGGGGAAATTGTGTGACGTGTTCTTGCCTCCACCTACTGGAGTGGGCGGAGTAACTGGGTGAAGTGGCTTGAGTAACTAAACATATTTATTTTTTTAATGATTTTTTTTAAATGATTTTTTTTTTATTTTTATTTAATTATTTAAAAAAAAAAATATTTTCAAAAATTATTTTTTTTTTAAATGATATTTTTTTCAAAAAATATTTTTTTTCCCAAAAATATATTTTTGGGAAAAATATAGATTTTTTTTTCAAAAAAGATTTTTTTTTTCAAATTTCCTAATTTTCATTTTTTTTTCTAAAATTATTTTATTTTTTATTTTTTTATTATTATTTTTTTTTAATTATTTTTTTTTCAAAAATGTTTTTTTTTTAATGATTTTTTTTAATTATTATTTTTTTTTTAAATGATATTTTTTTTCTAAAATAATTTTTTTTTCAAAAAAGAATTATTTTTTTTAAATTTCCTAATTTCATATTTTTTTTCTAAAATTATTTTTATTTTTTTTTTTTTATTATTATTTTTTTTTAATTTTTTCTTTTCAAATTTCATAATTCCCCTCAGAGCTGTGTGGGACTAGTTATAATTCCCCTCAGAGTTGTGTAGGACTACCTATAATCCCCCTCAGAGCTGTGTTGGACTACCTATAATTCCCCTCAGAGCTGTGTGGGACTACCTATAATTCTCCTCAGAGCTGAAAAAATACAATTTCTGGGGAAATTGTGTGACGTGTTCTTGCCTCCACCTACTGGAGTGGGCGGAGAAACTGGGTGGAGTGGCTTGAGTAACTAAACATTTATTTATTTTTTTCAAAAATATTTTTTTTTTGAATGTTTTTTTTTAAATGATTTTTTAGATTTTTATTCAATTTTATCTAAAAAAAAATTTTCAAAATTTTTTTTTTTTCAAAATTTTTTTTTTTCACATTTTTTTTTCAAATTTCCTAATTTTCATTTTTTTTCTAAAATGATTGATTTTTTTTTATATAAATTTTTTTTTTTCAAAAATAATTTTTTTTTTTCAAAAATAATTTTTTTTTTCAAAAATAATTTTTTTTTTCAAAAATAATTTTTTTTTTTCAAAAATAATTTTTTTTTTTCAAAAATAATTTTTTTTTTCAAAAATAATTTTTTTTTTCAAAATAAATTTTTTTAATGATTTTTTTTAATTATTATTATTTTTTTTAAATGATTTTTTTTTCTAAAAATGTTTTTTTTTTTTCTTCAAATTTCCTAAATTTTCATTTTTTTTCTAAAATGATTGATTTTTTTTTTTTATAAAAAATATTTTTTTCAAAAATTATTTTTTTTTAATGATTTTTTTTAATTATTATTATTTTTTTTTTAAATTATATATTTTTTCTAAAATGATTTTTTTTTTTCAAAAAATAATTTTTTTTAATGATTTTTTTTTTCAAAAATTATTTTTTTTAAATGATTTTTTTTTTCTAAAAATGTTTTTTTCTTCAAATTTCCTAAATTTTCATTTTTTTTCTAAAATGATTGATTTTTTTTTTTTTTTTATAAAAAATATTTTTTTCAAAAATTATTTTTTTTAATGATTTTTTTTTAATTATTATTATTTTTTTTTTAAATTATATATTTTTTCTAAAATGATTTTTTTTTTCAAAAAATATTTTTTTTCAAATTTCCTAATTTTCATTTTTTTTTCAAAAATTATTATTTTTTTTTTTTTTTATTATTATTATTTTTTTTTTATTTTTTTTTTAAAATTTCATAATTCCCCTCAGAGCTGTGTGGGACTAACTATAATCCCCCTCAGAGCTGTGTGGGACTACCTATAATCGCCCTCAGAGCTGTGTGGGACTACCTATAATCGCCCTCAGAGCTGTGTGGGACTACCTATAATCCACCTCAGATGTGTGGGACCACCTATAATCCCCCTCAGAGCTGTGTGAGACTACCTATAATCACCCTCAGACCTGTGTGAGACTACCTATAATCCCCCTCAGACCTGTGTGAGACTACCTATAATCCCCCTCAGACCTGTGTGGGACTACCTATAATCCCCCTCAGCTGTGTGGGACTACCTATAATTCCCCTCAGAGCTGTGTGAGACTACCTATAATTCCCCTCAGAGCTGTGTGAGACTACCTATAATCCCAGTCAGAGCTGTGTGGGACTACCTATAATCCCCCTCAGAGCTGTGTGAGACTACCTATAATTCCCCTCAGAGCTTTGTGGGAGGAGCTATAATTCCCCTCAGAGCTGTGTGGGACTACCTATAATTCCCCTCAGAGCTGTGTGGGACTACCTATAATTCCCCTCAGAGCTGTGTAAGACTACCTATAATCCCCCTCAGAGCTGTGTGGGACTACCTATAATTCCCCTCAGAGCTGTGTGGGACTACCTATAATTCCCCTCAGCTGTGTGGGACTACCTATAATCCCCTCTGAGCTTTTGTCACCTCCCACTCTAGTTTTGATCATTTCTCCATTCATTCCTATGGGACAAATTTCGCCGCAAAAATGACGATATTTCGTAAACCATTCGGCGAAACGACGAAGACTACCTATAATCCCCCTCAGAGCTGTGTGGGACTACCTATAATTCCCCTCAGAGCTGTGTGGGACTACCTATAATCCCCCTCAGAGCTGTGTGGGACTACCTATAATTCCCCTCAGCTGTGTGGGACTACCTATAATTCCCCTCTGAGCTTTTGTCACCTCCCACTCTAGTTTTGATCATTTCTCCATTCATTCCTATGGGACAAATTTTGCCGCAAAAATGACGATATTTCGTAAACCATTCGGCGAAACGACGAAGACTACCTATAATTGCCCTCAGAGCTATGTGGGAGGAGCTATAATTCCCCTCAGAGCTTTTGTCACCTCCCACTAGTTTTGAACATTTCTCCATTCATTCCTATGGGACAAATTTCACCGCAAAAATGACGATATTTCGTGAACCATTCGGAAAAACGTTCCACAAAGTAATAGCACACCATTCGGGAACAATCCGCACGTTTTGGTATATATTCGGTATATGTAGCATAAAAACTGTGGGAGGAGTTAGCGTGCAAAATTTGGCTATAAGAATAATAATAATAATAATAATAATAATAATAATAATATATATGTGAGATAACAATAAGTGATCTTGCTATGCAAGAACACTTAATAATATATATGTGAGATAACAATAAGTGATCTTGCTATGCAAGAACACTTAATAATATATATGTGAGATAACAATAAGTGATCTTGCTATGCAAGAACACTTAATAATAATAATAATATATATGTGAGATAACAATAAGTGATCTTGCTATGCAAGAACACTTAATAATAATATATATGTGAGATAACAATAAGTGATCTTGCTATGCAAGAACACTTAATAATAATAATAATAATATATATGTGAGATAACAATAAGTGATCTTGCTATGCAAGAACACTTAATAATAATAATAATAATAATATATATGTGAGATAACAATAAGTGATCTTGCTATGCAAGAACACTTAATAATACAAGCACATCTTTTAAGCGTTCATGTGAACATAGCCCTTAACACAATAAACATTATTTTTTTATTTTTTTTGGTGAAAAATGTTGTATTTATTAAAACAAATTACTGCATGTAAAAATACTTTTGGTATCCAAAAACAGATCCAGTTAACACATAAACTGAAATAAAACTGCAAAATGAAGACAGTGGTTTCAGTTATCCTTGGACATGAAATAATTAAACTGAACAAGCAGTTGTCATATTATTTATTGTTTTTAGACTTCATCCCTACTAAAAATGTTTTTTAGTTTTTTTCATTTTGCAGTTATTGTAAAATTCCATTTACTTGAGTAATGTTCATCTTATTCACTGAGCTGTCACATTATGACTGACTGTTACATACTAATCTCATACGTTTTAATTGCTATAGACAGATGAAAGCCAAGCATGTTAGATAAGGGGTTATTCAAAGACTAATCTGTTTCCTTTGGCTGCTTCTTACATTGCCTGGATAGTCTAAATTTGTTCTAAATTAAGTTGACTTTGTAGCACTGAGCCAATCACAGAGGGCATCTTTCAGGCAAAATGGTAGCATCTGATAAAATGCCTTTGGCTGGAAAATTTCAATGTCACTGCAAATTTACTATAATGATTTACAAACAAGTTATGGGTAAGCAACATCGACATATGAACAAGGAAAAAAACAAAACGGAATGAACCAGAAATATTAGCCTTTCTGAAGCATGAACAACTTTTTTTTAAATAGTTTTCCAATATTGTGCAGATTTAAGAATTTTTAGGTGGCTTGGAGTATTCTGTCTTTATGCTTAAAACACATACAGCTGTTTTGCTTTTCATCTAGAGTACAGTGGTGTTATTTGTCATAATTTAAGATTCTGTATAAATTGATACTATGCATTTTGTGCTCGGTTTTCTAGATGAGTTGTCTGCTCACTGAATGATAGTAAATAATGTGAACCTGTGTTCACTTTGAATAATTAATGATGTGTGAGGAAAATGTTAAAAAATTCTGGATTTTTGCTAGCATGTGATTAGTTAATTAAAATGAAAGCAGCCTCATTTTATCTACATAGTTCAGTGAAAATTCAGCCTCTATTTCTTCAATTAATCCACCCGACTATGTCCGAGTAGGACCCTTGTTTTACCAATGCACATTGCTCAATTCAGCCATCAGGAGAGAAAGAAGTCCTGTGTAAGCTATGGGCCACTGCAGTGACTTTACACAGGGCTAGAGACTCCCCATGTGGGAGCAATGATTGGCCCAGCACCATTAATTGGAGCGAGTTACATGCTCTGTAATACTCAAAAGTATCATGTATTTCATTTAGTTCCTGAAACTGAAAAGTGAGACAGGGAGGTCAAAGGAAAGGTAAGCGTAAGCTGCTGGGAATGGGCAAATAAAGCAAATCTGTTGCTTTGCCTTGCCCTGAATGGGCAAAGCATAAATTTGTTTAAAACCCACCTCCAAACAAAAACAAAAGACATCATGAAAAGGTAAGTATAAAAAAAGCAGAACTGTTAAAATCTTTCCAAAGCAAAGTAAATAGATTTATCTGGGGAGGTTCAGGCCACAGGCTAGCCCCCCAAAAAAACTATTCTAGCCTAGGACAAGGGGAGGGCTGGGCCTACCCTGCCTTTTTTGGTATATTCAAGCAGCAAGAATACTGTATATACTCAAGTATAAGCCGACCCAAATATAAGCCAAGGCACCTAATTTTACCACAAAAAACTGGGAAAACGTATTGACTCGAGTATAAGCCTAGGGTGAGAAATGCACAGCTACTGGAAAAGAGGGTCAACAATGCCCATTTGCAGCCTCACTGTGCCCATTTGCAGCCATAGGTGTCCTGAACTTCAAACTTCGTAGTTAAGGGTTCCTAAATTCCAGGCCTCTGGTCCCAAAGGGTCCCGAAATGACATTACTGCAGATGGACACAGTTGACCGACTTTGGGGCCCCGTATCTCGGGGCCACTTGGTGTTAGGAACTCCAAATTTGGTGTGCAAACCCAGTTGAACTAGCACTACAAAACATCTAATGTTCCTAGTTCCTAGCTCCAAGTGGCCCCAAGATACGGGCCCCAAAGTCGGTTCAGAAAATGTTAAGCACTTTTCTGCAGCAGAGAATGACATTTTACGAACCGACTTTGGGGCCCCCGTATCTTGGGGCCAATTGGTGCTAGGAACTCCATTGGATGTGTTGTAGTGCTAGTTCAACTGGGTTTGCACACCACATTTGGGGCTCCTAGCACCAAGTGGCTCTGAGATACGGGGCCCCAAATTCGGGTTGGAAAATGTAATTTTCTGCTGCAAAAAAGTGCTTGACTCCAGTATAAGCCGAGGGGTGCATTTTCAGCACAAAAAAATGTGCTGAAAAACTCGGCTTATACTCGAGTATATACGGTAGTTCAATTATCTACCATTTACTCTAAACTTAAAAAAACGGACTGGGTTCAAATAAAGACAGGCAGTCCCCGCCTATACCTTAGACTATCTATTATGGGTCCCCTCCAGAGATCGCCCACCAATACTATCACCCATCCTATCACAAACCTTGACTCTCTGGGACAAAATGAGATCCGAGACCTCACTGACCTCAGAGCACCGGCCACTTGCACAAATTTTTCACAATCCAGACTTTACCCCTGGTCTAGACATTAAATCTTTTTTAATGGGGGCTGGACAAGGGGTTTTATCGAATTGGCCATTTCTTCGATCCCTCTGGACCAATTTTCCAGAGCTACTGTGTTCAGAAGCTTGAACTTCTGACCTCGGAGCAATTCATATTCCAACAAAAAAATCCCCAAATCACACTTTATGAATAATGGTGTGAACAGGCCATGGATCAGAGGGGTGGAATCTCCATTATCTACCAGTCTCTTGCTCATCTGTCTTGCAAATCCCCCTATATGTTAGCTTGGGAAAAAGACCTCCAAATTCATTGGAATTTGGAGAGGTGGCAGACCGCCCTCTCTAGGTCCTATAAAGGGATTAGGAACATCTCCTTGATTGAAGCTACCCTTAAAGTAATGGCCAGATGGTACCTTACCCCCTAAAAGCTGGCTACCATTTTTCCCACAGCAAACCCTCAGTGTTATCATGACTGCCAAATCATAGGTTCAATGGCCCACATTTGGTGATAATGTCCCAGAATCAGGACGTTCTGGAACAAGATGTTCACCTTGATCCAAAAAATGACAAATTATCAGCTCCCAAGAACCTCAGCCATTGTTCTCCTGAACTCGGACCTTCCAAAGTTTCCCAAAGCCAACCGCAAACTGATCCATTTTATGCTTCTAGGTGCCAAGCTGACCATAGCTAAGGCACGGAAACCACCCAGGGTCTCCTTCATAGCAGCTAAGCGTAAGATGTCATGGATTATGTTCCAAGCGAAATTGTCTAGTATCTTAACAGACACAGTTTTGACATTTTACTCTATTTGGGAACCGTGTGCTCTGCACGGAGACATCTATTTCATGCCTGGAGCTCAGGTCTGACACTCATTTGATTCTGTTTAGTCTATAAATCCCTTCCGGTTGATTGGCACTTCCCCTTTATTCTATCACCTCTCTAGACCAATTCTTCTCTCTAGACCAATTCTTTACTTTCCCTTGCCTCCTGCAATGTAGTCTAATTTATCAAACCAAGTGATCTTACGGGTTCGTCATCTAAATAAGAGTACGACAATCTTTGCTCTTTGGTATGGTTCTAGTGCATAATTACCCTCCTTGAGGCTACTCGCTCCTTCATGGGTTGATGGGGGGCCCTCTGGCACAGTTTGTTCCCATTTGGGGTGTCGGGAGAGCTTCTCCCACTAAACCCCTCCATTAATATGTAGGAGGATATGTCAGGATTTTCCATTTCAAATCCTGGTTGATTGTCTCATTCATATTTGTATTTCCTGTATTCACAATGGTTTCTCATTACATCTCTTTACTTTATGTATTTCTTGTTCTTGTATTAAATAAAATCTTTGAAAGAAAAAAAAAAAAAAAAGCAGAACTGGACCTTAGGTTGGGGGAGGGTGTTACTGGAGAAGCCAAAGCTGAAAATGTGGCAATTATGGCATTGTTTTTCCATCCCATTGTTTACTGAGTAATGCAAATTTAACAAAGATGTGAAAAATGCAGCAAAAATGCAGCAAAGTATAGAAAAAAATTACAGATTACTATTCACTGAACTAATGTCATTGTAATAATGTTGGATTATTGTTCACCGGCAGAGTAAGATACAGATATCATGTTTAAGCATGGTAATTTCAAAATATTTTTCTCAATTACTACACAGTTAGACGTGGCCATTCACTTGAGACAATTACCAATCAATAGCCTGCTTTTTATTATAGCTTAAACATTATTGATTTTCCAAACGGTTGTAAAGGAAAATAATATATTAAATATGTTTTCTTTAAAGTCATCAATTTAATAGTATTAGATACAGTACAGTACTAAGATTATATTAAACAATTATTATTTTGAAAATCAATATAATATATTAGATATAGCATAAAAGGCTTTTAATAAAAAAGTAAAAATAATCATCCTTCCAAACAAGCATTTTTTTTTTTATTTTAACATGTAATTACAGTACATCTATGTATTAATGTGTATGTTCAGTGTACACTTGCAATTAAAGTGTAACTTTTGTTGAGAAAAAAACATTCCCCCCAGGTGATCTATGTGCATTGCAAGGATTTTTAACAAACTTTGTTAACAACCTTTTGTTATTCTGAAGAAACACACTTTTTCCATGTGGGAAAGTGAATCTAATGGGAGTAGTTTCATAATTATCAATCAGCTGCTGCACCTGCAAAGCTCTAATGAGGAAAATTGCAGGGTTTGTGTCCCTTTAGACGTGGAAAATGTACATCTTTGTAGCAGGGGATGCCTGAAATCTGACTTGTATCTTATCTCCTACTCTGTTAGCTTTTAGAATATCCCTGAAAACCCTCCGCTTCAGAGAAGCTGATGCTGCCCACAACTGTATTTTCCTTTTCTCCATCAGCTTATCCCCCACAGTTACCTTTTGTATCACTTGACCCTCCCTTCTAGATTGTATGCTCCAACGAGCAGGGCCCTCTGATTCCTCCTGTATTGAATTGTATTGTAACTTTACTGTCTGCCCTCATGTTGTAAAGCGCTGTGCAAACTGTTTGTGCTATTTAAATCCTGTATAATAATAATAATAATAATAATAAATAATAATACAAGGAATTCAATAAGAAGTGTAAGAACGCAATCAGGACAACAAAGAAAGACTATGAGAGACACATGTTTTAAATATATAAACAGAAAAAAGTGACATCAACGCATAGTGGCCACAAAAAGTGATGAAGGGAAGATGGTTACAAATGACAAGGAGAAGGCAAATGCTTTCTTCTCCTTAGTTTTTACACTGAAAAAGCAGGGGTATAAAAACCATGACTGTATTGTTAGTAACACATCACAGGATGTACTCTTGTGGCTTACAGAAGCCAGGGTCCATAAAAGACTAGGAAAGCTTAACATAAATAAATCACCAGGAACGGATGGCTTACACCCAAGAGTCCTCAAAGAACTCAGTCAGGTCATAGCCAGACCGCTATTCCTAATCTTTATAGACAGCATACTAAACAGGAATGGTACCTGCTGATTGGAGAAAAGCCCACATGGGACCAATATTCAAAAAAGGGCAGATCCTTATACTGGGAAACTACAGGCCAGTGAGTCTAACATTAATAGTATGTAAACTATTAGAGGGGATGATAAGGGACTATATCCAATAATTTGCTGATGGAAACAGTACTATTAGCAGTAATCAGCATGGGTTTATGAAGGGTTGTTCCTGCCATACCAATCTGTTAACATTCTATGAAAATGTGAGCTGCCATCTACAGTAGATAAGGGAAGGCCTGTGGATGTGTTGTATCTGGATTTTGCAAAAGCATTCGATACAGTTCTCCACAAGTGCTTAATCTACAAACTGAGGTCTGTAGGCATGGACCATAGAGTTTGTTCATTGATAGAAAAAAATGATTATGGGGGCTTGACCCTAGGCTTTGTCCTGGGACCAATTCTGTTCAATTTATTCATAAATGATATATAGGTCGGTATAAATAGCTCAATCTCAGTTTTTGCTGATGACACCAAAATACGTAGGGCAATAACCTCACATCAGGGTATAGAAACTTTGCAAGAAGACCTGAATAAAATAATGGGGTGGGCAACTCCTGTACATGGCAAATAATGTTTAATGTTGAAAAATGTTGAAAAATGTAAAAGTAATGCACCTGGGGGCTAAAACTATAAATGCAAATTACTCACTAGTGGGAGAACCTCTGGGGGAATCCAGGATATAGAAGGATCCGGGGGTCCTAGTGGAAGACAGACCGAGCAAAAGCATGCAATGCCAAGCTACAGCAAGCCTAGCCAGCACACTATTAGCATGCACAAAAAAGGGAATTAACTCCAGAGATAAAATGATAATCCTGCCACTTTATAAAACTCTGGTTCGGCCACATCTGATGTATTCCGTCCAGTTCTGGTCACCAATCCTCATGTGCTGGAACTAGAAAAAGTGCTGAGAAGGGCAACAAAATTAATAAGGGGACTGGAGGACCTCAATTACGAAGCATGGCACTAAAATTATTCTACCTGGAGAAGAGACACTTGAGAGGAGATACGATAGTGGTATACAAATACCTCAATGGTGATCCCAGCATAGAAAGAAAACTATTCAGTCTCAGGGAGTGTATGAAGACACAGGGCCACACAATGAGACTGGAAAAGAAGCAGTTTAACCTTAAGATGCGTAGGGTTTTTTACTGTCAGTGGGGAGTATTGATAGTTTTGAAAGACTTGCATGTTAGTGAACACAACATACAGGGATATGGGAAATGATTATCAACATTGACACACATATGCCTACACAGGTTGAACTGGATGGACTGGTGTCTTTATTTAACCTTACCAACTATGAAACTATGAACACACCCCTCTAAATGTCCCTCAAAATACATAGCAGACCCTTGGAGGGATCTATATGATTTTTTTATTTTGTATAGTATACAGCACACTAATCCAACAAAAAGGGACAAACTTTGTAGAAACAATGATGAGGACCAAGCTTAAAGTGGCTGTAAACTCAAATGCCCCATTTTTTTTCTCCTACATGTTTTGCCTCGTTTAGCAGTGCAATGTGCTTTTTTTCTATTCCTAAATACCTTTTTTCTGTGTTCTGCTTTGTGGCCATGTGTCCTTTCTCTGCTGTTCATCCCAATCTAAGGGAGCCGAGAGGGAGGGGCCAAGATTCCCTGCTGACATATGTAGTCAATGAAGGCTAGAGGAGAGGGGAGGGGCGGGGAGGAGAGGCAATTGTGTTCTTACTGAACACTACCAAACTGACAGGGAGGCGAGGTGATCATGTTCTCACTAAATACTACTGAACTGACAGGGAGAGAGGGAGGGGGAGGGGGAGGAGGGGGAGAGATGGAGAAGCAGAGATGCACAGGGGAGAGATGTTATGATGGAGGCATGTAAGCTGACCACGTTGTCATGATAAACGTGGTCAGCACACAGAAGGGAGGTCAGGACCAGGCAGGGTAAACCAGGTACTGTAGAAGATACAAAGGGACAATTTTTTTTTTTGGGGGGGGGGAGGGTTACAACCACTTTAACTAATCTAGCAATCAAGGTGGCAGTTTGCAAATTTTTTTTATTTTTTAATGTTTTTTTTTAAAAGTGGGGATATATTACTTACTGACATTGATGTGAGGGTAGCTATGTACTACCTATGGCAACCCTTCCCCTCTAAGCAATGACTAATGTTAACAAGAAAACTCCTGTCCTGTTATCAGTAAATGTGATATTTTACATTGGTAGTCAGTGGAGAAATGCCCCTTAGCTGTGTGAGCAGTAAAAAAATGATCCTGATATTGATGGCTGTTAATGAAGGGCCATACGTCCTTTTGTAGTCAGTGGAAGAAAGGGCTCCTTATACAGCTAGTCAGTGAAAATGTACCCCTTCAGAGTCATGGCCAGTGGTGGTTAGTGTAATTTCCCCTTAAAGTGACATTCAGTCAGAAGAATGACCTTTATATTGGAAGTCAGTACTTTTTCAATGAAGACCAGTTACAGACAACTAAAAAGTTCATTGGCATCAGTGGATGAGAGGACAGGCTCCACTGGACCCACATTTCTAGCTTTGCCCAGTGACAATGACACCAAAACTGTGCAGGCAATGTCAGGCGGAGATCAATCTACCACTGCTCAAAGAAACCCTAGCAACATTTGAAGAAAACTTAAGCCTCGTACACACGATTGGATTTTCGGATGGAAAATGTGTGATGACAGGCTGTTGGTGGAAAATCTGACCGTGTGTATGCTCCATCGGACAATTGTTGTCAGATTTTCTGCGGACAAATGTTGCCTAGCAGGTTTTAAAATTTTCCATGGACAAATGTCTGTTGTCAGATTTTCCAAGCGTGTGTACACAAGTTCGTCAGACAAAAGTCCAAAGTACAAACACGCATGCTCGGAAGCAAGGATGAGCCAGAAGCGGTCGGTCTTGTAAACTAGTGTTCGTAATGGAGAACAACATTCATGATGCGGCAAATTCTGAAATCTCGAAATGCAGCACACAATTCTCTTCTTCTTTAATGGGATAATAATGAAGCTGCTTTGCTGGTGATACTGATGGAGTTATTGCAAACACATTTTCAAATACTCTTTTTTTCTAGTGATATCAAGAATAATATTATTATGCTTTTTTGTTACCACAACACCATTATCCCGTAGTTTTTAAGATCAAAGATACAACTATGTTGGTGTCCCTTGTCAATTTTACATTGTATTTTTTTTTATGTAACTGCCTACTCCCAAACTGTCATTTGAAGTAAAACACATAGCCAATTATTAGTCTCCACAATTTTTTTTATTGTGCATTAAAAAAAGAAAACAAATAAAATTAGACATGCTATCTGCCAATAGAACTTAACCAAAAAGTGCATTCTATGCATCCAAAAATATAGAAAATATACCAAATCAAATCTTTATTCAACCAAAAAAATAATGTCAAAGCAATAACTCCAAGGCCAATAATAAATAACATGTTATCTCCTCCGATTCCGCAACATGTCTGGTTGACGAACGGCCGTTCAGAAATTAACTGCAAAGCGCAAAATGAAAAGCACGAAATGAAAAGCGCAAAATGAAAAGCGCATAATGAAAAATGAGAAATGAAAAGCACAAATCAACACTCACCAAGCTTCTACTAACAAGAAATTAGCAGAAGGACCCCAAATGGTGGCGCTAAAAAGCTGAAAAACCATGTAGTATATCACTACATTTGTGATTGTTGGCCAACAATTGTGTGCCGTGTGTATGCAAGACAAGTTTGGGCCAACGACCTTCGGACAAAAGTCCACAGTTTTGTTGGCCAACAATCCAATCGTGTACAAGGATTTAGAGTGCCACAGAATGGTTGAGAAAGGCTAATTTATGTTACCGGTAGTTACCGTATATACTCGAGTATAAGCTTACTTTTTCAGCACATTTTTTATGCTAAAAAAGCCCCCCTCGGCTTATACTCAAGTGAGGGTCTCGAGTGAGGGTGCAGCCTCACTGTGCCCATCTGCAGCTGTACCTTTGATAAACAAAACAGCGGGTGTCTCTCGCTGTGTCATGCAGTCTGTTTGGTGGCCGTCCACTGTAACAAACCCCCGCCGCCTCCTCCTCGTCCGTGATCGATGGAACACTAATACAATGCTGAAACTGAATCAGTGTTCCATCTATCATGGACGAGGAGGAGGTGGGGCTTTGTTACAGTGGACAGCCACCGAAAAGACTGCATGACACAGCAGGAGACACCCGCTGTTTTGGTTATCAAATGTACAACTGCAGATGGGCACAGTGAGGCTGCAAATGGGCATAGTAAGGCTGAAAATGGGCACAGTGAGGCTGCTGATGGGCACAGTGAGGCTACAAATGGGCACAGTGAGGCTGCAGATGGGCATTGTTTACCCAGTATCTGCTGCATTTCCCACCCTAGGCTTATACTCGAGTCAATACGTTTTCCCAGTTTATTATGGTAAAATGATGTGCCTCTGCTTATATTTGGGTCGGCTTATACTCGAGTATATATGGTACTGCTTTTTTTTTGTATAATCAATTTTTATTGGAAAAATAACATATAAACAAAACATGGACACCATTTCTGAAGATAATAGACCGTCGACTACACAGAGTCGTGGTGTCAACAATAAGAAGTGCTTGGGTTAACAGACATACGTAAAGATAGGGGAAAATCGGGGGTTAAAGAAGTTGTTGTGGGTCCTGAGATAAGGGCAACCATATATTAGCTAAAGGACCGTGTGGGTGAGAAGGGTAGGTGGGGCCCCATCTAAGGGCGTCCTATTTCCGGGGGTGAGCCCGGGGACGGGACGCCCTCCTGAAATGCTCAAAGCGCTTGGTCTCCAGACCCGCAGCCGGGCCAGGGAGGGGGGCTCAATGGCCTCCAACATACCACCCCGACCCCCCGCAAGCCCGGGGGGAACCCCGCGGCATTAATAAGTGTCTGGCTGGAACCGCCATCACCCCAGATAACTCTGATATCCACTTTCGTGGCCCTAAGGCCATAAGACCCCTGTCAGCCAACAGTCCAACGTGAGTTCACATATCGTCCACAAAATACAGCAGAGAAAAATAATAAGTAAAAAGGGGAGAAACAGAGTTAAGATAGATAAGTCATAGTTGCTTAGCAACTGAAAGGAGGGTGGGTAGCAGGGAGGGAGAAACGGGGGGGGGGATAGGGGGGAGGGGGGTTAGGTCAGATTAGCGGAAAATGGTAGAAGAAACCACGCTATATTTATGCACCAACAGATATATAGCAGCCAGCACAAACAAAATATGTTTAAATAAAGCAAGTAGTGAATATCAAAAGAGTGCAGCGCTCATAAAATGTTATCCGTTATATAATCAAATGGACAATCATACAAAAAATTGTGAACTAAATAAATAGAAAACAATACAAATATGCGTGAGTGATTCACTCTCAAAAGAGTAATTGTGAAAATAGGTGTTTTGTCCATAAACAAACTATACAATATAACCATGTGGAGTCTCTATCAAAGAGACGTTAAATAAACTATAATATATATATATATACTATGTTTGACCATAGAAAATAATACAAAATGCTTCTAAACAATGTAATAATACACCTTAATTGTGATACTAAAGTGTAAAAAACAAAATAAACGTGACTTTTGTGCGGCTTGTCTGAAGAGGTCCTTCACCACTAGGACTGAGGCTTACCAGAATTTGTGGACTCAGATAGGTGTATACCATGTGAGTCGCAAAGGCTTGATGGTGTCAGCCACACCAATGGAAACAACTCCCAGCCCAGGTATGTAGTAACGGCAAACCAAGTCTTTGTAAAGTCTTCCAAAGGGACTCAGGAACAAGATGGTAGGCAGTGTATGGTACGGTATATCTCCCCAGGTATGACTGGTAATAAAGAAAAGGGGACTATATAGTGTAATACCGTCAGGCGGAAAAAATGTATTAAAATCTGACAAAGTGGGTACTCACATTGACATAAGGATTAAAAGCATGGATATAGTACTGGTAGCAGTGACATCAGCAAATCAAATGGGTTAGGTCAGATTACCTGCTTCTTTAGGATGTCATCTTCGTCTGCTCCAGGGGCGCCATGCCAAAAACGTTAAGTCTAAAGATATGAACTAGTCACTGCAGTCCCTTGGGGGTGGTGTGGCTGTCCCCTGAGCCCTAGTCTCCCTAAGCACCCTAAGTGAGGGATCTGCCAGCTCCAGTAAGGCGATATCTAGGCTAGAGGGAATTTGGTTAGGGTCTGAGGTGTATTCAGCCCAGAGTGCCCAGGTGCTATGAAATCTATCCTCTAGGCCTTTGCAGGTGGCCACCCAGTTTTTAGCCTCTCAGATCTCACCTACTTTACTGTGCCACTCTTCTCGAGTGGGGATTCTGGAAGTCTTCCAATATATTGGAACTAGGCGTCTTGCTGCATTCAGCAGGTGTGGTAGCACATTCTTTTTGTAGCGACTAAGCGGGATCGGGGGTATGTTCAGAAGCAAATGTAGCGGGGAGAACAGGACCTCTATCCCTGTCACTGTTTTTATCTGCTCTTGCAGATCTTCCAAGAAGGGCTTAATCAGGGGGCATTCCCACCATATGTGAGTTAACGTTCCCCGGTGTCCGCAACCCCTCCAGCACAACTCGGATGTGGAAGGGTAGATACGAGCTAAGTCTGCAGGTACCCTATACCAGCGAGACATTAGTTTAAAATTTGTCTCTTGGGTTTTTGAGTCTATGGAAGATGCGTGGGTGGTACTGCTTTTAAATGCTTTACTAAACAAGAATCTTGGATCATTTTTGGATGTACACATGAGGACCACTGTAGTTATTTTAGACCCTGGACTATATACGAGTCAGTAGGGTGCAAAATGCTACTCCTCCTCTAATTAAAAGGTCTAAATCATAGGTTTAATAAGAAATAATAACTAATTTCTTTTCCAGTAGAAAAGTTTAGTAGTGGTGTAATTCAGTGGTGCCATTTTCTTTGCACATTTAACAGAATAACCGATGTGCATATTTTGAAAGATTTGGTAATTTCTAATATGAACTAAGGATACGTGAACCAGGCAAAGCTTGTTTCGCTTGATGTTCAACAAACCCAGCAGGAAATGCACAATAACCCAAGCACTGTAATTATTTCTGGCCTTTAAGCCTGCAAAGCTAATTTGCAGGCATGTGTTAAATATGGGCATTGGTGTCTGGATATTACCATCGGGAACTTGTACCAATACAAAAAATGTAAAAACAATACTGCTCAGCTGTGAGGTGGACTGTCAATGTGGCCTTAATGGCAGCATTGAAAATAAAAATCCTTTAAATAACCTGGATAATGCAAAGCTGCAAAGAAAGTTATGGAAAAACTATAGTTTAACCCCTTAAAAGTGACAAAAAAACATTAAAATGAATACCAGACTCTTATCTAGGCATGCAGCCTGGATGCCCATGAAAGGGAGGGCAATAAGTGAGGTCCCCCTTAACTATACCAGAAATGAGTATGACCTACATTAGTACCCCTTATTACTCATTCCCAAAATAAACACACAATTTGAAAAAGTTCTCTATTTAACCGCTTCCGGACCAGCTGCCGCAGTCACACTGCGGCAGGTTGGCTCCCGTGCGCGGTCCGTCATAGCTGTACGTCGGCTCTTAAGACACTGTAGCAGGCGTCCCCAGTGTGTCCCTGGAGCCGATGCGTGTGCCCGGCAGTCGCAATGACCATCGGGCACCCGCGATCGCTCGTGACAGAGCCAGAACCGGGATCTGTGTGTGTAAAGGATGTTCCGACTGTTGTTGTTTAGGACATATAAAAATGATGTATATGTGTATTTTTCTCTTTTCCTTTGCAGTATTGCAAGGAGCTTCTGCGCCTCGGCTGAAGCATCCTACAGTAGTATACTATAATACGTGACTGTCAGATATTACAGCTGTGTAATATATGTGTAGATAGCATAGTTAGTCAAGTTGTGGTTGGTTATCTTACCCTACCAATCATTCTTTGTTTGGTGGGGGTGCACAAACAAAGTGCACTTGGTAGAGTTCTACCTTAACATGTATATATAGTACAGCAGATGCCTTATATTTTTTCACCATAACCTATTTGTTCATACTGGCCATATATGGGGTATGCCCCATGGCCTTGTTCATTTGTTATTTCCCTTTTCCCCTTTTCCAAGTTTGTGGGAGATTTTTTATCCAAAATTGTTGTAGGGGCGGCTGCCCAGGCCAATGAGGCCATGGCCTATTTTTGGCGGAGGGGTGGATATAGCGCTCTCCTAGGTAGGTGCTAGAGTGAGTGTATATCGTTTATGGTTTCTCTGCTTAACAGGGAGACAGCTAGGCAAATGTATATGCTGTCTGCTTAACAGGGAGCTGTGATTGATTAACAGAGTCTGCTCGGTGCTCTGGTGTTGCTCATACTGGCTTGATGTTTCACACTGGTATAGTAGCTATGGGAGGTCCTGGACAGAGGGATGAAACCTTGCAGATAAAAGCATGGATGCCTATACATCCCTAGCCAATTAGATGGGGATGTGCCCCAAAGCATGCTGGGCAACTGTATTTATATCTGAAGAGCACATGGGCTCTGGGTCTTGCTCTACAGAGAGAGGTCCAGGTTGGCAGGTGGCTGCTCTTTTTCTACACAGCACAGGCTGCCATGTGGCCTTGGGTGGGTGATCTGAGGGCCTGAAACACTGAAGCTAAACCCATGGTTCTCTTGCAAACTGACTGACTGAGGGAGGATGTCCATGGATCCTGTCTGGTATCACGGCAGAAGGTGTGAATTCACAAGCTTCACATCATCCAATCAATGAATGTTTTGCATTCATTGAGAAAATGCAAAGCATTTTCTAAATGGTGCCTGTGCTGAGAGGGTAACCTCTTGTGTTCAGTAAACTGCAGGCAGACACTTGGAATGGGACCCAGAAGCTACACTGTTGTAGTGGTGCCTACTACAGATATTTCTAGCTTCCAGGCAGGTTCAGCAAGGTATGGTATATGATTACCGGTAGTTACATTGGTTCGAGCTAGACCAATGTAACTATGTAAAAATATCCATACCTGGAATTCTTTAATTTTACCATATCAACCTGCACTAATTAATTGTGATACAAGTGTTCAATTAACCTTAATATTGTCATTGCCTAGTATGTACATCTTTGCTTGGTATACAGTGCCTTGAAAAAGTATTCATACCCCTTGAAATTTTCCACATTTTGTCATGTTACAACCAAAAACGTAAATGTATTTTATTGGGATTTTATGTGATAGACCAGAGATATGCAATTAGCAGACCTCCAGCTGTTGCAAAACTACAAGTCCCATCATGCCTCTGCCTCTGGGTGTCTTGCTTGTGGCTGTCAGAGTCTTGCTATGCCTCATGGGAGTTGTAGTTCTGCAACAGCTGGAGGTCCGCTAATTGCAGATCCCTGTGATAGACCAACACAATGTGGCACATAATTGTGAAGTGGAAGGAAAATGATAAATGGTTTTCCAAATATTTTCCAAATAAATATCTGAAAAGTGTGGCAAGCATTTGTATTCTGCCCCCCCTGAGTCAATACTTTGTAGAACCATCTTTTGCTGCAATTACAACTGTAAGTTTTTTTGGGGTATACCTCTACCAGCTTCGCACATCTAGAGAGTGATTTTTGCCCATTCTTCTTTGCAAGATAGCTCAAGCTCAGTCAGATTCTCAATTGGATTTAGGCCGGACTTTTACTGGGCCATTCTAACACATGAATATGCTTTCATCTAAACCATTCCATTGTAGCTCTGGCTGTATGTTTAGGGTCGTTGTCCTATTGGAAGGTGAACCTCTGCCCCAGTTTCAAGTCTTGTGCAGACTCTAACAGGTTTTCTTCTAAGATTGCCCTGTATTTGGCTTCATCCATCTTCCCATCAACTCTGACCAGCTTCTCTGTCCCTGCTGAAGAAAAGCATCCGCACAACATCATGCTGCCACCAACATGTTTCACGGTGGGGATGATGTTCAGGGTGATGTGTAGTGTTAGTTTTCCGCCACTCCACACATAGCATTTTGCTTTTAGGCCAAAAAGTTACATTTTGGTCTTATCTGGCTTCTCGCAAACTGCAAACAGGACTTCTTATGGCTTTCTTTCAAAGATGACTTTCTTTTTGCCACTCTTCAATAAAGGCCAGATTTGTGGAGTGCTTGACTAATAGTTGTCCTGTGGACAGATTTTTACACCTGAGCTGTGAATCTCTGTAGCTCCTCCAGAGTTACCATGGGCCTCTTGGCTGCTTCTCTTGTCCCAGGCTGTCAGTTTATGTGGGCGGCCATGTCTTGGTAGGTTTGCAGTTGTGCCATACTCTTTCCATTTTTGGATAATGGATTGAACAGTGCTCCATGAGATGTTCAAAGCTTGGGATACTTTTGTATAGCATAACCCTGCTTTAAAATTCTCCACAACTTTATCCCTGACCTGTCTGGTATATTCCTTGGCTTTCATGATGCTGTTTGTTCACTAAGGTTCTCTAACAAACCTCTGAGGGCTTCACAGCTGTATTTATACTGAGATTAAAATTACACACAGGTGGGCTCTATTTACTAATTCAGTGACTTCTGAAGGCATTTGGTTCCACTAGATTTTAGTTAGGGGTATCAGTGTAAAGAGGGCTAAATACAAATGCACACTTTTCAAATATTTAAAAAATTTGAAAAAACATTTATCATTTTCCTTCCACTTCACAATTATGTGCCACTCTGTGTTGGTCTATCACAAAAAATCCCAATAAAATACATTTAGGTTTTTGGTTGTAACATGACAAAATGTCGAAAATGTCAAGGGGTATAAATACTTTTTCAAGGCACTGTATGTATAGTTATATTGGTTCAAGTTGGGCCAATATAATGTAAAAACAACCATATATGGAATTTTGATATTTAATAGCTGCTGTAGCTTGGAAAAATATATTTTATGTAACTAATAAGAAACAATTGATATTAAAAATGCATCTTTGACCTTCTGTTTTAGAAGTTACAGTATTTTAATTTATTCCCAATTTAGAATAAAATATAATTTTTAGAATATATTTCTGCAATACTGTTTCTTTTTATATTTGAACAAAACACAGCTAAACCAAAGCATATAAGGAAGTCAACGACAAACAAGTCATATAATAGAGCCCCTGAAGCATTTGTTTTTACTACAACAGAGAATTATGGTAATGAAGAAAACAAATTCCCTGACATAACTAACTTACTTAGCTGGAGATCTACACTGAATACATAATAATTACATTTTTTCTGACTTTAAATAATTCTGATGAATATGTGTTACATACTGCCTTTCTAGCATGTGTGTCATATAAAGTAAAGTGAATGGTCTACCATGGTTAAGTACAGTAAATGCCTTGAATTTCCTTTATGAAATGTTAGTATATTTAATTGAAAGATCTGTTGTTTATGGTGTAAATATTAATGTCCATGGATAAAAAAAATAAAAACAGCAATATTATTATTATGATTATTATTAATAATAATAATAGTAGTAGTAGTAGTAGTAGTAGAATATTAGTACCTACCGGGCCGCTCATTTCCAGCAAAGGAGGATTGTGACCATTAAGTTGCCTTGAACATCAAAATTATGTGATGAAAAAAAAAATACTCATAAAAAAGCAAATTCAATAAACTTGTGATAAATAATAGATTACTTTGTGTGGAAATTTACTTTTCAATTTCACTGTTGGTACTTATCTTCTCATTGGATTTGAGTTGCTGAATATTGCAAAAAATTATATTATAAAGACAGAGTGAAATACATATAAATATTTAAAGCAACTGCAAAGCCACATTATAAACACCTTAAAGAGTACCTAAAAGCAATAAAAGTGCACAAACACACAATAATTCATTAGATAAAAGCCTTAGGAAAAACAAAGGCTAAATGAAGAAAAAGATAGCTATTTAAAAACAATACTGTTGTCTTATTTTTAGAACTGCAGAATCTTTAATAACTGTTTGAAAAGATATTCTAAACACGGAACCGTGCTTGCTTTGCATTATTAATATATACTGTACAGTAAATGTGTTGTTCTTGTTCAGTCACAAAATATTGTTTAAGCAGGCCATAAAGAGGGAGGAATTTCCCCGCAATAATAGGGGAGAGGGGTGTGGGCTGCCTGATCTTGCATAACTCAGACAAGAGACAAGACTTGCCATAATCATTGGCATAATTGCCCACCACTGATAATAACACTTGTGTATTTAATTGCATACTTGTGCAAGAAAAAAATGCCCTGCTGGACTACTGAACTGTAATTTGACATCAGCACTCATTCCATCTCATTATCTTCATAACCAATGTTAGCACTCCTTCATCTCCCAAACTACCTGCTTGCTTGTTTCACCCATCTCAGTGCACAGGTTCACCCATGTCCCCTCCTCTCAGTTCCTCCCTATGACTCAGCATTGCCCAGCTCCTGGAAGCCACCTTGAAGCTCAACACACAATTAATGGGGTTGGAATGTTTATGTTTAGCAGACAGAAGTGAAAGTGCCAGTAACATAGTCACATTGTATGCATGCACACATCGATTTACTTCCCATCAAAACGATACTGCTGCCTTGACTCATAAGAGCTTGTACACACTTTCTGGCTGATTTACTAAAGAAGTCAAGAACGCAAAAAGAGTGGAGATTCACTTCAATTATCTATAATGTGAAAAGCACATTCTTTCCTTATTTATTTAACCAAAACTTTATTGGATTACTGAAGCAATGTTTTGTTCCTAATAGATAACTTTGACTCCCTTTGGGAACTTGGTAAGGTATAACTGTAAATGCATCATGTTATGTATACAGGCTGGTATTCTCACAACAAGTGAGACATGTGCAGTGTGCAGCTCTTTCTTTGTTAATGTATCACACATTCATGTATTTCACAAACCAGACAGGTGCTTTTAGAAATCGGAAATCTATAAAATCAGAGATCAATGAGTTATTTGTAACTAGCAGGCTACCTCTGGGGGAAGTTAGTTTCAATAGAACTTTATTGTAAGATTATTGTAATATTGAACATAGTACAAATGCTTTAATGAGATAATCGAATTATGTTAATGTTAGAGTAAGAAGCAAGTGGGGGGGTAGATGGGGGAGTGGAGTAAGGTAGGTAAGATGTGAGCTGGTATGGTGGTAAAAAAATATTTAGATACATATACAGTATATATAGTATATAAAGCAATCAGCGCAAACCAAAATTAACAAAAGACAAACAAAATTGCAAGCTGAACACAAAAAGGTAAATCACAAATCCTTAAGAATAGTATGTAAAAAAAATAAAGTGCAGCGCAAAACATATAAAAAATGTATAAAAATATACAGTATATATGGTAAAGTTTTCCTACATTCATCCCTCTGACTTTGGGGGATGTAAGCCTACGTAGTATACATCATAGGAGATATTATAACATCATTCATTCGATTAGGGTGCATCCAGACATCTTCCTAGTACAGAGCGGATGATTTTGCATAAATGTCAGTTGCGTAAGAATTTATCTTGGAATAGTTGAGCTTTGGCAAAGGAGTATTCATGTTGAGTGTGTTCATTCAGGATGTGTATTACGATGTTATTGTCTGGTGGTGTTGGTGATTTCCAGTTACGTGCAATTGACAGTCTGGCAGCAATGAAGAAGTGGGTGAGCAGGGTATGAAATTTGTAAGGCCAGGAATCCATGCCAATGCCCAGTAGAGCCAGTTGAGGATCTGTAGGTATGTCCATTTTGAGGGTTGTGGATATTAGTTGAAACAGATGGGCCCAGAATGGTTGGATAGTAGGACATTGCCACCGGATAGTAAAGAATGATCCTAAAGTTCCACATTGTCTCCAACACAGAGAGGATTGGTTGGGGTTGATTTTGGCTAATTTTTGTGGGGGTAAGATACCAGTGATAGATTTGTTTTTGTGAAGATTCCCAATGGGTATGTTTGCGCTTGTTGCCATTGTTTAGGTGTAGCGGAAAAGTTAAGCGATATTTCCCAGGTTAACAGTGGTTTCATTTTGTCCTGTTGCGGTGGGGTAGACAGCAATAGGTATATGGGAGAGAGTCAGACATGTGCACACTGAAATATTTTGTTTTCGTCCGAAAAATAAATTTATTTAGTTATGTTAAAAAATTTTGTTAGTTTCCGAAATTCGTTTTTATTTATTTTGTTTCGTTAAAAAATGCATTCGTCCGAAAATCCGAAATAATTAAGGTCGAATCTGTCATTGAAGGCTTATGGTGTCTGTCAAATGTTCTAAGAAGATTTGATGGAGCAGCTAAACTGTACGACACTGCAATCTTACATTTCCGGTCGAATGATCCGCCTACAAGCTATAGTAAAATTCTAATGTTGTATGACACTAGTAATAATTATATTTATTAATTATTATTACTAGTCAACCAACATTAGAATTCTTCTATAGCCTATGGGTGGAGCATTTGACCATAAATGTCCGCTCCCGGCAACTGCTTCGTTGAATCTTCATGTCAAATCTTTTCTCTCTATGTCGAATAATCTTGGACTAGAGTTAGGTTAGGCACATTCAACCTTTTTTGCTATTGTCTCTATAATGTCAAATCTTTTCTCTCTATGTTGAATCTTTTCTCTCTATGTAGAATAATCGTGAACTAATAGAGCTAAGGTTAGGCACATTCGACCACAGGTTCGATGGACACAGATCGCTATTGTCAGCGTCATGTCGAATCTCCTAGCTATATGGAACTGTTGCAACAAAAACGAAAATAAAGCATTTCTTTATGTCGGATCTTTCGGTTTTCAGATTCTGCATGTTCGTTATCGTTTGTTAAAATGATAACGAAAATACCCGAAATTCGGACGAAAATGCCTAGAGAGAGTCCTTTGTGTAGGTTTGGAGGAGATCCGAAAATGTCCAGGATGGAGTCTATAAGGTCTGACCTGCCAATGTTGATTTTTATCAAGAGATGACGGATATAGGTATTTGAAGAAGGATGAATGTGGAATTGGGAAGGATAAACACAGTTCTTGAAAGGATCGTAGGCGGTTTTAGAAGTAAAGTTGTCTGACCGTGAGCATCCCAGCTTGTTCCCAGGAATGGAGAGATAAGTCTGGTATGGGGTATTCCAGGGAGGATATAGGAATTTGTAGGGTTGCAAGAGATAAGCACCAAGATTGCCCCACTATGGGGGCCCAGACCCTGTATGCCGCATTGCCAGTGTCTAAGAAATGTTTGCAAGGTTGAGGGTAAAGGGTCATGGCTCCTAGAGATGCTATAGGGCAGTGATGACAAACCTTTTTTAGCCCGAGTGCCCAAACCGTGACGCAAAACCAACTTATTTCTTTCAAAGTGCCAACACAAAATTAAACCTGCCAGCCTCTCTCTGTACAGAGGGTGGGACTGACCATCCCTCTGAATGAGCCCTAAGGGACCAAAAAGAATGCAGAATGCACTGTGCAATATACACTGACCTACCTGACCATTACACTCACCTACCTGACCATTACACTCATCTACATGACACATGCGTCCTGCACTACTAACATCCCCCCACACAGTATATACAAAAGAAGTGCAGTGCTGGATAGTATACGATGTATACAAAAATGAACCAAATAGTGAAAATTTATATATGCGATCAAAAAGAACCAATCATCAGAAATTCTAAATAAGTTCATATGTGAAAGTCCGGGTGATCAAATGTATATAAATAAATCTAGAAATTATTCATATAAACAATATCCAAAGTGCGTTCCTGGATGTGCTTGAGGCTTGAACGTGCAACCCGTCACTGTCACCACAAATGTAATAAGAGGGGAGGCTTACCAAAAAGCCAGTGACCGCCCTTATTCAGGGGGGTCAAACTGAGCTTAGGAGAACAGCCTTGGTGCTGTTAAATGTCATCAGTGCTCCAAAAGATGTCACCATGCAGCAGCTTTCCTCCTCTATGGCAATTCTTCCCTCCGACACTCAGTTGTCACAAAATTAGAGAGGCATCCGGATACAAATATAAAACGAAAAAAGGACTCTAATAGTGTAGAGATTCAGGGGATTTATTGATTAAAAAAATCCACAAGACAAGAAAATAAGAGACCTTGCAAGGTAAAAAAATGGGCTCCGTTGGTCAATAGGCTAAGACAAGCGATTGCGCATGCGCAGTACAGACGTACGTGACAAACCCAGTACGTCTGTACTGCGCATGCGCAATCGCTTGTCTTAGCCAATAGACCAATGGAGCCCATTTTTTTACCTTGCAAGGTCTCTTATTTTCTGTCTTGTGGATTTTTTTAATCAATAAATCCCCTGAATCTCTACACTATTGGAGTCCTTTTTTCGTTTTATATCTGTATCCGGATGCCTCTCTAATTCTGTGACAACTGAGTGTCAGAGGGAAGAATTGCCATAGAGGAGGAAACGCTGCTGCATGGTGACATCTTTTGGAGCACTGATGACGTTAACAGCACCAAGGCTGTTCTCCGGGTTGCACGTTCAAGCCTCAAGCACATCCAGGAACGCACTTTGGATATTGTTTATATGAATAATTTCTAGATTTATTTATATACATTTGATCACCCCGACTTTCACATTTGAACTTATTTTGAATTTCTGATGATTGGTTCTTTTTGATCACATATATCAATTTTCACTATTTGGTTCATTTTTGTATACATCGTATACTATCCAGCGCTGCACTTTTCTTTTGTATATACCATTTTGTGCCCTATACTGGGGTTATTTAGTGTCCAGCTGCAGGATTATCTTCACGATATTTTCATATATTTTTCATATCATTTATTATTATTCACTAATTTGATGGTTTTTCACCTAGCGCAATTCTTTTTGTTTAATTTATCCCCCCATACAGTACAATGTAGATCGGAGGATCCATCCTCCTCCTTACATTTCCATGTCTAGCTCTCCCGGAGCAGTATTGAATGAATCCCTGCCATCCAGCCGCTCCTCGATATCCCCGTCGCCTGGATGTCAGCTAGTAGCCATTGCACCTCTCCCCATGGAATATCAGCTCCGAGCACTGCCCCTCCCCCTCCAATTTTTCACAAGCTGCACTAGGACAGACTGAACCAAAGTTGTCCTGGAGCAGGGGGAACTGGAACAGGGTACCTGCAGAAAGGAATCCCTGAATGCCTTATCAGAAGTGTAGGGGTCCGGGGGAGGCAATAAGCTGCCGAACAGAGTCTGGACAGTGGAGAAAGGAGAATTTTACACCCCTCCTAAATGGCACACATGGAACAAGATGACTGGCTGCCCACCCCCTGTCCACGTCACTGATGCAAGGAAGGGAGCTGGCTCCTCCCTGCCTGCACCATCAGTGCAAGTGACTGCCTGGCTGAGGGATTCCCCTGGCTGGCTGGGGGATTCCCCTGGCATGCTGACAGAGAGGGCTTGAAATGCCAGCTGTGGCACGCATGCCATAGGTTCGCCATCACTGCTATAGGGTAACTTCCCAAGGCAGCTTTTTCAATTTGAGTTACCTCTGGGGGAAGTTATAATGGAGAAGATATTTTTCCAGCATTGGGTGATACCTGGATGCCATACTTCATTTTCCATAAAAACCCTATCTTATATTACCACACCTCTCCACCCAAGTGATACTTTAATATAATGTCATCTATTAAATGTTGTTAAATAATTTGTCAATTTCCTGATGGTATTGCTATTGCTACAAATTATGCAGTAATAAAAAAATAATAACAATGTAAAAATATACTTTTGTTGAAGATTGTGTATAAATATGTTGGATACAGAAATTAAGCAAGTACAATAAATGCCCAGATAGAAAAAACAAAATCACTTAAAAAAAAAAAAAAAAAGACAGGTCTTGATAAGTTAATGACTTTCTTTCATGTGCCTTTTCACTTCAGCATTTTGATTTTATTCATTGAAGTGTAAAGCGGAATGTTTCAGAACATGCTTTGCTTTGTGTTTTCTTCTGTGCTCTTACTCTGTTTGAACTTTTGTATTTGAGATATTTTTAGTTTGAAATGGACTCCAAGAAAAATCAAGTTACAGTATTACCATTTTACCATAGAAATATGCAATAACCAATATTAGCACTTTTTTTGTAGATGAATTGAATTTCATGAAAGTTTGTAGTTTTATAGCTATAGTGGGTAGGGTGGAAAAATGTGACTTAGAATGGGCAATAATCGGGATGTTTTATGTGCCAGCCTCCTTATTATAAAAGGCAGGGATCTCAACAGCTAAATCGACAATGTGCTTAGCTGTGGTAGGGGAAGCATAGGGAGTGTTGTGAGACACTTGTCTCTTGAAGTAGAGGTAAACCCAATATTGTATGTCCTTTTGGTAGAAAAAATCTTATGTATTTTGGGGAATTTAGGAGGTGGGGGAGTATGACATTTTACAACTTAATGCAACTGACATGTGTCCTGTAACTTCTTTAGAGGCTCTCCACATACACTATCTACAGCCATGAAAGGTTGAATATGTTTTTTTTTTCACAGGGAATATTTTCACTGTCTACTGCACTGCAGTCATAGCAGGCGGTACATGTATCAGGTCTTGGACCTGAACCCAGGACCTCTGCTGTGTCTTGCAGTGACCTGTCTTGCAGAGCCATCTGAGATGCTAGTTGCTTAGACAAACTTTCCTTATGTCTTGCTTCTTGTGTACCTTGAACTCTCTGCTCCTCCCATGAACTTCTTGATTTAAGTCATGTCTCCCGACTTCTTGTTTGCCAGATCATTGAGCTCTCTCCAGCCATTATTTCTCTCTTGTCACTCCTGCTGTCATCTGTATCTTCACTTCCACTCATTACCAAACTTTGGCTTGTTCATTGACTGCGCTTCTACATGATCCCAGCCTGCAACCACTTGTTACCAACCTTTGGATTGTTTACTGACTAAGCTTCTGCTTGATCCCTACCTGCTATATCTGCTACTGGACCCTGGCTTCCTCACTTCTTGGTGGGGCAATCTTGAGGACCCGAACCTGGAACTAACACACAGCAAACCTATCTCCACCATTAGAAGCTCTGGTGAAAACTGATTAGTACATAGACCCCACACCTTGGTTGAGCCCACATCATCCGCCAGGATGACCTGCTTATTTACTTATCCAGCTGGTTGGTGGGAGCCTCTTCACTGCTATAGCTACTGGTCTCCAAGCCTGACCCCTGACCATGACAGAATAATCTGGCCAAAACGTGGAGGCTACTATAGCAAATGATGTGGCTTACAGGTGTCAAATTGCAGAGCTGCAGGAGTTCAGTGTTACTTATCAAGAAAAAATTGCTGAACTGGAAAGTGTGGTGAAAGGGCAACAGAAAGAAATCTATGCTCTGCAAAAACAATTGCTGGACTTGCGTTGGTGCTAACGCACATATGCCTGTACCACCATCACAGAGGGTTCCATAATCGGTGTAACATATATGAAACCCACTATATTTACTTCTGAGCAAAAGAAGGCATTATTTTCTTATCAACCTCCAGACTGAAAAAGCCCTAGCATGAGCCTCCCCTTATGAAGAACAAGACAGAGCCACTCTGAATAATTTTGAGACTTTTGTGACAGCAAGGATTAAGGTTTTTGATGATACTGCCGAAGCAAAGTTGCATAGTTTCTGGCAGGGTAGAAATTGTGTTGCTGAGTACACAACTGAATTCTGATGTTGGATTTGAGATACCACTTAGAACCCAGCGCCAAAGAGTCAGTTCCACCAAGGGCTCTCTGAACAGGCAAAGATAAACTTGTCAGAGTTGAGGCTCCTGTTGATCTCAAGGTTTTCATCCAATTATGCAGTGGATGAGGGCAATGAACTGAACTGTTATTTTTAACTTTAGCTTTGACTCCCTCAGATTTAACACAAAGTTGTAGGACAGCAGAGTTGAGGCAAGTACCCTCCACTCTCCACACTAGATGTCCTTCCTCTTTTGGTGTGTGCTCTGATTCCCCCTTATTGGCTACTTTAACTGGTTGTTCTTTTTAAAAGGACAACTCTACTCCTCCTTCACAAGAAAGTGCATCAGTGTCTTTTACAGCTGATCAGGTGGGCAGACAGTTGAGGAAACTTAAGGCAGGAAAATCAGCAGGCCCTGATGGTGTTAGCCCCAGGGTGCTTAGGGCACGTGCAGACCAGCTTGGAGGTGTCCGTCAATGGGTCTTTAATCTGAGCCTGAGTCTATAAATGGTCCCTGTGTTGTGGAAGATGTTCTGTCTTGTCCCTGTGCCGTAGACACCATATCCTTGTTGCTCTAAGGATTACAGACCAGTGGCGTTGACCTCCCACATTATGAAGACCTTGGAAAGACTTGTTTTACATCAGTTACGGCCCATGGTTAGTAAATATTTAGACCCTTTGCAGTTTGTCTACCAGCTGAGAGTGGGAGTTGAGGAAGCTATAATTTTCATGCTAAATCGCATGTATGCACACCTGGACAAGAGAGCAAGCACAGTGAGGGTCATGTTTTTTTGACTTCTCCAGTGCTTTTGATACTATCAGGCCAGATATCTTGGGCGAGAAGCTAGCCACAATACAGGTAGATGTTTCCCTTGTTTCATGGATTGTAGACTACCTGATAGGAAGACCACAGTATGTGCATTTGCAAGACTGTGTGTCAGATAGGGTGATCATCAATATTGGGGTTCCACATGGGACAGTTCTCATTCCCTTTATTTTTACTGTCTATACCACTGATTTTAGATACCAGACAGAATCTTGCCATCTTCAGAAGTTTTCAGATGGCTCTCCGGTAATGGGATGTATCAGGATTGGGAAAGAGACTCTAAGAGTATAGGACTGTGCTGGAGAACTTTGTTGCATTGTGTGAGAATAATCATCTGAATCTAAATGTGACAAAGACAAATGAGAAAGAGGAAGACACCAAGGACCCTGTCTCCTTCAGAGGAGTGGATGTGGATATAGTAGAGAGTTACAAGTATCCAGGGATGCACATAGATAATAAGCTGGGCTAGAGCAGAGCACTGAACACTGAGGTGCTCTATAGGAAGGGCCAGAGTCGCCTCTATGTTTTGAGTAGACTGAGGTCTTTTAATATCTGCCGGACGCTGCTGAAGATGTTTTATGAGTCTGAGGTGGCCAGCTCTCTCCTGTATGCAGTGGCATGCTGGGGAAGCAGGCTAAAGCCCCATACACACGGTCGGATTATCCGCGGACCAGGTCGGTCGGATCCTGTCCGTCGTACTTTGTCCGATGTTGGTGTTGCGTACACACGGTCGGACTACGTTGTCGGAATATCCGGTCATTCTGAACGTGGTGACGTTTGTTGCCTACGACGGGACTACGTAGAGGCTAGTAGCCAATAGCTTTGGTCTTGTAATGTGATCTGAGCATGCGTAGCACTTTGTCCGGTCGGACTACCATACACACGATCGGATTTGGTGTGATCGGACCGTGTTGTCGGAAAATCTATCCAGCAGGAGATAGGACGTTGTCCGTCGGACAATACGACGTACACTGTCCGATGGTGCATACACACGGTCTGATTTTTCAACAACATTGTCCGATCGGACAGAATCCATGCGAAAATCCGACCGTGTGTATGGGGCTTTAGGGTGGCCAACACCAACAAACTGATTCGCAAGTCCAGTGATGTTGTTGGATTGGATTTGTAGTCTTTAACCACTTGAGGTCCGCGCTATAGCCGAATGACCGCCACAGCGCGGACCTGAATTTCCGGGAGGCCATCATATGATGGTCTCCCCTTTGCACGCCCCCTTTGCATGCCCCTTTGCCCAGCCCCTTACCACGTGATCAGCTGTCAGCCAATGACAGCTGATCACGTGTGTAAACAAAAACTCGGTAATCGTTTTTTTCCTCCTCTCGCTGACAGCCGTTCACCGGCTAATGTACAAGAGACATCGGTCGTCCGAAAGAGGAAGGAGGCACATCTGCCTCATCTGTGCCAATCAGTACCCCCTGCCAGTGCCACTTGCTATTGCCACCTGCCAGTGTCCGCAGTGCTCACCAGTGCCACCTATCAATGCCCATGAGTGCCACTTTAAAAAAAATAAAAAATAAAAACTGCATAGGTGATCAAATACCAGCAAAAGAATGCTCTATTTGTGGGAAAAAAATGATAAAAATGTAATTTGGGTACAGTGCTATATGACCGTGCAATTGTCATTCAAAGTGCGACAACGCTGAAAGCTGAAAATTTGTCTGGACAGGAGGAGGGTTTAAGTGCCCAGTAAGCAAGTGGTTAACAACAGTGTTGGAGAGTAGAATGTTGTTCAAGGTACATTCAATCTTGGACAACATATCCCACCCACTCCAAAATACGCTGGTCAGTCTGCGGAGTACCATCAGTGACAGATTGTTACAACCACGATGCACCATAGAGCGACACAGGAAATCATTTTTGATTATATAATTCTTCTCTGTGAAGGTTGATGTGAAGATTCAATCTGGTTTATGATCAGAATTTGTATGTAGTTTTATAGTATGTTGGTATTATGTTAATTATTATTTGGGGTAGTGTTGGAGAAAGTAGTGTATTATTT
This sequence comes from Lithobates sylvaticus, assembly GCA_028564925.1. Lineage (NCBI taxonomy): Eukaryota > Metazoa > Chordata > Amphibia > Anura > Ranidae > Lithobates > Lithobates sylvaticus. Next base: position 155,070,055 of record CM053027.1, on the reverse strand, counting down.
GCATTTTGGTAGTTTGATGTCCTGTTTTCAATCTGTGTTATTTATTTTATGTTGTATTTTAATAGTATGGATAATTTATTAGAGTATAGGTTTAATTTGTCTTATTTGTACCAATTGTTGTTATTGGTATTTTTATTGTGTACTATGTTCTATTCATTGATGTTATAGTAATCAATTGATAATGATTGTAACTACAAAGTCAGTATCAGTAAATAGGTAATAGATGTGTAGCACTGACCCCCGAAGGAGTTGCTGGTTTTATTGGGCTTACCGTTACCTTCTTCACCTCGTCTCCGTCTAGGGGTTCCCGTGGTAGATGGCCCAAAGAAATGTAGAAACTGACACTTTATCTTCCTTTTTGGGTTATTTATTCAAAAGATAAAACAGTCTCTTAAATGTAGGGTAGAGGGTTAGGATGAAAGTTCAGGTACTTTGGAACTGCAAGAATAGAAAGTCTCTTACTGTAGGAATCCTGAGAATAACTGTTTCACAGCTGGATTCTCGCCACCCCCAGATAGACCTCCTCTCACTAGGCCTAGCAGCCAGTAAGGTGCTAAGTAAATGAAAGTCTCTGCCACAGACTTGGATGTAGAACACTTGAACAAAGTCTCTGCCACAGACTTGGATGTAGAACACTTGAACAAAGTCTCTGCCACAGACTTGAATGTAGAACTGAGGGACTTAATTTAGAGAGCTATCATACGGTACCAGTATCTCGCAGCCGGTCCGGCGATACCGTATGAGTGTAGATCCATTTAGTGTCCTTCAACTGAGCCTCCAGGCTCCTTCTGAGAAGCCAGCCTGGCGCATGGCCTTCTCCCGAAGAGTCCTCCCCTGGATGCTTCTCCAGTTGCTGGGCCTCTCCTTAGATGAGACGGCACCGGACCACTTTTGGATGATTAGGCCCGATATCCATTCAAGCCTGTCCCTGCAGTTACTTCACCTCGGGCTATCCAGCCCAGAGACTCAGAATTGCATGAATCCGCACCCCAGGCCAGGAGGGCCATGGGGGCTGGTCAGGAGGCCCAGGACCAAACAGACAGAAAATATCTTCTGGACCGTAACCCAGAAGCATGTGACCTCAGTACCTTAAATACCTTCCCCCAGAATGCACAGCAGGATGACACTCCCACTGGGCTGGTTCCGAGAAAGAATGGTACCCAATACACCCAACCAAACTGCGTTCCCATACTTGCCGGTGGTGTCAGCAACACCTGCAGCCAAGTAGGACTCAGTGCAGTCCAGCCAGACTGGTACTGAAACCATAATTTGGCATAATTAGGCCTAAAAAACAACTGTGATTTTAGGAATATTAACTTTTGAAAAACACATAGCACATGCTCGTCAGGAGCCAGCACTACAGATGTAAAGAATAAATAAATTATAAAATCCAAAGAAAGTAGTGTATTGCCAGATTAAAAAGTTAATACTTAAAAATCACGGGTGTGATGAAATGGAAAAAAAAAAAGGGAGGGGGAATTGGAAGGATAATAATGGGGGGAGGGACCATGACAAGTGAAGGATGGAAGGGGGAGGGTAAAAAGAAGGGGAGGAGGGACGAAGTTAAGGGAAGAAGGGGGAGGAAGGGAAGGGAAAAGGAAGAAAAAGGGAAAGGTGGGGATTTTTTTTTTATATTTGTAGTGAGTGAAAGGGGAGTGTGTGTGATGTGTGGATGGAAGAAAAATAAGAATCAAAGATTATTATGAAATGGCAATGAGATGAGGAATAAATGAATATTGTGAATAACGCCAAAACAAGGCCAAGCAAAACGCATAGGGTGGTGTATGATCGAAAGAGAAACATAGTGCTAAATGTGTGTGTGCTATCATTAACAAACATATAGAATGACATGAATGAATGCAAGTTTACCTGGTGCGTTTTAATAGAAAGGTATTCCAACAACGGAAAGAAGATTGCAATGTTGGGATTACAAGATGATTGGGTTAGTGATGTGGGCATTAAAGTCAATTCTATGATATCAAACAATGTATATCAAAACATATAAAATAAATTCTGCCTCCATGCCCCTCCCTAGCATTTGGGATCATCCTTTATTGTGACTCCTCATAAGCCACGCATTAATGGTCGGCTCTTCCTGCTGGTGTGTCGGGGGGGTTTAGAGGACCTTAGATTCAGGAGACATCGCACAATACAGTGTGATTGGTAACTATATAGAAAAATGTTCATTACTACTTCACTTTATTTTGTGGTTATGTTTATGAATTTCAATATATACAAATATTTTTACAGCCTATTAAACCCCTGAAGAAGACCCGGCGGGGTCGAAATGCGCCAAGATTCGATTATTCAACATTTTTAGCACTTTAATATTATGTAATTTGTGTTCAGTCTCACTTGTATTGTTGCTTTTATATCTCCTGTACCGCAGCTCATTATTTAACCATCATTGTCTATTTTTTGATATTATGTCTTCAATAAAAAATGTAAAAAATCTTAAATTACATGTAGTATTTTTTCCACGTATTCGCTACTAAAAAAACCCACACGGGAGACAGCTCCCTTTTTGACATTTACCGGGGTGTGCAGCATCCTTCTTTTGTCTTCCCTTATGTGTTATTTATAGGGTAATTTATAGGCAGGAGATTGTAGGAGACAAGGGAAGAGCATTGTCAACCCATAACACAAAGTTCCAAAACATGGACGTGTATATATGTATCACCAGCTGTTAAAGCTTGTATGAAATGTTAGTGGTTGGGTTTACATCTACTTTGACAAATCATGCTTCAGTTCTTACAAATTTGTAGTGCTGGGGTCCATTTTCTAATGCTCCTTGCTTGTGTATATTATATATATATATATATATATTATATATATATTTTTTTTTTTTTTTTTTTTTTGTTATCCATACATTGGTTAGGGTAATTTTCCTAGATTTCAATTGTTCAACTGCTGGCACATTTGTTTGTGCTGTATTTTCTGTGGTATCTTCAATTTAATTTGCAACTCTTCATACTCGTACTAATAAGTACACAAAAATAGTCAGTGTGACTTAGGCCCCTTTCACACGCTGTGGATCCACTGAATGGACTCCGCTAGCTCAGCGGGGGATCGCTCCATTGATCCCCGCTGAGTAGGCAGATGACAGGTCTGTCTCCACTCACTGTGCAAGGATGGACCTGTCAGAGTCCCGTTGTTCTCTATGGGGAGATTGGATGAAAACGGACAGCCTGTCCGTTTTCATACGATCCCATCCGATCTGCTGGACGGATGGCGAATGTATCTCTATATATGTCTGTTTTGAGCGGATCTTTTCGGATCGGATGGCAGACGGGTGTCAGCGGACACATCTCTGCTGACATCTGCCTGCCCATAGAAGTCAATGGGTGGCCCGCTCTGATCCGCTTGACAGGCGGATCTGAGCGGGCTGATCATGTGAAAGGGGCCTAACAGAACAGGATGGAAAACTATATAACCATTTGAAAATTGTTTACAAAACAGTGTGTTATTCAGTAGCTGTCTAAACACGTTTTGGCTTTATACAGTGAACTGCATAAACATATACACTATTTATTTGTCTTATTTATGTTTCCACAATATCACGTGCCATAAGTATTACATCTCATCAAACACTTCATCTTTGTCAAGCAGTTGCTTTGGCAATAAGAAAATATGCACAAGCTTTAATCTGCTTGGCCTTCATGCTATCACCACAACATGGTAAGCTAAAAGACCTTTTGCTTTGGCAGCCACTTCAATCCTTTTAAGATCAGTAATTCCATTTGTTTTGAGTGGAATATACTGGTTACCAATTCAGAGCCATTACAAGATCATCTAGTATATACATCTCAGACAACAGAAGCAGGATGTCATGCCTTTAATTAAGGCATTATGGATGCTTGTAAGTAGTTTAAATCTTTGTATTGACAGTTTCAAAACCATAAATAATAAAATAGATAACAAAAAAAGGAGAAAAACAACCTGAGGTTGCAGCACATAAAAAGATATTACGCAAGATCTATTCCTGGTACCAGACAAGCTAATTCAAATTTAATATTGACTATGACATTCATTCAAATATAGCCAAAAAGCCCTAGAGAACCTGGCAGTTCTATTGATTCATTAGTGAAATGCCCCGTACACACAGTCGGAAATCACGACCACAAAATCCGTCGGATTTTTTCCCGACGATGGGGTTGCATACACACGGTCGGACAAAGCTGTCGGAAAATCCGACCATTCTGAACGTGGTGACGTTCGTTGCGTACTACGGAACTACGTAGAGGCTATTAGCCAATAGGTTTGGTCTCCTAATTTGATCTGAGCATGCGTGGCACTTTGTCCGTCGGAATTCTCTACACACGATCGGAAAAAGTCTGATCGGATTTTGTTGTCGGAAAATTTGAGAGCAGAATCTCAAATTTTTTCAAAAGAAAAAGTGCGATGGAGCACACACACGGTCGGATTTTCTGACAACATGGTCTGATCGGACATTTTCCGTCGGAATTTCCGACCATGTGTACGAGGCAAAAGAGAGTAGCAGCGCACTTTAAGAAAAAAAATGTAATGCCCTACAATAACTGCTAGACAAGAATATTAAATTAAACCAAACCCATGAGCATACAGGTAATAGTTTATTCTACATACAATCTATGTGATATCCAAAGGTTCCAAGATGGTGTAAAGGATGTTAAATTGTAATTTTTCAATGCATATGCCCATTTTATTGAACAATTATGATTTAGATTGATAACGACTTCTGAGATATTAGATGTTAGGGACTTCCAATTCCATAAGATTAAGCTTAGCTGATAAGAGAATATGTATAACAATTGTTCTGGCTGATTTAGTAACAGAGTTGATGTTAAGATGCAGAAGCACCATGGCTGCAAAGGGCACCATTGGTGTGGGAATAAATTTGGATATCAGTCTAAAGATCTGATTGCAGTATGATTTGACCAACGGACAGTACCAGACCAAAGGATATGTATTAGTGAACCTATAAAGCTACAGGCACGTCAGCAATCCACTGGAGTATTGGGGTACATTTGAGAGAGCTTATATACCACCTATTTGCTTGTAAGCATTTTAGTTCCGGCCTTGCTGCCCCTGCCCTCCTGTTTGGTTAAGCTGGGCAGGGATGGCTCTACCAGTAAAAATAAAAATAAACCTATATCCATTCAGCCTTTCAATCAAGCTCACTATTTAGCATACAGCAGGGGTCAAGTCCTGGGGAAAAAAGTGTGGGAACTCCCACCCAAGACCCACTCGCCCACCAAAAAAAAAAAAAAATGATACGCTCATATGCACGAACGCTTCAAAAGTGGTATTTTTCATCCAATATTCGTATTGTGTGTATGAAGCTTAACTGTTAGTACATAAAAAAAAACAATCCTCAATAAACATAAATACGGTAATTCTCTGAATAATCAGCATTCATTCAACTGTGCTTCCATGCAAATGTGAACATCCTGTTCTGATCTTTATTGGGGAATTTTTTTTTGTATATAGAGTGTTTATGTTTTGACTTTACACTTTTCATTGAACAGAGTTTGGATAACACAGGGTTAAACGCAAAGGTCATAAATTAACTGCACATTATCTGGACAGAATGCTTGGGGAGATAGTGATGTTTTCCTGCTTAGGAGATGTATGTTAGCTTGGGGGGGGGGCTGCAAACTCTGCAGGGCTCCAACACACACTCGCTGCTATTCCAACCCTTCACATATTTCCACATAAACTTCTCTCCTGGCATTAAACTTTGCCAGGTATTGTCCTCAGCTTACCACCCCAAACTAATGTTCCTCCCTCAGCTCACCTCTCTCCCTGCATGTCCTGTGAGCAGAATAGCTGTGCTCCTCCTCTGGGTTCTCTCATCATATGGCACTGAAGATAGAGGAGGGGGGGGGGATTCAGCGGGACACACAGAGCAAGTATGCAGGAGACTGGGGGGGATGAGGAGACAGAAAATCAGGAGGGGCCGGCGGGGAGTAGCGCATCACGAGAGGTCTGACTAAATACAATCTCTTAGCAGCAGGGACCTGATCTACCTATCAGCTAACTGTAATTGACAGGTAGATCAAAACGGAAGCTGTCATGGGGCCCCCTACTGGCAATGCCTGAATGGTCAGGTGTGCGGCACTTACTATTGCAAGCTGTGTCGGCAGCTGCTGGTGTAGTACCTGCCACACAGCTCGCATACTTCAAAGTCTTGCAGGACACAGCTGCTAACAGGAACTGAGTTCCTGTTGTGGAAAAAGTACAGGAACTCCGTTCCCATGCGTTCCCACAGGACTTGAGCCCTGGCATACAGTAAACAATAGATGAATGTCCTATCCCCAGGATTCAGTCCTTGTTAGTTCCTACATTCTTTTTTTCCAGTCTAGTTTTCCTTCTATTTATTTTTTATTTTTTTACACTTCAGATTGTATCTGACTAAACAGTACTTGTTTACCACCCACCTTTATCTTTTGCCTATTCCTGGTTGGCTGTGATCAGGGGGTTGCAACCCGGTACACCAATCAAGAAAGTTTATCACTCTTTGTGGGGTGCTCTGGTAAAGATGTGGTGTGTGTGTGTGTGTGTGTGCTTAGCTTCTGTGCCTTGGCCTTTTAAGGGCTCATGCCCACTCCAATGTGCAGCTGGCACACAAAGTTTACTAATCTGGTTCTCTTCCTCCATTTCCTATGCAAATCAAGAGTATTTTCTTTTCTTATCACTGTATATTGTTTATTATTTTCTGTTAATAAAGACTTTTTTTCATTTGAGGTTCTAACAGAACAGCTTTCATAATGTTTATCTGTTAACAGTGCTGCTTTTGATTACAGCACTCTGCTGCAGCATTTGATGCAAGTGTCTAAGCTGGTGGCCTTATCTTGCCACAAACCCTTTTTTTTTTTTACTTTTGCACAAGGACAAGGTGGTATTAAAGCCTTGAGCTACCTTCTTACTTAAGAAGAGTACTCAGTTTGCATTGCCACCCCTGCCAGTGTTTGGTTGACCAGGGCAGAGAAGGCTTTACAAAAAAAAAATTAAAAAAAAAAAAAAAATTAAAACATGATAATAATATACAGATAAAATGTAAATCTGCAAATACTGCAAAAAAACAAACAAACTACTGCCTCTGCATACATAACCCCTGCTCCAACTTTAGGTCTTCCCAACCCTTTTTAACATAGCAATATTCCTAAATTTAATGGCAGTTTTGGTCATAGGAGGGATACATACAGTGGTGTGAAAAAGTGTTTGCCCCCTTCCTCATTTCCTGTTCCTTTGCATGTTTATCACACTTAAGTGTTTCGGAACATCAAACCAATTTAAACAATAGTCAAGGACAACACAAGTAAACACAAAATGCAATTTTTAAATGAAAGTGTTTATTATTAAAGGTGAAAAAAAATCCAAACCATCATGGCCCTGTGTGAAAAAGTGATTGCCCCCTAAACCTAATAACTGGTTGGGCCACCCTTAGCAGCAACAACTGCAACCAAGCGTTTGCGATAACGTGCAATGAGGCTTTTACAGCATCCTGGAGGAATTTTGGCCCACTCATCTTTGCAGAATTGTCCTAATTCAGTTACATTAGAGGGTTTTCGAGCATGAACGGTCTTTTTAAGGTCATACCACAACATCTCAATAGGATTCAGGTCAGGACTTTGGCTAGGCCACTCCAAAGTCTTCATTTTGTTTTTCTTCAGCCATTCGGTGGTGGACTTGCTGGTGTGTTTAGGATCATTGTCCTGCTGCAGAACCCAAGTTCGTTTCAGCTTGAGTACACAAACAGATGGTCGGACATTCTCCTTCAGGATCTCTTGGTAGACAGCAGAATTCATAGTTCCTTTTATCACGGCAAGTCTTCCAGGTCCTGAAGCAGCAAAACAGCCCCAGACCATCACACTACCACCACCATATTTTACTGTTGGTATAATGTTCTTTTTCTGAAATGCAGTGTTCCTTCTACGCCAGATATACTTGGACACACACCTTCCAAAGAGTTCCACTTTTGTCTCATCGGTCCACAGAATGTTGTCCCAAAAGTCTTGGGGATCATCAAGATGTGTTGTGAAGAAATTGAGACGAGCTTTGATGTTCTTTTTGCTCAGCAGTGGTTTTCTCCTTGGAACTCTGCCATGCAGGCCATTTTTGCCCAGTCTTTTCCTGATGGTGGAGGCATGAACGCTGACCTTAACTGAGGCAAGTGAGGCCTGCAGTTCCTTGGATGTTGTTGTGGGGTCTTTTGTGACCTCTTGGATGAGTCGTTGCTGCGCTCTTGGGGTAATTTTGGGCGGCCGGCCACTCCTGGGAAGGTTCACCACTGTTCCATGTCTTCGCCATTTGTGGATAATGGCTCTCACTGTGGTTCGCTGGATTCCCAAAGCTTTGGAAATGGCTTTATAACCCTTTCCAGACTGATAGATCTCAATTACTTTCTATCTCAATTGTTCCTGAATTTCTTTGGGTCTCGGCATGATGTGTAGCTTTTAAGGATCTTCTGGTGGACCTTACTGTGTCAAGCAGCTCCTATTTAAGTGATGCCTTGATTGTGAACAGGTGTGGCAATAATCAGGCCTGGGTGTGGCTAGAGAAATTGAACTCAGGTGTGGACAACCACAGTTATAGTATGTTTTAACAAGGGGGGCAATCACTTTTTCACACAGGGCCATGATGGTTTGGATTTTTTTTCACCTTTAATAATAAACACCTTCATTTACAAATTGCATTTTGTGTTTACTTGTGTTGTCCTTGACTATTGTTTAAATTGGTTTGATGTTCCGAAACACTTAAGTGTGACAAACATGCAAAGGAACAGGAAATGAGGAAGGGGGCAAACACTTTTTCACACCACTGTATGTGGTGCTGTGTTGCACACAACTGTACCACACAAATATCTTCAGAAAATACAGCAAAAGAGTGGGTCATTTTGAGTTTCCTGTGGGATAGTGGCAGTAGACCCTCTATAGCTTTCCCTTTGTTTTGGTGAAATGTGCCCCTTAAAGCCTCCTGAAGAAATGGGATCAATATATTGACTGTGAAGCAGGAGGAAAATAGTGAATGAGAAGCACAATAAAAAAAGTGGCTAGCCTACACTCTTGGGGAGGGGGAGAAAAGAAAAGTGGCCATTTTTTTTTCTAGGGTATATGGGGAGATTGCAGTGCAAAGATCTTAGCCAAATATAAAAATGTCTTCTATCCACCCTTGAGGAGGAGAAAAAGAAAGAAAAGGGGCATTAGCTGCCCTTGCAGGTATGTGCTTGCTCTGCTCTGTACCAGGGAAGAGTAGAGAGAGGAAAGCATTGCCATTTCACTAACTTCTGTGTGATTCATCACTGGTGGGATGAAAACCAATAGCTCTCCTTTGGAAGAAGATTTGGGGAAGGCCTATGTCTGTAGGATTTAACACTTGCATTTTTTCTGTAGCCTGCTCTTTCCCCTGATTGCAAAATGTCCCTTCTCCAATTGCTTATGCTTGCCCTTTCTCACTGTCCTTTGTATATCTTCATTCAGGTTCCTTGCATCCTCCAACTTTCCTACTGCTTTTCTTTTCTATGATATGCTGAAGATTTAATCTGAGAGCCACTTGCATCTTTTATCCATCTTTCTGTATGTGTACAGTTGCTGGTTCTAGTTAGGTTTCCTGTCATAACTCATGGCATCTTCTATGTCCAGTAGTTTGTAGTAGTAGTAATCTATTAGTTTGAACCAATTTTTCACTTTAGCCATGTAGGAGGGATCTTGGTGATATCAAACCTCTTCATTAACTGAACCACAGTTGATGCCCAGAAATATTTTGCAACAAAAGACTGAAGTGGTCCATCCCAAACTGCTTTGGACATCTCATTGTGACACGCTTCATTTGGTTTGGTGTATAAGTAATGTCAGTCATGTTAATGCCAGGTGTTCATCAATAATCGCTTGCATTATTCTTTAAGTCCGATGCTGCCAGGAATGCCTACCTCTGATTGCGTGCTGGCCTAAAATGTCAATTTTCAGCACTTGTTTCAGATTTTCTTGAAAGTTGGCATATAAATCTTCTGTTTTTAGGTATTGCATCAGTCGTTGAGGTATAGACTTGGACACTAGACAGCTATGATGTAGAGGGGCTTGGTACAGATTCTTGTTTTTTCTTGTTTTGTTTTCCTTGTTTTTTGACAAATGACACTCCATTCTTTTCCCTGGTGTTATGTCCTGAATAATAGATAGTGATTTCTACGCTGGCAATCTGCGTTTTGACACTATACAATTTACGTTGATTAATTCCTCTGACATTTCATGTTGCTGTCCAATGTGTTGCTGTACAGTTCTGACCTATGCTTTCATGGATGGCTGCATTAGCAACTGGGAATCCTGGTGAATTTGATCCAGGCTTTTCATTAAATACTAGGTTTCTCATTGCAGCTCCTTGCTCTTCCCCAATAGCTTGTTGTATACCTTTTGGCCAGGGTGTCCTACCATTTGGCACCATGTCTGATATGCTTGAGAGCCATTCATTTTCTTGCCAAAAGTTTTACGAGGCAGGTTGCCAGGATTTTCCTCAAACCTGCCATTTTCCCGGGCTTGGGATTAACATCCAGAATGTGATAACAAGTTGCCTTAAAAGTCACTTTAAAAGGAGGTCCTCCCTCCTTTGTATGTTTTTGTTTTCTTTTTTTTTTGCACTGGTACATGTCCTCCCCCACCCCTTTTCTATTCCTTGCCTATAAACCTTGAAAATGGCCATAAATGATTATCAAGGTTCTCCCCTATTAATTTCAATGGAGTTTGGATTATATATACAGAACATATACTATATATATAGTACACCCCTCACATTTTTGTAAATATTTTATTCTATCTTTTCATGTGACAACACTGAAGAAATGACACTTTGTTACAATGTAAAGTAGTGAGTGTACAGCTTGTATAACAGTGTAAATTTGAGGTCCCCTCAAAATAACTCAACACACAGCCATTAATTTATAAACCACTGGCAACAAAAGTGAGTACATTAAGTGAAAATGTCTAACTTGGACCCAATTAGCCATTTTCCCTCCCTGGTTTCACGTGACTCGTTAGCGTTACAAAGTCTCAGGTGTGAATGGGGAGCAGGTGTGTTAAATTTGATGTTATCGCTCACTCTCTCATGCTGGTCACTGGAAGTTCAACATGGCAACTCATGGCAAAGAACTCTCTGAGAATCTGAAAAAAAGAATTGTTGCTCTACATAAAGATGGCCTAGGCTATATGAAGAGTGCCAAGAGCCTGAGCTGCAGCACAGTGGCCAAGACCATACAGCAGTTAACTAGAAAAGGTTCCACTCAGAACAGGCCTCGCCATGGTCAACCAAAAAGATGAGTGCACATGCTCAGGGTCATAGCCAGAGGGCGTCTTTAGGAAATAGATGTATGAGTGCTGCCAGCATTGCTGCAGAGGTTGAAGGGGTCAGGGGTCAGCCTGTCAGTTCTCAGACCGCACACTGCATCAAATTGGTCTGCATGGCTTTCGTCCCAGAAGGAAGCCTCTTCTAAATATGATGCGCAAGAAAGCCTGCAAACAGTTTGCTGAAAACAACCAGACTAAGGACATGGATTACTGGAACCATGTCCTGTGGTCTGATGAGAGCAAGATAAACATATTTGGTTCAGATGGTGTCAAGCGTGTGTGGTGGCAACCAGGTGAGGAGTTCAAAGACAAGTGTGTCTTGCCTACAGTCAATCATAGTGGTAGGAGTGTCATGGTTTGGGGCTGCATGAGTGCTGCTGGCACTGGGGAGCTCCAGTTCATTGAGGGATCATGAATGCTAACATGTACTGTGACATACTGAAGCAGAGCATGATACCCTCCCTTTGGAGACTGGGCCGCAGGGCAGTATTCTAACATGATAACACCCAAACACACCTCCAAGATGACCACTGCCTTGCTAAAGAACCTGAGGGTAAATGTGATGGACTGGCCAAGCATGTCTCCAGACCTAAACCCTATTGAGCATCTGTGGGGCATCCTCAAATGGAAGGTGGAGGAGCGCAAAGGTCTCTAACATCCACCAGCTCCATGATGTTGTCATGGAGGAGAGGAATAGGACTCCAGTGGAACCTGTGAATCTCTGGGGAACTCCATGCCCAAGAGGGTTAAGGCAGTGCTGGAAAATAATGATGGCCACACAAAATATTGACACTTTGGGCTGTGTGTTGAGTTATTTTGAGGGGACATGAAATTTACACTTTTATACAAGCTGTACACTCACTACTTTACATTGTAACAAAGTGTTATTTCTTCAGTGTTGTCAAATATTTACAAAAATGTGAGGGGTGTACTCATTTTGTGAGATACTGTGTGTATGTATATGTATATATATATATATATATATATATATATATATATATATATATATATATATATATGTAAAGTATCTCAAAAAAGTGAGTACACCCCTCACATTTTTGTGAATATTTTATTATATATTTTCATGTGACAACACTGAAGTAATTACACTTTGCTACAATGTAAAGTAGTGAGTGTACAGCATCTATAACAGTGTAAATTTGCTATCCCCTCAAAATACCTCAACACACAGCCATTAATGTCTAAATCGCCGACAACAAAAATGAGTACACCCCTAAGTAAAAATCTCCAAATTGGGCCAAAAGTGTCAATATTTTGTGTGGCCACCATTAATTTCCAGCACTGCCTTAACCCTCTTGGGCATGGAGTTCACCAGAGCTTCACAGGTTGCCACTGGAGTCCTCTTCCACTCCTCCATGACGACATCACGAAACTGGTGGATGTTGGAGACCTTGTGCTCCTCCACTTTGGTTTGAGGATGGTTCGCTCAATGAACTGTAGCTCCCCATGCAGCCCCAGACCATGACACTCCCACCAACATACTTGACTGTAGGCAAGACACACTTGTCTTTGTACTCCTCACCTGAACACGCTTGACACCATCTGAACTAAATACGTTTATCTTGGTCTCATCAGACCACAGGACATTGTTCCAGTAATCCATGTCCTTAGTCTGCTTGTCTACAACACACTGCTTGCTTTCTTGTGCATCATCTTTAGAAGAGGCTTCCTTCTGGGATGACAGCCATGCAGACCAATTTGATGCAGTGTGCGGAGTAAAGTCTGAGCATTGAAAGGCTGACCCCTCCCCACCCCTTCAACCTCTGCAGCAATGCTGGCAGCACTCATACGTCTATTTCCCAAAGAAAACCTCTGAATATGACACTGAGCATGTGCACTCGGCTTCTTTGGTCGACCATGGCGAGGCCTGTTCTGAGTGGAACCTGTCCTGTTAAACCACTGTATGGCCTTGGCTATCGTGCTGCAGCTCAGTTTCAGTGTCTTGGCAATCTTCTTATAGCCTAGGCCATCTTTATGTAGAGCAACAATTCTTTTTTTTTCAGATCCTCAGAGAGTTCTTTGCCATAAGGTGCCATGCTGAACTTCAAGTGACCAGTATGAGAGAGTGAGAGTCATAACACTAATTTAACACTCCTGCTCCCCATTCACACATGGGACCTTGTAACACTAACGAGTCACATGACATCGGGGAGGGAAAATGGCTAATTGAGCCCAATTTGGACATTTTCACTTAGGGGTGTATTCACTTCGTTCTTTCAGGCCTTGCTGTTTATCGGTGCTTTCTGTTTGTCCGTTCTGACCAGCCGACCTTTTGTGACCTTCTGAGCGATGTTTCCCGTGCGTACTCGTCGCCGAGTTCGTGCTGTACGCGGAATTGGTGTCGGGCTTTTAGCTTTGACCCAAGACCCGTCCATGAACAGAGTGACGAGGAGTATGTGGACCAAGAATTGGTTGCTTCAGCGTGACCAGTTCTCGCACATGCCTTTGCTTCGTGAGATCCGGAGAATAATCCTGATGATTTCAGGAACTTTCTCAGGATGACGGACCCCGATTTTCACCGTCTTTTGGCTTTGCTGACCCCCTTTATCAGCCGGCAGGATACCTGCATGAGACAAGCCATTACTCCGGAGCAGAGGCTTGTTGCCACGTTGAGGTACTTGGCGACAGGGAGAAGTCTTCAGGATTTGAAGTTCTCTTCAGGTATCTCTCCCCAGGCCCTGGGAATCATTATTCCAGAGACCTGTTCTGCCATCATTCAGGTCCTGCAGGAGGACTATATTAAGGTAACATTTCTACTTTACTATTCCCTTCTATGTATGCTCTGTTTGCTAATGACTTGTATTTTTGACCTCCTTCCCTAATTACCATGATTGCAATATGTTCTAATATGCTGTGCCCCTTTTCTCCTTCATGCATTTTTCCCTTCACTTACCTCACCAGCATGCTCTTCTGCCCCAATAGACACCTATGGCCTAGTCACTTAAGCAATGTCTTTTGTCTGCTGCATAGTATTGTTTGCCCCAAAACACCCCCTAAAATATGCACAAATGTTTGCTGTGTGGTTTACTTCATGTAGAGCCCCCTTTTTTTGTTCTTTTGTTGGGGGGGGGGCAAACTCATTAGAAACCCCCTCCCCCAACTGCTCTGTCAGATGGTACCAATCCTTTATCTGCTGGCTTTCCCAAGGTCCATACACACTATATACCTACCTCTTTATAGTGCGCATCTTTAGGGATGAATTCAGCAAAGCATGTAGTGCAAGGGACTGCCTCCATACATTCCATTTCCTATTTTTTTGTCTTCTTTCCCTCCTATTAGCTTGCTTGGTAATTTAATAATGTCACACTGTGCCTGCCTTTTTTTTGGGGGGGGGGGGGGGGGGGGTTGAAATGTTATTTGATCTTTCCTGTGGCCTGCCAATAGTGTTAAGTACAGAGGGTCTGGCCAAACTAGCCCACATTATTGAGCCATTTGCCAATCAATGAAGTGCAGAGGGTTAGCTGTCCACCACCCCCCCCCCCCCCAAAACCCCTAGTTATTGCCAATGGCCCATCAGAAGTGGGGGGATTGATGGGGGGGTGAGTAATCTGTGAAGGGGAGCCTCTACTTTTCTGTGCAAATACTTTCCAGCCTCCAATTTTAGACAATGCTCTTGTTCCAAGATGTTGATTGTCTAATCTGCTTGCAATGTTTAGGTGCAAAGTGACTAATTTTTTTTCTTGTTTCACTCCACAGTTCCCTTCCACGCCACAGGAATGGCAGACTGTGGCCTCCCACTTTGCCAGCCGTTGGGACTTTCCTAACTGCGGAGGGGCAATTGATGGGAAACACGTCCGCATCGTCCCACCGCCCAACTCGGGGGTCCTACTATTATAATTATAAAGGGTTTAATAGTGTAGTGATGTTGGCGGTGGTGTCGGCAACATACGAGTTTATGTATGTGGACGTGGGGATGAACGGCCGGATATCGGATGGTGGGGCCATTACGCACACGGAGTTCTACTGGCGTCTCCAAAGTGGCAGTCTGTGCTTGCCACCTCCAGAGGAGAATGCCGAAGGACTCCCCTTCGTCTTTGTCGCAGATGAAGCGTTTGCGTTGACTCCCCATCTGATGAGGCCGTTCCCGATGAGGACCCTCACCCCGGACCAGAGGGTCTTCAACTACAGGCTGTCCAGAGCCAGAAGAGTTGTGGAGAACGCTTTTGGCATCCTGGCCAGCCGCTTCCGCCTGTTCCTGACGGCATTTAACTTGGCGGAATACAAACTGAACCACATAGTTCTTGCCTGTTGCATATTGCACAACTTCCTCAAAAGACATAACAGGAACTATGTGGTGCCCGTTGGCCCAGATGTGGAGGGCCCTCCAAATGCCGAACTCACAGCCCTTCGAGTGGCACGTCCAGGCTTGCCCCCTCTAAATGCCCGTGTGGTCCGGGACCAATATATGCAGTACTTTGTGGGTAGGGGGGCCATTGCTCTGCCTGACGATGTGTGAGAGGCATTTTTTAATAAATCTGATATTTTAACCAACCTATGATTTCATGTCATTTCAGTCTTCTTTTTAGCTTATTTTACTTTGACATTTTTTCCCTTTGCCTTCGACAGTGGGAATGCACTTTCTGGGCAAAAGGAGGTAACAGTCTCTTCTTCCCAAAAAGATTATTCTCATGTTGTGTGTTTGCTACCTAATCTTTGGTCTAGAGAAGGTTTGTACTGCATAACTGACACCCAAAATACTCCTTTTCATCACCAGGTCTGACATGTGTGTATTCTCCAAAATGCTGTGCTCCGTGTTTTCGTACAAAGCACTGTGGGTGTCATTTACATAAGTCAAATCCGCTATGCTCTACAAGTGCATTGAAAAAGTTCCCCGGGAAAGAAAATTGGAGTGCAAAGTGGATTTGCCTTTAGTAAATAACACCCATTGCCCCCCATATCCTTTTCATTTTACATACATAATGCATTGTGTTTTTTTAAATAAGGAAGCCACACATTTAGAAAAATAAAAGTTTACTAGGAAAACATTCCCAAGTGCGTTTACAATCTTCACGCCAAAACTGACAACATCTTGGTTATTTACAACATTGTTTACAAACATTCCGCAATTGGGAAAACCAGGCATGGAGCAAAACAGAACCTAGGAACTTGGAAAGTTCAACTTTGTAAAGTGAAGACAAGATCAGACATGACTATATGTTCAAAGTGTGTTTGATCTTGCCTTCATCACATGAGGGGGTCACCCCCGAAAAGTGGAAATTTGGAATCCGTATATTTGTGGCGCACCTGCTGTGTCCCCCGCCATGTGCTTCCCCACTACGCCGTAAAGAGAAGGGGTGGGGAATAGACGAGAAAGATCGTCAGGGGCGGGCGGAGTTTGAAGCATGCGCAGTGTATATATAAAACGTCACACGCCTGTGTCGTAGCCACGATCTGGGAGACGAGGGGAGAGAAAGCTCACGCACGAGACGATCGCTACAAACGAAGGTACAATTTGACGTTGGTACATAACTAGCCTAGACTGATTAGAACTTGAGGCTTCTTTATGGAGAAGATTAGGAGAGTTTAGGCTGACATTATTTATATTGTTTTGTGTGGCGTTGTGTCTTGCAGAGGTGATGGATGCCTTCTACAACGTGAGCTTTCTCCCACACTTCATTGATAAATACCGGCAATTCCCCCTCTTATGGCAGGCAAAACACAGGGATTATAGCAACAGACCAAAGAGGTACGCAGCCCTGCTGAAACTGGTGGCATTTGTAAAGCCTACCCTGCCCATGGCAACCGTCGCAAACTTAAAAGTGAAGATCACCAACATGAAGACTACCTATTTCCGGGAGCGCAATAAGGTCCTGAAGTCACAAGCATCTGGAGCTGCAGCAGCTGATGTCCATGTCCCCACGCTCTGGTACTATGACAGGCTCCACTTTCTCAAAGACCAGGCTACTGTCAGGAAGTCACTCTCGACTCTTCCTTGCACGCGTCCTTCCACGCACGCCACCCCTGATGAGGCTTCCGAGGACCAACCTGGGCCTTCCAGTCAGGAATATGTGCAGGTGCCCAGCTTGTTCCAGGTATAGTAGTTTTGGAACCAGTTAGGGGAATAATGAATGATGTTCAGTTAATTCACGATCCCCAATTGCTTATTTCCTAACGTGATTGACATATCAACAGACAGTGGTGTGGGAGACATTTTTGGGAAGAATCTAAACTGCAGGGCTGAGAATTGTATGGTTTTGTATATGAAAACATTTTGCAACAGTCACTAGATGAGAATTGTGTGTGTTTGATGAACAAATAACTGAAACTATGTCCCTTTTTCAGACACAGGAAGACCTCAGCCAGGAGGTGGCTGTGGAAGGTGGCAGTCAGGAGGAGGCAGGGGGTAGTGGCAGCCAACAGGGGGGTAGGCGTAGGAGCCTGACTGTCTCCCAAGTCTCTCCCCTCCGCCTTCCCTACAGAAGGGCGAAAAACATGGGGGAGGTGGGAGAGTCAGCGCTCCAGCTGATAAAAGATGCCTCAGCCTCCCTCTATGCCACACCCACCTACGAGGAGGCCTTTGCCTCCTTGGTTACAAGTAAATTTACGGGTATGGAGGCGGGGCAACGCAGCATGTGTGAGGAGGTCATCCTCAAAATACTAAATGAGGGGATGGCTGGGGAGATGACTCCCCTCACACATGTTTGCGAGAGTGACCTTGCTCCGCCTCCTCCTCCTCCTTCTGCCACCCCACCAGCACCAGCACCAGCACCACGGCGTGGAAGGAAGCGTACAAGGAAGACAAGAGAGTGACAACCTGGACTCAGTCTGGTCTGAGAGAAGATGGAGCCTCTCGTAGTACCAGAGCCTGGGGACCTAGATGGCATCTGCCAGTTCCGGATGTTTTGGACTTCAGGACCAGATTGCGCTCCCCTTATTATTTAGATAGGTAGTCTTCATGCCCCCAATTGTTTAAGTCTAAATGTTGTTGTGGGTGTAAAAAAATAAGAAAGATTGTAGTAGTGTATAAATGCTGCAAAGTAATAAAGAAGTAAGTTTGTGAGAAGTGCGGGTGAATAGGAGCAGCTAAAACATTAAAGAAAAAGAGAATGTGGTTTTGCTAAGTTGAGGCATACAAACCCCCTCCAAAAAAAAAAAAATATATACAAAAAAAAAATCTGTAAAAAAATAAGAAAGATTGTATGATCTGAGTAAAAATAAACATGTAGGGTATAAATGCTGCAAAGTAATAAAGAATTTTGTGTGTTGAGGGGACAGCAAATATACACTGTTATACAAGCTCACTCACTATTTTACATTGTAGCAAAGTGTATTTTTTTTCAGTGGTGTCACATGAAAAGATATAATAAAATATTTACAATATAGGTATATACACATTTTGTATCAATTTTTTTACTTATAATAATAATAATTATTAAAACAAACAAAAAAGAACAGGGTTTTTAACAAAATAATGCACCAAATAAAAGCCTTATACTGTAAACCCTTAAAGATGTAAAACAATTATTTAGATATGAAAATTAGTTGAATGCTGCGTACAGAGGATCTGACATTCTGACAACAATATCCTGGATTTATTTCTGACGGATGGCTCAAACTTGTCTTGCATACACACAGTTGCACAAATGTTGTCGGAAATGCCGAACGTCAAGAACGCGGTGACGTACAACTTGTACGATGAGACGAGAAAAATTAAGTTCAATAGCCAGTGCGGCTCTTCTGCTTGATTCCGAGCATGCGTGGAATTTTGTGCATCGGAATTATGTACACACGATCAGAATTTACGACAACGGATTTTGTTGTCGTAAAATTTGAGAACCAGCTCTCAAATTTTAATTGTCGGAAATTCTGACAAAAAATGTCTGATGGAGCCTACACATGATCAGAATTTCCGACAACAAGCTCATATTGCACATTTGTTGTCGTAAATTCCAACCGTGTGTATGCAGCATAAGAGTCATATTTAAAAAGAAAAAAAGTCCTATGTGACTTCCTTTGAGCATCAGCTCAATCTAGCGGAAATAATGTGATATTTTTTTTGAAATAACTTAATCAGAAAAAATACTGCATTATGGTGACTCGATGATGGTGGCAATCATAGGTAATCACTGCATTAAGCTAAATATAGTTAGAATTTGTCAAAAGATGGTTGAGTTATGGTTAAGTTCACTGATACATATGAACACTATTAATTTTGCCCGGGCATCTAGACTTTAATGATTTATGATCATGAATAGGTTAAATTACCTGACTGTAAAGAATTGGATATTTGCGCTTCTCTTGCAGCTCAGCAGTTTCATAGTTATAGTTAATTTTCTGACTTCTAATGAAATAAGAAGCATTAAGCCTAATAATCTTAAGAAAACAATGTTGCTCTGTATATTATATAGCATAAGCTAATAGATGATACATACATTGAAGTAATGGTTTTGTGTGGGACCATTGACCTCATGGGTTCTGAGATAGTTACACTCTCTACACCCCTTTTAGTTATGTTAGAGAATTAATCCAATCTAGCAAAGGGATGGTCAGCACATAAAACAGTATTCTTTTATTGAAAAGACATGTACAATGCTGTAAAAACAGCGTATGTAGTTCGAATGTTGGTCATGGCTTAGTCATTAACCAAATCTGCAGTCGCTTCAAGGATGTTGTAAAGTTGTCTGATTCAGGTACTGTTCTTGTGATGCCTGTTCGCAGACTATCCTGATCATATTCATAGTTGAACATAAAAGTTAAATTCTAAACAATCTCAAGGTATGAGGATTATTTCTGAGGCAGATGATTAGCATTGCATAAAAATCAGACTAAAGTTTGATTTCTGTGTGAAGTACAAATCCCAAATGGCCAATTTGAACTGAGCATATGGGGAACATTGTTTGCATTAGCAACAGACCCTTTTCATCAGAGCAGCCCAAAGCTTCACCTACTGGTGAAACATGTAAATATGAAACGTGCAACATAAATGTAACGGCTTGCCGACCGGGCCATAGCCAAAAGATGGCTACAGTGCGGTCGGATTACTCTGGGAGGGAGTGCTACAATGTCCTCCCAGAATCGCGCTCCTGTGCATCCCCTGGTGACGTGCAACTGGGAATGTCCATGGTCCAGGGTAAAGGGTCAATGACAGCGGCCCTTTACCACGTGATCACTCTGTCCAATGACAGAGTGATCACTTGTAAAAAAGCTGGAGCATGTCCGGTTCAGCTCCTCCCATCTCCTCATGCCGATCGATGCAGCGTGTGAGTTGAGAAGGGAGTTGATGGCTTATCCATCCATCCCTGGCTCATCCATCCACATTCATGCTCAGCCATGCTCCATCCCTGGCTCATCCATCCTCATTCATGCTCCATCCCTGGCTCATCCAGCCACATTCATGCTCCATCCCTGGCTCATCCATCCACATTCATGCTCAGCCATGCTCCATCCCTGGCTCATCCATCCACATTCATGCTCCATCCCTGGCTCATCCATCCACATCCATGCCCCACACCTGGCTCATCCATCCACATTCATGCTCATCCATGCTCCATCCCTGGCTCATCCATCCACATTCATGCTCATCCATGCTCCATCCCTGGCTCATCCATCCACATTCATGCTCATCCATGCTCCATCCCTGGCTCATCCATCCACATTCATGCTACATCCCTGTCTCATCCATCCACATTCATGCTCATCCATGCTCCATCCCTGGCTCATCCATCCTCATTCATGCTCACCCATGCTCCATCCCTGGCTCATTCATGCTCATCCATCCCCATCCATGCCACATCAGTGATCATCAGTGCCACATCCATGCCACATCAGTGATCATCCATGCCACATCCAAGCCACATCCATGCCACATCAGTGTTCATCCATGCCACATCCATGCCACTACAGTCCACATTAGTGCCTTACAAAAGGTAGTCAAATTAGATTTGAAATGTATGTCCCTAGAACACCTGATGGTGCTCCCTGCATGTTGGGACTCTGTATATGACTAGGCTGTGTAAAAGTCACACATATGTGGTATCACCATACTCAGGAGGAGTAGCAGAATATATTTTGGGGCATCATTTTTGTTATGTACATGCTATGTATTAGAAATATCTTATAAATGGACAACTTTGTGTAAACAAAATGCGTTTTAATTTTCTTTACACATTTTCCAAAAACTTGTAGAAAAAAAAATACATGTTCAAAAGACTCATTATGCCTCATAGAATATATGTTGGGGTGTTTACTTTTCTAAAAAGGGATCTTTTTTTGGTGTTTCCATTGTCTTGGTGCTCCAGGGGGTTTAGTACACGCCCCACACTATATAAGGCGGCCGCGCCGGCCGGGCTCATGTAGTGTGTTCTGGCGTTAGTCAGTGACGGTGTCAGTGACATTATCTGCTGTGCCTGTGATTCATTCTGCTGAGTGCTGACATTATCTGCTGTGATTCTGGGGATTAGTGTAGTGTGTGCGTGCTGTTAGTATAGCACTGCAGTATCACATTAAACCACCTTTACCCTTCTGGCCTGTTGTGTTATCTAAGGCAGCCATCTGCGGCTAATGAATTGCCAGCTTCCGTAACACAGAGAACAGTCATTCATTGAAAGTCATTGATAAAAAAAAGTCACTGATAAAAAAAGCGTGGGGGTCCCCCCAAATTCAATTACCAGGCCCTTCAGGTCTGCTATGGATATTAAGGGGAACCCTGCTTCGAATTTAAAAAAAAAATTACGTAGGGGTCCCCCTAAATATCCATACCAGACCCTTCAGGTCTGGGATGGATTTTAAGGCGAACCCCGGCCAAAAAAAAAAAAAAATGGCGTGGGGTCCCCCTCAAAATCCATACCAGACCCTTATCCGAGCACGCAACCTGGCAGGCCACAGGAAAAGAGGGGGGGGTGGGAGCAGCCCCCCCTCCCTCCTGAACCGTACCAGGCCACATGCTCTCAACATTGGGAGGGTGCTTTGGGACCCCTCAAAGCATCTTGTCCCCATGTTGATGAGGACAAGGGCCTCTTCCCCACAACCCTGGCCTCTGTGGGCGGGGGGCTTATCGGAATCTGGAAGCCCCCTTTAACAAGGGGACCCCCAGATCCCGCCCCCCCCTGTGTGAAATGGTAAGGGGGTACAAAAGTACCCCTACCATTTCACCAAAAAAGTGACAAAAATGGTAAAAATGACAGGAGACGGTCTTTGACAATTCCTTTATTAAAATCTTCTTTCATCGTCTTTCTTCTGGTCTTCTTCCTTCTTCCTTTCTTCATCCTTCGGTTTCTTCATCTTCTCCTTCCAGCATCTTCTTCCATCTTCTTCTTCCTCCGGCCCGCTTCTTCTTGCTCTGGTCTTCTCGTCCGGCATCTTCTTCCACGGCGTCAGTGTCTCTTCTTGGGCCACTCCGCGCAATGGGCCTCCCATATATCCCGATGTCTGAGGCTTTGCTGCGTCTGACAGGTCTTTTATAACGGAGGGGGGGACCACCTGGTGACCCCGCCCCCCTCTGACGCACGGGGACATCATGGGGACTTCCCTATGGCTTTCCCCATGATGTCAAAGGGGGGCGGGGTCACTAGGTGGCCCCGCCCTCCGTTATAAAAGACCTGTCAGACGCAGCGAAGCCTCACACAGCGGGAGCCTCCCATTGTGCGGAGCAGCCAAAGAAGAGACGCCGACGCCATGGAAGAAGATGTCGGACGAGAAGACCAGAGCAAGAAGAAGCGGATCGGAGGAAGAAGAAGATGGAAGAAGAAGATGAAAGAAGATGCCAAAAGGAGAAGATGAAGAAACCGAAGGATGAAGAAAGGAAGAAGGAAGAAGACCAAAAGAAAGAAGATGAAAGAAGATTTTAATAAAGGAATTGTCAAAGATTGTCTCCTGTCATTTTTACAATTTTTGTCACTTTTTTGGTGAAATGGTAGGGGTACTTTTGTACCACCTTACCATTTCACACAGGGGGGGGGGGGCAGGATCTGGGGGTCCCCTTGTTAAAGGGGGCTTCCAGATTCTGATAAGCCCCCTGCCCACAGACCCCCACAACCAATGACCAGGGTTGTGGGGAAGAGGCCCTTGTCCTCATCAACATGGGGACAAGGTGCTTTGAGGGGTCACAGACCCCCAAAGCACTCTCCCAATGTTGAGGGCATGTGGCCTGGTACGGTTCAGGAGGGAGGGGGGCGCTCTCGTCCCCCCTCTTTTCCTGTGGCCTGCCAAGTTGCGTGCTCGGATAAGGGTCTGTATGGATTTTGAGGGGGACCCCAAGCCATTTTTTTTTGGCCGGGATTCCCCTTAAAATCCATCCCAGACCTGAAGGGTCCGGTATGGATATTTAGGGGGACCCCTACATCATTTTTTTTTCAAATTTGAAGCGGGGTTCCCCTTAATATCCATAGCAGACCTGAAGGGCCTGGTAATTGAATTTGGGGGGACCCCCACGCTTCTGGTGCGAACCGAACCCGGGGGTGTTCGGCTCATCCCTATCCAGGACCTTCAAAATTGTAAGAGGTAGTCTAGAAATTGAATGTGTAATTTATGTCCCTAGAATGCCTAATGGTGCTCCCTATATGTTGGGGCTCTGTATTTTGCCAGGCTGTGTAAAAGTCTTACACGTGTGGTATGGCCATACTCAGGAGGAGGAGTAGAATGTATTTTAACCACTTTCCGACCGGCGCACGACGATGTACGTCCCTTTTTTGAAGAGGGATATCTCGGTAACGGCAGCAGCTGCCACAACCGAGATATCCATCTCTTCAGGCGCCGGTCGGCATTCCGATAATGGTGGTCATCGCGGCGGATTCGCCGCGAGATCACCGTTATTGGCGGCGGGAGAGGTGCCCCCCTCCCGCCGCTCTCCCGCGCCTTCCGCCACTTACAGGAGCCGTCGGCAGCGGCGGAGGCGATCGGGTGCGTTTCCTGCCTGTGCATAGAGATGAGTGACGCTAAGATGGCTGCCACTCATCTCTATACCATAGGAGGGCGGAAGCGACGTCAAAAACGTCACTTCCGCCCATACGTCTTAAAGAGCAATTTACAAATGTCATTTTTTTAAATGACATTTTTTTTTTTTTTTTCATTGAAGTCCAAATATGAGATCTGAGGACTTTTCGACCCCAGATCTCATATTTAAGAGGACCTGCCATGCTTTTTTCTATTACAAGGGATGTTTACATTCCTTGTAATAGGAATAAAAGTGAGCCAATTAAATTTTTTTTTAAAAACAGTGTAAAAATAGATAAAATCAAGAAAAATAAATAAGAAAAACAAATTTTTTTTTTTTTTAAAGCGCCCCGTCCCGACGAGCTCGTGCGCAGAAGCGAACGCATACTAACTTTACTGTTGTCTTATTTTTTTATTAAAAAAAGTGAATTTTTTACAAAAAAAGTGCGCTTGTAAGACCGCTGCGCAAATACGTTGTGAAAAAAAGTATTGCAACAACCGCCATTTTATTCTCTAGGGTGTTAGAAAAAAAACAATATATAATGTTTGGGGGTTCTAAGTTTTTTTCTAGCAAAAAAAACTGTTTTAAACATGTAAACACCTAAAATCCAAAACGAGGCTGGTCTTAAAGTGGTTAAGGTGTAATTTGTGGTATGAATATGCTGTGTGTGAGAAATAACTTGTTATTATGACAATTTTGTAAAAAAAGAAAGAAAGAAAGAAAGCTTCAAAAAACTCACCATACCTCTTACTAAATACGTTGGGCTGTCTACTTTCTAAAAAGGTGTCATTTGTTTTTGTTTTGTTTTTGTAATTTCCTGGCTTGAGATAGGCCATCAGTACAGAAGAGGCTTCCTTCTGGGATGACAGCCATGCAGACCAAATTCTGACAAAAAATGTCTGATGGAGCCTACACATGATCAGAATTTACGGCAACAAGCTCACATTGCACATTTGTTGTCGTAAATTCCAACCGTGTGTATGCAGCATAAGAGTCATATTTAAAAAAAAAAAAAGTCCTATGTGACTTCCTTTGAGCATCAGCTCAATCTAGCGGAAATAATGTGATATTTTTTTTGAAATACCTTAATCAGAAAAAATACTGCATTATGGTGACTCGATGATGGTGGCAATCATAGGTAATCACTGCATTAAGCTAAATATAGTTAGAATTTGTCAAAAGATGGATGAATGCTTCTCACATTCTTCCCACAGACATGTTATAAATACATACTATAGAGTTATGGTTAAGTTCTCTGATACATATGAACACTATTAATTTTGCCCGGGCATCTAGACTTTAATGATTTATGATCATTAAATAGGTTAAATTACCTGACTGTAAAGAATTGGATATTTGCGCTTCTCTTGCAGCTCAGCAGTTTCATAGTTATAGTTAATTTTCTGACTTCTAATGAAATAAGAAGCATTAAGCCTAATAATCTTAAGAAAACAATGTTGCTCTGTATATTATATAGCATAAGCTAATAGATGATACATACATTGAAGTAATGGTTTTGTGTGGGACCATTGACCTCATGGGTTCTGAGATAGTTACACTCTCTACACCCCTTTAGTTATGTTGAGAATTAATCCAATCTAGGAAAGGGATGGTCAGCACATAAAATAGTATTCTTTTATTGAAAAGACATGTACAATGCTGTAAAAACAGCGTATGTAGTTCGAATGTTGGTCATGGCTTAGTCATTAACCAAATCTGCAGTCGCTTCAAGGATGTTGTAAAGTTGTCTGATTCAGGTACTGTTCTTGTGATGCCTGTTCGCAGACTATCCTGATCATATTCATAGTTGAACATAAAAGTTAAATTCTAAACAATCTAAAGGTATAAGGATTATTTCTGAGGCAGATGATTAGCATTGCATAAAAAATCAGACTAAAGTTTGATTTCTGTGTGAAGTACAAATCTCAAATGGCCAATTTGAACTGAGCATATGGCGAACATGCCTTGTTTGCATTAGCAAGAGACCCTTTTCATCAGAGCAGCCCAAAGCTTCGCCTACTGGTGAAATATGTAAATATGAAACGTGCAACATAAATGTAACCACTTGCCAACCGGGCCATAGCCAAAAGATGGCTACAGTGAGGTCGGATTACTCTGGGAGGGAGTGCTACAATGTCCTCCCAGAATCGCGCTCCTGTGCGTCCCCTGGGGACGTGCAACTGGGAATGTCCATGACCGTCAGGTCTCCTAGACCTGGCATGTCACGGATCGGGGGAAAGGGTCAATGACAGTGGCCCTTTACCACGTAAACACTCTGTCCAATGACAGAGTGATCACTTCAGAGTGATCTGAAGTGCCCACAGCACTGATCTGTGCCCATCCCTAGCTTATCCATCCATCCCTGGCTCATCCATCCACATTCATGCTCAGCCATGCTCCATCCCTGGCTCATCCATCCTCATTCATGCTCCATCCCTGGCTCATCCAACCACATTCATGCTCCATCCCTGGCTCATCCATCCATATTCATGCTCAGCCATGCTCCATCCCTGGCTCATCCATCCTCATCCATGCTCCACCCCTGGCTCATCTATCCACATTCATGCTCATCCATGCTCCATCCCTGGCTCATCCATCCACATTCATGCTCATCCATGCTCCATCCCTGGCCCATCCATCCACATCCATGCTACATCCCTGTCTCATCCATCCACATTCATGCTACATCCCTGTCTCATCCATCCACATTCATGCTACATCCCTGTCTCATCCATCCAGATTCATGCTCCATCCCTGGCTCATCCATCCTCATTTATGTTCACCCATGCTCCATCCCTGGCTCATTCATGCTCATTCATCCCCATCCATGCCACATCAGTGATCATCAGTGCCACATCCATGCCACATCAGTGATCATCCATGCCACATCCATGCCACATCAGTGATCATCCGTGCCACATCCATGTCACATAAGTGATCATCCATGCCACATCCAAGCCACATCCATGCCACATTAGTGCTCATCCGTGCCACATCCATGCCACTACAGTCCACATTAGTGCCTTACAAAAGGTAGTCAAATTAGATTTGAAATGTATGTCCCTAGAACACCTGATGGTGCTCCCTGCATGTTGGGACTCTGTATATGACTAGGCTATGTAAAAGTCACACATATGTGGTATCACCATACTCAGAAGGAGTAGCAGAATATATTTTGGGGCATCATTTTTGTTATGTACATGCTATGTATTAGAAATATCTTATAAATGGACAACTTTGTGTAAACAAAATGCGTTTTCATTTTCTTTACACATTTTTCAAAAACTTGTGGAAAAAAAATTACATGTTCAAAAGTCTAATTATGCCTCATAGAATATATGTTGGGGTGTTTACTTTTCTAAAAAGGGATCTTTTTTGGCGTTTCCATTGTCTTGGTGCTCCAGGACTAGGGATGGGCCCAGTGTTCGATTCGAACCCATGTTTGAATCGAACATCGGCCGTTCGACCGCTCGTCGAGCCCAGAACTATGTGGGCCGTTCGCAGCAAATTCATGTGATGCGAACAGTCCACAATGCACTGCGCCAGTCGCAGTGCATTTCTGGCTGATGATTGGCCAAGCATGCACTGTGACCCCGCATGCTTGGCCAATCATAGAGCCAGCGGCAAGGAGAGCAATAATTGGCCACAGGCAGGATGCCTGTGGCCAATTATAGCTCAGGGGGTTTGGTACACGCCCACACTATATAAGGTCGCCGCGCCGGCGGCCTCATGTAGTGTGTTCCGGCGTTAGTCAGTGACGGTGTCAGTGACATTATCTGCCGTGCCTGTGATTCATTCTGCTGAGTGCTGACATTATCTGCTGTGATTCTGGGGATTAGTGTAGTGTGTGCGTGCTGTTAGTATAGCACTGCAGTATCACAATAAACCACCTTTACCCTTCTGGCCTGTTGTGTCATCTAAGGCAGCTATCTGCGGCTAATGAATTGCCGGCTCCCATAACACAGAGAACAGTCATTCATTGAAAGTCATTGATAAAAAAAAAGTCATTGATAAAAAAAAAAAAAAAAAAGCGTGGGGGTCCCCCAAATTCAATTACCAGGCCCTTCAGGTCTGCTATGTATATTAAGGGGAACCCCGCTTCAAATTAAAAAAAAATATTACGTAGGGGTCCCCCTAAATATCCATCCCGCAACCTGGCAGGCCGCAGGAAAAGAGGGGGGACGAGAGCGGCCCCCCTCCCTCATGAACCGTACCAGGCCACATGCCCTCAACATTGGGAGGGTGCTTTGGGGATCTGTGACCCCTCAAAGCACCTTGTCCCCATGTTGATGAGGACAGGGGCCACTTCCCCACAACCCTGGCCATTGGTTGTGGGGGTCTGCGGGCAGGGGGCTTATCGGAATCTGAAAGCCCCCTTTAACAAGGGGACCCCCAGATCCCGCCCCCCCCTGTGTGAAATGGTAAGGGGGTACTTGTACCCCTACCATTTCACCAAAAAAGTGACAAAGATGGTAAAAATGACAGGAGACGGTCTTTGACAATTTCTTTATTAAAATCATTTATTTGATATTTGATTAAAATCATTTTATTAAAGAAGATGGAAGTAAGAAGATGCCGGAAGGAGAAGATGAAGAAACCGAAGGATGAAGAAAGGAAGAAGGAAGAAGACCAGAAGAAAGAAGATGAAAGAAGATTTTAATAAAGGAATTGTCAATGATTGTCTCCTGTCATTTTTATCATTTTTGTAACTTTTTTGATGAAATGGTAGGGGTACTTTTGAACCCCCTTACCATTTCACACAGGGGGGGATCTGGGTGTCCCCTTGTTAAAGGGGGCTTCCAGATTCCGATAAGCCCCCCGCCCTCAGACCCCCACAACCAATGACCAGGGTTGTGGGGAAGAGGCCCTTGTCCTCATCAACATGGGGACAAGGTGCTTTGAGGGGTCACAGACCCCCAAAGCACCCTCCCAATGTTGAGGGCATGTGGCCTGGTATGGTTCAGGAGGGAGGGGGGGCCGCTCTCATCCCCCCTCTTTTCCTGCGGCCTGCCAGGTTGCCGGGGTTCCCCTTAAAATCCATCCCAGACCTCGGATAAGGGTCTGGTATGGATTTTGAGGGGGCCCCACGCCATTTTTCTTGGGGCCGGGGTTCCCCTTAAAATCCATCCCAGACCTGAAGGGTCCGGTATGGATATTTAGGGGGACCCCTACATCATTTTTTTTTTAATTTGAAGCAGGGTTCCCCTTAATATCTTAATATCCATAGCAGACCTGAAGGGCCTGGTAATTGAATTTGGGGGGACCCCCATGCTTTTTTTTTCTTATCAATGACTTTTTTTTATTATCAATGACTTTCAATGAATGACTGTTACGGGAGCCGGCAATTCATTATCGCCACGAGTGATTTTAAATAGCTTTTTTTCCTGCAAAAATGACACTTTGTGCAGGGACAGTTCTAAGCACGGGAAACATTCGCCCCTTCACAGGCATACTATAGACACCCCCCAGGTACGAAATTTAAAGGAATATTAGACTTTTATTGTTTCACATTAAGCATTATTAAAATTAATGCTCCTGAAAAAACGTCCGTTTTTAAAAAAAAAATTTGCATTGATACATGTCCCCGTGGGGCAGGACCCAGGTCCCCAAACACTTTCTATGACAATAACATGCATATTAGCCTTTAAAATTAGCACTTTTGATTTCGAACGTTCGGGTCCATTGTAATTAATAGGGTTTCGAATGTTCGCGCAAACTTTCGGTCCGTTCGCAGGTTCTGGTGCGAACCGAACCCGGGGGTGTTTGGCTCATCCCTATCCAGGACCTTCAAAATTGTAAGAGATAGTCTAGAAATTGAATGTGTAATTTATGTCCCTAGAACGCCTAATGGTGCTCCCTACATGTTGGGGCTCTGTATGTTGCCAGGCTGTGTAAAAGTCTTACACATGTGGTATGGCCATACTCAGGAGGAGGAGTAGAATGTATTTTAAGGTGTAATTTGTGGTATGAATATGCTGTGTGAGAAATAACTTGTTATTATGACAATTTTGTAAAAAAAGAAAGGAAGAAAGAAAGAAAAACAAAATCTTGATTTTGCAAAGAATTGTGGGAAAAAATTACAGCTTCAAAAAACTCACCATACCTCTTACTAAATACGTTGGACTGTCTACTTTCTAAAAAGGTGTCATTTGTTTTTGTTTTGTTTTTGTACTTTCCTGGCTTGAGATAGGCCATCAGTCCACAGGTGTGATCAATTTTCAATGAGTGGCATCATAGCTTGAAGACTCTATAACTTTCACAAAGACCAAATAATATGCACTTATTTGGGTTATTTTTTACCAAAGATATGTAGCAGTATAAATTTTGGCCAAATTTATGAAGAAAAATTACTAATTTGCTCAATTTTATAACAGAAAAAAAGAAACATGCATTTTTTTTTTACAAAATTTTCGGACTATTTTTATTTATAGCGCAAAAAATAAAAAATCCAGATGTGAATAAATACCAGCAAAAGAAAGCTCTATTTGTGTGAAAAATTAAAAAAAAAAATTCATATGGGTAAATATATAGTGTTGCATGACATTGTACAGTGTTGTCATTCAAAATGTGAGTATGTTGAAAGCTGAACATTGGTCTGGTTAGGGAGGGGGTTTAAGTGCCCACTGGGCAAGTGGTTAAATAATAAACAAATAATGTTACTATTCTAAATATAATATATAAAAAAACCTGTACATTCCATTTAATTAAAATGTATTGTACTGTACATTGACTTTATATGTCAGTTTATATCAGGTCAGTATTTGATGTAAAATATATAGTAAGTAGATCCCAATGCTCCTCAACCAATATCACAAACTAATATTTTTTTGTCAAGGTATGTTTGTATTGATTTTTCTTTACACTTAGAAATGGTGGAAAAATAACAAGATTTTATAGCTATAAATAATTTAGTTGCTTCTGGAACTGATAGATTGCAAAATATTAATGTCTACCCAGATAGGAATATCCTGCCGAAGACTGAAGAAGTCTTGTGTTATGATCTGATTAGATTCCCTAGTTGAGCAGAAGTAAAGATAAAAAATAGAAAGGAAAACAAAACTTTGGTGAATGTAAGTCAAGGACAAATATGCTCCTTTGTCAATTATAGACCCAGCCATCTCATCACATTAGATGCACCTGCAATATTTACAGCACAAACATTTCTGTTAAGTGTAGTAATGAGATTTTGTGATGGTAGAGATGGATGATAATGTCTAATTGCTTTAGAGACTCTTGAGAGTTGAGTATGTCTCATCTCTATGTTTCTATCGGTCACTTCCTTTAATTACACTATTACGATTTTTGAGTTAAATAATGACTTTAAAGTCTCAATTAAAGTGAAAACTCTGCTTCATGTGTTCCTTATGTTGCACTAATTATGTTTTGTTCTTCAAAGCCACATAACTTTATACCTATGATTAAAAGTGTACTTGGGAAGACCCAGCAATACACAAGATAAAAATACTAGTTAAGTACAGTCACCTTGTAGTGCCTGCAATCATGGCCAGATTTCCATGCTGCAAACCTGTAGGCACTCAAAGCAAAACCCTTTTTCACAGGACACTTATGCAAACAAAAGAGAAAAACACCCCTGGTTCTGCCACCTATAGGCATTTTATACAACAACATTGTATTGTGTCTAATTATTATTAATATTATAATACACGATTTATATAGTGCCAACAGTTTACGCAGCGCTTTACAATGTAGAGGGAGGGGCAGCACAATTACAGTACAGTTCAATACAGAAGGGACAGGAGGGCCCCTGCTCATAGAGCTTACATTCTAAAGGGAGGGGGTGGTGGTACAAAAGGTAATAAATGCAGAGAATGATTTGATGGGGGTGGCTTAGGGACAGTTGTTAGGTGGGTGTGGGATAGGCTTCCCTGAATAAGGGAGTTTTCAGGGATCTCCTAAAGGTGAACAGGTTAGGGGCTGATCAGATATACTGGGGCAGTGAGTTCCAGAGGATGGTAGAGGCTCTGGAGAAGTCCTGAAGGCGAGCATGAGAGGAGGTAACAAGGGAGCTAGAGAGCAGGAGGTCCTGACAAGAGCGGAGGGGACGATTTGGGCGATATCTGTATATGAGGTTGGTGATGTAGCTGGGGGTGATATTGTGGATGGCCTTGTATGTTGTGGTTAGCATTTTGAATTTTATACGGTGGGGTAGGGGAAGCCACTATTTGAAGATCTATCCCTACCTGCACATACATGCTTTAATCGTCAAATCAATGTCTAAGCCACTGAACTGTCAAAGAGTTCCACAAGGATACACAAGTTGCTTAATGCAATTAAAGTGGACCTGCAGGCACTACTATTGTTATAAACAAGGTTCAAGTTTTTACTCAAAATATATCATAATTCTGTGTTAACAGTATTGTATAAGCAATAATAAATGGTACAAACATCGCATGTTTCATGGAGAAAATGCTTGTTTAGTCTTTCCTTAATGCATGTCTGAAGAACTAGCCTCTTAGTTATATAATATTTATTTAAGGAGGGGATCAGCATTCAGAAAGGCTGATTGTTACCTTCATGAACATGCACCTATACATTCAGACATGTAGTCAGCATTGCCAAAAGCCTAATCCAGGATTTTCTATGGAAAAGGTAAAAATACAAACAATTCTATAGCTGAATTTTTTTTTTAGCATTTTATTATATGTCCTCTTTAATGCTCTTTTTTTAGTTTCCTTTCTAAATGTAAACATTGTATAAATCAGTGACTATGGGAAGCACAGAATATATTCTGCTTAACCACTTTCAGACCGGACCATTGTGCTGGCTTAAGACCAGATCGCTTTTTGCGATTCGTCACTGTGTCGCTTCAACTGACAATTGCGCGCCCGTGCGACGTGGCTCCCAAACAAAATTAGTAGAAATAAATATATATAAATATATATAAAGATGGAGCGCTAGCAATAAAAATACTAAAATATTACGTAGATAAAGTAAAAAATGTGGCACTTACAAATAATTAAATAAATAATAAAAGCAATAAAAAAATATTAGATTACTAATATAAAATATGTGGCGCTTGCTGGTGGGAAGGATGCCAATCCTGCGGGAGAGCTCCAAAGGATGGTTTCCAAAAAGCGTCTCGGAATTAATAACTTCAATCAATAATGTATAGCAACAAAGTAATAAAACCGTGCTATACCAATAAATCAATGAATCAATAAATAATCGATAAAGTGCATCCAATAGTGAAATAGGTTTCCTGTGCAGAATAAATAGTAAAGTGCATCCAAATTGTGGAATAAAAAACTTAATGTGCAAAAAAATCACTTTTCATAAAATAGTGAACGAATAATTCATAAAACATAGGCAATAATTCATGCAAAAAATAGTGCAAAAAATAAGTCCGAGCAATAAATAAACAATAAATATTGCTAAAAATAGATATTGCTAAAAATAAATAACCAATAAAGTTTGTGCAAAATAAGCAAGTGCAATTGATGCCAAGTAAAAAAGTGCAGCAAAAAAATGTGCAGTAATCCAATGTGCAGTAATCCAAAGTAAAACAAAGAATTTAGTGTTTTAAAAAAGTCCACTACAATCTCTATGTGTGGCAATTTCAATAGTTAGTGAATCCTCCTGGTAGCAGTACACTCCTTGAAATATCAGCAGTGATCTCCTCCATGCATATTCCGTGTGCCTGTTATAAGTGTTTCTCCCAGCCTCTTACCTCTAGGTAAGGGTTAAACCGCCTTACACTGACACAGCAAATAGATGGATAAATAAATAGACAGTTACGTCCTCACAGCGCCTCATCTCCTCTCCAAATTGTCACTCAGCATGGGGGCAGAAAGAGGGAAGGAGGAACTCCATTGTGTAGCAGTTTAAAACAATTTTATTAAGATCAACAATATCACTCACAGTTTAAGATGCAAACAATCAGCAGGGCATAAGAACGTGTGCGATCCCGGCCGAGACCGCACACAGCGTCACCTGACTCTGATTCTCCTAACGCATTGCGTCATGCCCACGTGACTTTTTCAAAGAATATAGTGGGTGTGGGCGCCACATTTTTTACTTTAATTAACGTAAAATTTTAGTATTTTTATTGCTAGCGCCCCATTTTTATATATATTTATATATATTTATTTCTACTGATTATTGGTGTGTGAACACTCTGATGATGGCTGCGGCAGTCGTTGTGTTATAGTTTTTTACATTGATTCTTGATTTTATCCCCTATTGGTTCGCGCAGTTGGTCACCCCCTTTTATACATATCCCAAACAAAATTGACGTCCTTTTTTTTCCCACAAATAGAGCTTTCTTTTGGTGGTATTTGATCGCCCCTGCGGTTTTTATTTTTTGCGCTATAAACAAAAAAAGAGCGGCAATTTTGAAAAAAACACATTATTTTTTCTATTTTTTTTAAAACACTATTTTTCTATTTTGCTATGATAAATATCCCCCAAAAATATATTAAAATGTTTTTTTTCCTCAGTTTAAGCTGATACGTATTCTTCTACAAATTTTTGGTAAAAAAATTGCAATAAGCGATTATTGTTTGGTTTGCGCAAAAGTTATAGCGTTTACAAAATAGGGTATAGTTTTATAGCATTTTTATTAATATTTTTTTTTTAATTGTAATGGCGGCGATCAGGGATTTTTATTGCGACTGCGACATTATGGCGGAGTCATCGGAAATTTTTGACACATTTTTGGGACCATTGTCATTTATACAGCAATCAGTTCTATTTAAATGCACTGATTCCTGTGTAAATGACACTGGCCGTGAAGGTGTTAACCAGGGGGTGGCAGTGTAAGGGTTAAGTGTTCCTAGGGGCGTGTTACTAACTGTGGGGGGCGTGGCTGTGTTTTAATGAACACTGATCTCTGCTCCAATCACAGGGAGCAGAGATCAGTGTCACTTGTTACTAGGCAGAATGGGGAGATGCTGCTTACTTTACTGCATCTCCCCGTTCAGCCTTCCCATGAGACAATTGTGGGTATCGAGTCCGCGGGACCCGTGACCGGACTCACAGGGGTCCCGACCCCGGTGGCGCGAATGCGCCGGCGCGGCTGCAATCTTAAAAGGATGTACCTGTACGCCATTTTGCCTGTCCGTGCCATTCTGCCAACGTACATCGTCGTGCGCCGGTTGGGAAGTGGTTAATTTAAAGTGGTTGTTATTTGCTTTGGCAATGGAACCGTTAGCGATTAGATCAGCAGGAGGGATACAGGGATTTAAAAGAGAAACAGGGGAAGACAGGATTGCATTATTTGCAGATGATATCCTGTTTTTCCTTGGTGATACAGATTCATCTTTAGTGACGGCTATGAATATTGTGGAGGATTCTGGGCGGTTTTCAGGCCTGGTAAAAAACTGGGAGAATTCCGCCCTGATGCCTGTAGACCCAATAAATTCTCTGCCACCCTTGGTTGTGCAATTGCGGGTGGTGGATAGGATGAAATATCTAGGAATATGGCTAACAAGGGACCCAAATCTATACATAGATGATAACCTCGTTCTTCTCCTGCTGAGATTTAGACGAAAGTGTGATATTTGGAGTCGCCTACCTTTGTCAGCAGCTGGAAGAATTAACTTGATTAAAATGGTTTGTATGCCCCAGCTACTGTACTATCTACATAATTCCCCAGTGTGGATCAGAATGGAATGGTTTAAAAAGATTGAAACCCTGTTTAGGGATTTCATTTGGAAGAGGGGTCAGCCCTGTATAGGCCTACAGACACTGCAGTTACCAACAAAAGAGGGAGGAGCGGCAGTTCCACACCCCTGTAGCTATTTTTTAGCTGCCCAGTTGCAGCATCTGAGGGGATGTGATATGGCGGGGGGATGGAATAAAAGGGAGCGAATGATGTTGCAGGGAGCCTGGCATTGTAGATTGGTTGAAGCCCTGGAAGCGGACTCTCTCCTTTCGGGGAGCCACACATTAACATTAAATACAAAGGTTTGGAAGGGAGTTAAAAAAGTAATTGGATATAAGGGACCAATAGAATATACCCCGTTATGGGATAATAAATATCTCCCAGACCTGATTCACATGGGTAAAGTAATTGAATGGGAAGAGTGCGGTGTTGAAAGACTGGCGCAAATATACGGGGGGAGTATGCTGAAGTCATTTGAGGAGTTAAGGAGTGAGTATGGTATTCCAAACCATTAATTTTACCGATACCTTCAAATCAGGCATACTTTGAATGCTCATTTCAAAACCCAAACAGTAAAATGGTGTAAAGTTCCCCTTATTCAAAAAATAGTCAATATGGGATAAAAACAGATGGGAAGAGGACCTGGGAGAAACAATAACATAAGAGCAGTGGAGGAGGATACTGGAAGGTAGTCCCCAGGTGTCAGTCTCCCCCTCACAGAAAATCTTCCAGTTATTTATTTTACACAGAGCTTACTATACACCAAAGAAGCTCTTTCGGTTTGGATATAGGGAGGATACTAAATGCCCAAGGTGTCATCCATATGATGTGGAGGTGTCCAAAATTATTTAGGTATTGGACACGGATATTGGAAGATATCAATAGTACTTTCAGGATTGAGTTGGAGCTGGACAGTGTGGTGTGTCTGTTGGGGAAAATAGAGGAAATCAATGCATCCGTAAACATAAAAACAGTAGTAAGAAGGTGCCTATTTCAAGCACGAAAGATAATAGCCCAGAATTGTTAATCATTAAGCCCCCCTACATGTGAAGAGTGGGTTAAGGTGATGGATGACACTGTATGGAGGGAAAAAGTGGTATTTACTAGATGGAGGAACTTTGACAAATTTCTAAAACTGTAGATGCCATGGCTAGACAAAAAGGGCTGTCCACCATAGAGAGGGCCACTAGGTTAGTAGCGATGACAGACTAGAAGACGGGGGATAGAATGAGGAGGGGAGAACAGAGAGGACAGGGAGGAAGGAGAGCAAGTGAGAAAGTAGAGCAAAACAGAATTTACACAATATACAGTGCCTTGCGAAAGTATTCGGCCCCCTTGAACTTTTCAACCTTTTGCCACATTTCAGGCTTCAAACATAAAGATATAAAATGTTAATTTTTTGTGAAGAATCACCAACAAGTGGGACACAATTGTGAAGTTGAACGAAATCTATTGGATATTTTAAACTTTTTTAGCAAATAAAAAATTGAAAAGTGGTGCGTGCAAAATTATTCGGCCCCTTTACTTTCAGTGCAGCAAACTCACTCCAGAAGTTCAGCGAGGATCTCTGAATGATCCAATGTTGTCCTAAATGACTGATGGTGATAAATAGAATCCACCTGTGTGTAATCAAGTCTCTGTATAAATGCACCTGCTCTGTGATAGTCTCAGGGTTCTGTTAAAAGCGCAGAGAGCATCATGAAGACCAAGGAACACACCAGGCAGGTCCGTAATACTGTTGTGGAGAAGTTTAAAGCCGGATTTGGATACAAAAAGATTTCCCAAGCTTTAAACTTCCCAAGGAGCACTGTGCAAGCAATCATTTTGAAATGGAAGGAGTATCAGACCACTGCAAATCTACCAAGACCTGGCTGTCCCTCTAAACTTTCAGCTCAGACAAGGAGAAGACTGATCAGAGATGCAGCCAAGAGGCCCATGATCACTCTGGATGAACTGCAGAGAACTACAGCTGAGGTGGGAGAGTCTGTCCATAGGACAACAATCAGTCGTACACTGCACAAATATGGCCTTTATGGAAGAGTGGCAAGAAGAAAGACATTTCTCAAAGATATCCATAAAAAGTCTTGTCTAAAGTTTGCCACAAGCCACCTGGGAGACACACCAAACATGTGGAAGAAGGTGCTCTGGTCCGATGAAACCAAAATCGAACTTTTTGGCCACAATGCAAAACGATATGTTTGGCGTAAAAGCAACACAGCTCATCACCCTCAACACACCATCCCCACTGTCAAACA
Organism: Lithobates sylvaticus; assembly: GCA_028564925.1. Taxonomy (NCBI): domain Eukaryota; kingdom Metazoa; phylum Chordata; class Amphibia; order Anura; family Ranidae; genus Lithobates; species Lithobates sylvaticus. Next base: position 155,031,970 of record CM053027.1, on the reverse strand, counting down.
TGGTGGTGGCAGCATCATGGTTTGGGCCTGCTTTTCTTCAGCAGGGACAGGGAAGATGGGTAAAATTGAGGGGAAGATGGATGCAGCCAAATACAGGACCATTCTGGATGAAAACCTGTTGGAGTCTGCAAAAGACCTGAAACTGGGACGGAGATTTATCTTCCAACAAGACAATGATCCCAAACATACAGCAAAATCTACAAAGGAATGGTTCACAAATTAACGTATCCAGGTGTTAGAATGGCCAAGTCAAAGTCCAGACCTGAATCCAATCGAGAATCTGTGGAAAGTGATGAAAACTGCTGTTCACAAATGCTCTCCATCCACCCTCACTGAGCTTGAGCTGTTTTGCAAGGAAGAATAGGCAAGAATTTCAGTCTCTCGATGTGCAAAACTGATAGAGACATACCCCAAGCGACTTGCAGCTGTAATCGCAGCAAAAGGTAGCTCTACAAAGTATTAACGCAAAGGGGCCGAATAATTTTGCACGCCCCACTTTTCATTTTTTTATTAGTTAAAAAAGTTTCAAAAATCCAATAGATTTCGTTCCACTTCACAATTGTGTCCCACTTGTTGGTGATTCTTCACAAAAAATAAAAATTTTATATCTTTATGTTTGAAGCCTGAAATGTGGCAAAAGGTTGAAAAGTTCAAGGGGGCCGAATACTTTCGCAAGGCACTGTATATTTACCTACAACACAAACAGACAAGGTGCACGGATCGGATGATTTACACTATAGCACAAGGAGGGAGGTGGGTAGGGAGGGAGGGAGAAATAAAAGCTAGATGAAAGCTTAAAGAGGTAACAAGAGGTGTCTTTTTTTTGTTTTTCTTTTTTCCCCTTTTTTTTCCTTTTTTGTTGTGGCTTTGTCCCCCCCCCCCTTTATTTTTTATGGAGAAAATACATGTGGAGTTTAATTGGTAATAGGACACTGAAAATTTACGAAGCTATATATCTGGATTTTGATGTCTTTTGTATGTGGTATATGTTTATTTAAGAATGAAAATAAAAAAATTATAAAAAAAAAGTGGTTGTAAACCCTCACAGACCACTTTAACCTACAGGTAAGCCTATATTAAGGCTTACCTGTAGGTGCAAGAAATATTCCTTAACCTACACGGTTAAGGAGATATTCTCCAAAAAACGGGCACCGATGTCTACGGTGCACTGAGCGTGTCAGGTGAAGGTGATCATGCTGTCACTGATAGCTCCCGTGCGCATGCGCCGGAGTGACGTCTCGCTGCTCCGGCCAGCCGCAGCGCCGGAGCAGCGATACCCGGAAGTCACTCTGGGAGATATGGCAGCGATGGAGGAGGTGAACGAGGGTCGCTCCAGGCACTTCGATCTCAGGTAAGTAATTCATAATGAGCTAGTATGCTATGCCTTTGTCCTGCAGGGTGTTTTTTTTTATTATTTAGAAAGGGGTTTACTTCCTCTTCAAAGGGGTTGTAAACCCTCATGTTTTTTCCCCTTAATGCATCCTATTAAGCTCCTATTAAGACGTCTATGGATGCTGAATGCTGGCCTCAGGAGCGTACCCGCAAGGTAACCTCCCGGGAGAGCGCTTTTCCTAAGGGGTTATACGATGCAGGGAGGACCTACCGGCGCAGCCGTGGGACCCCAGAAGTCGAAGATCGGGGCCAATCGGGGCCAATCTGTGCAAAACTAACTGCATAGTGGAGGTACTGTAAGTATGATATGTTTGTTATTTAAAAAAAAGAAAAAACAAAGCCTTACATTCACGTTAAGCAATGTAGTCAACTGAATAACAGAAGTAATGTATATTGGCTGTTATTCTAATCATGCAGCTACTTTGTCTACTTAGCACCGTGATAAATGTTGTCATAGCAATGATAAGCAACTATTTCAGAACTTCCCACCCAGCATCTCTATGTGGTGTTTGCTGTATAAAGATAATGACAAAAGTGAAAATCTACAATAAAAAGAAATGAAATACAATTATAATAAGAAATAGCTATGTTTCAATTTCTTCTGTGAGAGAAACAAAGTAAGAAACCTTTAATTAGCAGTAACAGTTTCAAGTATTTTACAAACATACTTGCAATTAAAGTAGATATATAATAAGATATATAAGATATATTTTCCTCATTGCAGAGGGGTAGAGCAATAGAACATATATATATATATATATATATATATATATATATATATATATATATATATATATATATATATATATATATATATATATATATAAAAGATATATTATCCTCATTGCAGATGCAGAGGGGTAGAGCAACAGAATACTGTAATGTATGGGACTGCAGGTTGATCTCAACATATATTATTGGTGGGCTACAGCAGTTGTTTTCCAGTCGTCCAATGATATGGTGGGGGACTTATGGGATCTCCCGCTGGAGTCGTGAGTCTTCTGGGAAGTGACTCCTTCTTTTTTATTTCGGCCTTATTTATTGGGACAGGGTTTTGTCTATCAGTAGGTGTTGTTAATGTCTTATGGTGGGGTGACCGGAACAGTAGCAATGCACCTCCATCAGTCGCTGAGGGGATGATGTTCTCCTTTCAGAGACAGCCCGACTTACCTGGGGTGAGGGAGGATCTCCCTCTCCTAGGATCGGAGGGGGGGGAGTGGCAGGTCCCTTCCCCTCTCGACATGTACGTTTGAATAATGTTTACATTTGTATATTAATCAATCTTTCTCCATCTACTTCTCTTCCTCTACCTTTCTCTCCTCTCTTCTCCATCCAGCTCTCTCCCTGCTCAAGGCAATACAGGAGTCTTTCCATCTTCAACTCGCAAGCTTGGGATACCAGGGACCATGTGAGCATACCACTTCACCAGGATACCTCTCTTCTTGGGGTGAGAAACCTTGAAATTTAGCACACATTCACTACTCTGATCCATGACTGATTCCACACATCCAAATTGGAAATTAATGATTCTCTCTCACAACACCCAGGGGTTAAACTCCCCGGTAAAACAAAGAAAACTGCTCCAACTTTATCACACCTTAAAGGCGGACGTAATTTACCTTCAAGAGACACACTTCCCTTCCTCCTATAATTCAACATTCCTTCATCAAAGTTTCCCTCAATTCTTTCTAGCTAACGCTGAAAATAAAACTAGAGGGGTAGCAATATGCTTCTCCAAAAAACGAAATTTTTCACCCAAGGTTTTCAGAGATTTAGAGGGCCTATATTTACTGATCGAGGGATCCATAGATGGGGGGGACTTATACATTTGTTTCATACTATGCACCTAAGAAGGATCAGGGAAACATTTTTTAATCCTGATACATAAAATAAAACCATACTTTAAGGGAACTGTCATTCTTGGGGGAGATTCTAATCTACCATTCGACCTCTCCTTGGGTAAATCCAGAGTGAGGACACCAAAGGATAAATGCCCACCCAAACAAAGCTTAAAAATAGCATAACTACTAAGCGTGCTCGGTTTAGTGGATATCTGGAAGGAACTGAACCCTCACGCTAAAGACTATATATATTATTCTGCCCCACACCAAACCTATGCCAGGATAGACCACATTTTCTTACCAGCCTCCAACATCCCTCTAGCCACTGCCTCTAAAATCAGAGATACATCCCTATAGGACCATTCTATCATGTCTCTTTCCATAAGATGTCCCCTGGGTGTGGAAGGGCCCTATAAATGGCATCTTAACGAATCGCTACTTAGCAACCCAGTACACTGCACTATTCTTGAGATATCCTTCCAGGAATTCTTCCTTGACAATGACAATGGTGCAGTTTCCCCATCAACACTTTGGGCGGCCCACAAGATGGTGCTGAGGGGGAAACTAATCCAGTTATCCTCTCAGATAAAACATGAACGTAAAGCGGAAGTTCAGAAACTAACAAGGGAATTCCTCTCAATAAGCAAATCACAAAAAACGTAAACCCACACCTGACTACTAGAATTAGAGACGGCTCAAGTGCAACTTAAACTAGCGCTGACCACTGCAGCAGAAAAACACCTCAGATGGGCGGGTGCAAAATTCTATTATCAATCAAAAAAAATATGAGCTAAACTAGCAGGTAAATTGAGTCGCAAAACACGTACTTTATATTTTTCTAAGATCTGCACTACTTCGGGAGACCTGACCCAAAACCCCATCTGCATCATGAAGTTCTTCCAAGACTTCTACTCCAAACTTTACACAGACAGTGACCCTCCTGCCCTTAACAAAATAGACTTCCTTCTCCAGGATTTATCACTTCCCAAAATAACGGGTACACATAGGAATCACCTAGACAAACCCTTTTCAACGGAAGAGGTCTTTGAGGTGATAAAATTGCTTAAACAGGTCTCAGCCCCAGGCCCAGGTGTTTTTTTAGGATGTTACTATAAAAAGTTTCAACCATCCCTAGCCCCCTAAATGACACGGTTCTTTAACTCTCTATGGGAGGGAGCCCCTCTCGATAAAGATTTAAATACAGCCTTTATATCAGTTATCCCTAAACCAGGGAAAGATGGGAGCGAGGTTGGTAATTATCGCCCGGTATCCCTCATAAACAATGACATAAAAATTATGACAAAAATTCTTGCAGCAAGAATGACTAGCTTTATCGCTAAGTACATACACAAAGACCAGGTGGGCTTCATCCCAGGGAGACAAGGCTTAGACCAAGTTAGGAGAGCCATAGACATAATCTCTTTACTGCATTCCCAGAGGAACCCCCAGAAAGGCAATCTGATCTCAATTGACCCGCAGAAGGCTTTTGATTAAGTATCATGGCCTTACCTCTTAAAAATTTTGGAAAGGTGGGGATTTGGCCCCAATTTCATAGGAATTATTCACTCCCTATATTCTACACCAAGCACGCAAATCCGGCTGATGGGTCACTACTCGGAAAGTTTTAACATTCCTAATGGCTCTAGACAGGGATGCCCTCTATCACCGCTCATATTTGCAATCGCTATTGAAATGCTAGCAATAGCTATCAGATCCAACCCAGATATTAAAGGGGTATCTTGTGGCACCCAAGAACATAAATGCGCTTTATTCACAGAAGGTATGTTGCTCTTCGTCACGTCCCTGTTAATCTCCGCCCCCCAATATATTCTGAACACTTCAAGATTTTGGCGCTATCTCAGGCCTCATGTTTCCAAATCGCTTGCATTAAATGTCTCGGCCCCTCAAAACCTGGTCGACCAATTGAAACATCACTTTCCTTTTTCCTGGGCCTCTGAATCTATACCATACTTGGGAATCACACTCCCCAATAAGGTAAACAAACTTTATGTCTCTAACTACCCTCTGATGTTTTGGAAACTAGAAGAGGATCTTAGGACTTGGTCGAAATGTGGTCTGTCCTGGCTTGGTAGGATCAACGCGGTAAAGATGACATTGATGCCTCGTATACTCTACCTTTTCCGCTCCCTGCCCATTCCTTTAAACAAAAAGTTTATCCCTACATTCCAATCTAAAATCATCAATTTTGTCTGGGGGAAAAGGAGACAAAAATTTTCAAAATACATTCTCTTCCAGCTCAAAACTCAGGGAGGGCTAGGACTCCCGAAACTTATGGTGGTATTATCAGGCGGCTCAACTGGCCCAGATCTCAACAGTGTACTCGAAGGCGCCTCAAACTGGACTGGATAGCTATAGAGAGACAGGCAGCCCCTGACCACACTTGTTAATTCCTAATGTGGAGCCCTCCAAAACAGCTCCTATCCTTTCTCACTCTCTGACGCTTTGTGATGTACTTCACAAACAGGTCACTCTAATCTCTACCATAAAACCGCTCGCCTATCTATTCCATAACCCGAACTTTAGGTCAAGGATAAACATTCTATTCTTTTAGTGGTGGTTAAACAAGGGATTATTTAAAATAGGTCACTTCTTCACCTCCTCTGGCCCACTCACACTGGGTTATTGTTCCAAAAAACTGGAGATGCCTAACGCTGAGAAGTTTAGATTTTCCCAGATTACACATTTCCTACACACCTTATGGACAGATGAATCTGAACCTCCCAAACCCACTGTCTATGAACAATGGTGCTCCAACCTCATAGATACAGTATACGCTTCTTTGGTGGACAAGACAAACACACCCTTCTATGCTCAAGCTTGGGAGTCTGAACTGGAAATCCAACTGGATCCTGAAAAATGGTTTCTCACCCTCTGACGCTCCTACAAAGGTATTATAAACATTGGTCTATTTGAAGCAAATGTAAAAATACTCACTGGATGTCCCCACCAGACTAGCAATAATTTATCCAGATGCTTTTCCCTTGTGTTTCAGGGGTTGTAATCAGGCAGGCTCTATGTACCACATTTGGTGGACCTGCCCACGCATTAGAAGCTTCTGGAACAAATTCTTTCATTTAGTGAGGAAATTCACTGGTATAGCAGTTCCCCAGGACCCCACAATTGCTCTTTTGTAACACAGAATAGACAAGACTCCTAAACATACTCAAACCCTGATATTCTTTATGCTTTTGGGAGCAACAATTTCCTTGGCAGGGGCTTGGAAGAAGCCTAGGGTCTCGATACTAACAACATAGCACAAAATCTCTTGGATCATCACAGCAAAACTTTGAAGCAATTTGGGAGCCCTGGGCATTGTATATTAAATTCCCTGGATACCCGGGTCATATAACCCCCTAAGTAGACTCTAATGGATGCCTTGCTCTTCTTTTCTTCTTCTCTTTCTCGATTCTCCACCACTATTCTTTTTTCTCTTTTTTCACCTCTCTCCATACTGTTCCACATTGCCCTTTCAGATTTAATACCTTATTGTATTGTAAGGTTATACTTTATGTTCATATTCTTGAATTATCGAATATAGCGGGAGAATATTCATGGTAGGGAATTTCGACCCAACATAAGCAATCAATGCGCTTTAAGCCCCATACACACGGTCGGACTTTTTCATGGATTCTGTCCGATCGGACAATGTTGTTGAAAAATCAGACCGTGTGTATGCACTATCGGACAGTGTACGTCGGTTTGTCCGACGGACAAAGTCTTATCTCCTGCTGGAAAGATTTGCCGTCAACACGGTCCGATCACACCAAATCCGATCGTGTGTACGGTTGTCCGACCGGACAAAGTGCCACGCATGCTCACATCACATTACAAGACCAAAGCTATTGGCTACTAGCCTCTACGTAGTCCCGTCGTAGGCAACAAACGTCACCACGTTCAGAATGATCGGATTTTCCGACAACTTTGTCCGACCGTGTGTACGCAAAACCAACATCGGACAAAGTATGACGGACATGGTCCGACGGACCTGGTCCGCGGATTGTCCGACCGTGTGTATGGGGCTTTAGTGATATAGGGGTGTATATTATGATCCATCTCTGTAACAGTTGACAGGAAGTGGGGGGGGAGCAGGTTTGAGGTACTTGGTTGGTCTATGGAGGGGGCGCGCAGGCCACAGAGTGATGCCTTTGGGGTGGCCTGTGGGGCTCTCTGGGGTTGAGTGGGCCTGGGACGTCTCCATCGCTTCCCCTGGATTTCCCCCATTTTATTTATTTACCAGCAACAATGAGATGTTAATGCAAATCATTATACTGATAGCTCATGTGCAATTACTGAGTTATGCATTGAAATGCATACGCAGCTGTAACTGTACAAAATATCATCCTTTCCCTTTAAATATGTCTTTAAAAAAACCTGTTTGTTTTGGGGTTTACATATGTTTACACTTCTGCATATGAAAATGATATTTTATTGTAAAAGCTGGGAAAATGTGACTAGTCTTCCTTAGAAACTTTAAAGTACACAAATACTGTATATAAATAGCTAATAATACAGCTACTAATAATTACAGGAAATAATATTGTAGAATATGGATTAAAAAAATTAGCCTATTACTTTTATGATTTCCCCATTGCAAAGCAAAATGGGCCATGCTTTGTAAGGGTTTTGCCTTGCTTTGTATCAGCTGTAGGTTCAGAATTCTTTTTGTGGTCTAGCTAAATGGACAATTGTCCTTTTTCAGCCTAACCACACTTCCTAAAGCCTGTACAATGTAACATCCTCTCTTTCTGATTCTTGCATCACTAATTACATTCAAATCTCCAAGGCTGCGAGAAACATTATAGTATTAGCTTTTTTTTAAGACAAGTCAACAGGAAGTGCTTTTCCACATAACAGATAGATGTTACAAAATAATCAGACTACTGAGAAATGGTAATGTGATGGATTATCAAGTTAAAATGTATCCCAAAAATACAATTTTTACTTCCTGTTGTCAATACCTCAATGTATCAGTAACAATTAGATTATTGTTCAGCCATCATTTAGTATCTATTTCCCACTGCCTGGCAAGCAATTCATCGGTTTGTATTTTACCCTATGGCTCACTGATATCCCCACGGAGTATCCTTTTGAAGGGTGATCTGATTTGCCAATCTTTTAAAATAATTTTTTAATATCCCAGATGAAATCTTAAACCAATATTAAAAACCAAAATTATAACATATTGCAGCATACCACTTCTTCAGTGTGGTAGCTGCATTCATTTTATTTTCTGTTGATCCTGCCAGTAAGTTTGTAAGTTTTCAACTATCTTTAGCAGACCAAGTTGTCCAGCAAAAGTAGCAGTTAGGGGTTGAGAAAAAACATAATAATATTTACAGGGGTGCTTACAATGGTCAGTTTTTATTCATGTATGTAAAACCTGCTTAACCACTTCCTTACTGGGCACTTAAACCCCCCTCCTGCCCAGACCAATTTTCAGCTTTTAGCGCTGACGCAATTTGAATGACAATTGCGCGGTCATACAACCATGTACCCAAATAAAATTTTTATCATTTTTTTTTCACACAAATAGAGCTTTCTTTTGGTGGCATTTATTTACCGCTGGGGTTTTTATTTTTTTTTGTCAAACAAACAAAAAAACATGGACAATTTTGAAAAAAAAATCATGTTTCATAGTTTGTTATAAAATTTTGCAAACAGGTGATTTTTCTCCTTCATTGATATGCGCGGATGAGGTGGCACAGATGGGCACTGGTAGGTGATACTGATGGGCACTGGTAGTTGACACTGATGGGCATCACTGGTAGGTGACACTGATTGGTGACACTGATGGGTGGCACTGTGGGCACTGATGGGTGGTACTGTGGGCACTGATGGGTGACACTGTGGGCACGGGTAGGTGGCACTGTTAGGTGGCACAGGTGGCAGAGATGAGCATGCGGCTGCTCTCCATTATCAGGACCGATGTCCCGATGACAGCCGCCGGTGATCAGCTTTTTTTTTTCTCCTTGCGCTATCAGTGCAAGGAGAAAATAATTGACGATTACCTGCTCTGTTGACAGCTGATCACATGGTAAAGGGTCAGGACCGACCCCTTACTCCTATCTGTGATCCAGTGAGACTAATAGACTTGCTGATCACAGAGCGAGCTGCATGCTCCCTGCAGGGGGCGCACAGGCCGCTCAAAAACAGGAGGGCATCCATGGACTGCCAATTAGGTCCGCGCTGTAGCCATTTTTCGACTATAGCGTGGATGGGAGGTGGTTAAAGTATAGGGTCACCCTTGGGAACATGTTACAAGTTCCCACTGCTGTAGCTGCTGCGCATTGCTCGTTCTCCCTGTGGTAGCATTATGGGGAGAAGTTCCCTGTACTAGCTGTCACTTCCTAAAAACAGCGCGGCCATGTGGGGTGCTTCACCCACACTGCTACGTCATTCATACACAAAGCTCATCCTTTGCAGCTGTTGGCTTGCAGATTTTAATGAACTACCATGGAGCTGTGAGCACTGTGGTATTTCATTGATTCTTCCTATCAGAATGTATTGGCTTCCTCGTACGAGATATAAGCAAGCAGATAGACTGAAAGGTCTGCAGGAGACCCACAACAAAAAATAATAGCTCCCGGGGCATGCTGGCACTGTGACGCCATAAGGGGCAGGGTCATCACCCGGTGACCGTGCCCCTTATGCCTATATAAGTCGATACGCAGTGTGTCCACCGCATTACAGCAGGAGAGAGCATCATGTCAAAATCGGAAGAAGAGAAGAAGGAAGAAGAAGACAGCGGCGACAACGATCCAGAAGACCGGGCCAACACTAGTAAAAAAGCTGGAAGAAGATAGCAGAGGAGCCCGGCAGAAGAACCGGAGAGCGGGAGAAGAGGCCGGAAAGCGCGGAGCGACCCCCAAAGTCGGAAGAAGACCCCCGAAGGCGACAACGATCCAGAAGACCGGGCCAACACTAGTAAAAGGGTCATCACCCGGTGACCGTGCCCCTTATGCCTATATAAGTCGATACGCAGTGTGTCCACCGCATTACAGCAGGAGAGAGCATCATGTCAAAATCGGAAGAAGAGAAGAAGGAAGAAGAAGACAGCGGCGACAACGATCCAGAAGACCGGGCCAACACTAGTAAAAAAGCTGGAAGAAGATAGCAGAGGAGCCCGGCAGAAGAACCGGAGAGCGGGAGAAGAGGCCGGAAAGCGCGGAGCGACCCCCAAAGTCGGAAGAAGACCCCCGAAGCTGCCTAATAAACTACTTTAAAAACCTGTCTAGTGTGATTTTTTTATTGACTTTTTTTTCCCTAGGTGAGTGGGTAGGGGTACCATGTACCCCATACTCATTCACATAGGGTGGGGGGCCAGGATCTGGGGGCCCCCTTATTAAAGGGGCTCCCGGATTCCCATAAGCGAACAGCCAGGGTTGTCGGGAAGAGGCCCTTGTCCTCATCAACATGGGGACAAGGTGCTTTGGGGTGGGGGGGCAGGTAACTGGCTCGTCCTCACCCCCTTCCTGACTGGCTGGACTGCATGCTCAGATAAGGGACTGATATGGACTTTGGGGGGATCCCCACACCGTTTTTTCGACGTAGGGGGTTACCCTCAAAATCCATACCTGGCGACAGGCTCGCACGGTGTCAATCTCACCGATGAAAGCGGCGAGATTGACTTCCTTCTCCAGTCCCATCGTACCTGGAGTCACATTCAGAATGAACGGACTTTAGTCCATGTGTGGGCAAGTCCGTTCATTTGGAAAGTCGGTCGGACCTCCGCTGAAAGTCCGGCGGATAGTCAGGCAGACCCAGTCTGCCAGAAAGTCTGTCCGCGTGTGCGCAATCCGCTCGTTCGGAAAGTCTGGCGGACCTCCGCTGCAAAGTCCGGCGGATTGTCCTTGGACCAAGTCTGCCGGAAAGTCTGATCGTGTGTATGCGGCATTACACTACCCTCTCCCCAGACTGTCAATGCTACTATCCAAGGGTGTCGGTTGCTCTTCCATTCAGGACAACAGGAAAGGTCTTATTAATACCAGTTGAAAATAAAGGGAAACAATCCTAAAATTAAAACTAATGCAACCACCACATTTAAGGATTGATAATATGCTATATATAACTTATTGGGGGTTTAATAACCCTTTAAACTAAATTATTTTTTCTGTTTAAATCAGTACCAGGGACAGTACCTGCAAAGAATGAAAAGTGTCCTGTGTGCTGGTGTCTGCTGCACCCAAATACCCACACAGCTGTGATCTTCGTGGGCTGCAGGGCCGTCTTTAATGCGGGGCAAATGGGCAACTGCCCCGGGCCCAGTCATTGTTTTGGGCCCTGAAACCGCTACACCTGGAGCCTGCCCTGCCTGCACATTGGGGGCCGCCCTGCCCCCCCATGATGTCTGTGGAGCAACTAGGTATATTGAGGCAGCGGTAGTCCACAGAGAGCAGGAGAGGGGGTGGGGTCAGGGTAAGGAGAACTACTGACTCTCGGGCCCTGCCCCGATGCAGTCTGTATGGTTGGGAGATGGCCACGGCTGCAGGTGGAGCTCAGTAACGGGTTCGGAGTGGGAGTGGCAGCGCTGTGATCGGATGTTGAGCGAGCTGGCTGGCAGGTAGGTCCTTCTCCCCAATGTGATGTCCTATTAAACTGGCTTCCTGTGGTTTGTCTTATGAGGCTTCACTGATGGACACTGATAGACTGCACTGATGGACACTAATAGACTGCACTGAGTGACACGGATAGGCTGCACTGATGGATACTGATTGGCGGCACTGATGAGGCTGCACTGGTGGGCACTGATATGTTGCACTGATAAGGATGCACTAATGGGCACTGATAAGCTGCACTGATGAGCACTGGTGGACACTGATAAGCGGCACTGATGAGACTGCACTGATGGACACTGATGAGCCTGCACTGATGGACACTGATAGGCACTGGTGAGACTGCACTGATGGACACTGATAGGTTGCACTGATAGACACGATGAGGCTGCACTGATGATGCTGCACCGATGAACACTGATGAGGTGGCACTGATGGACACTGACGAGGCTTAACTGATAAGGCTGCACTGATGGACACTGATAGGCTGCAGCACAGTGGTGTAGTGGATAGCACTTTCACCTAGCAGCAATAGGGTTGCTGGTTCAAATCCCGACCATGACACCATCTGCCTGGAGTTTGCATGTTCTCCCTGTGCCTGCATGGGGTTTCCTCCCAAACTCCAAAGACCTGCTGGTAGGTTAATTAGACCCTGTCTAAAAAATAGCCAAAAATATGTGTATGTGTTTGTAAGCGCGTCGGGACCCTAGGATAAAAGGACCGCGCTATACTGCAGATGGACACCGGTGGCAAAAAAGCACCCTGAGGTGATTCTGTTTGAATCGGTAGCGCTATACAAGTCATTCAGTCATTCATTCACTGATGAGGCTGCACTGATGGACACTGATAAACTGCACTTATGAGGCCACAGTGATGGGTACTGATGAGGCTGCACTGATAGGCTGCATTGATGGACACTGACGAGACTGCAATGATGTGTACTGATGAGATGACATTGATAGGCTGCAGTGATTGGCACTGATGAGGCTGCACTGATGAGATTGTACTGATAATGCTACACTGATGGGTGATATTGATGAGGCCGCACTGATAAGGGGGTATTGCTAGGCACTGATAGGCAGCACTGATGGGCCCTGATATGGCGCGCTGATGGAGACTGATAGGGCTGCACTGATTATCAGTGTAAATGTCCCCTGTCACAGAAAAGGCACTTATCAGCTTCCCTTTCCTCAGACAGTGACAGTGCTGAAGAAAGGAAATGCTGATAACCAACATTTGTTTACGTGTGATCAGGGGGAGGAGCGTGACTGAGCCATAATCTGTATGTCCCCTTGGGGGGGGGGGGGCGGGGGCAAGAAAATGTTTTTGGCCAGGGTCCAGTCAATATTAAAAATGGCCCTGCTGGGCTGTGTGGGTTAATAAAAGTTCAAGCACAACAGCAGTTTCCAGCATATGGGACACTTTTCGTTCATGCCCTTGCTTAGACATGAGGTATTGGACTGAATAGGGATTAATTACAGTAACTTAGGAAAATAGAGTAGGGCCTATCAATCTTGCACTACTAGTAAAAATGTAAAGTGGATGTAAACCCTCACATATACCCAGTGAAATGGACAGCCTCAGATGATACATAGGGATGAAACAAATCTCCCTACATAGGTTTTACTTGTTTATCTGCAGCCCTCTTCAAAAGGGCAGAAAAGTGTTAAAATTCTTCTTGATTTGTCAAGAGCACAGAGGAGGGGGCAGAGAGCCTGCAGTTACAGTATGCAAAAGCTTATTGGGGGAAAGGAACACACCCTCCCCCCCACAGAGCAGAAGAGCTGTGTTGTGAATAGCTGTATCTCACGTGTCGGGAAAAATTGCTGATAACAGAGGAATGAAGCCCCAGAGAGAAACAACACTTAGAACTTTGGAGAGCGATAGGTAAACACTACACTTTGTTCCGATTTCAAGACTGAGGTTTACAACCACTTTAAGTAAAATGCTCAGATGTGTTCCCTGTATTCACCTCAAAGTTTTTCGCCTAATTTCAGCTGGACTGTACTTTTAGATTTCATATTTAGAAAATCTCCAAAATAAAATACCAAAGCACTCCTTTTCTAGCTTTTTTCTTAAAAATAATACATGTACATTTTTCTGAAGGTACAAAATGTGCATCAGCATATCGCAGGTGCAATACAGGACTGCTGCAGACTGTCTGTAAGGGAGATTTACTAAAACTTGAGCATGCAAAATCCGGTGCAGCTATGTATAATAAACAACCAGCTTCCAGGTTTTATTGTCAAGGTTTAATTCAACAAGCTGAAGTTTGAAGCTAATTGGCTGCCATACACCAGATTCTGAGTGCTCCAGTTTTAGTAAATAACCCCCAATGAAAGCTGTCTGCTCATGCTTCATACAAGCAGGCAATTACATACTGACAGGGAGAAACAATGAACTACCAAGAGAGCTCAACAAAGCCCTGGTAGTTCATTGCTTTTTAAATTGTGGCAGCGAGTTCGGGGAGAAGAACCCTGGCTCACTGCCACTATAAGAGGCTGGTCAGGGAGAGGCTGCAGCAGTGGGAACATGCTACATGCACCACCCTAAAAACAGGTGGACCATGTTTCCAAGGGTTTCTTCTCTGACACTTGTCACTGCTCAATGGGAGAAACTATCAATAATTTGGCATCTAAGCTAGCATGTTATATTTTGAAGTTAGGAGTTGCAGCAGACAAAAAAAAAAAAAACTGTATAAAAGTTCTAAATGCAATCTGGGCTAGTACATTGACAGCTTTGATCAGGAACTGACTTCATACTCAGATCCCAATTTAAGTTCTACTAATTGAAACCAGGTGCAGTATGAGCATATATGAGCCCACTGTCCACATGATAATGGTGACAGCCATGGTAATGGCAGGAGGCCTGAGAATATTGGACGAATATTTATCTTTTTTTTTTTTTTTTGCAAGCTAGTCTCATATTGAAAAGTAAGATGTTACTAAACATACGAAAATTCTCAAATGACAAAATACAATTTTGAAAGTGATGTACAGGGGGTCCCCGGGTTACAAACAAGATAGGGACTGTAGGGTTGTTCTTAAGTTGAATCTGTTTGTAAGTCGGAACAGGTATATTTTTTAAGTGTAGCTCCAGCCAAAAAAATCTATTTTTAAGTTTTTTAGATAACATAGAGAAGGGTTATCACCCCTGTAACATTTGTTTTGCTGTCTTTGCCCCTGTTCAGAAGATTTCACCTCACCTTCTGTCCCAATGACAATTGGATTTTGAAAATTTTGGGTTGTTAGGGAAACATGGACTGGTGATAAAGCATCAGTGGAGACACCTTTTACCCATAATAACTCTTACAGGAGTGAATTTCCCTTCCTAGGGGTGGATTTCCTCTCACTTCCTGTTGCCTCCCTCCGTTTGTAAGTAGGAGTCGTTTGTAAGTTGGATGTTTGTAAGTCGGGGACCCCCTGTACTGTGTTGTATTGTATTGTAATGTATTCTTTTGTTTCCAAGCATACGTGGTCTCACTCTTCTGATTTTTTTGGATGAATACTGTACTGATCTGGTAATGTACGAGAAAAATGTTTGTGTTTGTCCCTTTGGTTAATTTTGGATGAAATGTCATGAGTGGCTCTCAAAAACGGTGTACCAACGATCAGATTATTGTATGATCGCTTCGAAAATGTCAGATTTTCTCATCGTGTGTACTAGGCATAAGCATAGAAGATTCCATAAGGATACTGCAAAAGAGATACAACTGTGTGTTGATTAATACATGACAATTGTACAAGACCTGAATATAGTTGAAAAATTTTGGTTTATATAATTTTGGAAATGTTGTACAGAGAAAGTAAAAATTATTAGAGAGGATAGAAATAAATTACTTAAATTACTATTTGTGTTTCAGCTTAAAGTTTCATTAAAGAGTTTTCATAATAAACACATTAAAGTTGAACAAAGTATCAACTTTTTCCCATGTGAGTATGAACATCTCCCAGATCCTGTGTAAGAACTGGATAATCCATAGCAAGACAAATACAAATATAGAAGTATTTAAATGTCTCTCTCTCTTTGCAAACTGTTCACCCTGCAGTCTACAAGTACTGAATAAATTAAAGAAATAGAATTGAATTGAATTACCTTTAATTTGTTAAAGTAGTGTGTATTACAAGCAATTTCTTTTTTCATTAAAATATGTTTTCACCTCCATTCTTCATTGAATCTTAGCACTGCTGTACTTCTGCAACCTCTTTGCAGCCACTTCATGTCTACATCTGTTCACTTCATTGATAGCAACATGCTTCTTTTAAGGGCAAGTTTATTGATAGTTACAGTGAACCTTGCATGTGATGTGTGTGTTGAAACAGTCTCTGTAGTAGTGGCTACACCTGTATTTTTTACTGACATTTTTACTGGATAAACCATTGCACTAATATCATGCGTACAATTGAAACTACTACAACTTTAATCTTTACAGTGTCTACTTTCATAACATATGTAGGTCTCCATTCACAAAGCAGTATCTACTGCTTTAAAGGAATGCATTAAATTGCTGCATAGTGTCTTTCTTTTTTTGGCATTCACTATAAAATGCTTCTAAAATACAGCATGCAGTATTTTTCCGAGATATGCAATATGTATCTCATGAAACAATGCAATATTTTATCTCATGCAATATCCAATGGGATAGATACAGAGAAGAGGTATAGGAAAGAATTAGAACCCCTTTCAGTTTTTATTGCTAATAAAGAGGTAAATTGGTTTAAACTGTTGAAATATGTAAACTCACTGAGTCATTGTGGTCTCTGCAGCAGATGTATTATTATAAAAGGTGACTAGAATATCAGTCAACGTTAGTGTAGTGTACACATAGTGTATCAAAAACAACTAAGTTTGGGGGGGGGGGTGGAGCCAGCGGTCAGAGCGGATGGTGGTGTGAGAGAGGAGCTCTGCCACAACGGGTGACATACTGCGGCTCACAACTCGCTAACACAGGTGAAAATAGCATCCACAGTAAGGGAAGACCGAGGGGCACACCGACCACCATGAACAAGAGGAAGGAGAGAGAGGGGCCGAGGAAATTGACCAAATTTCTTCCCCCTGTGGCAGGCCGAGAGATCCAAGGTGGCCCCGGGAGCCGTTCTTCCTTATCCCCAGCCAGCGCGCTCAGCATTCATGGGTGATTCACGATATACAGACCATCCACTACCATTTTCTCCTTTCAACAGCCCTGTTAAGCAGAAAAGGAGGATTGGGGAGGAGGGAGAGGCTCAGGATGATGCAGGGGCAGCAGGGGAAGACATGGAGGAATTCTCCTCATCTAGATGCATTCCCTACCACAGGGCAGCCCATCATAGACACCGCTATGAAAGAAATGCTGCAAACACTGCGGGGGGGCCTCCAGCAAGACATGGCAGCTTTCATGCACTACACAAAAAAAGAAACAAAAGAGGTTAGCAACAGAGTAGAATATGTTGAACAGAAGATGGAGGAGTTTACTATGGCACACAATGAGCTGGTAGATGCTCATTTTGATGTTGAGGATGAGCTCAAAGCCATGCGTCTTAAAATGCCGGATATAGAAGACAGGGCTCGCATAAATAATATCTAATATAGAGGGATCCCTGAATCAATTAAACCAGCTGAACTTTCTGCATACCTTCAAAAGCTCATGACAACAGTCCTCCCATCCCTGGGTCCTCAGACAAAATAATAGACAGAGCCCACAGACTGCCAAAACCATCATTCATGCCTAACCAAATCCTCAGAGACATCATAGCAAGGATCCATTTTTATCATATAAAAGACCAACTGATGTGATACGCCAGACAGGATCCTGCACTCCCAGATCCTTTCGCTGGAATCGCACCCTATGCTGATTTGTCGCCATCTACACTGACGGCGAGGCACAATTTGGTTCCCATTACCAAAATTCTGCGTAACCACAAAATCCTCTAAAGTGGGGCTTTCCAGCCAAACTTCTGGTGGAAATGCACAATGAATTACATTCAATAACTTCACTGGAGAAAGGCATGGATCTCCTCCAAAAGTGGCGCCTCCTTCCTGTGAACGGCGACTCTGCAGACCCTGATCCCTTCCAGGACAGACGCAACAACAACCGCCAAAACAGGAGAGGTAGATAATCTATTCATGTTTGTGCTTTTGTAGTTCTACTACCTGCCTAACACTCTCCTCAGGGTCATTAAACCCTTGGTGCCTTCCAGATTAACCACATGTTTCTGTGTTAGCTCAACCCTCATCCGTTGTTCAGCTGATTCAAGGAGTATTTTTTCCCCCAACCTCATTTACGTGATGTTTCCCATAACCTGTTTTTCTCAGCACGTAATGCTTAACTGAAGTTACTGAACAACTCAGTCTGGTTTATTTTTTGATGGATATAATGAAAAAATTACTTTAGGACATACACATGTCAAACAAGTTTGTAACACTTCTCATACCAAGTATTACCACCAGATGGTGGCCAAGCGCTTTCTACCATTTAAATTAACCTTAAAGTGATACTTAAGCTTCATTTTTTTTTTTTTTTTAATAACAAATATGTCTTACTTACCTCCACTGTGCAGCTCATTTTGCATAGAGTGGCCCCAAACATCCTCTTGGTTGCTCTTCTATCAATCTATCCAATCAAAGCTAGGACTCCATGGAGAGAAGGATGGCTCGTCCCCACCGAAGAAGATGAAGGGGCTCAGGTAAGTAAAATGGAGGGGTTAGGGGGCCGGTGACTGCCATGTGTTTTTTCACCTTAATGCATAGGATGTATTAAGGTGAAAAAACATGAGCATTTACAACCTCTTTAAGCTCTTACAATGTGAGAGGCTTGAACAGTCCCTACAAACACAGAGCATTATGGAAAACAGCCATGGACTTAAAATGCAATATTCTGTGTTCACAAGAGACACATTTCTCCAGCATCAAAGCCCCGAAATGCTCACATGTAAAATTTCCACACGTATTTACAGCCAATGACACTTACAAGAAAAATGGTGTATTGATTGCTATCAGGAACACTATAACCTTTTCTTTATTGCAGGACCATGTTGACCCCAAGGACGTTTCATCATTTTGGTTGCAGAAATGGATCGTGTCATCTACACACTGGTGAACCTATTTGAACCTAATGTTAAATCAATGAAATTTATCCGTAAGGCCATTAAGCTTGCCAAAACCATTACACAAGGGTAATTTGATACCGTGTGGGGATTTCAATATGATTTTGAATGAAGAGCTTGACTCCTCATCAGTGGCCCTCAGGTGGAGGCCATCTTTAGGATCATTGTGCCATGAAGAGAGACTTTTTGATCCATGGCGCTGCTTTAGAGCCACCAAAAGGGACTACACATACTACTCTATGGTGCACAATAGCTATTCTAGAATAGATTTTTTTCTTACTGATATGTATACTTGAATGTACGTAATGCTGATATACACAACATCACTTGGTCGGACCATACACCTGTGACTATTGATGTTGTGGATATGAACAAAACTTCCCAAAAACCACTGTGGCGTAATAACACTTTCCTCCTAACGCACCCCAAGATTAGGGATGGGGTGGAAAGGAAACTCAGAGAGTATTTCCAATTCAATGATAACAGAGAATGTTCTCCATTGACGTTATGATGTGCACATAAGGCATTCGCTAGGGAAAATGGCATCTAGAGAAAGGAAAAAAAAATACAGCGCATATCACAGCTTCACAAATCCAAAAGAATGAAAGTGTCCTACTCCAAAAATAACAGGGCAGCAAACTCTTATGCCACGTACACACGGTCGGAATTCTGGTCGGAAAAAGCTCTGATGGTTTTCCCGTCAGAATTTCGACGGAATTTCGCTCAAACTGTCTTGCCTACACACGGTCACACCAAATTCCGACGGTCAATAACACCACGCCTTAAAAAACATTTGACTGCACTATAAAAGGGAAGTTTAATGCTTCTGAGAATGCGTCAAATTGTTTCCGAGCATGCGTCGGAATTTTGCGTGTCGGAATTGCATACACACGATCGGAAAATCCGATAGAAAGAAGAGAACAGGTTCTCAATCCAAAGTCCAACTGAAATTCCGACAGAAAAAGACTGATGAGCATACACACGGTCGGAAAATCAGATGAAAAGCTCCCATCGGACTGTTTCCATTGGAAATTCCGACCGTGTGTACGCGGCATTAGCCTTCCACCTCAAAAGAAGGCAAGCACAATCCAACCTCACACATATTAACACATATTAAACACCACCAATCTAATACCACGCTTCACAACCCTAAAGACATAGCCCACGCATTTAAAGATTATTATGAATCCCTCTACAACCTCACCAAAGACCCACTCACCCACCAACCTACAGATTTAGAGATCAGTGATTTTCTTCAAGGAATTCATCTGCCCGCAGTAGATGTCACCACACTTCAAAAACGGAATACTCCCATCACCAATAAAAAGCTCAAGACCGTCATAAAATCCCTTCCCATGCACAAATCACCTGGAGCGGATGGATTTTCCACTAAATATTATAAGGAATTCACCTCCTTCCTCACTCCAAAACCAGTAAAAAATGTCAATACTGCAGCTTCTACAGGTTCCTTCTTAAGAGAAATGCTCCAAGCTGTGATAGTTACACTACCAAAACCAGGTAAAGACCAAACACTCCCCCAAACTTTAGCCCCTATTCCCTACTAAATTCCGATCTAAAGATCCACGCCAAAATTTTAGCAAATAGATTAATGGAAATTACTCCATTCCTCATAGGCCTTGATCAAGTAGGCTTTGTAAAGGGCAGGAAGGCACCAGACGGGGCCAGAAGAATGTTGAACCTTCTACGATTTGCAGAGGTCACCCAAGAATCTAGCATATTCCTGGCCCTAGACGCAGAAAAGGCCTTTGATAGGGTCCATTGGGGATACCTGTCTAAGACCCTGCACAAATTTGGAGTATCTGGCCTGATCCACTCAGCAATCATGTCACTATACTGAAATCCCACAGCCCGACTCTACCCTTCTAGCTTACTCTCTGACCATTTTAAGCCCCATACACACGATGATAAAATCGTAGGATAATTACCGCTTTCGGATAGATCATTCGATAATTTAATCATTAGTACACAGCTTTCGCATCCGATTAAGGCCGGTCGTACAAAATTTTTAGAAGGAACAAGATTGAATTTTTTTTCGAATGATCATCGTATAAATAGTATAGTAATTGTATGAAAAATAATAGAGGGAATGATAGTGCACATGATTGGAAACAAATGAACAAACTGGAAAAACAAAACCACAAAACGTAAACAATGATCATGGGAAAGAAATAAAACCTTCTTTTCCATTGTTATCTGACACTAAACCAATTTTACAACATGCATGGTGCTTGAGCAGAATATCAGTGTATAATATATCTTTATATGAGGTTAATTAATATCCCTTTTGACAACTTCAATACAGGGCACTTTCCCCCTTTCCTGCCCAGGAAAATGTACAGCTTTCAGCACTGTTGCTTTTTAAATAACAATTGCGCGGTCATGAAACACAGTACCCAAACAAAATTTTAATCATTTTTTCCCCACAAATAGAGCTTTTGATGGTATTTGATCCCCTCTGGTGTTTTTATTGTTTGCTAAACAAATAACAAAATACCAATTTTTTTTTGTAAGTTTCTCTTTGTTTTTGTGGCACTGGTGGAAACTGATGATGGCACTGATATGCAGCACTGATGGGCATTGATATGCGGCACTGATGGGCACTTATAGGTCACAATAATGCCCCATACACACGATCGGACTATCCGGCGGGATTGTCCACCGGACAATCCACCCGTGTGTGGGCTCCGGTGGACTTTTTCTTCCCAAAAGTCCGGCGGACTTAGTAAGACGTTTTGACTCAAAATTATCCGTCGGACTCGGCAGTCGGGCGGACAATCCGGCCGTCTGTGTGCTAGTCGGTGGGACTTTTGAAATGAACAGACTTGCCCCACACACGGAGTAAAGTCCGTTCATTTAGAACATGTCTCCAGGTAGACTGGAGTGTGGCCCCCCCACCCCAAAGCACCATGTCCCCATGTTGATGAGGGACAAGTCCGACGGATAGTCCGGCCGAAAAGTCAGATCGTGTGTACGTGGCATAATGAGGCGGTGTTTGATCACATGTGTATAGAAGTAGAAGTAAGAAAAAAGGGGGGTTAGTAGAAGTAAGAGCATATGAGCACAAAGTACATTTTATAAGAAGAAGCCAAATCTTTTGTTAAACAAGGCTAGAATGCAATATCAGCAACATAATTTTTCCTTCATATATATATAATTTTATAATATAATGCTTTATATAACCGGTTATATATTCTTATGGTATATCTTAATAATATCAGCAATATAATGTCAAAACAATATTATTAATTATACACACAACTTTATTAAACTTGTAATATTATTGCAAATAATTATGAGCACAAACAACACAATAGCTCAACTGTAGCTCAACAACAAGGGACAATGATCTACAATTGTGCATAGTTGTAATCATGAGACCACTGTGAAGGTGGCCTTTCTCCAGGAGGATATTGCCAATGTGTGCCCTGCTGATGTAATGGCTGGGACACTATGGGAGGCACAGAAGGTGTTGGTGTTTGAAAAGCTGGTTGATCCTCTAAATGGGTCTTGTGTGTTAATTTATCATTAACACCTTTATGCAGAACCTCAAGGAGCAACATTTCTGCCAGCTGTCGTTGCTCATTGGACATCATTTTAAGTTTGTTGGCTACAACAATTGCAAAGCCATCCGAGTCATCAGGTTTTTCTCAGCAGCTGCCTAAGGCCCCTTTCACATGGGTTGTCCGTTCAGGTCCGCCTGTCAGTTTTTTAGGCGGACCTGAACGGACACTTCATAGACCTCTATGGAGAGTCGGATGTCAGCGGTGACATGTCCACTGACATCCGACCCGCTCCGACCCGATCCGAAATGAAAAAGGGGGGGAGTGGCGCTCTGACAGGTCCGTCCCTACACAGTGTGCAGAGACGGACCAGTCATCTTCCTGCTCAGCGGAGATCGCTCCGGCGATCCCTGCTGAGCAAGTGGATATCCACGGGGCGGATCAGCACTGATCCGCCCATGTGAAAGAGCCCTTAGATAGAAATGCAGAGGTAACATCCACCAAATTCTTCCTCTACTTTCCTTTTGGCTCAGGTGTTTGTGGGTTGTTGGGAGCAATCACCTCTGTGTTGTCCTGGGCAGTATATACAAATGATCAATTTAATAATATTGCACACCTATATTTCATGATGACATGCATCTTAATTCAATTACATATGGATTATGAAACAACGCACAGATTACAAGAGGAAAGATTTATGGAAATATGGTGATATTAACACAGATCCATCACATTGTGTGCATTACAGGCCTCTCAGACCATAATTATAGTTACCTGTGTGAATAATTCTTCACCAGAGTTCTCAAGATCCTGTTTCAGGGAGAGGCAGGGGCAGACTGACAACTCATGGGGCCCCCGGGCAATAGGAGATTATGGGGCCCCCAGGCAATCAGAGATTATGGGGCCACACAGTATACAATCACACAGTATACACATACATGTACACACAGTATACACAGACATGTTTCTATTGGCTGAGAAGGTACTGGAGAGGTGGGCAGCTATAATCTCGGGATTTTTAGACCAAAAGGATGTCGGTAATGTACATTTCAGAAACAGATGTAAAAAAAACACAGATTTTTACATACTGTCCCTGGTTTTACTGAGGCTGGCAACCCTGATGGGGCCCCCTAATGGCCCGTGGCCCTCGGGAAGTGCCCAAGTGGCCGAATGGTCAGTCCGCCCCTGGGGAGAGGTAATCATTAGGGACTGGTGAAGCTGCAGAGGTTGATGGTAGAGTACTTATGGAAGCTCTTGCGTCAATCTCTTCAGTTAGGAATTGAAAACTTTCAAAGTACCATAAGCGTGGTACATATACATTCCTGCACCTGATTTTTGTGATGCTCTGATTTTATTAAGCTCTTTTTTATACACAGTCCTTAGGTTAGCTTCATCACATAATATACATGTGCACAACAAAAAAATTTGTTTATTTTCGTTTTGTTTTTTTTTGTTTCCGTTGATTCATAACGATTCGTAAATTCGTAAGTCGTCAGTGTTCGTATTCGTAACAATTCGTAAATTTGTAAGTCGTCGGTGTTCGTACGGTGTTCGTACTTGTAACGATTCGTATTTTCGTAAGAGTTATTTTTTCATTGATTCGTATTTCCGTTAGTTTAATTTTCGTTTATTCGAAATTCGGACGCATTCGTATTTATTCGTACATTCGTAACATTCGTAACATTCGTAGATTCGTAATCGGAGCATAATTCATAATGTTATGTAATGTGTATGCTATTATTACATTTTAAGAGACACAGAAAATTACGAATCGAAAAAAAAAGTTATGAATGTACGAATTTTTTCGTTCAATCCATTCGAAGCACGTTAAACAACGACATTGTAAGAGACACGGAAAATTATGAATCGAAAAAAAAAAAAAAAGTTACGAATTTACGAATTTTTTCGTTCAATCCATTCGAGGCACGTTAAGCAGCGCCATTGTAAGGGACACGGAAAATTACCAATTCAACAAAAAAAAAAAGTTACGAATGTACGAATTTTTTCGTTCATTCTGATTTTCGTTGTTCCTGTTTTCGTTCTTCGGATTTTCTTCTTTCGTACATTTGTTGTTTCTAATTTGTTTTTTTCGGATTTTCGTTGTTTTCGGATTCGTTCGATTCGAACAATTCGTTAAATTTGTTAGCGAATCGTTCGTTCATTCGTACGAAAAGGAATGAACGAAAATAACGAAAAAAAAAGAAAAACTAAAAAAACGAAACAAATTGCACATGTCTATCACATAATTCATTGTTGGATTCAGGCAAACCGCTTTACATAAATCTATCAGATTCTCTAGAGCCTCATGTCTTTTGTTTCGGTCACAGTATCCCTTTGACTTAATTTTCCAAAGGCAGGGTAGTTGCCTGTACATTTCTATAAATTGGGCAAGGAAATCAGGCCTGGTGAATTTGTCCGCCATTGTACCTAGAAAGGAAAACAAATAAATGGTCAGCACTTTTAACCAACATGCTTATTCTAGACATATATAGCTCCCAACTGTCACTGATTTCGGGGGACTGTCCCTGATTTGGATCAAAGTCCCTCTGTCCCTCTTTCCTCCTCATTTGTCCCTCATTTTGGTCAGATCTATATAGTTATATATAAAATAGACTTTATATCTTCCAATAAATGTTTCCCAGTCCTTAACCTTTCACCCAAGTTATATATTTCTGCATCTGTAAATTTCATTAGTGATAAATAAAAGCACTTGTGGGTAAATCTAATCATTTTAATCATATAGTTCTCTATTAATGGGTCATGGCAGGGCGTGTCCCCTATGCCTACATACGTTTTCTAATAGGTGTCTCGTTCCCACATCAAAAAGTTTGGAGGTATGCGTGTGTGTGTGTGTATACTGTATATTTGATATGCAGGCAGCTGTCACTACACTACACTGTTCCAAACAAAAACAATAGTTCTCCCACACAAGCAAAGTAACATAAAGAAGGGAATCTACCTTCTTTCACTTGAGATTCCAATGCTGAAAGATTGTGTTGGTTATTGTTGGGCCTGAAGGATCATTCTCCAAAATGGTATCCTTCAACGTTCTTTCCTTATGCAAGACACTGTCTGTGTGCTCCTAGCTCCATTCCTGTCTGATTCGCGCTGCAGTGTACACATGTTTGTGATGCGCCAACTACGACACCAGCCACCGAACAGACCATGAGGCACTATGGCCGACATGGTTTCTGAGAAAAGTCCCATTAAAGTGAAGAAGGGCAAGTATAGCAGGAGGGACACAAAACAGTCTGCAAAAGGAGGACAAGCGCAGCTACAGGGGTTACATTTAGAAGGCCAGAGGAGACCAGACTTCTGCAATAAAGATGAAAGCAAGTCCTGTGTCTAGAGCAGAGATGGTGGACATGGTGTTCATGCTTCAAAAACATGATTATGATGGCAAGAAGAACAACTATGAGAGGCATAATACCAGGAAGGATATACAGTGCCTTGCAAAAGTATTCAGCCCCCTTGAACTTTTCAACCTTTTGCCACATTTCAGGCTTCGAACATAAAGATATTTAATTTTTATTTTTTGTGAAGAATCACCAACAAGTGGGACACAATTGTGAAGTGGAACGAAATCTATTGGATTTTTGAAACTTTTTTAACTAATAAAAAAATGAAAAGTGGGGCGTGCAAAATTATTCGGCCCCCTTGCGTTAATACTTTGTAGAGCCACCTTTTGCTGCGATTACAGCTGCAAGTCGCTTGGGGTATGTCTCTATCAGTTTTGCACATTGAGAGACTGAAATTCTTGCCCATTCTTCCTTGCAAAACAGCTCGAGCTCAGTGAGGTTGGATGGAGAGCGTTTGTGAACAGCAGTTTTTAGCTCTTTCCACAGATTCTCGATTGGATTCAGGTCTGGACTTTGACTTGGCCATTCTAACACCTGGATACGTTTATTTGTGAACCATTCCTTTGTAGATTTTGCTGTATGTTTGGGATCATTGTCTTGTTGGAAGATAAATCTCCGTCCCAGTTTCAGGTCTTTTGCAGACTCCAACAGGTTTTCATCCAGAATGGTCCTGTATTTGGCTGCATCCACCTTCCCCTCAATTTTAACCATCTTCCCTGTCCCTGCTGAAGAAAAGCAGGCTCAAACCATGATGCTGCCACCACCATGTTTGACAGTGGGGATGGTGTGTTGAGGGTGATGAGCTGTGTTGCTTTTACGCCAAACATATCGTTTTGCATTGTGGCCAAAAAGTTCGATTTTGGTTTCATCGGTTTGGTGTGTCTCCCAGGTGGCTTGTGGCAAACTTTAGACGAGACTTTTTATGGATATCTTTGAGAAATGGCTTTCTTCTTGCCACTCTTCCATAAAGGCCAGATTTGTGCAGTGTACGACTGATTGTTGTCCTATGGACAGACTCTCCCACCTCAGCTGTAGTTCTCTGCAGTTCATCCAGAGTGATCATGGGCCTCTTGGCTGCATCTCTGATCAGTCTTCTCCTTGTCTGAGCTGAAAGTTTAGAGGGACAGCCAGGTCTTGGTAGATTTGCAGTGGTCTGATACTCCTTCCATTTCAAAATGATCGCTTGCACAGTGCTCCTTGGGATGTTTAAAGCTTGGGAAATCTTTTTGTATCCAAATCTGGCTTTAAACTTCTCCACAACAGTATTACGGACCTGCCTGGTGTGTTCCTTGGTCTTCATGATGCTCTCTGCGCTTTCAACAGAACCCTGAGACTATCACAGAGCAGGTGCATTTATACAGAGACTTGATTACACACAGGTGGATTCTATTTATCACCATCAGTCATTTAGGACAACATTGGATCATTCAGAGATCCTCGCTGAACTTCTGGAGTGAGTTTGCTGCACTGAAAGTAAAGGGGCCGAATAATTTTGCACGCACCACTTTTCAGTTTTTTATTTGCTAAAAAAGTTTAAAATATCCAATAGATTTCGTTCCACTTCACAATTGTGTCCCACTTGTTGGTGATTCTTCACAAAAAATTAACATTTTATATCTTTATGTTTGAAGCCTGAAATGTGGCAAAAGGTTGAAAAGTTCAAGGGGGCCGAATACTTTCGCAAGGCACTGTAATTCTTGAAAAGGTGATTGAACTCCTCCAAAAGAAACATGGCGTAGATCGTTCTAAGGACCAATTAAGGAAGCGCTGGTTAGATTTAATACTTCGGGAACATGACCAATTTCATCAAATTCATGTTACCATCCAAAAAAGTAAGGATGCATTTTTTCACATCAAAGATCATTATGTGATGGTCTTATTGGCATTTGCCAAATGTTAATATTGTATGTATCAATGTTTTTATCAAATATGTATTTTTCTGGAGAGCATTTTTAAAACTTTCTTTTACATTTTTTTGACAGGAAGGAAAATAAAGTTATCAAGGAAACAAAAAAACATTAAAAGAGTACATGGCCAGCATGCAAGTACATCATGTATACAAGCCTCAGAGC
Source organism: Lithobates sylvaticus (assembly GCA_028564925.1). Taxonomy (NCBI): domain Eukaryota; kingdom Metazoa; phylum Chordata; class Amphibia; order Anura; family Ranidae; genus Lithobates; species Lithobates sylvaticus. The sequence continues at coordinate 155,004,127 of CM053027.1, read as the reverse complement.
ATGGGGATGGGGAGCATGAAGACGGTCCCGAAGATCATGGTCAACTGTCAACTCCTCCAGGTACTAACACTAGTTAATAATGGTTGCAAATAAAAGTGCTGTGTAATGTTTTATTTTTAAAATTTACAGTTGATTTACGTAATGTATACCTTTATAATCTGGACAGGTCCTAGCAAAAATAGAAAACTGGATATGGATGCAGATGTGGAAATTTGCCTATCAAGCCAGGGGCCCTCTATTGCTGTTGACACAGAACACATTGCAGACGAATACAGTGGCCTTTGAGGAATCGTCTAATCTTGATCTCCCCAAACAAGGTATGTCTATGCATTATGGATACATAATCGATGGTTACATAATTATGTTCTATTAAATTATGGCAGTAAAAAAATCAACCATTATGGGTATTAGTGATTACATGACTTGCAGCAGGTAAGCTATTTCATTCTCTTTATGTCTTTGGATTTGTTCGAATTATGATATTTCAGAATTCTAACATCAGTTACGGAGTACATCCTTTACAACAGAGATTGCATGTAAAGTATATGAATAATAATTGATGACATGTTGAATATTAAATATTATTGTCTTTTCAGATGAGATATCATTCGTTCAATATAATCAGCAATTTAAAGATGTACATACTGATGGTGGTGGCACAATGTGCACCAACAATCCTAAAGATCTCTTGGACAGCTCAACTAATCAAGTTCACGTAATGTACAATCAATTATTTTAGTAATTTGTTTTCTAAATGTATGTAAAACCTATAGGTAAAAATTGAGCTATGGAGCTTCAAGCGGAGTTCCATCCAAAGGTGGAATTTTCGCTTATCTGCTTCCCCCCTCCGGTTTCACATTTGGCACCTTTTGGGGATACAGAGCAGATACCCTATCCCCACTTCCAAAGAGACCTGGCCATGGCGTAGTACATCAGCCACTCGGTCCCCCTCCTCCTCCCCTTATGCCAAACCAGTGAGAGAGCTGAGCACGCTCCACGCTTGCGCAGTAGGGACCCAGCAGTGAAGCCAAAAGGCTACACTGACGGGTCACCTTACAGGCAATGGCGGTGGAAGCACCCGACAGCTGATGGAAACATCAGCTGTGGTGTTGACACCACTGGACTCCAGGACAGGTAAGTGTCCTAATGTTAAAAGTCAGCAGGTACAGTATGTGTAGCTGCTGACTTTTAATTTTTAAGCTCACTGTAAAGTACCTAGATTGCTGAGGTTTTTTGGTGACTGGGGGTGATGCTGCATACAAAATGAGGGAGAGTCCACAAGTGAATGAGGCTCTTGTGCACATTATTTTTAGATTGTATTATATATTATATTATATGATTTATATATATATATATATATTACATATATTGTGCACATCAATTCCTCTTGCATTGTCCCTCATATGCCAACACACCAGCAGGAGTTCTAATCAAGCACTTTACAGAAGGGATGTGCCAGGAAGGCCTTTGGGGATCCTAAAAGAGGGGAAACAGGGCAGTGCAGTGTACCTGCAGATTTCTTGCGGGTTTGCTGCATTTGTCATAGACTCTTATAGACCTCTATTATATCCTGCTGTTTTTTCACCTTGCACAAGTACTGCTCCTGTGAAAAGCGATCCTAGTGTGTTGATAAGTGGTAAAGAGGCAATATGTTGCCCTTTCAACACCTGATATAAACCCTAAATTTGTGATACAAAGCACACATTACCAACACGGTAGTCCTTCAATTAGGTGTGAGGAGGCGGCCCGTAATCTTTGTCTCCTCCCGTGTTGTTCAAGTAGATCCCCACCTCTCTAGGTTGCCTAACCCGTCCGTTCAGGTCCGCTGTCAAAACTGATGGGCGGACATGAACGATCCGTCAATGTGAAAGGGGCCTTAGTATTAAATCCGTTAAGACAAGGAAAATTGACATGTAGACTAAATAAATAGAAAGATAGACAGGACTCTAAAATCCAAATGAAACACAAGTATATAAGACATATCTATTGATTTTAAAACAATCTCTTTCCTTATAGGCATATGTTCTTTCAAACCTTATCTCAAATGTTTTCTTGTAAATCTTTAGGGAACCTAGAGCAGGTAGAAAAGACTATTCTTGATCACTAGTGTGTTAATTGTATTAAAGTGTTCTTTTCAATTCCCTTGTGTACCAAGACTATAGTCTGATTTTATAATCTAATGTTTTGATGCACTGTGTTTATAGTACAAATGAATTCTCTGAGGATATTAACCACCACGGTGGTATTACAAACATTGACCTCCATTGCTACAGATAAATGAATGCTTAATAGTCCATTATAAGAAGCACTTGATCCATGTATTCCCTATAAAATGAATATCATTTTTGTTCCTCATTTGGTTTATGAATACTAATAACCCATAATACTAATATCATCCCTTTTTAGTTTTTTTTAACCACTTGAATCCCTGGGTCTTTTTCCCTATAAACACTTTGGGAGTCTGTTAATAAAACAAATTGCATAGCTATTCATCCAGCAAAACTGCATAAACATTTGTTGTGTGTGATTTAAAAGCACCTGTTTTGAAAGTATGGTAAAATCTAATGTTATTAAGGTATTTCCTCTTCAGCTCAAATGTTCTTAGCAATTGTTTTAGATTCAAAATAAATAGCAAGAAATTTCACACCCCCGTTAGGGATAGTACAGTTGCAATACCTTCTCAACAGATGCTTAAAATAACAAACAACCAATAAAATTATAGCACTATTTTCACTGTATACTTTTTCTTTACTTATGCCTAGAGTTGAGCGGACACCTGGATGTTCGGGTTCGGCGGGTTCGGCCGAACTTCGGGAAAAAGTCCTGGTTCGGGACCGAACTTGACCCGAACTTGACCCCGAACTCCGAACCCCATTGAAGTCAATGGGGACCCGAACTTTTGAACACTAAAATGGCTGTAAAAAAGTCATGGAAAAGGCTAGAGGGCTGCAAATGGCAACAAAATGTTGTTAAGAGCATGGCAAGTGTGGATAGGGAAATAACTTAAAATAACATAAAAAACTAAAAAATAAAAATAAAATGCTGGAGGCCCCCTTCTCAGCAGAAGAGGTACAGGAAGTCATTAAGAACCTCAGAAACTCAACGGCACAATGCCGCACATATGGTGGGAATACCCAAGAATACACACTTTCTGGAAAAAAATATTAAATTTAATGGATAAGATAGTGGGAAAATAAAATACTTGGAAATTAAAAAAATTAAAAAATTATAATCTTGACCTAGGAGGACGAGGTTCAAATGGAGTAGGAGGTTGAGGTGGCGGTGGATGTGGCCATGTAGGTGGAAGCGGCGGTGGAGGAGGACGAGGTAGCCAACACTGGTTCAAAAATACAACAATGGCTGGGTAAGGCTAGTGGTGAATGATGTGTCGAATTCTGTCCCCTGTCGCATAGTGTTCGCCCTGTACTGCGCTTGCTCAGTACATAGGACAAGGGGATTTTGAAACTCCAGGTTCAAGCCACATCATCCGAGGTTAAAGCCTAGCCAAGCGAGCCCGTGAGGGGCCCTGTTACTATGTGCTACCGTATGTCCACTTGGATGGTCGGGCTTGAACCTGCACTCACTGCGCAGGCGACGTTCATCTTTGGAGATTTTGTGAATCTCCTTGTCCTCCGTACTGCGCAAGCACTGCACCTGCGCAGTAAGTGGCCGGACACTATCCGATAGCAAGACAGTTTTCGTCAGAACACCGGTATATGTGTCTATTCTGCACAGGGTACGGCCAAGTCCTGTGGGATCCATGCCTGGTTCATTTTAATGAACGTGAGCTTGTCCACATTGGCTCAGGACAGGAGGCTGCGCTTGTCTGTGATAACGCCCCCTGCCGTGCTAAATACACGTTCAGATAATACACTGGCGGCAGGGCAGGCCAGCACCTCCAAGGCGTAAAGGGCAAGCTCAGGCCATGTGCCCAATTTGGAGACCCAGAAGTTGAAGGGGGCAGACCTGTCATTCAGTACGTGTAGGCATGTGCACACATACTGCTCCACCATGTTGGTGAAATGCTGCCTCCTGCTAAGACGTTCCATCTCAGCTGGTGGTGCTGGTTGTTGTGGCGTGCTGACAAAGCTTTTCCACATTTTGGCCATGCTAACCCTGCCTTCCGAGGTGCTGGCGGTGCCCCGGCTGCGTTGGCGACCTCTTCCTCCTTCTCTGCCTTGGCCTTGTGCTTCCACCTTACCCCCGCTGCCAAGTGGGAATGCCACCAGCAGCATGTCTACCAGCGTGCGCTTGTACTCGCGCATCTTACAATCACGCTCCAGTGAGGTAATTAAGGATGGCACGTTGTCCTTGTAGCGGGGATCCAGCAGGGTGGCCACCCAATAATCAGCACCAGTTAAAATGTGGGAAACTCGGCGGTCGTTGCGGAGACACTGCAGCATGTAATCGCTCATGTGTGCCAGGCTGCCCAGAGGCAAGGAAAAGCTGTCCTCTGTGGGAGGTGTATCGTCTGTGTCCTCTGTATCCCCCCAGCCACGCACCAGTGATGGACATGAGCTGGTCTGGGTGCCACCCTGCTGTGAACATGGTTCCTCCTCCTCCATCTCCTCCCCATCCTCCACCTCGTCATCCTCCAGAACTGTGCCCTTGCTGCCGGACAATTGTGTACCTGGCGCTTGTTGGTGCAGGAACCCACCCTCGTAGCCACTTTAAATGACTGCCCTGAAAGCCTTGGAAATTAACCCTTTTCCTCCTCCTCCTCCTCCTCCTCCTGTGCCACATCCTCTTCCATCATCGCCTGAAGCGTTTTTTCAAGGAGGCATAGAACTGGGATAGTAACGCTGAGAACGGCGTCATCGGCACTGGCCATGTTTGTGGAGTACTCAAAACAGCGCAACAAGGCACACAGGTCTCGCATGGAGGCCCAGTTATTGGCGGTGAAGTGGTGCTGTTCCGCAGAGTGACTCACGCGTGCGTGCTGCAGCTGAAACTCCACTATGGCCTGCTGCTGCTCGCACAGTCTGGCAAGCATATGTGGGCACATCACATATGAGACAGTGAGCGGGAAGGCCAAAGTTATGCTGCAGCGCTGACAGGCGAGCAGCAGCAGGGTGAGAACGCCAAAAGTGCGCACAGACGGCCCGCACTTTCTGCAGCAGCTCTGGCATATCGGGGTAATTCTTAAGGAACCTCTGGACCACCAAGTTCAGCACATGCGCCAGGCAAGGGATGTGCGTCAAACCGCCTAGGCCCAGAGCTGCTACGAGATTTCGCCCATTATCGCACACCACCAGGCCGGGCTTGAGGCTCACTGCCACCAACCACTCATCGGTCTGTTGTTCCATGTCCCTCCACAACTCCTGCGCGGTGTGGGGTTTTTCCCCAAACAGGAAAGTTTTAAAACTGCCTGCTGTCGTTTAGCCCTGGCTGTGCTGAAGTTGGTGGTGAAGGTGTTACGCTGACCGGATGAGGAGGCGGTAGAGGATGAGGAGGCGGAGTAGGAGGAGTTAGCAACAGGAGGCAAACTGAAGTGCCCTGCAATCCTCGGTGGTGGAAGGACATGCGCCAAAGTGCTATCCGCCTCAGGCCCAGCCGCCACTACATTTACCCAGTGTGCTGTTAGGGAGATATAACGTCCCTGACCGTGCTTACTGGTCCACGCATCCGTAGTTAGGTGGACCTTGCCACAGATGGCGTTGCGCAGTGCACACCTGATTTTGTCCCCCACTTGGTTGTGCGGGGAAGGGATAACTCGTCTGGAAAAGTAGTGGCGGCTGGGCACGACGTACTGTGGGACAGCCAATGACATCAGCCTTTTAAAACTCTGCGTCTCCACCAGACGGAATGACAGCATTTCTTTCAAATTCTTTATTTATTCATATCATCCCATTATACATAACATCACATTCATTTGAGTCTATACATAAATAAAGTGGACAGAGGCTCTTAAACACATATAAATATGTAATTTTAACCGTCAGAGTCATTTATATTTAGAGATCCATGTTTGATGCTTTTGATTCTTATTCTTTTCATTTGAATTTCTACACTCTAAATTGATTGACCCACTTCACCATAAATCTAGGGATAATATTATTTTCTCAGTACCCAAAAACAAAGAAAACAACAAAAAAAAAAAAAAAACTCTGCATCTCCACCAGACGGAATGACAGCATTTCAAAGGCGAGGAATTTTGAAATGCTGGCATTCAGGGCCAGGGATCGTGGGTGGCTAGGGGGGTACTTCCTCTTCCGCTCCAGTGTTTGGGAAATAGAGAGCTGAACGCTTCCATGGGACATTGTGGAGATGGTTGGTGACCCAGGTGGTAGTGTTGCTGGCAGATCCTCTGTTTGCGGGTTGGCAGGTGTCACTGTTACTACAGAGGTGGATGAAGAGGCCGAGACTGCAGCAGAAGAGGAAGCAGGAGGAGCCAGAGACCTTTCTTGGTTTTTGAGGTGTCTACTCCACTGCATCTCGTGCTTTGCACTTAGATGCCCGGTCATGCAGGTTGTGCTCAGGTTGAGAATGTTTATGCCTCGCTTCAAGCTCTGATTGCACAGCGTGCAAACCACTCGTGTCTTGTCATCAGCACATTGTCTGAAGAACTGCCATGCTAGGGAAATCCTTGGATCTGGCTTTGGTGTGCTCGGTCCCTTGCTGCGTTGGGCAGTATCAGACGTACTGTCTAGGGGACGGACGCTCCGCTTTTGCACCCTGCTCCCTCTTCTGCTGTGCTGGTGGCTCTGTGCGACCACCGCCTCTTCCTCCGAACTACACTGCATGACTCACCTGCATGACGTTGATTCCATGTGGGGTCAAGGACCTCATCGTCTTCCACATCATCTTCCACCCAGGGTGAACCCTGCCCTCCTTGTCGGTCTGCACAATGGCGAAAGCAGCAGCAGTTGGCACCTGTGTTTCATCATCATCCGAGACGTGCTGCGATGGTCCTCCCATGTACTCATCATGAAACATAAGTGGTTGGGCATCGGTGCACACAATCTCTTCCACTTCTGGGGCAAGGCTAGGTGGATGGCACTGGGAAACCCTGCTAACAGAGTCATCAAAAAGCAGACGAGACTGCTGCATGATTTGGGGCTCAGACTGATTGGCTGATTTGCAAGGGGGTGAGGTGAAAGACTAATGGACATCGGCTGCAGGTGCCAACTCTGAACTTTCATCAGGAGACTGGGTGGGAGACAATGTGAAGGAACCGGAGGCACTGTCAGCAACCCAATCTACTATAGCCTGTACTTGCCCTGGCCTCAACATTCGTACAGCCTCATTAGGTGCGCCAAAATACTGCTGCAGGCTCTGTCGCCTACTCGCACCTGAGGAAGGTGTTTCACTAGTGCGTGTAGCTGGCACAGATCGACCACGTCCTCTCCCTGCAACAGGAGCGCCACCAGCAGCACCACGACCCGGGCCACGTCCCCTTTTTGATGATCTCCTCATATATTCAAAATTTATGCTCTCGCCCTAAATGGGTGTTTTTGGCAATAGCAGAATACACGTACAGTGTCTAAAGCGTTTATGAACACGCAGAAAATGCTATTGGGAAAAAAAAACACTGCAAAATTAAATTTTTTTGCAATGTTTTTCCAAATATCAGAATACACAGATAGTGTCTAAAGCGTTTATGAACACGCAGAAAATGCTATTGGGAAAAAAAAAAACACCACAAAATTAAATTTTTTTGCAATATTTTTCCAATATCAGAATACACGGATAGTGTCTGAAGCATTTATGAAAACGCAGAAAATGCTATTGGAAAAAAAAACCACTGCAAAATTACATTTTTTTGCAATGTTTTTCCAATATCAGTATACACGGATAGTGTCTAAAGCGTTTATGAAAACGCAGAAAATGCTATTGGGAAAAAAAACACTGCAAAATTAATTTTTTTTGCAATGTTTTTCCAATATCAGAATACACGGATAGTGTCTAAAGCTTTTATGAACACGCAGAAAATGCTATTGGGAAAAAAAAAAAACATTGCAAAATTAAATTTTTTTGCAATGTTTTTCCAATATCAGAATACACGGATAGTGTCTAAAGCGTTTATGAACACGCAGAAAATGCTATTGGGAAAAAAAAACACGCAAAATAAAATTTTTTTGCAATGTTTTTCCAATATCAGAATACACGGATAGTTTCTAAAGCGTGTATGAAAACGCAGAAAATGCTATTGGGAAAAAAAAAAAAACAGCAAAATTTTTTTTTTTTGCAATGTTTTTCCAATATCAGAATACACACAGAGTATGGTGTATCTCTTAGTAAAATATGCAGTGCAGTGATGGTGCACTGAGCTTGCAGGTAAAACTTATATTTTGTCTGGCACTGGCCTCATGGCACTGTTAAAAGATTGTTCACTGCACCCCAGCCAGGGTACAATTGATTTAGGAATTCTCTCTGCCTCTTTCTCTTCCTTACTAAAGAAACTCCCTACTCTACTCTAGCTATGTAGATCGCTCACTGATCTAACTAATTAGAAGAAAAGTTAAGGAATGTGGACTGACTGACTGACTGACTTTATCACACTAACTCCTAAAATCCTCTCAGCAGCACAGGAACCTGTCTATAGCAGAATTACACTGTGTGCTGTGTGTCTGGACTATATATAGAGGCTGGGTCACATGCTGCACTGCCCAATCACAGCCATGCCATTAGTAGGCATGGCTGTGATGGCTTCTAAGGGCACACTAGTGAAACTAGCGTCGATTGGCTGCCCTGCAGCTTGTAAAAGGCGCCAATACATCGCCGAACACCGGACCCGAACCCGGACTTACAGCCAATAGTTCGGGTTCGGGCCAGGGACCTGGACACCCAAAAGTCCGGTACGGACCCGAACTTTACAGTTTGGGTTCACTCAACCCTACTTATGCCCCGTCCACATGAGTGGAATTTCCGTCGGAAAAATCTTGGATTGTTTTTCCGACAGAATTCCGCTCAAGCTTGGCTTGCATACACACGGTCACACAAAAGTTCTCTGAACTTTCGACCGTCAAGAATGCGGTGACGTACGACACAATGACGAGTTGAAAACAGGAAGTTTAATGCTTCCAAGCATGCATCAAATTGTTTCCGAGCATGCATAGGAATTTGCGTGTCGGAATTGGTACAGACGATCAGAATTTCCGATCGGAACTTTTTCCGACCGAAAAATAGAGAACCTGCTCTCAATCTTTTGCTGGCAGGAATTCCACCAGCAAAAGTCTAATGGAGCATACACACGGTTGGAATTTCCAAACAAAAGCTCACATTGGACTTTTGCTGGCGGAATTTCCGCTCGTTTGTACGGGGCATTATAGTAGAAATTAAAGTGGAATCACAACAAAATATCAATCCTACTCCTTTATAGATCCTTTATAGATCCCCAAATTTCATATATTTAAGCTGAACCTGCAGTTGTAGATTGAGTGCCATTGTACATTCAGTCTTTCAGTTCATTTAATATAATATTCTGCAGAGTTTTCTCCTTCTCTCAGGACAAATACCTCACTTCAGTCAATGCACAACCATATTAACAGTTCAGACCTGAGATGTATAGTGCAGAGAAGAATAAAGTATGTACCAGTACTGTTTTCAGTGTATACCACTGCATAGCTCAGTCTTCCTCCTGCTACTACCCTCAGAATCAATCTCCCATACTGGCTACTGTATTCTGAAATTCACTGCACTCACTGCTGTCAGAATGGTCAAACAGTGACTGCACCTGATTGTCTGCAGTCAATGTTCAGCCAATCATTTTTTTGCCAGGTCTGTTAATTTTGAGTTTAGAGTTTGTTAGTTGGTGCCAATACGGCAATACGGCTTACATTTCAGCCAATTCAGCAAGAATAAGCCAACATTTTAGCCGTGTATGGTCAGTATAAGTGTATTCCTTAGGCTGGTTTCACACTGGAGCGGTGGGGGCGCTGGCGGTAAAGCGGCGCTATATTTAGCGCCGCTTTACCGGCGTTTTAGCGGCGCATTGCGGCCGCTCGCGGGGTGTTTTTACCCCCCGCGAGCGGCCGAAAAAGGGTCAATACCGCCCGCAAACCGCCGCTATAGCGGCGTTTTGCGGGCGGGTTCGGCGCGCTCCCCCATTGTTTTCAATGGGACGGGCGCTATAGGAGCGGTAAATATACCGCTCCTATAGTGAGCCAAAGATGCGGCTTGCAGGACATTTTTGAGCGTCCTGCAAGCGCACCGCTTCAGTGTGAAAGCCCTCGGGCTTTCACACTGAAGGAACAGCAACAGCTGTTTCGGGTCGGTTTGCAGGCGCTATTCTTAGCGCAATAGCGCTTGCAAACCGCCCCAGTGTGAAAGGGGCCTTAATACCACTATGTTCTTCCTTCCAAAATATAGCTTGCCTATGACATTATGTGTCCTGCATTTATCCAGGAGCTATCTGTTAAAACATTAAGGCTGGCTTCACACTGGGGCGGTGCGGGGCGGCGACGGTAAAGCAGCGCTATATTTAGCGCTGCTTTACCATCGTTTTACCCGCGGTATGCGGCCGCTAGCGGGGTGGTTTTAACCCCCGCTAGCGGCCGCAAAAGGGTTAAAAACCTCCGCAAAGCGCCGCTGTAGCGGCGGTTTGCGGGCGGTATCCCCGCGGTTTCCCATTGATTTCAATGGGAAGGAGCGGTATAGGAGCGGTAAATACACCGCTCCTTCACCGCTCCAAAGATGCTGCTAGCAGGACTTTTGTTGCGGTCCTGCTAGCGCACCGCTCCAGTGTGAAAGCCCGCCGGCTTTCACACTGGAGTGAATGGGGCCGGTTTTTTCAGGCGGTATACAGGCGCTATTTTTAGCGCTGTACCGCCTGAAAACCGCCCCAGTGTGAAAGGGGCCTAAGGAAGAATAGCAAAGTTTTGGTAAATTTACAAAATGTACTAAATCTCTGATACTCTTTCTCAGGGCTTTTTTTCTCAGAGTATAGGTGCAGGAACTCCCCCTTTCTGGGTCACCCCAATTATCCTCTCCCTACCCACCTTCGAGGACCATTCCTTGGCTCCGCTCCACCCCCTGCACACCCTCCAGTACTGTCCTTTATAGAGAATACAGAACCTAGTATCATTTTTTGGTGCCAAGTAATTTGTATGGAATTTGTTAATAATAACAAGAAAAGCAGTAAAATAGATCCCTTGCAGCCAGCAACAACAATAGAACCTACAGCAACAATAGAACTCCCTCCAACAATAATGGACCACTGGCAGCAAAATATCCCCCAGCAAAAATAGACCCCCAACAACAATAGACTCCCGGCAGCAACAACAGATATCTCCACAGCCAGCATCAAAAGACCCTCCAGCAGCCAGCAACTATAGACCCCTTCTCAACAGTAGATCTCTCCCAGCAACAACTGACCCCCCAGCAGCATAAGACCCACCCCCACCAACAATAGATCTCTCACCAGTAACAGACTTCCTCAGCAACAATAATGCAAAAATAGACCCCCTCTAGCTACAAAAGATTCCCCAGCAGCCAGCATCCGCAGACCCTTTAGCACACCCCAGCATCCTTTGCACATATTCAGTCCTGGAGTTTCTGGTACTGCATTCTCCCACATTCCTACTGAAAAAAAGCCCTTCATCATATGCTTATCTTTATCAAATCGTAGTGACAAAAGGATGCATGTACCAATTGCTATCCAGATATTGTGACCCTCATGAAGATGGACAAAAAACAAGATACATTAAACCTGTGAGATCTTCTTTTAGGCGTAATCATGGACTAGATTTCCACTACAGCTTAGCATTCAATTGAGCCTTAAAGTGATACTAAAGGCTTTTTTTTTTTTTTTTTTAATAGCATACATATCATACTCACTTGCTCTGTACAGTGGTTTTGCACAGAGAAGCCCCACTCTTCCTCTTCTTGGGTCCCTCGTCGGCACTCTTGGCATCTCTCTCCTGACGAATGCCCCCAGAGCAAGCAGCTTGCAATGGGAGCACTCAAGCAGGCTTGTTCCCGACTTTACGTCAGGAACGCGGCTCTACGCGTTCATTCACACACAAAGTGTCTAAACCCGACCCCTCTCTCTTCTCAATGGCTCACTGGATGTGATTGACAGCAGAAAGAGCCAATGGCTCCCGCTGCTTTCTCAGCCAATGAAGATGGAGAGTCCCCCGGGAGCCGAGGCTCTCATACACATCGCTGGATTGAGATAGAGCTCAGGTAAGTTTAAGGGGGCTGGGAGATAAAAAATCTTTTATATATTGCACAGAGAAGGTTTGAATGCATGAAGGTAAAAAAACGTAAGCCTTTAGAATCACTTTAAGGTTTTTTACCGACAACTAACATAAAAAAAACTTTTATGTCCTAATGTTGAGAAAGGAGTGCGACTCGTCACTACATCCGAGTGCGCATGTTCACGAAACGCGTCCATCTTTGATGACATCATCTCCCTGGGATCGTCGCTTCCCTGCTATCCAAGCCTCGTTTTGAGGCCCCCTTCCGGAGCCGGCCCTTACCATCCACAGGAAGTGCTTCTATGGAACTGCATGGACAAAGCTGACAGTCAAACATCGCTGGGGAGCTGCCACTGAGAGACATATACCATGCTGTTTACTATCTTCACAAATGTGAGTGCATTGATATTGCTGTAATAACATTTCCTTTTACCAAAACTACTACACCCAGAGGCGCTTTTTCTCCACTTGTTTTTTGCACTCTATACTATACATTGCAGCTTGCTTTTGGGGCACTCTGAAGGCAGGAAGAGCCAGACGCTAAAATAGAAGAATCAAGGCTGCTCTGTGCAAAACCATTACACGGAGCAGGTAAGTATAACATGTTTGTTGTTTTAAAAAAAATCACTTTAAAGACTCTGTGCAGGGAAGATCAGCCTCTGAACCCAGAGAAGGTGGAGGCTGATAGACTGGAGGTAAAATAAGGCAAAGGTAAGGTAAGGTAAAGTAAACGTTTACCAGTATTGTGCATTATATATAAAATTATCATATCCATGAAAAAAAGTCTCAGCTTTTATTACAACTTTAACCACTTCAATTCAGGGCATTTTCACCCCCTTCCTGCCCAGGCCAAATTTCAGCTTTCAGCGCTGTCACACTTTAAATGACGATTGCGTGGTCTTGTGACGTTGTACCCAAATTAATCTTTTTTTTCCCCCCACAAATAGAGCTTTCTTTTGGTGGTATTTGATCACCTCTGCGTTTTTTTCTTTTTTGCACTATGAACAAAAAAAAGAGCGTCAATTTTGAAAAAAACACAATATTCATTACTTTCTGCTATAAGAAATATCCCATTTAAAAAAAAATATATATACATTTATTTCCTCAGTTTAGGCCCTTATGTATTCTTCTACATATTTTTGGTAACAAAAAATCCCAATAAGTGTATATTGATTGATTTGAGCAAAAGTTACAGCGTCTACAAAATAGGGGATAGATTTGTTATTTTTATTATAAATTTATTTTTTTACTACTAATGGCAGCGATCTGTGATTTTTATCATGACTGTGACATTGCGGCGGACAGATTGGACACTTTTGACACTATTTTGGGACCATTGACATTTATAAAGCGATCAGTGCTATAAAAAATGCACTGATTACTGTATAAATGTGACTAGCAGGGAAGGGGTTAACACTAGGGGGCGCTGCAGGGGTTAAATGTGTGTCCTAGGGAGTGATTCTAACTGCGGGGGGAGGGGACTGATGAGGGGAGGAGACCAATCGGTGTTCCTCTGTACAAGGAACATACGATCAGTTATCCTCTCCCCTGACAGGACATGGATCTGTGTGTTTACACACACAGATCCACGTCACTGCTCTGTGAAGAGCAATCGCGGGTGACCCAGCAGACATCGCGGCCGCCGGGCAGCCGCATTAGGTCCCCAGTGAGGCGAAGTGCACGCATGCGCCCTCCACAATGCCGGGAAAAAGGATGTCATATGACGCCGACCCGGAGGGAGGAAGGGTTCCTGCCACAATCATTTTACTATACGGCGGTAGGGAACTGGTTAGTATTAGACATGTGCACACTGAAATATTTTGTTTCGGAATTTCGTGTTCGTCCGAAAAATACATTTATTTAGTTACTCCCGAAATTAGTTTTTATTTATTTTGATTTTCGTTAAAAATTGCATTCGTCCAAAAATCCAAACGAATTAAGGTCGAATCTGTCATTGAAGGCTTATGGTGTCTGTCGAATGTTCAAAGAAGATTCGATGGAGCAGCTAAACTGTATGACTCTGTATAGGTTAGCTGCAATTCCACCCAATCCCAGCAGCAATCTTTTTTCTCTACGTTAAATCTTTCCTCTGTACGCCGAATCTTTCCTCTCTACGTTGAATCTTTTCTCTCTATGTAGAATAATCTTGGACTAATAGAGTTAAGGTTAGGCACATTTGACCACAGGTTTAATGGACACAGATTGTTATTGTCAGCGTCGAATCTCCTATCTATATCGAACTGTTGTCACAAGGAAAACAAAAATAAAGCATTTGTTTATGTCGGATCTTTAGTTTTTCAGATTCTGCCCTTTCGTTATCGTTTGTTAAAACGAAAATACCTGATATTCGGACGAAAATGCATTCGGACGAAAGCGAATTCACATGTCTAGTTAGTATGAAAGATTTATATCTCCCTTCCACCCTTCATATAGCTTCATATCTGACTCCTATTTAAAATGCCCATATATTCTACTTATTAGACATGTGCAATTTGTTTCGTTTTTTTTCGTTTTTCGTTTTTTTTAGTTATTTTCGTTCGTTCGTTTTCGTACGAATGAACGAATCATTCGAATCGTACGAATCCGAATAACGAATCGTAACGAATCGTTCGAATCGTACAAATCCGATTACCGAATCATTCGAATCGAACGAATCCGAAAAACAACGAAAATCCGAAAAAAAAACAAATTAGAAACAACGAATGTACTAATGAAGAAAATCCGAAAAATGAAAACGAACGAAAAAATTCGTACATTCGTAACTTTTTTTTTTTGTTGAATTGGTAATTTTCCGTGTCCCTTACAATGGTGCTGCCAAACGTGCTTCAAATGGATTGAACAAAAAAATTCGGACATTCGTAACATTTTTTTTCCGATTCGTAACTTTTTTTTCCGATTGGTAACTTTTTTACGATTCGTAATTTTTTATTTTCGATTCGTAACTTTTTTTTCAATTCGTAACTTTTATTTTTTTTTTTTCGATTTGTAATTTTCCGTGTCTCTATTGAACCCAAAAATTTGTACATTCGTAACTTTTTTTTCGATTCGTAACTTTTTTTTTCGATTCGTAACTTTTTTTTCGATTCGTAACTTTTTTTTTTTTTTTTCGATTTGTAATTTTCCGTGTCTCTATTGAACCAAAAAATTCGTACATTCGTAACTTTTTTTTTTCGACTCATAACTTTTTTTTTTTTTTCGATTCGTAACTTTTTTTTCGATTCGTAAATTATTAAAATGTAATAATAGCATACACATTACATCAAATTATGAATTATGCTCCGATTACGAATCTACAAATGTTACGAATGTTACGAATGTTACGAATGTACGAATAAATACGAATGCGTCCGAAAATTAAACTAACGAAAAAACGAATCAACGAAAAAATAACTCTTACGAATGTACGAATCGTTACGAATACGAACACCGACGACTTACGAATGTACGAATCGTTACGAATCCGAACAACGACAACTTACGAATGTACGAATCGTTACGAATCGACGGAAACGAAAAAAAAAACGTTTTTTTTTTTCGGAAACGAAAAAAACGAAACGAAAATAAACAAATTTTTTTGTTGTGCACATGTCTACTACTTATGGGTGTATTTATTATTGTATATATGATATAAGTAATATGTATTATTACTTTCACTGTTTCACAGTGTAAATTAACCCCTTATAGTAGCGATTATCTGCTCTTTTTGTACTATAAAGTCTTATGCCGCGTACACACGATCGGAATTCTCGTCGGAAAAAGTTCTGATGGTTTTTCCGACGGAATTCCGCTCAAACTGTCCTGCCTACACACGGTCACACCAAATTCTGACCACCAAGAACGCAGTGACGCGGTGAACGCGGTAACACCACACAGAGCGGAGAAAAAAATAAGTTTAATACTTCCGAGCATACGTCGAATTGTTTCCGAGCATGCGTAGGAATTTTGCGCATCGGAATTGCTACAGACGATCGAAATTTCCGATAGAAGCCTTTTCCGTCGGGAAAAATTGAAAACATGCTCTCAAATGTTTGCTGGCGGGAATTCGGCCAGCAAAAATCTGATGGAGCATACACACGTCGCATTTTCCGATGAAAAGCTCTCATCTGTTTTGCTGGCCGAAATTCCGATCATGTGTACGCGGCATTAGGCCTGGTTCACACCTATGCATTTTTTGGTGCTTTTTGCATAAACGCACTACAGTTGATATAAAATGGTTTCCTATGGGACATAATCACATCTTTGCTTTTTTCAGCCTCTACGTATTTGGAAAAGGTCAAGGACTTGTTTCCAATGCAAAACTGTGCTTTTTTTGCTTTTTTGGTTCAATAGACTTTAATGGAGAAGCTGCAGAAAAGTATGTAGTGCATTGTTGCCACGATATGCATTTTTTAATCTGCCCAACAACAAATTTGCCAAAAGAAAGCATAAAAATGCAAAACGCAAATCACAGTAAAATCACGTGTCCAAAAGCTCCCAGCAAAAAGCACTGCAGAAACAGTTTAAAAGCAAACTGCATACAAGAATATTCATTCTGAAAAATCTTTGTACATTCACTGATTGAATGAATGTAATTTCTGAACAAAAACCACATACTGTCCTAAATTTCCTTTGACCAAGAAGTTTTCTATTCTGCTCCTTTGAATTTTCCCATCACTGTGGTCGAAAACGAACGTCAATTTGACCCCACTAACGATTGGAAAATTGAATGAAGGTTCTTCAGGTGAAAATGTTTTTTGAAGGAAGAAATGGTTTTTGTATGGCCAGCATAAGTGGGAGCAGGCTCAGGTAGCTTTTATCAAGCCACCTGCCTATGACAAGGTAGTCTGTCATACATAATATATTACAGTTCTGTCTGAAAATCTTCAAAACAGTCTTTAACTTTTTTCTTTAACCACTTAAGGACCAGCCGCCACAGTTTTACTGCACGTACATCGTACATTGGCCACCAGGGGGCGCACGGATGCACCTGTGGTGCGATGCCAGAACGGATGCGTGTGGCCGGTGGCCATTATATCTGCTGGCCACCCATGATCGCTCCTGAGTGAGACAGAATGGGATCTGTCAATGTAAACAGACAGATTCCCCATTCTGTCAGGGGAGGATAGACAGATCTGCTGTTCTTAGTGATTAGGAAAAGCGATCTGTCTCCTCCTCCAGTCACTATACCCCCCCCACAGTTAGAAACACCTCCCTAGGGAACACGTAACCCCTTGGTCGCCCCACAGTGTTAACCCCTTCCCTGCCAGTGACATTTATACAGTAATCAGAGTCTATTTTTAGTTCTGATCGTTGTATAAATGTCAAATGTATAAATGTCACTGGTCCCAAACAAGTGTCAAAAGCATCCAAGCATCCAATCTCTCTACTGCAATGTTGCAGTCCTGCTAAAAATCGACGATCACCGCCATTACTAGTTAAAAAAATTAAAATAATAAAAATGCCATAAATCTGGCCCCTATTTTGTAGACGCTATAATTTTTGCGCAATCAATCAATATATGCTTATTGTGAATTTTTTTACCAAAAATATGTAGAAGAATACATATCAGCTTAAACTGAGGGAGAAATATGTGTTTTACATTTTTAGGGATATTTATTATAGCAAAAAATAAAAAATATTGCTTTTTTTTCAAAATTTACACTATTTTTTTGTTCATAGAGCAAAAAATAAAAACCGCAGAGATGATCAAATACCATCAAAAGAAAGCTCTATTTGTGGGAAAAAAAGTTAAAGCGACACAGTGCCATATCGCAAAAAATAGTCTGGTCAGGAAGTGGGTAAATCCTTCTGGGGCTGAAATGGTTAATGTCTAGTAGTTGGCTATAAGTTTGTTTTATTTTTTTTACTTTTTTGGATATTTATTATGGCAAAAAGTTAAAAATATAGTTTTTTTTTTTTTCAAAATTGACGGTCTTCTTTTGTTTATAGCGCAAAAAAAGCAAGGTGATCAAATACCACCAAAAGAAAGCTCTATCTGTGGGAAAAAAGGACATAAATGTTGTTTGGGTACAGCATCGCCTGAACGCGCAATTTTCAGTTAAATCGATGCAGTGTCGTATTGCAAAAAATGGCCTGCTCATTAAGGGGCAAATCCTATTGTGGTCCTTAAGTGGTTAAATAAAAAATTTGATCTCTGAGTCTGATGATATTTACCAGATTCAACCTCTAATAGTATATACAGTATATCTCTTCTGTCTGTTATTCTGAGAGTGTATTAGCGATTTTGCTCCCTAACCATATAGTTTGTTATTTATATTTACCACTGCATAGAGATATTTAAGAATAAATTGTCTTTTAATTTAAACTTTGCATATTAACTAAATTATACACCACATTTTTGTTAATGTTATTTTATGATTACGGTAATCAAAACAATAATCTGCCAACTAATCGATTATGAAAATAATTGTTCGTTTCAGCCCTGATGCATTCTATGCATTAAGGTAAAAAAAAACTTCTGTGCCTGGTATGCTCCTCAGCCCCCCCTATACTTACCTGAGCCCCATCACAATACAGCACTGTGCATGAGAGCAGCGGTTCTCCTGGCTCTGTCCTTCCTCACAAGGCAGATCGATAACAGTGGGAGCTATTGACCTCTGCTGCTGTCAATTAAACTCTGTGACGAGGGAGCAGAGGGTGGGGCTGCACCCTGCTGTCTGTGTCTATGGACACAAGCAAATGGGGCTCAAAAGTGAGCCTGCATGAGTGCCCTCATATGAAGCAGCTTCCTATGGGGGCACTGGATGAAGAGGAGGAGCCAGGAGAACCGACAGGGAACCAAGAAGAGGAGGATCGAGGCTGCTCTGTGCAAAGCCATTGCACAGAGCAAGTAAGTATGACATGTTTATTATTTTAGTACAACAAAAAAAGAAAAGCTGTTCAAAACACTTGGAAATGGACCTGGAAACTGAATCATGATCCTTGGTGGCTGTGAGATATCTTATGCAGGAATATGAAAAATCCTGAAACCAATGCAGCCTCAATAACTAGGATTGGTAAGTTGTAACATATACATCGCTCAAATACGCTTTAATCTTACACAAACTGCATAGTGTATATATGTGGTGGCACAGTGGGTGGACCTTAATGCCTAGCCACCACACCTATGGGTCCATGTGGCTTCAAGGTTTTGTGCTGGGAGCAGCCTCACTGTGCACTCCAAGCACACAGATCCCACTGCAACCAGAATGACTGATGATAAGGCAACCGCTGTGACATTCAATCACAGCAATTATTTATTTATTTTTTTAATTGTTTTTTATTGAGATGAAGGATGAATGAATGAATGACTTGTATAGCGCTACCTATGCGAACTGAATCGCCTCAGGGAAGAAAGCAAAAAGGCAACCCAATGGGTTACAAAAATCTGTGCACTAGCAGAGCAGGTACATTGTATAGCAGCACAAGAAATGATTCTGCTCAAGAACATTTAACAGATAGCGACATATGGATAGGGGTACCGAGAATAGCTGTACAATCAAACAGTATAGATCTGATTAGAACTTTTAGTTTATATAATAGAGTATGAAACCTCTTCTTGATACCTTAAAGCGGTTCTGCACTCGTTTTTTTTTTTTGGGCTATATGCAAAGGCCATATAGCTCAATTGGGGGACTTACCTGTTCCATCTTCCATCTCGATCGCCGCCGGTTTTCCTCCGATAAAAATCTTCATCTTCTTCTTGTCTGCTGGGGTCCATCTTGCCTGTGGGCACGTGAAACCCCACAGGCACTTTAGATGGCCCAGCATGCACCGCCGTTACTCGCGCGTGCGCAGTAATGGCAAATCACGAGATTTCGGGAGATGTGTCCGAAATCTCGCGAGATTTCGGAAGATGTGGCCGAAATCTCGCGAGATTTCGGAAGATGTCCGCACTGACTCCTGGGAACAATGACACCAGATCCCAGGAGACAGTGCGGCCTGACGACGATCGACGCAGAGACCCCGCCCACCCCCGAAGAGACAGAAGACAGGAAGTCATCAATTACAAGGTAAGTTAAAAAAAAAAACACATTTCATTTAGTACTCTTTGCCTGATTTGGAAGGCAAAGAGATTTACTAAATTAAATGGGTGCAGAACCGCTTTAAGGTAAACGAAAACTGGTAAGTGCAGGGGAGCAATGTATGTTAATTATGGTTATTGTTACAAGCGGACAGCCAGGTATTCCATTGTTTCCAAAAGATTGCGCATAAACCATTTTTCTTTGCAAATATTATTTCGTATTGGGTTTGTGTATTGAGATTTTGAAGGAAGGTAGCTCTGTCAGGAGGATCCGATTGTTTCCATGCCATAGCAATGGCCTTCCTGGCAGCAATTATACAGTGGACTATAAAGGGTCTGTGGACGGGGCTCCAGGATTTATGATGTAAGAGGAAGAGAGCTGTAGCTGAGTTGCATGTTATGGGAGTGTGGAGTACTGTGGAAAGAAAGGAGAATACATATTCCCAAAAAGGTAGTAACTTGGGGCAGGACCACCAGATATACAGTAGTGAGCCAGTAGAACTTAGTTTCTTCAGCAATTAGGAGAAGTAGATGCATTGAATTTGGACAGTCTCACTGGGGTATAATACCAGCGATGTAGTTTTAGGGAGGTCTCCCATTGAGAGACAAATTTTGAGGAGGTAGTAAACAGCTTAATTGCCTTATGCCATTTAGTTAATTAAAAGTTTGGATTAAGTTCTGCTTCCCAAATTTTCATAGAATGCGTTTTTTCCACAGAGAGGTTGTGTGTAATGCCCTGTACACACAAAAGGATTTTTCGACAACAAAATCCATGGGATTTTTTCTGACAGATGTTGGCTGAAACTTGTCTTGCATACACACAGTCACACACAGTTGGTCGGAAATTCCGAACGTCAAGAACGCAGTGACGTACAACACGTCCGACGAGCCGAGAAAAATTAAGTTCAATAGCCAGTGTTGCTCTTCTGCTTGATTCAGAGCATGCGTGCCACTTTGTGCATCATAATTGTGTACACACGATTGAAATTTCCGACAACGGATTTTGTTGTCGGAAAATTTGAGAACCAGGTCTCAAATGTTGTGTGATGGAAATTCCTATAGAAAATGTGTGATGGAGCCTACACAAGGTCGTATCACACATTTTCCATCAGAAAATCCTATTGTGTGTACAGGGCATTAAGAGTGCGGTATAGGAAGGAGATTCCTTTATAGTAAGTCCAGGGGTTCTTGTAAAAAGATTGGATGCTGTGGGGTATTTGGAAGTTTCCTGGAAGGATTGAAGCTAGGACTGATCTGTAAATATTTGTAAAAGTCCCTGGTAGGAAGGTTATATACCTTACATAAAGTTGCAAAAGGGAGCAGTAAGGATCCTTCAAAAAAGGAGGCCCAGATTTTGTATGCCAGCATCTGTCCAGGTAGATATTGGTAGGCCTGGGGTGAAATGTTCCAGGGCGAAGTGATGAAAAGTCACTTGTGGAAGAGTCCAGTTTTAGGGATTGGAGGTTTTGCCATGTAGAGAGAGCAGCTCTGATAGTTAAGTATGGTGAAGTAGGTGGGCGGAAGCCAAGTTGTCAGGGACCTGGCATGCACAGACATGCATTAGCAGGTGCCCGTTAAAGCCTATGCACATGAACATTAGCGCTAACAGGCGACCGCATATACGCATGCACGAGAAAATACGTGCACATGTTAGCCATTAATGCGGGTGCCATATGGCCTATATAAAAACAGCAGCTGCACTAGTGCAGCTGCTGTCTGATCTGAAGCTTTAACCTGTGTTCTGATCCTGTGCCTGTATCTGATCCAGTATTTGACCCGGCTTTCTGACCACGCTGCTGTCTCCAGTCCTGACCTTTTGGCTTGCCTTGACCCTGATTATTCCTGCCTGTCTGCCTTATTTCCTGTCAAACCCAGCTTGAACTCTGACCATTCTTTGCTTGCTGTTTATGATAGACTGGTCCTCCGTGTATGAACTGGTTGTCTGACTCTGCTCTAATCTTTCTGCTTCCAGCCTGTGTAGCTCCAGTACTGCCATCCTGCATCTACAGTTTACCTAAATCCGCTGTCCTTCATCCACAGCATACCTGCATCCGCTGTTCCTGCTACCTTCTGCTGAGCTCAGCAATTCAGTCTGGTCCTGCTACTCATCAGCTGCCACTTCCGCTACCAACCAAGGACTTTGCAGGCGCTCTTACCTCACTGTGCTCTCGCGTCCACTGTTGCAACTCCAGTGGTCCTTGAGTCGGGGCTGTACAAGAGTTCTCCCTCTACTTGTCAGGCTCTCCCAGATGGTACGTAACACAAGTAGAATGGTGGCAAAGGTATTCTGTAGTGAGGATGCCACTAGGGCACGTTTAATGTGGGTCCAAAGATGGTCTTCCGAGGGAGCCCACCAAAATTTGAGGCTGTCCAGTATCACTGCTTGGTAATAAGCTTTGAGGTATGGTACTCCCATACTAGCGGCAGCTTTGTGCCTGTGTAGAACAGCAGATTGAAATCTAGGTTTTTTCCATCCCCATATGTAATATTTAATCTCGGATTGTAGTTTCTGCAAGTAAGCTGATGTGAGTGGATCGGGTAGTGTTTAGAAAAAGTACAATATAGATGGAAGAAGTAACATTTTGGCAACTGTGGCTCTTCCTGTCCAAGACACTTGGGCCCACAACAGGGACTTGGTTTGTTGTTTGATGGACATCAGAAGGTGCTCATAGTTGGCTTTGTAAATAGAGGTGCATGGTGTTCAAAGTTTAATACCTAGGTACTTTATAGTAGAGTTGGGGGCCCAAGAGAAACCAGTGGACACTGTTATTGTGTGTTTGATTTGTGGAGAAAGTGATATAGGTAACATATAGGACTTAGAAGTGTTAACTTTGTATAGTAATATTTGACTGAATTGCTGCAGAACTTAATCAAAGAAATCACTTTATCAGAAAGCTACCTTTGATTCTTGACATCAACACGGCTTAAAGTGGTTGTAAACCCTTACAGACCCCTTTGACCTACAGGTAAGCCTAGATTAAGGCTTACCTGTAGGTCCAAGAAATATCTCCTTAACCTACAGGGTTAAGGAGATATTTTACAAAAATAGGGCACCGATGTCTATGGCGCATGCGTGCCGTAGACAACGGGGCACTGGGCACACCGTAAGTGAAGGCAAACATGCCATCACTTACGGCTCCTGTGTCGAAGCAGCGATACCCGGAATGAAGATGGACGCTTCATGCTACAAGGGACAGCGGTGACAGCGGTGACATTGCGATGCATAGTAGTCCATTATGCTTTACCTTTGCAGGGAAACAAAGCGGAAGTAAACCCTTGCAGGGAAACAAAGAGGAAGTAAACCCTTGTCGCCACCAGGAGGTGGCGACAAGGGTTAAACAATATTCAGTTACATAACTTAGAAATAATTAAATATGCTAAGGGCTAAAAACTTTTTTCCACAGCATACTTTTTTGGGTCTTATCATCCAGATTTTCAAAGTTTTCCTTGTACTGTCCTCCTTGTGCTCTTTGTAATGTAATGTTTAAAATGCTCAGACATAGTAAAAATAAGTATTGTTTAAACTGTATTTTAATATTCTTATTAAATAATATCTTTATTTAATACTGTTCAGAAAAAAATAAAAAACTGGCAGGTTAAATATAGAATAAACAACTTACAACATTACCTTTATAGTAACAATGAAAGAAAATATTTTAGACTTCAAGTATTACTTCATTTCCAGCTGAACTTTGATGTGTTTCCATAGAAACACTTGAAGGCTTTTGTCACTGAGATAGTCCCACTCAATAACTCTGTATTAACAATCAGAGAGCTTACTAATGTTCAACCATTATAATTCTTCCATTCCCAGAGAAAAGAAGTAATTTCAGTAGAGTAGTTTGATAAAGTTAATAAAAGCTAACAAAAAAAAAGCAATCACTGATGCATAGATGGCTCATTACACTATGGAAAATGAAAAAACTCCTATGTGTTTTATTGATCAAAATATAGATACATGTAACCATTTCAGTTCTGATTAAAAGAAATGTCAAGGAAAATGTTTACATCTTAGTGTAAAATCATATTTTAAATCAGTTTTCCTACAACAATAAATACAAATTTATTTTAACCGCTTGCCATCCATTGCACGATGATATACTAAAAATAAATTCAGTCAGCCCAAAACTATAATATAAATCCTAATCACAGCAGCTGAACACTTAAGGCCAATATATTGCAATCCTTAAATAAACATGTCATACAAACATAGTGCAACACTGAAACATTGACTAAAATGCATATAACTGATATACAAATGCATAAAAGTCCCAGATATAAGAAATGCTGTAAAGCTAAAGGATGATAAGAACACTAGCAGTCAGGAAGAAAAATCCTCAATGGTGACCAGGGTGCTCAAGACGATCGAAAGCCGTGTATGATCTTATCTGTGCTTCCACCACCACAAGTACAGGCCGCTCACCTTAGTGTATAAACCTCTGATTTAACAGAAAAGTCTTACAAACAGTCCCCACCGGGGTAATCATAAGATACAAATCTGTTAAACGGCTGATCCAACGATTGAAATCCAGCTTCAGTAATGCAGTAGCAATAGGGCAAGTCTCTTATGCAGTCATGGTTCATGTAAAATCAATGAGACATATATAGTGCTCTCTGTTTTAACTAAAACCAGCTTTAATAATAATAAAATGTTAGTTACAAACATAGCACTGCAAACCCAGTGCTAGGATATGAGGCCTACAGCATACTGTAAAATGCATGAATCAAGGAAGGTGGCTGTAATGACGTCACAAAACCATGGGTTATGGCCTTTACAGAAAGGAGCACTTGAAATGCAATGTATGTCAAAAACCAAACAAAAATTCCAAGCTCACTTACCAGCCAGCCTACTACATACTGAATTGACCAAGGTTAACAGTTCAAGTTAAAAATAAGGGATTCTCTTGCATGAATTTGAAAATATATGTGTAAACCTGTAAAGCTGGTAAGCTCCTTGCTGTAAAGGCCAGTTATAGGTTGGGTTGGTTGCCATTTTTTTGTATAGTTGGTTAAATGGTGTGGGGCCTACTGGATACCTTCGCTGACACTTTGCTATTGCTGAGTGTCCCAGTGTATCCTTGTACTTTTAAAAGTGAAGAATTGGGTTTGGGGTTTTAGATTTATACTTACCTAGCTGTTCCCCGCCGGCTCTAACACTGAGAACTGAACAATCTAACACCACAGATCACTCGGTTCTCACAGCTCCCCGTTCAGAGAGCTGGTGACTGTGGAGCAGTGGGAATGGCCAGCTCAGCCTGAGGGGCTGTCAGAAACCATGAAATCAGAGAAAAAACAGAAGTACAGTTAAATCACACTTGTTTAATAATAAAAGTAAAAAGAAAAAACGTAGTGAAAACATAGCCAAAGTTCAGTAACCAGAACGGATAGTCAGCCAAGCCAGAAGTCAGGGATCAATGTAGTGGAACAGCAAGCAGGATCTTGAGCCAGAAGGGATTTCAGCAAAGCAAATCTTTAAACAGGACCGCAGGCTATAATCTCTGTGATGTTAATCAAGGCAAAGGCAGAGATCCACTGGGCTGAACTGCTTAAGTAGGCAGGACTGATGAGCAGGATATCATCAACAGCTGAGTAACTGTGGAGAGATAGGAGCTAGCAATTAGCCAACAGCTGAGTGGCCAGCTCTGAGAAGGAAGGGCTGAGCCCAGCCCTGACAGGGGCTCACTGAGAGGCTGAGCTGGGTACCGGTCCAGGCATGTGGGTAAATCCTGACTCCAGTTTCTTGATTTTGCCTGGACAGCCTCTGTGAAGTCAACAGACAGCGAATTTCAGTCCTCTCTCTGCTGTAAATGGGTCATAGGAGTGCACAACGAACTGCACCCCTGTGATCAACAGAAGTACAGCCAAACAAGTTTTGGCTGTACTTCTCCTTTAAGGAAGGGTGGGCTCCCTGCAGGTATACCTGCCCTTAATCTATCCATTAATATATATGTGATCCAACTTTGGAGACTCTCAAATTACAGAGTTAGGACTGCCGTACACTAGGGTGCCATAACGTGGCCGCTGCAGCTTAAGCATATATTTACAAATATCTGTAAACTAAACCTCTTGTTTTTAACATGAACTGTTAGGCAGGGTAAATTGGCTTGTTGCAGGCCGGCTGGTAAGTGGTCTGGGAATTTGTTTTTGTTTTGTTTTTTGCTCCTTGCAGTAAAGGCCAGTTATAGGTTGGGGTGGTTGCCATTTGTTTGTTTTTAAAGCATCATCTATGGAGATTTTGAAGTTTAGTTTCTTGCCATTCCAATAGAATGCTCAATTTTAAAGCGTAACATGGTAAGTATCTATTTACTATGCACAACATTGGCTTTTATATTCCATTCTATTCTGTTTTTGTGAACTAAAACTCATTTAAAGTGGAGGACTGCAGCTGCTGACTTTTAAAATATGGACACTTACCTGTCCAGGATGCCCGCGATGTTGGCGCCTGGCTCTCGGGTGCTGCCGCCGCCATCTTCGGTAAGGGAATCAGGAAGTGAACCCTTGCGGCGCCACTTCCCGGTTCCCTACTGCGCATGCGCGATTCGTGCGTCTCAAGCCGGATGGTCCCTGATGTCTCTGGGACCGTGTGTTTCTCAGCAGACAGCGGGGGATTAGCGTCAAGAAGTGGGTACAAATACAGTGTGAAAAAGTGTTTGCCCCCTTCCTCATTTCCTGTTCCTTTGCATGTTTGTCACACTTAAGTGTTTCGGAACATCAAACCAATTTAAACAATAGTCAAGGACAACACAAGTAAACACAAAATGCAATTTGTAAATGAAGGTGTTTATTATTAAAGGTGAAAAAAAATCCAAACCATCATGGCCTTGTGTGAAAAAGTGATTGCCCCCCTTGTTAAAACATACTATAACTGTGGTTGTCCACACCTGAGTTCAACCACTGTACCTTTGTGTGAACCTCCGC
Organism: Lithobates sylvaticus; assembly: GCA_028564925.1. Classification (NCBI taxonomy): domain Eukaryota; kingdom Metazoa; phylum Chordata; class Amphibia; order Anura; family Ranidae; genus Lithobates; species Lithobates sylvaticus. The sequence goes on along the minus strand of CM053027.1, from coordinate 154,977,067 downwards.
TTTAAGTATATTTTTTCCAAAAAACTTGCATTTGAAAAACCACTGCACAAATATTGTGTAAAAAATTGCAGCAACAAACATTTTTTTCACTAGGGCAGAACTTTTAGAACTTTAAAAAATATATATCTTGTTTGGGGTTCTAAGTACCGTATTTATCAGCGTATAACACACACTTTTTTCCCCTTAAAATCTGTGTTATACGCCGATCCCCCACCGTTTGAAAGCTTTTCCTCTGTTTGGAAGCTTTTCTGCCGTTCTCGGCGGCGATCGGGTACCTTCGGCCGTTCTCGGCTATCTTTGGCCATTCTCGGCTATCTTCGGCCATTCTTGGCTATTTTCGACCGCTTTTGGCCAACCTCGGCGGCTTTCGGAAATTTCCGAGTGTGGCCGGAAATACTCGAAAGCCGGCCCGAAAACTACGAGCGCCGCCGAGATACACAGGACATCCGCTCTTTCTCAGCGGCGGCATTTTTAAAAGAAAAAAGACAAACAAGGCTGCAAATGAAACAGAAGCAGTCATTTGTAATCGTAGTCCACATACTTGTCCTAAATGTGTTATATTTAAATAGTGCAAATGACAGACAAGGCTGCAATGGAAGGCTGCAAATGACAGACAAGGCTGCAATGGAAGGCTGCAAATGACAGACAAAGCTGCAATGGAAGGCTGCAAATGACTGACAAGGCGGCAAATGACTGACAAGGCTGCAATACAAGGCTGCAAATGACACTGACAAGGCTGCATTGATGGGCATTTAAATGTAAGTTTTTTTCCTTAAACTTCCCTCCTAAAAGTTTTTTCTTTTAAATTCCCTCCTAAACTTGGGGTGCGTGTTATACGCCGGTGCGTGTTATACGCTGATAAATACGGTACTTATCAAATAAACAAAATCTTGATTTTTACATGTTTTTGAGATGTGTCAGAATTGGCCTGGGCGTCGAGTGGTCTAAGTTTGATCTCAGATCAGAACAAGGAACAGTACTTACCATCAATGCAAAATGTCCCTTTTGCTGATGGCTGCTGCTTTAGTTAAAAATATTCTATCTTCCAATCCCCCCTACCTCCACAGTGGTAATCTTGCAGTGCGGAGGGGGGTTAATATAGCCTAGGAACTTTAAGAGTTACAATTATACCCCTTATTTGTCCCCTTCCTCCATTCATACAAGCTGTACTGTAGTTTCCATGAATGAGCATTCTATGAATGGAGGAAGCAGACTTTTCATTCATCAACCCATCCACCATTCATAGATCGATTTTCATTAATAGAAGCTATAGTACAGGTTATATCAGTGGAAAGTGGGGGCATAGTTGACACACTTGATGTGTGCCTGTCATTCTTCCCTTGGCTATATTAATGCTGCTTATGTCTGTCACATACCATTAATTAAAAAAAATTAAAATAATAATTAATTCTGCAGAGGTAGGCAGAGATTGGACGACAAAAGATTTTGAGTAAAGTAATCATCAGCACCAGGTACACTTCAAATTGATAGTAAGTATTGTCCCTTGTGCTGATTTTAAAAAAAAATGGAAAAACGTAGGCTTCAACATTTTGTGATAGCGTATGCAAAAACAAAGAGCCCTGTTTGTTTCACTGCTATAAAGGGCTCTGTTAGAAAGATATTCTCCTGTCACAGTGACAACACTTTCACCAGACAGGAGGAAAACAGGGACACAGACAGAAATAAAATGTTGACATGAGTTATAGCTTTCTTATGCAGTACTGGAAAAAGCATAAAAGCATTTTCATATTGTCTGGTAAAATTGTTATCACAGGAACAGCAACTATGGAGAAATAACTCTAACAAAGCCAGGCAAAAGTCCAGCAGGGGTTCAAATCCCTTTCCACTCCATCCAAAACCAAAAAAGGTTGTATTTGTACATAAGCTTTAACTGCTGGTAAACCTGTAAAATGTTCCCCCCGGTCCTCCTAACTATTCACTGATTTAAAGAGTAAAGGTAAAAGCATAGTCACATTAAAACACAAAACAAAAAAAAAACCCTTGTTTCCTTTCAAAATGTAAAGAAGTAAATACAGTACTGTAAATTATAAACACACATATATACCCCGCTGTCTATAAAAGAAACACAAATTAAAAACAAGTTTAAAAACGAAAGCAGCCAGCACAGCAGTGGATAAAGTTGCAAAAAATTACTAATTGGGTGAAATGTGCAGCGCTTATTTGATCATATAAACCATAACAAATGATATAAGTACGAAAAGCGTGAATAATAAATGATGTGCTCAAAAATACTCCAAGCAGTCCTCTATTAGGACATGTGATGTCTATAAATAGAGGAACCTGGACGTGTGATATCCAAAAAAAGTCAGTGACAAACTTCAATCATGTGTGATGATAATCCTTAACCACATGTGGATATGATATAGTGGCAGTCTTTAACTTCAAATATGTATGATGTAATTGGTGGTGGATCTACTATCAACTGTAAAGACACCAGAAGCGGCTTACCAGAGGGATTGAACTCAAATAAGTGTACTCCTAGTGAGTCAATCCAGCTTTGTGGTATAATATACCAAGGGGATCAGATGCTCTATCCAGATATGACCTCCAGATGGACCTCCAATGGTCGCTCCTTCTGGCCGCCACTAAAGGCGCATGCGCAGCTCACCCCCGGAGCCGATGCGAGTGCCTGGTGGTCTCGATCACTGCCGGGCTCCCGCGATCGCTCGTAACATGGCGAGAACCGGGATCTCTGTGTGTAAACACAGAGATCCCAGTTCTCTGAGTGAAGAAGTGACAGATTGTCTGTTCATACAAAGTATGAACAGCGATCTGTCATCTCCTCTAGTCAGTCCCCTCCCCCTTCAGTTAGAACACTAAGGAACACAATTAACCCCTTGGTCGTCCCCTAGTGTTAACCCCTTCACTGTCAGTGACATTTTTACAGTTATCAATGCATTTTTATAGCACTGATAGCTGGATTAATGCCAATGGTCCCAAAAATGTGTCAAAATTATCCGATGTGTCCGCCATAATGTCACAGTCACAACATTTTTTTTTCAAAATTGTCGCTCTTTTTTTGTTTACAGCGCAAAAAAAAAAAAATGCAGAGATGATCAAATACCACCAAAAGATAGCTCTATTTATGAGGAAAAAAAGACGTCAATTTAGTTTGGGTACATTGTCGCATTACCGCACAATTGTCAGTTAAAGCGACACAGTGTCGAATCACAAAAAGTGCTCTGGTTAGGAAAGGGGTAAAATCTTCTGGGGCTGAAGCGGTTAAAGCAGTTTAGACATTGCATTGAAACTGTTTCTTTAGCTATTTAGCTGTTTGGTTTTATTCTGCTTTTATTTGCTCATTTACAATTACTTTAATTACAATTACTTTAATAATACATTTTAGAACAAAAATATAATTTCAATGAATATGTTCAGCATCTGCTATTTTATGTACATTTGTTTAGCAAAAATATTCATTGTATAGTTACACAAAAGTCTTTTGCAAGTTTAAATGAACACCAAGACAAACTGCCCATCCTTGGAGAAAATAGTGTAGTGGGTGTCCTTGTTAGTAATATCGTGCCTCACTTCCTGTCCCAATAGGGGTACAGACAACAATAAGATGTATATAATTATACCAAAACCACAGACAATTGTTTAAGGTTCACACTTGTACAACATGTGCTCTGACTTTGAGAGCACAAGTCGTATGACATGTCAAAATCAATGGTTCCCTATGAGAGCCATTTCTTACCTGGTCCAACTTGTCTGACTTTGAAAAAGGTTCCTGCACTACTTTGGTCTGACTTGGCGTGATTTCATCCCATTGATTTGAATGGAAGTTGCATCCAAGTCGGATCATCATCTTAACTGACAGGCGACTTGTGCTCTGAGATCAAGTGTATGCATTGTTAGCAATGTAAAATCCCCCAAAAAAATCCATACCAGGTCCTGCAGTCTGGTATAGATTTTGAGGGGAAACCCCACTCCAAAAAAATTACAATTAAAATGGTGTGGGGCCCCGTCCAAAATCCATACCAGACCCTTATCCGAACATGCAGCCTGGCAGGTCAGGAAAGGGGGGACTATCATGTGCCCCCCCTCCTGAATCATACCAGGCCACATGGGGGGTGGGTGCTTTGGGGCAGGGGGGCTCTGCCCCCCCCATCCCAGAGCACCTTTTCCCCACGTTAATAGAAACAAGGGCCTCTTCCCCACAACCCTGGCTAGTGGTTGTGGGGGTCTGCAGGCAGGGGACTTATCGGAATCTGGATTTGGACTTATCAGATCCTGCCCCCCCCCTATGTCAATTAGTATGGGTACATTGTACCCCTACCCATTCACCAACAAAAAAAGCAGTGTAGTGTTACAAAAAACAAGAGATTGTTTTTGACAAGTACTTTATCAAAAATGAAGTATGTCGCCTGTCGTAGCTCCAATGTCAATCACAATGTTTTCTTTCTCCGCTTCCTCCGCCGATGTTGTCTTTCTCCGCTTCCTCCGCCGATGCTGTCTTTCTCCGCTTCCTTCGCCAATGTCTTTTTTCTCTGCTTCCTCCGCCAATGTCTTTTTTCTCTGCTTCCTCCACCGATGTCTTCTTTCTTCGCTTCCCCTGCCAATGTCTTCTTCCTCTGCCGCCGACCCGCTAATAAAAAAAAACACTCTTCCTCTTACGCTGGCTCCCGCTGATCTGTCGCCTTTGGGGTCTGACAGTTGTTATATAGATATGGGATGTGGCCATCAGGTGACATCACCCTGAGATCCCACCCCCTTGTGATGTCACTGACGTCTCCTATTACTGTATATACAGTAGTTTATTCCCCTTGTGATGTCTTCTATTATATACAGTGGTTTTTGTAAATCTAAAAGAGGTCGTACAAAGATTGTACAATCAGATTGTATAGTGTATAACCACATTTATATACCTAAAATTACCTAGTTGCACTTTCAGTGTCCTTAATTCTTAATGGCACACCAAAAACAGAGGAAACACACATTTTGCTACATGAAAAAACACACGACAAACACAGTACAAAATGTGCAACTTTCATGACGCAGAAATGTCCCATGAGCTATTTTGCAATGTGTAGCGCAACCCATTGAGATCAATAGCCTGCCCTATGTGTGTCACTGGAAAAACAAGTAAAAAAACATGAGCTCCCACTACTCTAGGTGTGAATGGGGCCTGAAAGGGAAATTTTTGTGTTTACACAAGAACAATGAAGCTGCATTCACATCTGTGTGTTCCCAAACGCATGGCAGACTGCACAGAAAATGTGCGCTTTGCCCTGCGTTTAAGAAATGCTACAAATGTGCATTGTGCTTGTGTTGTCATTACATATTAAAGGTACCGCAAGTATGGCCAAAGCACCAAAAACTGTGGCATCGCACCAAGCTCTGCTCCAAAAAACATTCTGGAGCTTCTCTGGGGTTATTGGTGCATGTAGAGCAGCCTATTCAGCCTGTCCATGACGAGTGAAAACATTCCAAAACACCCAAAACAAACGCATGCGGGAATGTGAGATTTCACTATGTGGAGATGTAAATGAGGCCTGACAACAGTGAGTGTTTCCGTGCACTCCCTCTTATGTGCTTGTACAAACATGGCCATACACTATGAAATCTGATTGTAAAATCTCTGTACAATTTCCTTTAGATGTACCAGAACTATAGAATAGGAGAAAACACCTAAACAATTCATTAAATTTGCATCAAATCAGACAGGCCCTTGTACAAAGCTGATGGGAGAACTAAAGGAGATTGTACAGTCCGATTGTATAGGAAGTGTGTGGAAGCTATTATTGTAATGAAGGTGGTGTGGTCCAGAGGGGTGAACACACCCTATCACACCCTCTTATGGGATGCAACAAGGAAGTGAAGGCTTTTGGGAGATGACCTACAGGAAGTGAATGCTGAGAGAATCTACAGGAAGTGAAGAAAGCTGAAAATCATTTTACAAATTCAAATAAACTGACAAGATTTTAAACCTCCTGTGGATAAGGTAAGTGAGAGAAAATCACTTTGGGGTAGCTGGGCCAGAAATGGCATTGGAAAGCACTTCTATTTATTATGAAAAGTGAAATCCTGCCCAAAAAGTTTAACTTATGCTTTAAGTAAGCACTGATTTATGCATGAGAAAAATTAGGGATAGGGTTGATGGCAGGAATGTTTAGTGGTACAGCTGACATTTCATTTGTTTTTGATACTGAAAACTAAAATAATTAGGCAGGTCATAGATAGTGTGAATTTCTTTCCCGCAACCACGGGTTGCAGGAAAGAAGTTTGCATGATTCTTCCCCATTAACACAGACAGTGGTAACAGGGGAATCCTTCCAGCCGAACGATTGCCTTCTCTCAGTGGAGGGAAGCATCCCTGCCTGGAGAAGATGGTGATTATTGCTATAGCAGCCACTAGCGATAATTGCAAGTGATTCCGGCAAGCTGGTTGTACCCAAGTTGACCAATCAACTTGGTACATACAGCCTGCCCATACATAGTTCAAATCTTGGCTGGTTCCTGCTGAATGGAACTGTCCTTAACTGGTTCCCAATCGGCTCCCCCCCCGATATGCAGCGGCTGAATGGCACCGCTGCGCAAATCGCCATATCCATACGGTGCTTGTGCCCATTAACCCCCACGCCGTGCCCATGACGATCGGATTTGTTACAGAAGTGATCAATCTTCAGATCCAGGCCAGAATTCTGGCCTGGACCTGCTGATCGGTTCTGACAAATGAAATGCTTCCCCTGCCTGTAAGTGTAAACACAGGCAGGAGAAGTGATGTCTTCTCTCCTCGTGGAAGAGAGAGGAGAGAGGACATCTAACTGTGAGTTGCACCAACGCTACACTAACACCAGTACACATAGGTACATTTGTCACCCCTGATCCCCTCCCCCGGTAACCCCTTCACTCCCTGTCACAGTGTCATCGAGTGCAGTCGTCAGATTTTTCACTGATTACTGTACTTGAGTCATTTGTGACACTAATCAGCATTAGGGCAGTTAGTAGTAGGCCCAGGTAGCTTTAGGGTACCCCCCAACCCCCCTAATAAAGGTTTAACTTTATTGGGATGAGCAGAATGGCTCCAATCATCTATATGGCCTAAGAAACCGGAAGCTCCAAGCATTTCATGACTTCGGTTTAGCCCGATATAAACAACGCCATTGGTGGAAATATGGAAAACAGCTTATAAAACCTATCTTGGTGTGGTCAGATGCTTTGAGGGCAAAGGAAAGATCTAGAGTCTAATAGACCCCAATTTTTTTTTTAAAAGAGTACCTGTCACTACCTATTACTATCATAGGGTCAATTTATATTCACTGTGATAACAGTAAAAATTATAAAAAGAATAAAAATGAATAGAACAGTGAAAAAAATCACCCCTGTCCCCCTGTGCTCGCAAGCTTCGGTCTTGTGTCATATGTAAACAGCAATTGCACCATGCATGTGAGGTATCACCGCAAACGTCAGATCCAGGGCAGTAATTAGTAACAGTAGACCTCCTCCGTAAATCTAAAGTGTTAACCTACAAAGGCTTTAACCACTTCGCATCCCGCCCATAGTCATATGACGCCCACAAGGTGGATCTCCCATCCTGGGTGGGCCTCATATGATGTCCTCCCATTCCCGGCCGCCTAGGGGGCCGCGATGTCGGCCGGGCACCCGCCATTTCCCCTTGACAACAGCGGGACCGTGCGGGACCGCAGAGCTGTGTGTGTAAACACACAGCTCCACGTCCTGTCAGTAGAGAGGAGACCGATCATGTGATCCCAGTACGGAGGAACACTGATCGGTCTCCTCCCCTTGTTAGTCCCCTCCCCCCACAGTTAGAATCACTACCTTAGGGAACACATTAACCCCTGCAGCGCCCCCTAGTGTTAACCCCTTCTCTGCCAGTCACATTTACACAGTAATCACTGCAATTTTATAGCAACGATCGCTGTGTAAATGTGAATGGTCCCAAAAATGTGTCAAAAGTGTCCGAAGTGTCCGCCGCAATGTCGCAGTCACGAAAAAAAAAATCGCAGATCGCCGCCATTACTAAAAAAAAAAATGCAATAAATCTATCCCCTATTTTGTAGACGCTATAACTTTTGCACAAACCGATCTATATAAGCTTATTGTGATTTTTTTTACCAAAAATATGTAGAAGAATACGTATCGGCCTAAACTGAGTAAAAAAATCGTTTTTTTGAAAAAAAATGGGATATTTATTATAGCAAAAAGTAAAAAATATTGTGTTGTTTTTCAAAATTGTCGCTCTTCTTTTGTTTATATCGCAAAAAATAAAAACCGCAGAGGTGATCAAATACCACCAAAAGAAAGCTCTATTTGTCGGAAAAAAAAGGACGTCAATTTTGTTTGGGTGTAACGTCGCACGACCGCGCAATTGTTATGTTAAAGCGACGCAGTGCCGAATCGCAAAAAGTGCTCTGGTAAGGAAGGGGGTAAAATCGCTCGGTGCTGAAGTGGTTAAAAAATGCATGTAGTTTGTCGTCGCTGCACAGTTGTGTGCAATTTTAAAGCATGTTGTGTTTGGTATCTATATACTCGGCATAAGATCATATTTTATATTTTACCATACATTTGGGCAATATAGTGTGTTTTAGTGCATTAAAATTAAAAAACTTATTTTTTCCCAAAAAATAGCATTTAAAAAATCACTATGCAAATACTATGTGAAAAAAAAAAAAAAATGGAACACCCACCATTTTAATCTGCTGGGCCTTTGCTTTAAAAAATATATAATGTTTAGGGGTTCAAAGTGATTTTCTAGCAAAAAAAAAATGTTTTTCATGTTAACAAAAGTGTTAACTTTTTTGGCAGTCTAGCCACGTACAGGACCCCGAAAACCAAGCACTGCCTTCAGGCTTTCTAAGGGCATACATTTTTGATTTCACTCCTCACTACCTATAACAATTTCGGAGGCCATGAAATGCCCAGATAGGATAGCACAACCCCCCCCCCCCCCAAAAGACTCCATTTTGTAAAGTAGACACCCCAAGCTATTTGCATGTTAAGTCCATGGAATATTTTATTTTGCCACAAGTTTCGGGAAAATTACAATACATTTTTTTTTTCACAAAGTTGTCACTAAATGATATATTGCTCAAATATGCCATAAGCATATGTGAAATTACACCCCAAAATACATTCTGCTGCTTCTCCTGAGTACGGGGATACCACATGTGTGAGACTTTTTGGGAGCCTAGCCATATACAAGACCCTGAAAACCAATCACCGCCTTCAGGCTTTCTAAGGGCGTTGGTGAACAACGTTTTTTGAGCTTTTATTGACATTCATCAGCGTTTATCAGCGTTAGAGCATTTTTACAGCTGAAAAACATCTCTCAGAACCCACTAGTTTGTTTTTGTTTTTTTACTGCCCAAAACTGCTGATAACAGCCTATGTGTGCATGGATACATAGGATAACATGATGGAGAGTTTAATGACTGTAGAACAAATGTCTACAGCCAAAAACAGCTGCTGTAAAAATGTCCAAAAACGTCCAGTGTGCATGAGGCCTTAAGCCCCATACACATGGTCGGATTTTCCGATGGATTCTGTCCTATCGGACAATGTTGTCGGAAATTCCGACCGTGTGTAGGCACCATCGGACATTTTCCATCAAATTGTCCGATGGACAAAGTTGTATCTCCTGCTCTAAAAATTTTCCGACAACAAAGTCCGATCACACCAATTCCGATCGTGTGTAGCGAATTCCGACGGACAAAGTGCCACGCATGCTCAGATCACATTACAAGACCAAAGCTATTGGCTACTAGCCTCTACGTAGTCCCGTCGTAGGCAACAAACGTCACCACGTTCAGAATGATCGGATTTTCCGACAACTTTGTCCGACCATGTGTATGCAACACCAGTGTCGGACTAAATCCGTCGGACCAAATCCGATGGATTTGGTGGTCGGATTTTCCGACCGTGTGTATGGGGCTTTAGGGTTGAGACAAAAAACATTAAAAACAATAAACATTTAGTGTTGTTGTGTTGAATTATATGACATCATCAGACAAGGGCTATATAAGCTGACTTATTTGTGTTTTCAAAAGGTCATGGTGAATCAAATAAATTGTGATGCCTTCACACAACTCTAAAAGCAATACTTAATACAGTTGCTATATTGCATTGAGTTAAATTGTACAACCAGACATCTGATTCAAGCTGGCCTTTTAGTGTTTTAATAGCATGAAATTGAGAAAAGTATGCTCTGTCTGCGTTCACTGCTAAAGGTGCCATTTTATAGTTACTGGGAATGCTCAGAATTGCACACTTACATATGATTTTTGTAAACTTTATGTTTTAAAAGTGTTGCAGACAGTTCAATATGTTTTTCTAATGCAAATAATTATAAAAAGCATTTTATGTTACATGCATTCAAAGGAGCTTGTAAATTTGCTCCACATTACTGTGCATAATGTAATAATTGTTCACATATTTTGCTCATATGTCTGAAGTTAATTTTATAAAATAGTAGACATATCTTCCAGAAGCAAAAGTGAAGGTGATCATGGAATTATCAACCCTTGGAATTTTAGATACCCTGCTACCTTAAATGGATGTTTAAAGGTTATACAAGGAGAATAATGACAGTGAGAACAGTAAGCTTTTCAGCGTGAGAATCAGAAAGACTTGGGGCTGATCACAGTATTTGCTCACACTACTGTCAGGCCCATCAAGTGGAATAAATCATGAGGTTGACTTTAGCTCATTCATATTAAAATTTGAGATTTAGAGATTGCAGTGAGGAAAAAGGGCAATGGTGCTGAATTATGAAGAACAAATAGGCTGCGTTCCCCTGTCCACTGCAAAAATGTCATCATTATATACTGTAGTTGGTAAGGTTAAATAAAGACACCAGTCCACCCAGTTCAACCTGTGTGGGTGTATGTGCTCATGTCAAATACCATTTCCCATATCCCTGTATACTGTGTTTGCTAAGATGCCTATCTAAGAATATTTTGAAATGATCTATACTTTCTGCTGACACCACCGATTGTGGATGGGAATTCCACATTCTTACCTCCCTGACAGTGAAAACCCCCCTATTCAGTTTAACCACTTGCCGACCAGCCGTCGTCATTATACTGCGGCAGGTCGCTGGATCGGATAGCAGGTGCGTGCGCACTGCCGGAGGCTCGTGCACACGCCTGCTGCACTGTGGGGGTGCCAATGCTTGTGGCTGATGGTCGCAATGACCGATGGCCGTGAGCAATTGTGGGCACGAGAGGCAGAACAGGGATGTGTGTGTGTAAACACATAAATCCCTGTTCTGTTCTGTGAGGAGTGACAGATCATGAGTTCCTAATAGCTAGGAACCATGATCTGTCATTTCCTCTAGGTCAGTCCCCTCCCCCTACAATTAGAAACACACACAGGGAACACAGTTAACCCCTTGATCGCCCCCTAGTGTTAACCCCTTCCCTGCCAGTGACATTTTTACAGTAATCCGTGCATTTTTTAGCACTGATCGTTGTATTAATGCCAATGGTCCCAAAAATGTGTCAAATGTGTCCAATGTGTCCACCATAATGTTGCAGTCCCGATAAAAATTGCAGATCGCAGCCATTACTAGTAAAAAAAAAATAATAATAAAAAAATGCTATAAATCTATCCCCTATTTTGTAGACTCTTTAACTTTTGCACAAACCGATCAATATACGCTTATTGCAATTTTTTTTTTTTACCAAAAATATGTAGAAGAATACATATCGGCCTAAACTGAGAGAAAAAAATAGCTTTTTTTTTTTTTTAAATGGGGATATTTATTATAGCAAAAAGTACAAAATATTGTGTTTTTTTTTTCTAAATTGTCGCTCTTCTTGTTTATAGCGCAAAAAAGAAAAAACTGCAGAGGTGATCAAATACCACCAAAAGAAATCTCTATTTGTGGGAAAAAAGGACGTCAATTTTGTTTGGGTGCAGCATCAGTTAAATCGACGCAGTACCGAATCGCAAAAAATGGCCCGGTCATTCAGCAGCCAAATCTTCCGGGGCTGAAGTGGTTAAGGTTAAACCTTCTCCTCCAATTTCATTGAGTGGCTTTGTGTATTCCTACACTCCCTGAGACTGAAAAGGGTACCCCCTATGCTAGAATCACTATTAAGATGTTTGTATATCGCTATCATATCTGCTCTCAAGCGTCTCTTCTCCAGGGAGAATACGTTTAATGTTTGTAGTCATTCCTAATAACTGAGGTCCTCCAGTTGCCCAGTACATCATTCCTGAGGATTGGTGAGCAGAACTGGATGGCATACTCCAAATTTGGCTGCACCAGAGTTTTATCTTCCGTCTCATAAAATGGAACTTAACGGAAGCAGATATCAGCGGATATCAGCAGATCATCTGCTAACGTTCGCTAGCCCATAGACATACATGTATGTCTGTTTTTCATCCAGCAACAGATGGAGAAAAAACGGACATATGAAACGCCCATAAGAAAGGACACTTAGACTTCTTTAACACTGAGGCGCTTTACAGGCGCTATAGTGCTAAAAATAGCACCTGTAAAGCGCCTTTCCTTTCACTCCAATGTGATAGCCTAAGTGCTTTCACACTGGAGCAGTGTGCTGGCAGGATGATCAAAAAAGTCCTGCAAGCTGCATCTTTGAGGCGCTGTAGGAGCAGTGTATACACCGCTCCTAAAGCGCCCCTACCCATTGAAATCAATGGGCAGCACCGCTGAAGTGCCGCAACAGCACAGCTGCAACTGCGCTTTGAGGGCGCATTTAAACCCTTTTAGGCCATTAGCGGGGGTTAAAAACTCCCCGCTAGAGGCCAAAAAGCACTACAAAAATGACAGTCAAGCCTTGCTAAAAATTGCAGCACTTTACCACCGACGCCCGGCACTGCTCAGTGTGAAAGTTCCCCTAAGCTTTTCGAGTCTTTTTCAAACACAAGGGTACATTCTATTAGATATGTGCAATTTGTTTAATTCCAAATACATTTTTTAACAAATCTCGACAAATTTGTAAATTTGGAAATATCCGAATTAACGGAAAAACCTGTTTAACACATTTTTCAAATATTCATAAATTTGAATATTCGAAAATTCGTAAATTCGTAAATTCAGAAAATCTGAAAACCCAAAAATTAGAAAATCTAAAATAATAACTAATGTGATCAGCTCTCTCAATTAACATCTTGAGTTCATGACACTAGCATCTGACAGTGTGTGTCCCAACAGCATGAGACAACACACATTATATATACATATAGACAGCATTGAATCTGACTAGCACAGATTATAGTGGGGTTCTCATTCACCCTGTGCCCCTTAAAATCCAGGGCCCATAATCGTCGAGAGGCTCGCATTTAGTCCTCTCAAAAAGCCTGTGTCCCAGCTAGGTCGGTCACACTAATGCCGCGTACACACGTACGGACTTTTGCCGGCGGACCTAAGTCCAGCGAACAATCCGCTGGACTTTCCCGCTAGGTACGCCGGACTAAAAAGCGAACGGACTTGACCACACACGATCACGCAAAAAGTCCGGCGGTTCACGCGATGACGTACGCACGTACGACGGGACTAGAAAAAGGAAGCTCGAGATCCCAAACGACACCCTTTGGGCCCCGTCAGCTAATCTCGTGTATATCGCGTGTTAGTTGACGTTTGGTTAGAGACGATTCGCGCTTCTCAGACTTCTGCTTAATTCGTTCGCTTCTGCCGTTCAGTTTGTGCTTGTGAGGTTTGTATCTGGCTTTCAGTGCGTGTGGATCAGTTCCTACCTGTTCTCAGGCCGTTCTGGTCCGCTCGTTCCTGTTTTTCAGGTCGTTCTTCATAGGCCTTGCTGTTCTTCAGTGCGTTCTGTTAAGTTGTTTGTTTGATCAGCCGACCGTTTTGAAGCCATGGAGTGTGGACGTACTCGGGAACGAGTTCGTGCTGTGCAGGGGCTCGGTGTTGCGGTTAACACCTTGGCACGAGCCCGGTCCATGAACAGGGTGAGGAGGAGTTCATGGACCAAGAATTGGTTGCGCCAGCGTGACCAATTCTCGCATATGCCTTTGCTCCGTGAGATCCGTGAGAATAATCCTGATGATTTCAGGAATTATCTCCGGATGACGGACCCCATTTTTCACCGTCTGTTGGCTTCGCTGTCCCCTTATATTAGCAGGCAGAATACCTGCATGCGGCAAGCCATCAGTGCGGAGCAGAGGCTAGTCGCCACGTTGCGTTACTTGGCGACGGGGAGAAGCTTGCAGGACCTCAAGTTCACGACAGGCATCTCCCCCCAGGCTCTGGGGCTCATTATTCCAGAGACCTGTTCTGCCATTATCCACGTCCTGCAGGAGGAATACATTAAGGTAAGTCTTCTCTTTTAAAATTACCTATGTCTTGTATGTTTGTTAATGTAGTGCATCAATGTCATCATTAGCTAATTACCATGATAGGACTATTCTATGAATGTCGCCTATTCCTTTTTTTTTTGGATTTTGTTTTTTTGTCTAGTATTTTATGTTTGACTTATCGAAATAGTTTTAAGAATGTATTATTTAGTGGGTCACATGCATATTTGCTTGCACCAACCTCCCCAGCATGGAAGCTTGGCCCCCTAAACACCCCTAGCCTAGTCACTTTCTTTGGTTAAAAATGTATATTACCAGCTCCATTGTACAGCTTTACTCACCCCCCCTTTCACCCCCCTTGACCCTCATTTTTAAATTGATTGCATGTGTTTTTGGTCAGCTTGTAATTATCCCCACCCCCCCCACACCCCCTGATAATTAATATCATGTGTTTTTGGTCAGCTTGTAATTATCCCCACCCCCCCCCACACCCCTGATAATTAATATCATGTGTTTTTGGTCAGCTTGTAATTATCCCCACCCCCCCCACACCCCCTGATAATTAATATCATGTGTTTTTGGTCAGCTTGTAATTATCCCCACCCCCCCCCACACCCCCTGATAATTAATATCATGTGTTTTTGGTCAGCTTGTAATTATCCCCACCCCCCCCACACCCCCTGATAATTAATATCATGTGTTTTTGGTCAGCTTGTAATTATCCCCACCCCCCCACACCCCCTGATAATTAATATCATGTGGTTTTGGTCAGCTTGTAATTATCCCCACCCCCCCACACCCCCTGATAATTAATATCATGTGTTTTTGGTCAGCTTGTAATTATCCCCACCCCCCCACACCCCCTGATAATTAATATCATGTGTTTTTGGTCAGCTTGTAATTATCCCCACCCCCCCCCACACCCCCTGATAATTAATATCATGTGTTTTTGGTCAGCTTGTAATTATCCCCACCCCCCCACACCCCCTGATAATTAATATCATGTGTTTTTGGTCAGCTTGTAATTATCCCCACCCCCCCACACCCCCTGATAATTAATATCATGTGTTTTTGGTCAGCTTGTAATTATCCCCACCCCCCCACACCCCCTGATAATTAATATCATGTGTTTTTGGTCAGCTTGTAATTATCCCCCCCCCCACACCCCCTGATAATTAATATCATGTGGTTTTGGTCAGCTTGTAATTATCCCCACCCCCCCACACCCCCTGATAATTAATATCATGTGGTTTTGGTCAGCTTGTAATTATCCCCACCCCCCCACACACACCTTTAATTAATTGCATGTGTATTGTGTGACCTTACCATTATTTACTCCCCACCCACATCCCCATTATTATCTTCTCTGGTCCATCAGAGGGGTCATCAATCAGAGATTTGTCCCTTTTATCCTTAATCTTTTGGCTTTATTTCAAGGATTTACAAAATAAATACATATGTTCTTCCAAATTGTTTTTTAATTTGTTGCATTTAGTTTGGTGTTTTGGCTGGTTTATAATTTCAATTGTATCTTTCTGTTTGACTTCACAGTGTCCCTCCACGCCACAGGAATGGCAGACTGTGGCTTCCCAGTTTGCTGCCCGTTGGGACTTTCCCAACTGCGGAGGGGCGATTGACGGCAAACACGTGCGAATTGTGCCCCCACCCCATTCGGGGTCATACTATTGGAATTATAAGGGGTTCCATAGTATCGTGTTGATGGCGGTGGTGTCGGCACACTATGAATTTCTGTATGTGGATGTGGGGAAAAACGGCCGGATGTCGGACGGAGGAGTCTTCAACCACACGGAGTTCGGTCATCGTCTCCAAACTGGTGGGCTGGAGCTGCCACCAGATGAAGATAATGTGGAGGGACTCCCGTTCGTCTTCATTGCCGACGAGGCGTTCGGTCTGGGTGACCATCTGATGAGGCCATTTCCCCAACGATCCCTCACCCCTGAGAGGAGGATTTTTAATTATCGGTTGGCCAGAGCAAGAAGGGTGGTGGAAAATGCCTTTGGTATTATGGCCAACCGTTTCAGATTGCTCCTTACATCGCTACATCTGGCAGAGTACAAACTCAATACTATTATTCTTGCATGCTGTGTCATGCACAATTATTTACGGAAACATTCAGGAACATACTCCTTACCAATTGGCCCTGAGGCCGGAGTGGAAGGCAACATGACAGGGCTGGATAATCGCCCTCTTGGTTCCGCAACACAATCAGCCCAGCAAGTGCGGGACCTTTATTTACAGTATTTTAATGGTAGGGGGGCCATTGAAATGGCAGCAGACCCTTAAACCATCTTTTTCATTTACAATGAATAAATACAGTTATTTATGTTTGAAATATTGGTCGTTTCGTATTGTTTGGCTTTTAATTTGGCCTGTTTTATATGTTGTCCTAGTGCACATCTTAATAGTGGCAAACTTGTTTAGCGTTTAGTAAATAAGCCCCTTTGTCAATGAACCACAACATGTTTTTGTCAAACTGGTAGTATTTAAAAAGAAGAAGCCACACATTTTTGAATTTGTGCAAACATTATTTTTTTTATTATAGTGCACATCCAAAATTTTTTTTTTTTTTTTTTTTTTTTTTTTTTGGGTTTTTTTTGTTTTTTTGTTTTTTTTTTTTGTTTTTTTTTTTTTTTGAACATGAATTTTTTTTTTTTTTTTTTTAGGTTATCTTTTTGACATTTTTTTTGGTTTTTTTCTCACAACATATTGTTTTTTTTTTTGGGATTGATTTTTTAAAACAAACATAAAAACATGTTTAAAATTGTTTAAAAATTTTGGCTTAGCATTTGAAATTATTTACACAATGTAAAAGTCCAGAACTTACAAAGTTCAACAGGTAACCCATGAACAGAAGAAGCCAAATTTTGAATATGCACACTAATTTAACTGGAAAATGGGTAATGTCAACATGTGCTATGTTCCATCATGGGGAATCAATGGACGTGTTTTGTGTGTGAAACCCCTTCCCTCTCACCTACTTGCATTGAGATCCCCTGATGGCACATAGCACATGTTGACATACCGTGTGCATATTTAAAATTTGGCCTCTAAAATTAGTTAAACAGCGCTTCAAAAGGGGAATGAAGGACATGATTGATGTTAAGAAATGTAAAGGGGTCTTTAGATTCTCCCCAAAACATCAATCATGTCCTTCATTCCCTGCTGCATGGTGGCCATCTCCTTCTGCATAAGCCTGTGGGCACTGTCAGTGGTAAATGGCTCCGCAGCTTGTCGTTCCACAAACAGATCAGCATAGGAAGTATACGCCACATCCCGTCCCACCGTGCTGTCTGCTGGGACACACAGGGGTCCCCGAATCCTATTGCATTGCGCAACTGGCGCATGCCCAATAGTGACCCGCAAACATTTGTAGCTGCAGCATCCAAGGGACAGGTGAGTGTACTTCTTTGAAAAGTCACCACCTACAGTATTTAGAGATGATGATGAGCATTTTTTGGGAATTGTGAGCATGAGACCCTGCTTAACATATTTATCCCCCCCCCCAAAACAGCTCTGGAGTCCCTGTGTAAGTTACCCCTAAAACCTTACTACAGCAGTAATTGTATAGATAGTGACAATAATAAACAACCTTACAACTCCAACAACCCAAAGCCAGGTAAACTCAATAAACGAAGTTATCAGAAAATAACAAATGCCATATCTAAATGAATGGAACGTAACAAATTAATAATAAAAATTTTTTATTAATAATTTTTTTATTATTAATTCATTCCATTCCATTTGTTTAGATGCAGCATTCGTTATTTCCGATAATTCCGGAACTTTGGATAAATTTGTATTTGTTACGTTCACTAACAGCCAAATTTGAAAGGAAATTCCAATACCTATAATTTAATAGTTAGTTATTACTAGTTAGTTAGTTAGTTATCCTTTAGAATTTTCAGATTTTCTTTCTTATTTTCAAATTTACAAATTTTAGAATTTACGAATTTACGACAGTGCACATGACTATATTCTATGATGTGTTATTAATTGAATACTATATCCCTCCTTTTCCCGTGTAAAGACTGAGGAGAAGAAAGCATTTAGTACAGTTACCTTCTTCTTATCATTGTATCTAACTTCCCCTGATCATCCTTTATGGTACCAATGTGCTCTGACCTCACTTTAATACTGTAAATATACAGGGGGTCCCCGGGTTACAAACAAAATAGGGTCTGTAGGTTTGTTAAGTGGAATCTGTTTGTAAGGTAAATTTTTTAAGCGTAGCTCTAGCCAAAAAAAATAATTTTTAAGGAAATTCCAATACCTATAATTTAATAGGTAGTAATAGTTAAGTTATTATTAGTTAGTTATTATTTCAGATTTCTGAATTTTCTAATTTACGAATGTATGAATTTTATAAATTTATGACTGTACGAATTTACAAATTTTTAAATATTCAAATTTACTAATATTCAGAAAAATGTATTAAACAGGTTGTTGTTAATTCAGCTTTTTCTGAATTAACACATTTGTCAAAATTAGTTAAAAAATTCATTTGGAATGAAACAAATTGCACATGTCTAATGAGAAACTAAGCTCCCAGAAATGAGAAACTAAGATCTATAGTATTAACAAAAGCATCACGTTTTACACATAGTTAGGCATACATTTAACCCCTTGATAGCTCTAGATGTTTACCCATTCCCAGCCAGTGCCATTAGTACAGTGACAGTGTATAGTATAATAATTGATCACTGTATTATTGTCACTGATGATGTCAGTGGCAGTTATTCAGTTCCCCCCAGCGTCGTTTAGTGTCAGATTGCTCACCGCACTATCGCAGTCCCATTACAAGTCCCTGATTACTGCCATAAGTAGTAGAAAAAAAATCCAGTATATCTACCATAGTTTGTAGGAGCTATAACTTTCATGCAGACCAATCAATATACACTTATTGGGATTTTTTTGTTATCAAAGACATATAGCAGAATCCATTTTGGCCAGAATTTATGAAGACATTTTTTTCTCAATTTTTTTATTGTATATGTTTTATAGCAAAAGGTAAAAATATTGGGATTAAAAAAAATAAAAAATGTCATTTATATAAAAAAAATAAAAAACCCAGTGATGATCAAATACCACCAAAAGAAAACTCTATTTTTCCCCCTGCCCCAAAGCACCTTGTCCCCATGTTGATGAGGACAAGGGCCTCATCCCAACAACCCTGGCCATTGGTTTTCAGGGTCTGCGGGCAGGGGGCTCTTCGAAATCCGGGAGCCCCCTTTAATAAGGGGGCCCCCAGATCCCGCCCCCCACCCTATGTGAATGTGTATGGGGTACATCGTACCCCTACCCATTCACCTGGGGAAAAAAGTGTCAATAAAAAAAAAAACACACTAGACAGGTTTTTAAAGTAATTTATTAGGCAGCTCAGGGGGTCTTCTTTCGACTTTGGGCGCTCTTTTTCTAGGGTTGGCCTGGTTTTCTCCGTAGTCTTCTTCCCTCCGGTCTTCTTCCGATGTTGACACAACGCTCTCTCCCGCTGTAATGCTGTGTGCGCAACAACTTATATAGGCATGGGGCGGGGTCACCAGGTGATGTCATCCGGTGACCAAGCTCCCTTATGATGTCACCGCCTGGGGCATGATGGGGGTGGTGACGTCATAAGGGGGGTGTTTACCGGATGACATCACACGGTGACCCCGCCCCATGCCTATATAAGTCATTGCGCACCGCGCACACAGCATTACAGAGGGAGAGAGTGTAGTGTCAACATCGGAAGAAGGCCGGAGGGAAGAAGACGTTGGAGAAGATTGGGTCCACGCTAGCAAAAGAGCAGGCAAAAGATCAGAAGATAGTGGAGGAGCCCGGCAGAAGGCACCAGAGAGCGGGAAAAGAACCGGAGAGTGCATAGAAGTCGGAAGAGACCCCCGAAGTCGGAAGAATACCCCCCGAGCTGCCTAATAAATTACTTTAAAAACCTGTCTAGTGTGTTTTTTTATGGACACTTTTTTTCCACAGGTGAATGGGTAGGGGTACGATGTGCCTCATTCACATTCACATAGGGTGGGGGGCCGGGATCCGGGGGCCCCATGTGAATGTGTATGGGGTACATCGTACCCCTACCCATTCACCTGGGGAAAAAAAGTGTCAATAAAAAAACACACTAGACAGGTTTTTAAAGTAATTTATTAGGCAGCTCAGGGGGTCTTCTTCCAACTTCGAGGGTCTCTTCCGACTTCTTCACGCTCTCTGGTTCTTCTCCCACTCTCCGATGCCTTATTCCGGGCTCCTCCGCTATCTTCTGCTCTTTTTCTAGCATGGGCCCGATCTTCTCCATAGTCTTCTTCCCTGCGGTCTTCTTCCAATGTTCACACGACACTCTCTCCCTCTGTAATGCTGTGTGCGTGGTGCGCAATGACTTATATAGGCATGGGGCAGATGTCATCCGGTGAACACACCCCTTATGACGTCACTGCCCTATCATACCCCAGGCGGTGACATCATAAGGGAGCGTGGTCACCGGATGACATCACCTGGTGACCCCCTGCCAAAAAAGCACCCCCCCATGTTGAGGGCATGTGGCCTGGTATGGTTCAGGAGGGGGGGGCGCTCGCTCGTCCCCACCCCTCTTCCTGACCGGCCAGGCTGCGTGCTCGGATAAGGGTCTGGTATGGATTTTGGGGGGACCCCACACCGTTTTTTCGGCTTAGGGGGTTTCCCTTAAAATCCATACCAGACCCAAGGGCCTGGTATGCTCTTGGAGGGGGGACCCATGTTGTTTTTTATTTAAAATTTGGCGTTGAGTTCCCCCTCAAGATCATCCGAGCACAAGTCGCATGCCAAAGTCGGATCATGCAAGACAGTGATCCGACTTTGATCTGACTTCAATGATAATCAATGGGCTGAAGTAGGATAAAAGTCGGACCAAAGTAGTACAGGGAGCATTTTCAAAGTCTGACCGACTTGTGTCGGACCAGTTAAGACGGCTTCCATAGGGAAACATTGATTTTCACACGTCATGTGACATGAGCTCCCAATGTCGGAGCATTTGTCGTACCAGTGTGAACCCAGCTTCAGTGTCAAAGCTTAATTGAACAAGCTGAAGTTAGAAGCTGATTGGCTACCATGCACAGCTGCACCAGGTTATGAGTGTTCCAGTTTTAGTAAATATCCCTCACTGTGCTGTATACTTCAGTTATTATTTAAATAATATACAAAATGAAATTGTGTCTCCAAACTGAAAACATTTAATTTACAAAATCATACACTATTGTCTCTAATCTTATTTATTCCTTTAATAGCTGCAATCTATAAAAGTAGATAACATTAGATGTTTGCAATTTTAGGAAAAATAATGTTAGCTTGAATACAAAATTGTTTTCCTTCTCATGAACGAAAGTAATTTACTGGTAGAACTGCTTGTGCTGCAAGTATTGATTGGTGACAGTTAGCAGCGTTTCTCACAATCACTCCCCCTATAAGGCCTAATTAACACAGGCGTGCTTGTTGAAATAGATAAAACTCAGTGTCCAGTGAAATTAATGCAGTGCTATGTGAACATCGTTCACCTAATAGGCAAAGAATCAACTTTAAGTGGCTATAGAGACAGAAGTACTGTTTAGAGCAAAAATGTTTATCATGGAAAAATAAATTAAATATATCAAGGATTCTGCAAGGGCATAATAAAAATATGACAACGTTTTTGTATTATGAATGCATTGAGTATTTTTTCTTCTTTTGATTATTAAGGTGGGTCATTATTGTATAATATTAAATTGACTTAAAGCATTTTTTCTTTGTAAGATTGAAAACAGTTTCCAAGGAAACAATAAAATATTCATAGACACTGTTAACACATGACACAACAGTGTTTTGCAAATTTTATTTGGTCTACACTAATTATTGGCAAAATGCAAATTTAAAACTTTAAGCATATCTGTTTTCCAACTGTTATATCATCATTTACATTTCACAGACAGATTTATGTAGGATAGATGCACAGTGCATTTACTCCAAGACCATAGGATTTGACCTTCAGATGGCATAGTAGGCTACAACATACCTCCCAACTTTTTTACATGGGAATGAGGGACACCTATCAGAAAAAGCATGCAGGCATAGGACACACCCTTTGACACACCCCCTAAAGGAGAATTGTACAAAAATACAAGATTGGTTAAACCCACAAGTGCTTTTTTTACCACTACTATTCCTTTATATTGCCTTTTGGAATTTACAAATGCAGCAATTTAGAAATTAGATGAAAGGTTTAGCATTGGAAAACACTTTTAGATAAAAAGTGCATTTTATATACAGCTATATAGATCAGACCAAAATGAGGGACAAATGAGGAGGAATGAGGGACAGAGAGACATTGTTCCAAATCAGGGATGGTCCCTTAAAAATCAGGTACAGTTGGGAGCTATGGGCCACACTAGAAATGTCCCAGCCCACCGACTTTTATAAATTCCCAACCTCAGGATTGGTTATTTTCAGGTGTTTCTGGAAATAACTTGGGTGCCAGTAGCTTTGCAAAACTCAACACACTGTTTATGATGGTAAATACTAAATATACACTTCCCTAATATCACCATTTGCTGCCATATCTATATCTACAAATGCAGTGCTCTATTCATTGTTACACAATTAACAATTCATTGCTAAAATATACTATTAATAAAGTGACAGTGCCTCAGTCTTCATATTAGAAAGTCCAATTTGTGCTATGCATCAATACTTTGGTCAACAAAAAATGTGCCACATAATGTGTGTTATCTCCTACTCCTATGTTTTGCCAAACTGTCCACTTTGTGCAACTAACTCTCCAGTTTCAATTTAACCTCACATTTGTATATGCAGGTCAAAAATCACTTGTCTGTATTTTTATAAACAATTTTAGTTAAATGTTCTCCTTGGTTGACCTCAGATGGCCCTCATTTAAATGGGATGCAGAAGTAAAAGGGGAGAATCTAGATTGCATAAAACATTTTATTAAAATATTTGGTTAAAACACAGTACTAAAGGTTCTAAAGGGAGTTTTATCTTAATGCATTCTACACAACTTCAGTGTGCGACTCTGCATTGCTATTTTATATGTGATGGTTGAGCTGAACGTGGACAAGATCTCATCATGTCATCTGACGAAGGAAAGCTGTTTGTTGGAGGTCTGAGCTTTGATACCAATGAGCAGAGTCTGGAAGATGTATTCGGTAAATATGGACACATCTCTGAAGTGGTTGTGGTGAAGGATCGAGAGACCAAGAGATTGCATGGCTTTGGTTTTGTCACATTAGAAAATGCTGTAGATGCAAAAAATACCATGGTGGGGACGAATGGGAAGACAGGCTGGGAAGTCCTCCAACGACAGGAGAGGAGGCTACAGAGGCTGCACATCTGGAGGAAGAGGGTTCTTCCATGAAGGCTGAGACCATGGTGGTGGTGGTAGATATGGAAGCAGCCGGTTTAATAACTGAACTGGAGGAGGCTATGGCAGTGGATCCTGGGATTATTATAGCAGTGGCAGGAGTCAAAGTTATGGTGATTGCTCAGAAGGAAGAAGCTCCTATAGAGACAGTTATGACAGCTATGCCTCACCCAATTAGTAAAATACCTTCCTGACTCAAGATCGTCTGTAAGAGAAGTTTGGTTAACAGACGCACATTGGTGCTCCTGCGGGGGAAACCTGTAAGAGAAGTCAGGTTGACAGACGCGCACAGGCGTGGGCACACCAGTGTGTGCACAAAGAATGACATGTACTGGCGCATGCGTGGGTGCGAGTAGGCGTGAGTACTGGCACCAGTCAGCCTCTTTAAATGGAGCAATGACACATATACATTGCTGAGTGGTCTTTCAGCTTGTTCCTGCTTACCTGTACATTGATCTGTTCCAGTTTCCTTTGTTTGACCCAGCTTCACCTGAAACTTCCCTTGGACTTACGCCTGCCTACCTGTGACCCTGGCTTGTGTTTGACCCTGCTCCTACCTGATGTTTTTGTACCTCGCTGCCTGAATGTGTACCGAACCCAGCCTGTATCCTGTTTTAGCTTCTGCTTCACGTTCCTGTACCTGCTCTGCCCGGCTATTGATAACCCCCTGGATTATGTTTCAACCATGCTTCCGTCTGCTGATCCAGCAACACAGAATTCCTGTTCTCAGTGCCTATCCGGTGATCTGCAGCCATCGGGTTCCTGCCAGTGCTCAGCCGGTGCCCCCTGCTACATTGGACCTCGTGCCACTCTGTATCCTTTACTCCCCGTCATCTCTACCATTGGACAGGAGATGCAAGAGAATCCCTCTCTACAGCTCAATCTCCACCAGGTACATGTCCTTCCAATGGCTATTTTATAAAGATTTTTGGTGCTTCATTGAATCAATATGTACTATTTTGTTCTATTTGTCTTCACTTTCTATAAACATATTTGATAATTGCCTCAAACTGTGAAACAGCTTTTGTTCATTTTTTTATTTTATTATTTTGGCCCTGTTTTATAATGTTTGTAGTGACAGGAACATTTCTTGTCATTTTTCTGTTTCCCTAAGGCTCATTACATAAGCTTCCCTTAAGTTATGTGGAGTGCATTGTAGAGGATCCATTCCATCAGCAACAGATTCTGGTTGATAGTGCTTTTTGAGGCATTAGTTTGCTGTTGAACTTGATCTTTGATGCAACATGGGCTTTTGAGTTTCCTGTTGCTGTACATACTGCAGGGGTTTATGGCCCCAAATGCTTATAACTTTTTATATTACCCTGTGGACACATTTCTTTAGTGTAACAAGGTAACTCAGAGCCCAGGGTGCACTGTAAATAGTGGCTTAACCGCCTTGATATACAGTACCTAAAGAGAACCTTCTTCCCAATCTCTCCAGTAACATTTGCTTAAGGAATTTGAAACCATTTGTTTATACTGGTTTGTTTGTTTTGTTTTTTGCCCAAAATTTTATCAGTGGTTATACATTTCCTGTACTTTGGCTTAACAAAGCCTGTTATCTCCATCTGTGCAGTAACACTTGCAAAAAGTTTGTGAAACAATTTGTTCATACAGTATGTGTCATTTTTACTGGAAGAAATTTGTATCAAGTGGTTATGAATTTCCTGTACTCTTCATTTTGGCTTCACAAAGTCTATTAAAAGACCATCTAAAAAAAAAAAAAAACTTTAGTGTGTAGCAGCACCCATCAGCCCCCCTAATATTTAATTTACACCATTGGCTCCCACTGCTGTCAATTTAAAGTCAGTGAGCCAATGAGGAGAGAGGGGGCAGGGCCGAACCGCATCTCACCGTCTGAATTGACACACAGAGCAGTGACTTGGGGTGCCCCCATAGTAAGCTGCTTGCTGTGGGGGCACTCAGCAGAAGGGAGGGGACAGGAGCGCCGGTGAAGGACCCAAGAAGAAGAGGTCTAGGGCTGCTCTGTGCAAAACCACTGCATAGAGCAGGTAATTATGACATATTTGTTATTTTTAAACAAAAAAAACAACACTTTAATATAACTTTATATCTATCATGTCTTATATAGAAATAACAATTATAATTTAAAATTTTCAGATACTTCCAAAACCAAACCAAGATAAGTTATTACTCAGCACTAATTATGTGCAGAGGATAAAAAGATACATCCTTTGTTCAGACCACAGAGGGCCTTTAAATCATAGTGAAATTTCCATTTGGCCTCAGCTTGAAGCAACCTCTTATTAAGGTCCCCCTTTTTAGGGCCAAGTTTACTATCCTATATGGTCCAACAATTCAGACACTCTGGTTTGCCATTATGTTTTTCTCAGACATGTCTCAACACTGGTTGCCTTTTTAATAATATATTGTTCACATGTTGGAGGACTCTCCTCAGCTGCCAGTGTTTAGTAGATTCTGGAGAATTAGACCAGCTCACAGTTACCCTATTGATATTCTATTGTTAAAAGTTCTTAGTTTAAGGTTACTGGTTCTACAAACCTATGTTGGCCATTTTGAGGGGTTTCCACTCTCCTTTTTTGAAAATGAAATACAAAATTAGAATGCAAAAGGAGGTGCTGTAATATGCAAAAACAGTTTTGAGCTGTAATTCATTTTTTTTTTTTTTTACATATGTAATGATCTCTTTGCATGCCAGACTATTACTGGATATAGAAACGTTACTAATAAGAATGAAAAACACACCAAAAAAAAAAAAAAAAAACAGCACCTTGCTATAATGTTGTCTGTGGCAATTGTTGAGAGTTCAAAGGACAAAATGCTTGTTAGCAGGCTACAAAATATCCCATATAGTTCTGTAGCACTAACCCCCGAAGGAGCTGCTGTTTTTTTTTCAGGCTTAGATCTCACCTGCTCGCTTCTCCGTCTCAGGGGTCCCGCGGAAAGTGGCCCAAAGAATGTGAATTCCGACACTTTTAACCCCCGCTACCGGCCGAAAAAGGGTTAAAACCGCCCGCAAAGCACCACTGCATCGGCGCTTTGCAGGCAGGTTTGGAGCGATGCCCCATTGTTTTCAATGGGAAGGGGCGCTTTAGGAGCAGTAAATACACAGCTCCTACAGAGCTTAAAAGATGCGGCTTGCAGGACTTTTTTCAGCGTCCTGCAAGCGCACCACTCCAGTGTAAAAGCACTCAGGGCTTTCACACTGGAGTGCACTGATCGGATCTTTTAGGGCGCTTTGCAGGCGCTATTTTTAGCACTTTAGCGCCTGAAAAGTGCCTCAGTGTGAAAGGGGCCTTAGTCCTTTTTTACTTATTTATTTTAAATAAAGGCAAAGTATTTCAATGGAGGGTCAGAGGGTTAAGGTTTGAGTTCAGGCACCTGATAATTGTGGGTTAGAGGTATTCTTCGGATCCAGAGGACAACAGCTCCACTGACTGGATCCAGCAGCCACCAGATAGGCCCCTCTCACTTGACCTAGCAGCTGGTGGGGTGCTCAGCAAAGTCTCTGCCACAGACTTATCAATCAAAGTAAAACATTACTGAGAGTTCTTGAGAGATTCCAAGAACTGCCATACAGTACCAGTCTCTTGTAGCCAAACCGGCAATACTGTATGGGTGTTGATCCGGGTTGCATCCTCTAACTGAGTTTCCAGGCTCCTCCAGAGATACCAGCCTTGTGCACGGTCCTCTCCCAGAAAAGTCCTCCCCTGGATCCTCCAGTTTCTTTGCGTCTCACCGCAGGCGAGACGGCACAGGACCTCCCCTGGATCAGTAGGCCCCAAGACTGTTTTGGGCCTACTCTCTCAGTTGTGCCTCTGGGCCAGCTGGCACAGGATACATGTGACCCTCACCCCAGGCCAGGAGGGCCATGAGGTCGAGGTAAAAGAGAACCCAAAAAGCAAAAAACTCCCCCCAAAAATTGAGTCAGTACCTTAAATACCATCTCCCAGAATCGCACAGCAGGAAAAACACTCCCACTGGGCTATTTCCGAGCAAGGGGTGGCATTCAATATATCCAGCCTGCTGCATTTCCACACTTACCGGCGGTGACAGCGACACCTACGGTCAAGTGGAAACCAGTGCAACCCAGCTGAACTGGCACCAAAGCCAGAACCTTTTTAGAATAATTAGCCTAAGCCCAACTGCAGCTTCAGGCAACTAAATTTGAAAAACAATAGCGTCTGTTCATTAAGATCAGGGTGCTAAAGTTCATTATGTATAAATATTCAGCAATTTTTAGCTTTACTTTTTCAACTTGCAGTACAGTCTCATTCATATAAACAGCCCCACCAGTCCTCTACCCAAGGGAAAAAACCTGACTTTACTAAAGTTAGTATCAAGATTTTAACATGGGTGCTGAATATGCAGGTTTTCTGCACTTTATGCAATGAGTTTTCTATCTGTATTGTATTTAGAATACGTTGATGTATCTTTATTAAACTGCTTTAGTACTGCTCAGTACTTGACACGTTTCCTTTTTTTAAATCTGCCATAGAAAGACTGAATCTGCCTCCTAGCTCCAGTCTATGTATCATTCTTACTTTCACCCTGATAAGAATATGTTATTCCTACATTCACACAAATACCTGCTGTCAGCTCTCCAACTCTTAAACAAACCCAAATATATTTCCATTGCCTACATTAAGGTAATCATGAGTGGCACAGTAGTTAGTATGTAGAGGGTTTACTTGTCTCACCATTTTCCAGCAACGTATGCTGGCAAATGTTTATATTGGGTAGGGTATCTGGTTGATGTGCAACTGGCCCAGGACACTGGAGTGGCACTGAAAGACAATAGGATGTCCCACCATACAATAGAAAGGTTAAACTACACCTCTCCGCAGTATGATGAAGCATGTGAAGTTTGGATCAGGTCAAAATCTGTTCTTTAATACTTAGGATTTAGGTCAGATTAAGATGATATTAGGCTTTTTGTAGTTAAGATCCAGTAGATGTAGGGTAGCAAGACCCACATGATGACTATTGTGCTGTTTTCCTAAGCCCAAGAATTGTGTTATGTTGTTCCTGCGTACTGGAATCTCTTTGGAACTCATTTGAAATTGTTCAAGAAATGTAGTATATAACCATCAATCATCTTTTCCCAGGGTTTTGTGAAAAAAATAAACACACACTTTAGCAAACATTATTTATTAGTCCAAAACCTGTCTTTGTGCTTACTACCAAAACTCTTATTAAAATTACCAATATATCCTGGAATATAAATACATGATCTAGTTCTTTCCACAACACTATCATCACAGAAGTTTTATGTCCTATCTGTATTTGCTTGGGTTTTCTCAGGATGTGCTGGTTTACTTACACATTACATATTATTAGTATGTTAATAGGTAGACTGGCTGATGTATGTCTAAATGAATGCTATGGAAACATATGTAATATGTTTATGTTAAATAAATAGCAGACTTAGTAATATGTAGTCACAGATATTTTATTAGAACCATAGTTTCTGCAATATTGGTACCTAATATCATTGCAGATATAACGTGTTTGATTAGCATGTTTGATCAATGCTAGCATGTCTGACCCATGTTTTTACAGGCTAAACTTGCCTATCTAAGATAAATGCAGTGTACAGAACCTAGTTTTATGTTCATGTGTAACTATATCATTTATAAGATAGTCATAATGTAGATTTCTATGGCTGTTGGCCACATTCTACTATAGCAAAATCAATGTTTAGTCTTGTCCACAGAATCAGCCGACCGACCCAATCGTTTTGTTAAACGGAAATACAGTGGTGTGAAAAAGTGTTTGCCCCCTTCCTCATTTCCTGTTCCTTTGCATGTTTGTCACACTTAAGTGTTTCGGAACATCAAACCAATTTAAACAATAGTCAAGGACAACACAAGTAAACACAAAATGCAATTTGTAAATGAAGGTGTTTATTTATTAAAGGTGAAAAAAAATCCAAACCATCATGGCCCTGTGTGAAAAAGTGATTGCCCCCTAAACCTAATAACTGGTTGGGCCACCCTTAGCAGCAACAACTGCAACCAAGCGTTTGCGATAACGTGCAATGAGGCTTTTACAGCGTCCTGGAGGAATTTTGGCCCACTCATCTTTGCAGAATTGTCCTAATTCAGTTACATTAGAGGGTTTTCGAGCATGAACGGCCTTTTTAAGGTCATACCACAACATCTCAATAGGATTCAGGTCAGGACTTTGGCTAGGCCACTCCAAAGTCTTCATTTTGTTTTTCTTCAGCCATTCGCTGGTGGACTTGCTGGTGTGTTTAGGATCATTGTCCTGCTGCAGAACCCAAGTTCGTTTCAGCTTGAGTACACGAACAGATGGTCGGACATTCTCCTTCAGGATCTCTTGGTAGACAGCAGAATTCATAGTTCCTTTTATCACGGCAAGTCTTCCAGGTCCTGAAGCAGCAAAACAGCCCCAGACCATCACACTACCACCACCATATTTTACTGTTGGTATAATGTTCTTTTTCTGAAATGCAGTGTTCCTTCTACGCCAGATATACTTGGACACACACCTTCCAAAGAGTTCCACTTTTGTCTCATCGGTCCACAGAATGTTGTCCCAAAAGTCTTGGGGATCATCAAGATGTGTTGTGGAGAAATTGAGATGAGCTTTGATGTTCTTTTTGCTCAGCAGTGGTTTTCTCCTTGGAACTCTGCCATGCAGGCCATTTTTGCCCAGTCTTTTCCTGATGGTGGAGGCATGAACGCTGACCTTAACTGAGGCAAGTGAGGCCTGCAGTTCCTTGGACGTTGTTGTGGGGTCTTTTGTGACCTCTTGGATGAGTCGTCGCTGCGCTCTTTGGGTAATTTTGGTCGGCCGGCCACTCCTGGGAAGGTTCACCACTGTTCCATGTCTTCGCCATTTGTGGATAATGGCTCTCACTGTGGTTCGCTGGATTCCCAAAGCTTTGGAAATGGCTTTATAACCCTTTCCAGACTGATAGATCTCAATTACTTTCTTTCTCAATTGTTCCTGAATTTCTTTGGGTCTCGGCATGATGTGTAGCTTTTAAGGATCTTCTGGTGGACCTTACTGTGTCGAGCAGCTCCTATTTAAGTGATGCCTTGATTGTGAACAGGTGTGGCAATAATCAGGCCTGGGTGTGGCTAGAGAAATTGAACTCAGGTGTGGACAACCACAGTTATAGTATGTTTTAACAAGGGGGGCAATCACTTTTTCACACAGGGCCATGATGGTTTGGATTTTTTTTCACCTTTAATAATAAACACCTTCATTTACAAATTGCATTTTGTGTTTACTTGTGTTGTCCTTGACTATTGTTTAAATTGGTTTGATGTTCCGAAACACTTAAGTGTGACAAACATGCAAAGGAACAGGAAATGAGGAAGGGGGCAAACACTTTTTCACACCACTGTAGATATAATTATGGTACAGCACAATGTTTCGCTACGGGTCACATTTTATTTCTACTGAACATAAACAAAAAAAGTCTGTCCCTTATTTAGGGTCCAACCATGATGTTTAGTTTTCAGCTTGCTTTATGTTGTTTGGTGACGCATGAAAACTGCATGGGAGGTAAACAAACAGGTCTCTGCTTTCCTTTACACTGTGTGTGGTCTTCTTTTCTGAATACAGTTTGTTTTAGATTGCATGCTTTCATATTTCTAATAAATGGGTTTCTTACTGGTAAATTAAATTGTACTGTAAAAATGACAGCAATGTCCCAATACATTGTGAGATAAATAACTGTGTGAGAAAATGTACTATATGTAAACATTTTTCAAGGCTTCCCATTTTTTAACATTGTGAGGCATATACAACACTGGTCTTATTATCTGAAAATCTACAGAAAAAAAAATTCTACTGACATTTCATAGTGACAAACATTAACCTATTCTTTTTTTTTGTAGTCCATTTTTTCTCCTTTTTTTTCCTCTTCTTTTCTCCTTTTTGTTTTGTTAAACCTTTGGATCCGGTATTACAAACTCATCTACTTCAATTGAGTCAGCCTTATCTGGTTCAAACTATAAAGCCTGGTACACACTACAGTTTTATTTTGTGCAACCCTCCCCTTCAATTTGTGACACCTGTATAATTTTATAAACACCTGAGATTGTCTACTTCTAATACAATGTTGCATACCAGGTTCTGACCCATGCTAAGTATCCTCAGAAAAGATGTGCTCTATTTTCTGAAAAACTCTAGTGCAGACATCTTAGTACTTACACACCCCCACAAAACGAAGGGAGCCCATGCTGCCACTAGCTGGACAACCATGCTCCTCCTGCCATAGGATTCAATATTCAGTGTTAGACATGTGTGATTTGTTCAGGTATGAAATTCAGGACATCATTTTTGTTATTCAGAGATTTGGATGTATAAAAATCTCCAAATCACAATAGTAATGAATTTCAATGAATCCAAGAGTGCAAGCAAGTCACTTGGAAGTCACAAGCAAATTGCATCAAAGTCCCAAGCAAGTTGCAATGCAAAGTTACACTGGAAACATGAGGAATGAATCTGAATCTTCTGAAATAACTTCCGAAAAATAAAAATCGATCCATAACAACGAATAAACAAAACGAATCTGAGTATATGAAACAAATTCTTTAAAAAACAGCTGCATCATTTCAAAGCTGCTTCAGCTATATACATCAGCTATAGGTACTGGCTAATTGAAGGTTCATCCCTGCTCTTAATGCATAGCATATCATTCAAGGAAAAGCTGTTTGCTGTACAATCAACTTTATTATTTCAAGTGGCATGTATATCTTGCCAGGCTCCATTTACTGATGGGTTATATTCTTACACAGAGCTTAATTACTTGGGGGTGTACATTCCACACAAAATGATAACGATAATATTATGCCAACAAGTGCAGAATGCAGCTTTTCTTGATTGAACCAATGCAATGTCTAACTTACCTTCCCACTTCACTTTATTTAACCTCCAATATTTTGAAACATTTCACTCATACTTATTCATGTGGAATAGGGTTGAGCTGAAGATTTCACCTGAGCATAAGCTCAGACTGCACTTTGGCTGTTCAGGAGCTCGGATGAACACTCATACATTTATTTGTTCGGTTGGAGCTGAACATTGTGTATGAAAGTGGTATAAGTACAGGTATTATACATGACAGATTATCGTTGTTAGTGGTTAAATACGCTGGCAGGTGCAAGCACCACTGAGATTCTAACAAGCAGTGATGCGATCAGCCCCATTTACCTAAATAGCTGGAAATCTTCAGCCATGTAAACAAAGGGATGGAATGGCAGTGACATCACTGACCAAATATGACCACATACCTGATCCCTTGTATATAAACTTACTGACAGCTCCAGGGAAATTGTACCCTTAACTAACACATTCATGTACGAAGAAGGATATCAAGGGACCCCCTTACCCTAAAGGGGGATTCTGGATTCTGATAAGTCCCCTTTTACCCCTAAATGGTTGTGGGGAAGAGGTCCTTGTCCTTATAAACCTGGGCCACACCAATGTTAATCCAGAGCCCTGACTATTTGTGCGCAATGTTGAGGGTATGTGGCCTGCTATGTTTCAAGAGCTGCACTACCCCTGCCATTCCTGGCCAGACTGTGTGCATGCTTGGATTAGGAGGCTATTATGGATTTGGGGGACCCCCTGTCACTTTTTTGGTGAGGTTCCACCTTAATATCTATACTAGATCTGAAGGGTCTGGTATTAATTTTGGGGGACTCCATGCCCTTTTTTAAGAATGTATAGCAAGTGAAATATTGAAAAAAAAGGTGTTAATTGACATTTCCCTGCAAGCTTTCTTCATTTTGTGAAAATTGCAATGGGAACCCCCCAAAATACATACCAGACCCTCATTCTCCTTTATGAGGGTCTGATATGTATTTCGGGGAATTCCCTATTACAGTATTTACAAAATAAGCCAATTTTGCAAGGAAATGGGAATTAACAGCATTTAAATTACTTTTTTGTCACGACTTCAATGTCACCTTTGCATTACTACTTTGTTTACATGGTAGAGATGCATCATCACAGGCACGTTTAGGGGACCCAAAATAGTTTTTTTGTTTTTGAAGAATAGTTTATTTTTAATGTGGAACTTTAAGCAATATATCCTCTTCCTGCCGGGCACTGTAGATAGTAGACATGTGCAATTTGTTTTGATCAAATCTAAATCCTGACAAATTTTTGATTATACGGAGATTCATTAACCACTTGCCGACCAGCGCACGCCGATATACGTCCTAACTTTGAGGACGGATATCATTGTTATGACAGCAGCTAGCTGCCATAACCCCTAAATCCTCGTATTCGGCGGGCGGTCGGCTACAAGATAAAATTGCTCTCTATGTCAGATTCGCCACAAACTTACTTTTATCGGCGGCGGGAGAGGGCCCCTCCCGCTACACTCCGTTGCCCTCCGCCACTTACCGGAGCGGTCGGCAGCAGCGGAGGAGATCCGGTCCTTTCACTAGCTGTGCATGGAGATGAGTGAGGGTAAGATGCCCCCCCCCCCATCTCCATGACATTGCAGGGCGGAAACAACGTCAAATCGTCACTTCCACCCAAAGGGGCATTTTTTTTTAATCATCTTTTTAAATGACAATTTTTCTTTTTTTTTATTGCATTTTAGTGTAAATATGAGATCTGAGGTCTTTTTGACCCCAATCTCATATTTAAGAGGTCCTTCATGCTTTTTTTTCTACTAGAAGGGATGTTTACATTCCTTGTAATAGGAATAAAAGTGATTTTTATTTTTTTTAAAACAGTGTAAAAATAAAAAAAAAGGTAAAATAAATAAGAAAAAAATAAATAAAATTTAAACGCACACCGTCCCGACGAGCTTGCGTGCAGAAGCGAACGTGGCCGCATATGAAAACGGTGTTGAAACCACACAATGTAGTCCAGTGTTTAAGAGAAGAGTGGAGTCTTTGCAGTTAGCCGAGGGTATCAAGAGGAGTCAGGTGGGGAAATTGCAGACATGTAGAGCGACTTTGTGATGCAGGGAAGATCAGTGCAGTTACCAGAGGGTATGAAGAGGAGTCAGGTGTGAAAAATCGCAGACAATCGTAACATGTGAGTGTAATCGCCATTTGTTGTTGTCATACGTTTTTATCCATTAAAATGACTATACTATGAGACCTTTCTCTGTGTCCCTTGTGGAGTCAGTGGAGCAGAACTGTGCTGTTAGTGGAATCTGTTGTTATTCCAGAAGCGCTGTAAAAAGGGGTCAACATTTTCTGGTGAGTGGTCACCTATCTATTGAGCACTCGTGTTGAAGACCTAGAAAACAAATTTGAGCATCACTACTTGGTGTTGGGATTTATCATTATAGACTTTTAGCTTGCTATTTATTTTGTACTTGTATTAATTTGATTCACTGGACATTATTAGTGCCTCATCCTTTAACATATATTTTTGCATCATTTGGTGATTCGTTCACTTTTAAAGGGGAAGCTTATATTATGATTGTTCACTGATCTTACAGGGTGCCATTCACTGTTTTATATATATATAAATATTTTTTTCAATTGACAATTTTTTATTGATCTCAAAAACCGGTATGTTGCCATAAAGTTGATGTAGTAGCAATACAAATTTCAGCGTAGTGATAATAAAACCAATGCATTCGAAATAACAGTAAACAGTAGTGCAGACCATAGGGAGTCGTATCTGGCTCCACATAGCAATTATTAGCTCTGTTTTATATATTTTTTAATGCCAATTCTTGCTTTCATCAAGAGTAGCTCTATAGGGTTACAGTGTGAAGAAAGCTTGCAGGGAAAATATCATTTTTTGGGCTTTATAAATGTCATTATAGCTGCAGCAGGTTCTATACACGGTACAGATGTGAAACTTGACATACAGACTAAAGGACCCCCCAGGCACTATATTTAAGGGACATTTTCCTTTTTTGTTGTTATTTCTAATGCCGCGTACACACTTTCCGAGCGTGTGACTTGCCCACACACGCCCGGACTTCCGAGCGTGTGACTTGCCCACACACGCCCGGACTTCTCCGGCGAACAATCCGCGGGAAAAAGTCCGCAGGACTTTTGAAAATGAACGGACTTGCCCACACACGGAGCAGTCCGTTCATTTAGAACATAACTTCAGGTAGACGGGGCTAGCGAAGGCAGTGAATGCCGCCGCGCTAGCCCCGTCACCTGGTATAGATTTAAAGGGAATCCCCACGCCGAAAAAACGGCGTGGGGGTCCCCCCCAAATCCATCTCAGACCCGTATCTGAGCACGCAGCCCGGCAGGCCAGGAAAGGGGTGGGGACGAGCGATCGCCCCCCTCTCCTGAGCCATACCAGGCCGCATGCCCTCAACATGGGGGGTGCCCTGGGGAAAGGGGGGCCGTGCGCCCCCCAACCCTGAAGCACCTTGTCCCCATGTTGATGAGGACAAGGGCCTCTTCCCGACAACCCTGGTCGTTGGTTGTCAGGGTCTGTGGGCGGGGGGCTTATCGGAATCCGGGAGCCCCCTTTAATAAGGGGGCCCCCAGATCCCGGCCCCCACCCTATGTGAATGAGTATGGGGTACGGTGTACCCCTACCCATTCACCTAAAGGTGTAAAGTGTAAATAAAAAAAAACACAAATTTTTTTAAAATATTTTATTGCACTGCTCCGGGGGTCTTCTTCCGTCTTGGGGGGTCTTCTCGCCGGACTCCTCTGCTCATTTACCTAGCTCTTTTACCGAGCAGAGGAGCCCAGCTACCTTCTTCGTCATTGCCGCCGTCGTCTGGGGGTCTTGAGAACATCCATCTATTAGTGCCCATCAGTGCCCATCTGTGCCGCCTCACCAGTATCACCTCATCAGTGCAGACTCTTAGTGCCCATCAGTGAAGGAAAACAATTACCTGTTGTATTACAAACTATGAAACATGCTTTTTTTTGTTGGTTTATCACAAAAAATTAAAAACACAGTTGTGATTAAATACCACCAAAAGAAAGTTTTATTTGTGTGAAAGAAATGATAAAAATTTCATATGGGTACAGTGTTGCATGATTGTGCAATTGTCATTGAAAGTGTGACAGTGCTGAAAGCGGCCTGGGCAGGAAGGGGATAAAAGTGTCTAGTAGGCAAGTGGTTAAACTATCCAGTCTTGAAGTGGTTAAATTCATTCCCCCATGCACTTTTTTGCCTCTACTTTGCCTATTAGCCATAAAAATAGAAAAAATAATATTTGACAGATTTGGCCCCTGTTGACTTCAATTGGGTTCAGATTCAGCATCTAAACTTTAAATATGTTTGGTAGAAATTCAGTTAACCAAGGGATATTTTTCTCATTCCTAATCTTGAATGATGTGGTTGCAACCCCCCACTGTTTCCCATGGGTTGCAGCACTCTGCTTTTTGCCTCTTTTAATAAGGCTCCATTTAAAAAAAAATAGCAGCAGCATCTAATAGTATAAAAAAAACTATAAAAATAAAAAACTATAAAAATAACTATTTCTTTTAACCAGACTTTTGTCGTTCTGGGTGGATGTCCTATGACATCCTCCTGAAATGGGCCTCTTGCGGGGTCACGCTGCAGCAAAATCTGCCACCAGCTGTGTTCACTGGACACAGCTGATGACTGATCACTGTACCAGCCCACTGCTGGTACCATGTGACCAATCACAGTAGATCACATGACAATTGTAAACAATGGAGGGCTTCCTTTCATGCCATCCATTGTGTACAATTGTGTTGCTAGCTGTGATTGGTCACAGTGATCATATGGTACAGACAGGGCCAATCACAGCCCATTTGTACAATGTGATGAACTGTGGCAAATCCCAGCTAATCACAACACAATGAATCATTTTTTTTCAGTAAAAATTGTTGCTTATGCCAATGAAATTCACTGGTGAAAGCAATCATAATGTGTAAAAAATCCTAATCACTTCCCCTAGAGTAGTACAGTGTTACTATGGTAACACTATTGCTCTGGTCACAGTGTGTTAAAAAAAAATTTACATACTGTAACCTGTGTTCATTATCACTGCCACACCCATTATATGATAACGCTGTACTGCACTGGTAACAGTATGTAATAATAAAAATATTTTTTTTTCTTTATTTCTTCCTTTTCCAAACTATTTGCCAAAATTTACAACTTTAAAAATCTTGCCATGCCCTTTACTAAAAACACTGGACTGTAATTGACAAAAATGGGTCGTTTGGGGGATATTTGTATTTTTCCGGCCTCAAGAAATGAGATAGGGTGTCAGTACATCAGGATTGAGCAATATATATATACCAGTATATAGTATATACCATCATTTGTGTACTCTATAACTTTCCTACAGACTAAATAATAAAATAATAAACACTGTTTTGGGCTATTTTCATCAAATAAATCAAATAAATGTAGCAGAATACAGTTTATACAGTTTATTTAGCAAATAACTAAAACCCAGTGGTGATTAAATACCACCAATTAAATTGTGTGAAAAGAATTATACAAATTTCATATGGGTACAGTGTGGCATGACCACATAATTGTCATTCAAAGTGCAACAGCGTTGAAAGCTGAAAATTGGCCTGGGCAGGAAGGGGGTAAAGTTTCTGTATAGTGAACACAGACGGTTTCAGATCACGCAATCATGCATGGCCCCTTTTGAGAGGACATCATATGATGTCCACTCAGAAGGAGAAAGTACCCGCCTGGCCATCAATCTACTATAGTTTGGGTGGAAAAGAGTTAAGCAGTATTAAGTAAATCCAGACCTTTGTTTTAGTTGATTGTGGTTATTGTGTTTCACAAAATGGAACACACACAGTAAAAGCTTAACTATGTGATAGGGCTACAAAGCAAAGTCATTGTAATTTTCCAGCTCCCAAGCTTCCATTTTAAATTGACTCACATTACTGAGCCATTTGCAATTCTTACATAGTAACCAAATCTTCTGTATGCTAATTGCTTTTATAACAGTTCATTTATTGAGCATAATTTACAGCATGATATTGTAACAGGTTAGCTTCCGATGAGAGAAGACAGTATGAAGTTAAAGCACTTATTATACTATGTGATCCAAGATTGTTTGCAAATAACATGTACTTCCATGTCCTGTGGTGTGCACTTTTATCTTGGGTTAGTGTGAGCAGCCTTACTCCAACCATTTTTAGACGTGCAATTCGTTTCTGTCCAAATTTAAATTCAAACACATTTTTGGTTATTTGGGGAATTGGATGTACAAATGTTTAATTTTAATTTCGTATATTCCTTTTCTAACAAATTCCAAATTTTCAGAACAATTCGAGTTTGGATTGGTGGATAAATGATCGACCGATTCGAATTCTGTGTTCAAAATAGCTGATTGTTAGGAGTGGGCTGGGAATCTGGCTGCCACATCCTTAACAACAAATGACTCATCAGCTGACAGCGGGCCTTCCCCTCCTGAACCATACCAAGCCACCAAGCCAGTACCCTTACTCATGGGCTAGCACAAAGGTATACATTAATAAAAGAGACAACACAATATTAATCAAAGAAATATATTAATTTATTGGATTTATATGGCCACGGTGTTATCCATGGGGGGGCTAACTTGAACATTACAAATTTAAATAAATATAAAGCCATCTTGGCTAAAATACATTTAATCAAAACTTAAGTGGTGTCCATCCAGTCAATGCTGGACGACTACTCCCCCATTTTGGAATACATCATGACTTGCTGAAGATAGGGAGGGCAGGTAGGTGCTGCAGTCTAGCCAGAGCGGTCTGTGAGAGCACCGATCTAGGTCCTTTTATAGGCTTCCATATCGCGGGCTTGCAACCGCCAAAATAGTCCATCTGCTTAATACTGTGAACCAATCCCATGGCCTTATAGTTGCCCAGGGATACTGCGCCAATTGTAACCTGTGAATATATAGAAAACAAGGAGAGACCACAGATTCTCCTTTGAACTATCCCATGGTGGTCCAGCATATTGCTAAGACCTTTTAATGGGCTAGCACAAAGGTATACATTAATAAAAGAGACAACATAATATTAATCAAAGAAATATATAAATTTATTGGATTTATATAGCCACGGTGTTATCCATGGGGGGCTAACTTGAACATTACAAATTTAAATAAATATAAATATAAAGCCATCTTGGCTAAAATGCATTTAATCTAAATTTAAGTGGTGTCCATCCAGTCAATGCTAGACGACTACTCCCCACCGGCCAAAGCCAATGGCGGAGCTTTTGGCTGAGGCTTCTCCACCACCGTGGCCGATTCAATTAGATTTTGCAAACCCATATTGAAAATGTCCAAACCTATTTTGGATAAATGAACCATATATTCACGGAATAAACCTGGTACAAAACCTTCCAATTCAGAATGTCGAAAGGATAAACCTCCAGATGAAATAAAAAATCTGTGAATTGTCCTGTTAAGATGTCTCCTAATTTTATCTAAATAGAATAGCTTACCAAAAGGTGACCACAAAAGATGCAGGATCATTTCAGAAAATGTTAAGATAGCGGAAGGGAACATGAGTTTTATAGTATGAAGGTCCAGCTTTATTTCACACAACAATTCCCATGTATTATTTATTATTATTATTCTTTTATTTACACGTGTGGGGTACTACTGACCCCCACAATCCAGTAGTACAGCGCGAAGGTCACTTTCACTTTTAATTCCCATGTACCAATCTTACCTAGGTCATTTGCATGAATAACTAAAATCTGGGGGAAGGCCAAATGTTTGACAAATAATTTAATTGATACAAAAGATCCCGCCATCGTAGACCCCTAACACCTGACCATAAAACAACAAATTACTTATTGTTCAGACCTAAATTAGCAGAGTAGATCCTAGTTCCGGCATGTTTGGCAGCCCAGAAAACGTAGGAGTGACCTACTATCCAGACAACTGTTTTGAGAAGATCTGAAAAGAGAGAATTTACACTGTTAGCAACTCTGGGCGGACATATAATTTATACCTGTCACTATCACAACGACCTATCCTCATCAACTTTTCTTCCGGGAAACCCAAGTAATCAGCTGTAGTGGCCACCCCAATCCTGAATGAATCGGAAGAAAAAAAAACCCCTGAAAGATTTAATCATTTTAAGCATGAAGCCAGAACAGCTGAGAATTGGAACCTGGTTAATGAGGATATGTCTTGGTGAATAAAGAACGAACCATCAGATAAAGGTCTGATTGACAAATACCTAGAGACATGCATTGACCATTACCTAGAGGCCGGGACTTAGACCTACAAATGAAGAGGTGAATGGATCCTTGATTCAATAAAACATGAGAAAAATGCAAATAAGATAAAGACTGCCTATTTATGACAGTAAATTCACCGATCCTAAGGGCTCCAAAAAAGGCGATAGTGAACGCAGCTCTGAAAAGAAGGATCTCAAAAGCTGATGAGCACACTACTTGTAGCATTTTGAGAAGGTCTAACAATAATGTGACCGAAATGGGGTGCCTATTGTCTTGCAAAGGGTTGCACCTTCTGAAACCTTTTAGCACTTGGTTAACCTGAAGGAAAGAAGTCAAAGATGGTAAGCCTGCGATTTTTAGAAAAAATGAGACTCCCGCAAAATTTTGCTGACAGAAAATAGGCTGAGGTGAGATTGTATCAATGATGATGTAAAAGACAAAGCGACATAAGATGACACGCTCAATTCATCCAAACCTAATCCTTGGCAAAAGGCACACCATCTGGACCATGAAAGGTTATAATCTGACCACGTTTTCTGTGAAACCAACTCTTTGAGGTTGGATAGTATCAACTCCAGATTAAGCCCCAGAGGAAATCTGGCAAGGAGAACCACGTTGATCTGCCGTTGGGGCCAAGTCCCGAAACCTCTCAAACTGTGAACGAGATAAAGC
Organism: Lithobates sylvaticus; assembly: GCA_028564925.1. Lineage (NCBI taxonomy): Eukaryota > Metazoa > Chordata > Amphibia > Anura > Ranidae > Lithobates > Lithobates sylvaticus. The sequence continues at coordinate 154,935,630 of CM053027.1, read as the reverse complement.
GTCAGCAATGTTATTACGCACACCTGCTATGTGTTCAGCCTTTAACCAAATATTAAAATGCATGCAATGCAAGACAAGAAAGCGTAACAGATTCACCACAGGTACAGATTTAGAAGTATTGATCGCAAAGAAAACACCTTTGTTATCTGTGCGAACCAGGATTCTACGGTTTTGGAAGGTATCTTTCCAAATTACCATAGAGACTATGACTGGGAATAGTTCCAGAAGAACAATATTCTGAAGAATGTCCTTCTGCAACCATTCCTCATGCCATTTACTAGCGCACCACCGACCATTCATAAAAGCTCCAAAGCCCGAAGATCCTGCCGCATCTGTAAAGAATTGTTGCCTTATGAGGGGTTTATGAGTAATCTCCATTAGCAACTGGGAATATGTGTATATAGATGTATATATATGATTTTAGCTTGTAATATTATTTCTGTTAAGGGTTAACTTGGCTGGAGGACTTTCCAGTTGGAGTATGTAATTCAATTAACAGTTCCTTTTGTGTACAGGTATGCTAAGTGTGTGTTGTGGAGATGCCATGTTTTCTACCTAACTTAATATTCAAAGGACCAGGAAAAGATATCAGTGTAGTCAGTACGGGGCCAAATTCATTAGCTAATACAGGCTTTTGTACTCTTCCGTGCTAATAAACTATTTATCCATCTCAAAGGGTGTTTGATATGCTTAGCATATTTCTTTTGACTGGTTCAGGAAGGGACACTTTAACCCAGCTATGATTGTGCATAGTTAAGTGCCCCATTCAAGAGAAGACCTCCTCTTTAATTAAGTTGCCTTCAAACTAATTACCACTAGCTCGTTAATACAAAAGAGGAGGTGCTATTGATGGGAAATTAAGTTATAAGGAAATTGACCAATCGGGGAAGAGATACGCCCGGAGGGCTAACCAATCGGGGTGGTCCTGTGCAAGTCAATGAGAGATGGCACTTTATTAGCAGGTCTCACACAATGATAGATGAGATGAACACTGACCGTGGGCCCCGGAACCATAAGATAGGTAATTTATCAGATCATCTCCCAGCACTTACAGGTATACCTGCTTCTCAATGAATGTTTGTTTGCTATAAATATTTTCTGTGTAATCTTGTATTTTAACCTAACATTTACTCCCTTGCTTAAAACTATAAATTGTATTTTCTGTGTATTACCTAGACCTGTAAACGTTACTCTAATAAATGTTATTATGTTAAAGCTTTCAAATCTTATCAATAGAACTCTCATTTAACCCATATCATATTTTGTGATTAATAAATCAGAAATAGAGATTATATAGGTTAAGAGTGGCGACCAACGAAGGCGTAGTACAGGACTGAAAGTTTAAATATAATATCAAAATTTGTGTATTAGAGATTAAGGTTAGAAGGCTGAATTTAGCTCAGTTAATCCAGACCTATCTAGGGAAAAATATAGGTAAATGCTTTTTGTTTTTGGTTTTTATTAAGTGGGTATTAGATTAACTCTACGGAGAGAATATACATCACATGTTATTTTTTTTTATTTTTTTTTTGTATTAGAATTTTCCTTTTTAAGTTGTTTATTCAATATTTTTTATTTTTATTTTTATAAATTTTTTTATTATTTTGTTGCATTAATATCCCAATATTTTAAAAAATTATACTTTGGAAGTACCATTTACATAGCCGGTAGATGCAGTGGGGGGGAAGTATAGAGCGAGAATATTATTGTTTTGATTTTTTTTTTGTGGTTGTTTTGTTGGAAAGAGGACACTGAAAGAGTGGTCCCTGATTTTGTGAAAAGAAAAAAAAAAAAAGAAGGGAAACATAGGTGTTTTTTTTTTTTTGCAAATTTATTGCTTTTTTTCCCTCTATTTATTATAAATTTTTTTTGGTTATTAATTAATTTTTTTTGGTCACTGGTTTAGTTTTATGCGGTATTTCAAAAACGTGCTGTTTTTTAGAAATAGGTTCATTAGTTGGCTTGTTATTTGACTTGTATGACCACTAAAGGAATAATAATGCTTTAAGGACATTTAAACTAACTTACAAAAGAATCTGTCTTTCTGTTAGTTGTGTTTTCCTGTTCTTTTTTTTTTGTGTTTGTTTTTTATTAACTGTGAGAATTTACGAGCAGTAATATTCTCATTGTTGTCTGTTAAAGTACAAAACTGTGCAAGTTTTGCTACTGAAGCTAATATCTGAGAAAGATGTCATAGCCCTTTTCAATAAACCTATCTTTCAGAAGGGAAGCTTGAGTGTCAAAATCTTCAATCGTGGTATAATTCCATCTGAGTATAAAAAATGTACTACGTGGTACGGATGTCAGCCGTGCTTCATGATGACAACTGTCAGTGGGTATTTAAGAGTTTTGATCTGTTGTTTTCAAAAAGGTACTAGCAACTAGTCATTGTTGTCTGCTTGAATCTCAAGGTCCAAAAATTTTTTTTTTTCAGAGTGGGCCTCATATGTAATAGTTATACCTTGATTGTTAGATTTAAAAAAAACTCATGAATTGTTCCAAAGACTCATGACTACCCCTCCATAGGAGGAGGATATCATCTATGTACCTGGCCCACAGGACGCGCTCCGGTCGGGCACAGGCATAGACGACATCCTCCTCCCATTTGGCCATAAACAAATTGGCCAAACTAGGGGTAAACTTTTCCCCCTATGGCCACACCCCTTTCTTGAATATAAAACTGGTCCTTGAACAAAAAGTAGTTATAGGTAGTGGCAAAAACAAGTAGGTCAATAATAAAATCTTTTTGTATATTCAACATATCCATCTCTCTCGGCAGAAAATGTTTGACTGCCTCAAAATCCAAATCATGAGATATGCATGTGTAGAGTAATGCAACATCAGCTATGACCATTAGACCCTCACCCCGCATCTAATATGATCTAGTAGTCAGATAGTATCTTTTAAATAGTATGGTGTCTTTTTAACAACTGCTTGTAGATGGTAATCAATATATTTGCCAATTCTAGCAGTAATGGAATTAATCCTACTAATGATGGGACGGCCAGGAGAACAATGTCCTTGTGTATCTTCCGCCCAATGCTCTTAAAGGAGATTTTTTTTTTCAATGACAATTTTTTATTGCATTTTAGTGTAACTATGAGATCTGGGGTCTTTTTGACCCCAGGTCTCATGTTTAAGAGGTCCTGTCATGCTTTTTTCTATTACAATGGATGTTAACATTCCTTGGAATAGGAATAAATGTGACCCACATGTATTCTTTTAAAGGACAGTGTCAAAATAAAAAATAAAAAGTAAAATGAATAAGAAAAAAAAATGTTTAAAGTGCCCTGTCCCGACGAGCTTGAGCGCAGAAACGAACACATACATGAGTAGCATGTTGCTAGTTGCAGCCGCACACATTTTATCTATAGTTGTGTATGTGTAATTATATATATATATATATATATAATATATATATTATATATATATATATATATATATATATATATATATATATATATATATATATATATATATATATATATATATATATATATATATACACACACACACACAAATGTATACATATACCAACCCTATGTTTAATGATCTTTGATTAAAGAAGAATTGGTTAGAGAAAAATCTAGAAACTGTGAATTCATAGTTTAAAAGATTTAAGACTCTTAATATATGTAATTTATACAGTTAATTTTTATCAGTTGAACTATTTTTCCCATTATGGGTGTGAGTGGGGCCTCATATCCAAGTTTTGCCTAAGGCCTCACACAGGCTAGAGCAGCCTCTGAGCTGCTTCCTACACTGCCCTGTCCCCTCCCCAGGTGTAGGAAGCATCTTCATCTCCAATACAAGCAGCTGTGGATGAATATACGGATGTACGGCCTCATTTGGATCTATTAAGTTCTGCCTGTAACAGTTCGCTACAAGCCCCTTAAATGTGTGATTACCCTGGATAAATTACTTTTAATAAAAATGTTTTTTAAATGATAAAGCACTATGTAGCTTATCTTTAATATATGCACTGAGGATAATCCCTTTGAACAGCTCAGGATCCTGTAGAGCCCATACATCACAGAGCCCAGGGGTGGTTCAGCAGAGCTGTTAGACCAAACTTAACTGTGCAGTCACATGCCCTAAGGTTAGGATAAGCACAAAGGGGGGGGGGGGGCAAGATTGCTGGCACTTTGGATAAGTTTGGAGCACCACCACAAGGATTCAACTTAATTAAAAGCACTTTAAGGACATTTATTGATGGACTTATATTATTGAGCACTTAAGCACACTAAAGGGAGTGAATACTATATATAAGCATATTTATATATGTATGCATTGTTAGCACGTCAGCACTTTATTATCATTATGCAATATTCACTTTTTGATCAATATTAAGCACTGGATAAAACACATCGTATAGGCTTCTTTTAGCACAGCACTTTGGTTACATAATTTTTTAACACAAATATATGGCAGTGATATATGGGAGTGATTAGTGCCAGCAGCTGAAACAAATGGTATTTATATATATATATATATATATATATATATATATACACACACACACACAGACATTTAAATTGATTATCTCTGGTAGCTCGCAAGACCTTTTTCCTATTATCTCATTTGATACCTTAAAAATTAAGTTGAGTTTATGTCTGATAGAAAGTCCTGGGACAACACTTGCAGGGCACCAAAGTTAATTCATCTTGCCAATGTCAAGGTCCTTCACTGCTGTTTCTCTCAGCAGATGTAGAGAAGGACTTTGACAGAGTGAATTGGAGCTTTCTGAGAAGAACGCTTACTCATAATGGCCTAGGCGACAATATGTTCAGATGGATAAATACCTTTATACATGCACCCAGTTACAGTGGTAAAGGTTGTTATGTTATGTTATTAATGTAATTTCATCAGATTTTTCCTTAACCGCTTCCCGACCGCCTCCTGTAGATATACGTCTACAGAATGGCACGGCTAGGCAAAAGGACATATATATATGTCCCCTTTAATTGCCTAGCCGTGGGGTCGCGTGCACGCCGCCGGCGGCACGCTCGTGACCCGGTCGGGAGCTCCGTGACCTCTGCCGCGGGACCAGCGGACCCGATTGCCGCTGGTGTCCCGCGATCGGGTCACAGAGCTGAAGGACGGGGAGAGGTCTGTGTAAACAAACCTCTTCCCGCGCTTCCTACTCTGCCTGTCATTGATCGGCTGTTCCCTGTCATCGGGAAAGCCGATTAATGACGTCAGACGTACAGCCACACCCCCCTACTGTAAAAAAAACACAACACGTCACACTAACTCCTCCCCGCCCCCTAGTGGTTAACTCCTTCACTGCCACTGTCATTTACATAGGAATCATAAAAGTTTCATAGGAAAAAAAAAGTTTTTTTATATATTTTTTGGGGATATTTATTATAGCAAAAGTAAAAAATATTGCATTTTTTTCAAAATTGTCGCTCTATTTTTGTTTATAGCACAAAAAATAAAAACCGCAGGGGCGATCAAATACCACCAAAAGAAATCTCTATTTGTGGGAAAAAAAGGACGCTAATTTTGTTTGGGAGCCACGTCGCATGACCGCGCAATTGTCAGTTAAAGCGATGCAGTGCCGAATCGCAAAAAGGGGCCTGGTCCTTTGGCTGCAAATTGGTCCGGGGCTGAAGTGGTTAAATAGTAGCAGACAGGACTGCCAACTCTTGCAGCTTATTTTTATTCTGATATTGGACCCTCTACTTAGATGCATCAGAATGAACCTGGACATACTGCATGTTGAAGTGAATGACACACGTCACATAATTGCTGCCTATATAGATGACTTGCTGTTCTAGACCAGAAACATCTGTCATTAATCTGCTACAAGAACGTTAGGCTTATTCAAAATTCTCAAATTACAAAATCAATTTAACCAAATCAGAAAGATTAAATATTACTATCCCTTCTATCAGAATGCAAGCCTTATGCCGCGTACACACGATCAGAAATTAAGCCAGGGTGTGCATGCTCCATCGGACTTTTTCTGGCCGAATTCCCGCCAGCAAAAGATTGAGAGCAGGTTCTCAATTTTTCGGTCGGAAAAAGTTTCAATCGGAAATTCCGATCGTCTGTACCAATTCCGACGTGCAAAATTCCTACGCATGCTCGGAAACAATTAGGCGCATGCTCGGAAGCATTGAACTTAATTTTCTCGGCTCATCGTAGTGTTGTATGTCAACGCATTCTTGACGGTCGAAAATTCAGCTAACTTTTGTGTGACCGTGTGTGTGCAAGCCAAGCTTGAGCGGAATTCCGCTCGTGTGTAAGCAGCATAAGAGACAAACTTTCCTTTTAAGTGGCCGAAAGTAAAAATTCATTATCTTGAGATTTATCTTACTCTAGAACTTGAAAATGTATTTGAAGAAAACTTATTCTGAGTCTTCCAAAACATGGAGGGGTTATGGGTTTTCCTGAGCCAATCTTTTATCTCCAGGCAATGCATCTAGCAAGGGTACTGGATTGGTGCAAACATGCAGAGACAAAGAGTTGGATGACCCTTGATCAGGCTCTCTCAACCCTTCCCCTCCAGACACTCCTTTGGTATCAGGAATCAGCAGCATGTATGACCAAATCTGCATAGTAAGGAAACTGGGAATATATATATATTCCCAGTTTCCTAGTAAAAGCAAACAGAAAACATAAAGATATAAGTGAGCCCAAAACTCAGTGACAAACTGTGTGACCTAACAGAATTATAGAAATCCTAATTATCAAACTAACTATATACAATATACAGTGGTGTCACTAGGGTTGGTGTCACCCGGTGCGGTAAAACATGGTGTCACCCCCCCAGCAGGACAGGCAGTAAGGAACTGCGCAGGCTAGTGCATCCCGCGCCTCTCACGCCACCCCCAACCCCCCTTCCCCAGCCTGCCACAGTGCTATTTGATAGTGTCACCCAGGGAATATTTCTCAGAGAAAAGGTGCAGGAACTCAACCACGCTCCACACCTTTCCCCAAAGTAGGGGGTGGGGGGTTGAGTGTGCCACAGGAACTGGGTGTGGGAGGGTCCTAAAGGGTCATTAAATACCATGAGGATGTTACATACAGAGTGCAGAGTTCAGGTGGGTGCAGAGTGCAGAGTTCAGGTGGGTGCAGAGTGCCGAGTTCAGGTGGGTGCAGGGTGCAGATGGGTGCAGGGTGCAGGTGAGTGCAGAGTGTAGAGTTCAGGTGGGTGCAGAGTTTAGGTGGGTTCAGAGTGTAGAGTTCAGGTGGGTGCAGGGTGCAGGGTTTAGGTGAATGCAGAATGTAGAGTTCAGGTGGGTGCAGGGTTCAGGTTGGTGCAATATGCAGGCTTCAAGTGGGTGCAGAGTGCAAAGTGCAGGTAGGTGCATAGTGCAGGTGGGTGCAGCATTGCAGGTGGGTGCAGGGTGCAGGTGGGTGCAGAGTGCAGGTGGGTGCAGAGTGCAGGGTGCAGGTGGCTGCAGAGCACAGGTGGGTGAAGAGTGCAGGTGGGTGTAGAGTGCAGGTGGGTGCAGGGTGCAGGTGGGTGCAGGGTGCAGAGTGCAGGTGGTTGCAGGTAGGTGCAGAGTGCAGGTGGGTGCAGGTGGGTTCAGCGTGCAGGTGGGTGCAGGTTGCAGAGTGCAGGTGGGTGCAGAGTGCAGGTAGGTGCAGAGTTCAGGTGGGTGCAGGGTGCAGAGTGTAGGTAGGTACAGGGTGCAGATTGTAGGTAGGTACATGGCACAGAGTGCAGGTGAGTACATGGTGCAGAGTGTAGGTAAGTACAGGGTGCAGAGTGTAGGTAGGTACAGGGTGCAGAGTTTCACCACCAAATCACCATCCTGGACAGGACTGTCTTCCCTCTCCCAGCACAGACACCCATTACCCTTCCTGTGCAATTAGCACATTTTAAACTCTCCCCTCTGAACACAGACCTCAGATACAGCACGGCTCAATCCTGTGAGAGAGATGCCCCTCCTTTCAGGCTCCTCTCATGACCTGTAAGACACATCAGAGCAGAGGGGGAGCCACCTAGCAAAAGCTTCCCCTTCCCAGCCCTAGTGTGACAAGCAGCGGAGAGCAATGCAGCGGAAGTACGGGCGGGTGCCGAGAATCCTTCCAGGCAGAAGCGCTATGTCACTTCTAACTACAGGAGCCTGGCTTCTGTGTTTAGAAGTGACAGTACTGAACGGAAAGCACTGGTGGGTGTCACCCGGGTGTGAACCCCACCCCCTGCCCCCCATAGTGATGCCACTGACAATATATACAAATGGGGAACACAGGAAAGCAGGTAAAACTGGAGGTGTAAAGAACATATAGGAAGGAGGAACCAAAACTTGCATATGGAACAAGGGGAGTAGAAACAAGGGAGCAGAGTTTGGTGTAAAAGTACTAGGCAGGAAATCTTAATGAACAGAATTTCCAAAAAAAAAAGTACTAGGCAGAGTGCACGACCAAAGAGCAGGAAGAAGATAAAGGCTTGTAGTATTTGCCATCAATGAAAACACTGGAGCAAAGTGTAACAGCAGAAGAGGGACTAAATACCCTCCTAGGGAGACACCCTACACTGGGGACACCGGCTGGTGAACAATGGAACTACAAACTTCCCCTCTGGGAAGCACAGTGCCACCAGCAAGTGATCTAGGTCCTGACACTTCGGACAGCTTGGAACACTTACCACAAGTTTTTGGCCTCTTGCCCCAGGGCATCGATAGGTGACGTTAGACACGTCCTAGCCTTTATATCATATTGCCATACGCAGTTAGCCCTTTCTCACAATACCATTAGGCTATACCTAGCTGGCGTCCAGCATTTTCTGTCCTTACAGAACCCCAGTAAACCATAAGTATCTTGGCCCATGCAGTCAGGTCCCTCCTATGGGGCATACAGAGGCACCAACCAGTAGTCCGTGGCAAACGCTTACCTATCACGATCACGCATGTTTATGTGATCCATATCTGTCTCGGTCATAGGGTCATGACTATAAATATGTATTTGTCTATATAGCATATCAATTTATTTTGAATATTGTAATTGTAATTTTAATTGTATTGTTTATCTAATCGCTGGATGAGTGACATTGTTTGCTTTAAAATTTGGGATGTGGTCTCTACCTACCAATGATTACTCAATTATTATTTTTTTGCTTTTATTTAGAAGTTATGTAAGAGGATCTTTAAGGCTGTCTCGTGTAGATAGATAATTATATTATATTCACTATAGAGAAAAAAAAATTGGTTTGTTATCTGATACAGTTTATTGATAAGGTTGTTTACAATAAAGCCCCATACACACGGTCGGATTTTCGCATGGATTCTGTCCGATCGGACAATGTTGTCGAAAAATCCGACCGTGTGTATGCACCATCGGACAGTGTACGTCGGATTGTCCGACAGACAAAGTCCTATCTCCTGCTGGATAGATTTTTGGACAACAAGGTCCGATCACACCAAATCCGATCGTGTGTATGGTAGTCCGACGGACAAAGTGCTACGCATGCTCAGATCACATTAGAAGACCAAAGCTATTGGCTACTAGCCTCTACGTAGTCCCGTCGTAGGCAACAAACGTCACCACGGTCAGAATGATCGGATTTTCCGACAACTTTGTCCGACCGTGTGTACGCAAAACCAACATTGGACAAAGTACGACGGACATGATCCGACGGACCTGGTCCTCGTATAATCCGCGCGTGTGTATGGGGCTTTAGTTATAGTTTGCATGATATTTATTATATATTTTGCATGTACTGTATCTCTAAAAAAATCTTTTCCCTTAATAATTTCCCTTTAAACTATATAAAGTAAAAAGTTCTGCATAACAACAAGCTTTAGTTTCCATTTTAATACAACATCATTTATGCTTCTGTTACCATTTGAGATTGCATCTAATCTCTAAATTGGGGCTTTGGTTTCCCACGGAAAAGTTAAATATACCTTCTTCCACACATGTGCAAAAGCTTTATCTCCTTTGCTGGTATTACTAAGAAGCAGACGTTGATCCAAACAGTGACAATGTATGCATAATTACACTCTCTCTCTAATAAAAGCTGTGTTATCGTTTATAAAATTTTTTATTGTGTTATCTAAGTAAAAATTATTTTTATCAGTGTGAGTAATTTTGTACAGGGCTTACTATGGTTTTAAATAGTTATTTGTATTAAAACAAAGTGTCACTGAATTCATGCTGATACACAGCAAACCTCCCAACATATATTTCTGCAAAGGTGGGACAAATATCAGAACCATCCTGCCATTATCATTTTTTTTTTCCGTTTAGGATAAATAGACTCCCATTCCCCACCCCCAACATACTCAGTGAAAACTACTTCACCAACATGCCCACTTACCTCTCTCAGCAGCCTCCCATAGTATTTACATTCTTCATTCAGAAATCTTCTCATGGCTGCTTATACCTGCTCAGTAACCTAACATAAGACTTGACTGGGATCTTATTTTAATTGTACACATAGAAGAAGTTACTGGGCATTAATGATGAGCCAAACTGTCCTGGGTTCTGTTTTTTTAGCAGAATTTGCCGAACTTCAAAGAAGTTTAGATGCTAAACTTGAAACCCACTGGAAGCAATGGGATCTGAATCTGTAAAATTATCAACAGGATGTTTGCCACTGAGAGGATGTGTCCAAGGCATGCAAGTGTCAAAGTGAGTCAAACACCTCCAACAAATACATTAGCAGCAACTCATCTCCTTTGTATGACCCTGAAACCAGGATGGTCTATAAGCGCTTTCCCCAATAAGGGGATACAAGTCATCCGATGGTCAGTCACTGGCGAATACGGTGATCCCTCCGTGATGTATATGTAAATGGATAAAATAGAACATCTAGTGCTCTCTGCTGTATGTATATTTATTTTAAAAAGGTAAAAAACGTACAAGTAAAGCACTTGTATCAAGTGCTTATGTTGAGCGAAATTGAGCTGAAATTAAACAATCAACCAAAAGATGGCCACGGGTGACGTCATACGTAATTCCTCCCCTGTTCGCGTTAGGTCCTGGGCGGGACTTCATCAGTGGGAATGAAGCCACTTAGTCAACCTGCATTTAAATACACAGTCATGGGCACCATGGTAACCAGACGCCAGCCTCATGCATCCCGAGATAATCAGCAGAGCCGCAAGCTTATATTTTAACCACTTCAATACAGGGCACTTTCACCCCCTTCCTGCCCAGGCCATTTTTAAGCTTTTAGCGCTGTCGCATTTTGAATCACTATTGCGTGGTCATGCAACACTGTGCCCAAATGAATTGTTAAGCATTTTCTTCACATAAATAGAGCTTTCATTTGGTGGTATTTAATCACTGCTGGGTTTTTTATTTTTTTACAAAAAAAAGACAGAATATTTAGAAAAAAACTTTTTTCTTAGCTTCTGTAAATAATTTTGTAAATAAGTAATTTTTCTCCTTCACTGATATGCGCTGATGAGGCTGCACTGATGGGTACTGATAGGCTGCACTGATGGGCACTGATGAGGTGGCACTTATGGGCACTGATGAGGCAGCACTTATGGGCACTGATTAGGTGGCACTGATGAGGAGGCACTAATATGCCGCACTGATGGGCACTGATAGGTGGCACTGATATGTGGCACTGATGAGCACTGATAGGTGGCACTGATGGGCACTGATAGGTGGCACTGATGGGCACTGTTAGGCAGCACTGGTAGGCACGGATATGTGGCACGGATAGGCGGCACTGATGGGACGGCACCAATGGGCACTGATGGGAGGCACTGATGGGCACTGAAAGGCAGCACTGACTGGCATCACTAATGGCTACTGATTGGTGACACTGATGGGCACTGATTGGTGGCACTTTACTATAATCAGGGCACTGATGATCCTAGGAACACGGCGTGTCCCTGCGGGCTGAGATAGCAGCTTTTTTGGGGCGATGTCATATGACGTCATCCCAGAATGAGAGCCTCATCCCTCCTCTGTCAAGTGGTTAAAGAGAATTGCTAAACCCCAAACTAAAACATTCATATTATCTTAATTTATACTGCAGCCTCCTTGATAGGTAAGACAGGGGTGATAAATTGCCACAAGATACTGCTGCCACACATATATTAAAAATGCCCTACCCTTGTCAATAAGCAAGCAGAATCACTAGGAGCCACATTAAAGGGGTACTCTAACCTCTGCAACAAATATAATTAAAATTAAAATAGCATAATCCCTATTAGAATTAAATCACACTATGGCCACCCCTTTACAAATCATATTAAGAATAGATTCAAATAAACAATGTTATTACACATACTCATCTGTCCAATCTGTCCTATATAAAACAATTCAAATCAAATTTGACATTTAAGCCTGCAGGGGTCAGAACCTTAGTTTCCTAGATCATAGTCTTTGGTGGAGGTGTTTGACTCGCTTTGACACTTGAATGCCTCACATCCTCACAGTGACAGACTTGTCATTCCTGTAATAATTAACTTCCTTGGAGAAATTTTATTTTTAGCTATTTATTATTGAATGGTTTTGCGCTGCACTGTTATATTTTTGATATATGAAAGGTTATCTTCTGGAAAAATGAGAAAAAATCTGGGACCATTGGGAAGACATGGAATTCTATTTAATTAATTGACAATGTTTGCAAGTCATGTATGTCTCAATTCTGCAAGGGCTTCGCAAGGGCTTCGCCACAAGATCACTTTTATTGAGGGCGGGAGAGGACCGCCCCTCCTGACGCGCTCCGGTCATCTTACTGGAGCCGCCGGTAGCAGCGGAGGCATCTGCTCTCCTCTGAGCCTGGATGGCGAGGTTGGGGAAGATGGCTCACACTCGGCTCCATAGAAATGGAGGGCAGAAGTGACGTCAGACATCACTTCTGCCAAAAGCTCCTAAAGGTTTTTTGTTTTTTTTAATTACATATTTTTTATTGCATTTTAGTGTTAATATTAGATCTGAAGTTTTTTTGACCCCAAATCTCATATTTAAGAGGTCCTGTCATGCTTTACATTTACATTTACAATATTTACATTCCTTGTAATAGTAATAAAAATGATTTTTTTTTTTTTAAAGGACAGTGTCAAAATCAAAAATCAAAAGTTAAATAAATAAAAAATAAATAAAAGCGCCCCATCCCGTCCCGCCGAGCTTGCATGCAGAAGCGAACGCATACATAAGTTGCGCCCGTATATGAAAACAGTGTACAAACCACACATGTGAGGTATCGCCACAATCATTAGAGCAAGAGCAATAATTCTTGCCATAGACCCCCTCTGTAACTCAAAACTGGTAACCTGTAGACATTTCTGAATTTCACCTATGGAGATTTTTAAGGGTAAAACTTTGTCCCAATTCCATGAGCAGGTGCAATTTTGAAGCGTGACATGTTGGGTATCAATTTACTTGGTGTAACATTATCTTTCACAATATAAAAAAAATTGGGCTAACTTCACTGTTGTCTTATTTTTAATTCAAAAAAGTGTATTTTTTACAAAAAAATTTGCTTGTAAGACCGCTGTGCAAATACGGTGTGACAGAAAGTATTGCAATGACCGCCATTTTATTCTCTAGGGCATCTGAAAATAAATATATAATGTTTGGGGGTTCTAAGTAATTTTCTAGCAAAAAAAAATAATTTTAACTTGTAGACACAGAGTCTGAAAAATAGGCCCGGTCCTTAAAGCGGAAGTAAACCCATCGATTTAACAGTTTAAAAAAAAGGCATGCCATGAATGCTAACTGCACATTGGCTGTGCTCTCAACCAAACAGTCAAACCATCCAATGGCTGGTGTCATAACGGATCACATGTGCCGCACTGTGGCAGTTAAAGATTAAACAGAGGCAAAGATGGCAGCTTCCTTGGCTGAAACGATAGGGGGGTTTACTTCCACTTTAAGTGTTTAAAGGGGTTTAACCCAACTCAGACAGACCACACAAAAACTCTTGTCTATCTGCAAGATAATTTTTACTCTGACAACCATGAGAATGTTACTGCTTGTAAATTCCCACCAAAAAACAACCGCCAAAAAAAAAACAATAAAACAAACAATTCTCTTGTAGCTCAGTTTCAATGTCCTACACAAATACAATGCCAAAATCTAAATAAAAAACAAAAACCTGTTGAACCTTTTCAACAAAACAACCAAGACCGCACTCTTTCAGTGTCTTTCTAACAAAGCAAACTCAAACAATGATTAGAGAGAGCAATGAAGCTTGGTGAATACAAAAGAAACAAATAAATAAAAACATTTTTGGACAATTTTTCCCGCTCAATATATACTCCGTATTAAATTGAACAATTTTAATGGTTCTTCTAATATACTTTTACAACTATAATTACAGGATATTAACCACAATAACATCTGTAGGGCCTCCTCCCTCTTTCTTAGAGTTATTCTAATACCCATTAATAAAACAAAAAACATTTAGATCTAAGTACAAGAGATATATTCCATAGTTACCATGCTACTGCACGTGAGTGCTCCATTCTGGTGACTGGTCTTCCAGCAAGAGTGATCTCTCCCTTCTTATCTAGTCTGTGTATATCATTACAGGCCAGTGCCTCATTGGTTGGCATGGCGTGGCTCTGATTGGTGGGCCTCCCTATTCCTGGTTAAGGATTGGCTAAATCTCCAATCCCTATACTTTGCATAAGTCAGCCCCCTTTATTGCAAATCCTTGGCACAGACTATTTTGAGTGGGAGATTTAACTTGTAGGTACATGACTTTTCAGGCAAGTTAAGTATTGGTGCTTGGCTGGCCACCTTCGTTGCATATCTCAACGAGGGATCCTTTGAAGTGTATATTTGTAGAACAAAGAGGTTTGGGTCCCATTGTTTAGATGAACAAGCTTAGGCACCAAATTGTCTGTGTAACAGGGACTTCTGGGAAGCTATATTACACACCCACATTGATACAACTCTAAATTAAATATATTCATAATTACAATATTTTACAGGTGTTAATGGAGATTTCACATAAACTCATAAGGCAACAGTGCACACTACCTTTACCTAATGTTGCTCAATTTTTAGTATTAATAAGTGACCTGCTCCACTGTCATGTGGCACTTGCAACAAGTCACTGGAGATGTGATTTTCTACCTGCAGCAGCAGTGAAATCTGTCAGATCAGGAGGGAGCAACTGTAGGCAATTGTGCCAACCAAAGCAAAACACACCAGGCGGTCATGCAGGTACCACAACACAATGGGACACTTTACTCAGAAATGTAGCATTTTTGATACAGGATACATAAAATTGATAGACAGGAAGTGCTCTTTTAGTGTTTTTGCTATATGCAAGGTATCTGCATTGTGTTGGGACGTGACATTTTCTGCAGAGACAATGGGGTTGATTTACTAAAACTGGAAAGGGATTGGGGTAATAGGAACGGCAATAAAGAGTGCCAAATCTGATGCAGCTCTGCATAGAAACCAATCAACTTCTATTTATTTTTTGTCAACGCCTAATTGAACAAGCTGAAGTTAGACGCTGTTCGGCTACCATGCACAGCTGCACCAGATTGTGCACTCTCCAGTTTTAGTAAATCAACCCCACTGCCTCTCATATTACTCAAACTCATGTTCTGACATTTTGAAAGAACTAGTATGCAAACAACTGAACAAAACAAATACTTTCCTCATCAAGAACCCATTTAAATGGTGTTTTGTCCAGCATGTGGATTTTTTTATGCCAAGAAACTATAAAGAGACCCAAGTATTTCTACTGTATATCAGCTGATAGATACATTTTTAAAATAACAAACTTGTGATACTTACCTGTTCTGTGCAATGTTTTTGCAAAGAGGAGCCCCCGTTTTCCTTTTTTGGGGTCCCCACTGGCACTCTGAGCTCTTCTTTTTCTCCATGTGCCACCATAGGAAGCATCTTCCTATGGTGGCACATGTGCAGGCTTGATACAGAGCCATGCTGTGTGTGTCTATTGACACACACAGTAAAGCTTAGCCCCACTCTTCACTCCCTCTTCGCCAGATTTTTTTGATAGCAGCAGGAGCCAATGAACCCTACTGTTCTTACTGAGACTACCTGCGACTGCAGTGCTCCTCCCTCTGTCCTCCGGCACTTGTATGTCATGGAGCTGGGTCTGTGTGCAAGGTCCCGCCCCCTTAGACTGGCTCGTGTGATAATAGATTGAATCAGTGTTCTGCCTATCACAAGAGCCGGTCTAGGGGGGCGGACCTTGCACACAGACCCAGCTCCGTGACATACAAGCGCCGGAGGACAGAGGGAGGAGAGCGCTGTGTTATCCAGAGGTGGACATTAGTGGGCACATAGGCTGCAATGGGCGCATAGGCTGAAATGGGCACAGAGGCTGCAATTGGTGGGCAGAGAGGCTTCAATGGGCACAGAGGCTGCAATTGGTGGGCAGACAGGCTGCAAAGAGCACATAGGCTGCAATGAGCCCAGAGGCTGCAATTGATGGGCAGAGAGGCTGCAATGGGCACAGAGGCTGTAATTGGTGGGCAGAGAGGCTGCAATGGGCACAGAGGTTGCAACTAGTGGGCAGAGAGGCTGCAATGGGTTCAGAGGCTGCAATTGGTGGGCACAGAGGCTGCAATAGGCACAGAGGCTACAATGGGCAGAGAGGCTGCTATTGTTGGGCAGAGAGGCTGCAATTGATGGGCAGAGAGGCTGCAATGGGCACAGAGGCTGAAATTGGTGGGCAGAGAGGCTGCAGTGGGCACAGAGGCTGCAATTGGTGGGCAAAGATGCTGCAGTGGTGGGCAAAGAGGCTGCATTTATGTGCAATGGTCAGGTTGCATTTATGTGCAATGGTCAGGCTGCATTTCATGGGCACTGGTAAATATTTTAGTACATTTAGTACACCATTTGGTTCAGAATGTTTTTTTCTTGTTTTCCACCTCTAAAAACTAGGTGCGTCTTATGGTCAGGTGCATCTTATTGAGCGAAAAAAACTACCTTGATGTAGGATAATTATTATTATTATTATAATACAGGGTTTATATAGAACAAACTGCACAGCACTTTATTAAGCCTCAAATGGAGCACACATACTAAGCCTCAAATCCTCCCAGGTGACACTACAGCCAACTCTGACTATCATATTTATGCCTCCCTATTTATACTGATGTTTACACATTGGCCACCAGGACCTTAGTCCATGTGCTAATCTTCATTTATCAAACAGGGAAAAAGGCAAAAATTATTAAATGTTGCATAAAATAAAAGCAGTTGAAAAGGTATAAAGCAGCTAGTGCAAATTGTGAATAATAGGTATGTTTCACTTGGGCTGGCCATACATTATAAATAACAGATTCTTCCATACACACAGATGGAGAAATCCCCCTGCCAGCACATTGCTTGACAGTGACAAAAATTTGCAGCTGCTGATCGATGAAACATTTCCAACATATCCCAGAAGTCGATTAATTGATTGACTTATATCGAAGCAAGAAGGCCACATGCTAATAAAACTGTGGCCATTCCCTCCCAAACCAATTGAATTGTGATCATTGTATAGCCCAAAAAAAGTATATTGTTTCACATTAGCATGGTTTGGCATAATGTGCATAGTGAAGATACATATTGAAACTATACTATACTTTACCGGCTTGCTGATCAGCCCCCGTCATTGTACTGCAGCAGGTCGTCATTATCCCGCAAACCGCCGTAGCTGTACGCCGGTCTATTTAAGTGGAATAGCAGGCTGCACTGTGGGGGTGCCGATGCGCGTGGCCGGTGGTCACGATGAATACTGGCCATGCGTTATCATGGGCATGAGAGCCAGAACAGGGATGTGTGTGTGTGTAAAGGCCACTTGTAGACGCTATAACTTTTGCGCAAACCAAACAATATACGCGTATTGCAATTTTTATTACCAAAAATATGCAGAAGAATACATATCAGCCTAAACTGAGGAAAAAATGTGCTTTTTTTTAAAAATATTGGGGATATTTATTATAGCAAAAAGTACAAAATATTGTGTTTTTTTCAAAATTGTAGCTCTTTTATTGTTTATAGCCCAAAAAATAAAAACCACAGAGATGATCAAATACCACCAAAAGAAAGCTCTATTTGTGGGAAAAAACAGATGTCAATTTTGTTTAGGTACAGTGTTGCAATACCGTGCAATTGTCAGTTAAATCGACGCAGTGCCGTATCACAAAAAATGGCCTGGTCATTGAGCAGCCAAATCTTCCGGGGCTGAAGTGGTTAAAACAGCAATTATAGTCCACCTCAAACCATGTTTTAGTTGTAGTACTACAATATATAAGGTTTATTTAATGTTTCTATAATATATATGCAAATGGAGCTACTGAAAAAGCTATGTATTAACAAAAGCATATTTTGAGACCACATCTACTGAAAATATTTGACTTGTAACACATAGCTAAGTATTACTACTGTATGCATGGTGAAAAAAAATACAATGAAGAAAAAAAACAACAGTAGAGATAAGATGCTTTAGATTACACTACAATTGCCGAAAACCAGTGATAGAAAATGCAGAAAATAAGTTCATTTGCATATCACAAGTTAGCCCCCAGGCTTCAGCTATACCAAGAAATATATGATGAAAAAAAAAGTCACTAAAATTATTTATATTCATATGTGTACATTAAATTCAAAGTCAATCACTGCTCTAGTACTAATAAAGCAGCTGACATAAATTGTATAGTGGCAATAAAAAGCATAAAAAATAATAAATGTATGCAGTGCTAGTAACATAACATTAAAATTAAAAGTAAAAGTCCATAGTGTTTAAAATAAAGTCCTTGTTCAGGGAAAAATCTGGAACCAACCACGGTGTAGACAAAGACACAATTAGGTAAGCACGAACTTATCCTTCACTGAATATCAACACACCAGGCCTCTTACCAAAGAAAATGGACCACTGAATTACAGTTGGTCAAACAAGCATGATACATCCACAGCACCACGAAAACCACTTCACTTGAATCATACCCTGTTTCCCCGAAAATAAGACCTAGCGTGATTGTCGGTGATGGCTGCAATATAAGCCATACCCCCCAAATAAGCCCTAGTTAAAGTCCTTGTAGGTCTTATTTTCAGGGTAGGGCTTATTTTCGGGGAAACAGGGTAGGGCTTATTTGGGGGGGTAGGGCTTTTATTGCAGCCATCACCGACAATCACGCTAGGTCTTATTTTCGGGGAAACAGGGTAGATGGCTGGCTCTTGTAGTCTCACCAGATGGAAGTTCAAAGGTGCATGCATAGAATCAGGGGTCAAGTCCTGGGGAAAAAAAGTGTGGGAAGATCCCCACCCCCTCAAAAATAAAAAAAAGTGTGTGTGTTTGTGTGTATGTATGTATGTATATATATATATATATATATATATATACACACATATACATACATACACACGTACTGATAGTTGTCATCGCACTGATTAGGATGGTGCCGTTGCCAGCAATAGGCTCCCATTTGGCATGTGATTTGACACAAGCCACAGAAGATTGGTTTCAGTTATTACCCTACCTGCTGCACTGATCACCTGCTCTAGCCACACACCATCCCCCTGTTGGGGGTTATAACTGCATGGACCCCTCACCAGTGGGATGGGGGTGTGAGGCAGTTGTGGGGGGAGGGCAGTTGGTGGGGGTGAGTCAGTTAGGGAGGGATTTATTTCAGAGACAGAGTCTGTGGGAATGTTGGGAAAGTAGAGAATGGAAAGTGACTATGGAATTATGCCTCTCAGCTAGAGGGTAGGAAGTAGCTCAAAGTGATATCTGTCAGCTGTATGTATGACAAGGCTTGGGGGTGATGCCAGCTGGGGGGATTCAGGGGCTGAGAAGTACTCAGATAGTGATGTCAATAATCAAAAAAACTACTGCGCTGAACTAAAACAATAAATAGTACAACAGTACAGCACAAAGAGAACAACCTCCTGCTATAAGAGATATAATATGCAACCCCCAAGCACTCTGTGTATGTCCAGATTATGTGAAGTTACTTTATGACCATTATTATTAACCTTGTGTTATCCAAATTCTGTATAATAAGCCTGGGTTCACACTTGTGTGAACACAGACATTGCATGTGATTTGCACCGCATTGCTATGCAGATCAAATGCGATGTATGTGTAATTCAGCCATACAGATGTATGGCTAAACTCACATCGCATTTGCACCAAAATGCTGCAGGACTCTTTTTTTTCTTCTTTTTTTTCCTGCACTGGAAATGGATCGCAAGGGTGCGATCCAATTCCTGTACTAATTTCAGTGTGACCTGTCTGCGAGTGAAATGCGATGAGGGAACCCACACTGGTTCCCACATTGCATCAGTGTGAACCTAGCCTCAAAAGTGTAAACTCAGCACATAAACCAAACACTCTATGGATAAGTTCACATCTATGCATGTGGGGAATGTATGCAAAAGTGTATGCCTTCCCAACACACACAGAAATGTGCTGCCCATTAGCAGATGCATGAGCAGTTCTATTAATTGTTAATGGCACCCCCATGCATCTACAAACGTGTGCACCAAACTGGACTTTTTCATGACTTTTCCATGTTGCTTATGTGTAGGGAAGCCCTTTGAAATAAATGGGCTGCCCTACACATGGTGTGTGAAAAACATGCACCATGCTTGGCCGCACCTGTAGGTGTAAACAAAGCCTTAAAGTCTCACATACACAATGATAATATTGGATGAATGATCGTCGGTTTTTTTTTTTTTTTTTTGCATGGTAGTCTTATATTGAAAATGAAGAAGTTACTTAACTTATGAAAATTCTTGTACGACAGAATACAACTTCGGAGGTGATGTAATATATTCTTTCATTCCTGAGCATGCATGGTCTTGATCTTCAAATAATTTTTTTGTACAAAATCTGTACTGATTAAATGAAAATCGTACAATCTAGTATTTTACATGAACTGTCATGATCAGCTCTTGAAAGCTGTGTACTAATGATCGGATAATTGTACCAACGCTTCAAAAGTGGTATTTTTCATCCAATCTTCGTATTGTGTGTATGAAGCTTAACTGTTAGTACATAAAAAAAAAAAAATCCTCAATAAACATAAATACAGTAATTCTCTGAATAATCAGCATTCATTCAATTGTGCTTCCATGCAAATGTGAACATCATGTTCTGATCTTTATTGGGGAATTTTATTTTGTATATAGAGTGTTTATGTGGTGAGTTTACACTTTTCATTGAACAGAGTTTGGATAACACAGGGTTAAACTGAAAGGTCATAAATTAACTGCACATTATCTGGACAGAATGCTTGGGGAGATAGTGATGTGTATCTGCTTAGGAGATGTATGTTAGCTTGGGGGCTGGCATTAAACTTTGCCAGGTATTGTGCTCAGCTTACCACCCCAAACTGATGTTCCTCCCTCAGCTCACCTCTCTCCCTGCATGTCCTGTAAGCAGAATAGCTGTGCTCCTCCTCTGGGTTCTCTCATCATATGGCACTGAAGATAGAGGAGGGGGGGTTCCAGCGGGACACACAGAGCAAGTATGCAGGAGACTGGGGGGGATGAGGAGACAGAAAATCAGGAGGGGCCGGCGGGGAGGAGTGCATTACAAGAGGTCTGACTAAATACAATCTCTTAGCAGCAGGGACCTGATCTACCCATCAGCTAGCTGTGATTGACAGGTAGATCGAAGAGGAAGCTGTCATGGGGCCTCCTACTGGCAATGCCTGAATGGTCAGTCCACCCCTGGTGTGCGGCACTTACTATTGCGAGCTTTGTTGGCGGCTGCTGGTGTAGCACCTGCCACACAGCTCACATACTTTAAAGTCTTGCAGGACGTGGCTGCTAACGGGAACGGAGTTCCTGTTGTGGTAAAAGTAAAGGAACTCCGTTCCCATGAGTTCCCGCAGCACTCAAGCCCTGCATAGAATACAAGAAAGCAGCTCCTCATGCTGTAGTATATTAAAACCAGGATCACATTTATTTAAAAACAGCCAGGATACTCACATTTTAGCAAATAAAAACAAGCATATCAGAAGCAGCGGTCTGTTATGGATAGCATTTGTTTCCAACCACAAAGATGGGCACAGTCGACACGTGACAGCATTGTGATGTCAGAGCTCCACCCTATGCGGTGTTTCGTCCAATAGAATGTAGTAAGAGACGTGGTCAGAGCTTGTCGTATCTTTTTTATATAGGAGGGAGGATAGAATAGAAACTCCCATTCCCCCTGCACTCCAAGCCTCTCTCCCATCCGCCGGAAGCGAAACCACGCCCAAACCAGATGTTTACAGCAAGGCTTAGATGTACATGGCTAAACACACCCACGGTGGCCATGTTTAGGGAGACCAGATAGGAAAACATTATACAGTATGCCCATCTTGTCTCTGAGAGAGTGAAGGAGAGAAAACCAGGACAATTTGGTACATGTGAGTACCCTGGCTGTTTTTAAATAAATGTGATCCTGGTTTTATTATACTACACCATGAGGAGTTGCTTTCTTGTATTCTATGCAAGCACCTTTGAAATTCCATCTGGTGAGACTACAAGACCCAGCCATCTATGATTCAAGTGAAGTGGTTTTGTGGTGCTGTGGATGCATCATGATTGTTTGACCACCTGCAATTTAGTGGTCCATTTTCTTTGGTAAGAGGCCTGGTGTGTTGATGTTCAGTGGAGGATAAGTTCTTACTCACCATATGTGTACATTGCAATAAAATGTAATCATTTTATATATGCTACATGTTATTTTATTTTTTGTATATTTATAAACAAGAGCAGCTTAAATAATGCAAAACCATAACCTACTATTGTAAACCCAATTGACTAATTAGCTTTGTAATCTCAGTAGATTCATAAAAAGTGCTACTGAGAGCATAACACACACATTAAAGAGCTCATTTCCATGCCCATTGTTTCTCTGCTTCATGTATCCTAAGGCAAAACTGGAAAAAATAGTTTGAAAAAAAAAGTAATCTAAAAACAGGTGATGCTCACTTAATTATACATTCAGAGCAGTTTCACTATGTCGCACATAAAATCCTGATGCTTTAATGTTTGAAAGGTTTTTAAGCCTATTGTGTTAACTCTTTTTTTTTCAACAGAATATTGATGGGCCTTCAATTTTCTGGTGTCTGCACAAGACAGGCTGAGTTCTTAGAATTTATTTCTGGATGGATTTATTTTCTTTGGACCTACAGGGACTGAACATGTTCCACCTTAAAGTGGAAGTCAAGGCAAATTTATTTTCTGTCTGTGGCAGTCCTAATGCATAATCAATGCATTGTAGCAGCATCAGGACCACTCTGAGACCAGAATTATTTATATATCAAGTACTAAATCTCAGTTACATACTGGATAGTGTTTCGTATAAGTGGTAGTGGTAGCACTGCAAAAAAATCACAGTGGTTCTGTTACTTCTGGTGCCACCACATCTCAATATCCTCCAGTGGCATTGGTGTTTCTTCATCCCACCTATAGAAGTCAACTATCAACATAGTACTTTCTTATGCCTGCCCAGTGTTTTGAAGTAAAAATCAAATCCCTGTGTCATGTGACTGCATCACATGTTACCCTGATACCATCAGGATGTTTATCAGGGTATTAAAGGATTTAAAAGCAGGTAATGGGAGCCCTTTTCTAAAGAATTATTTATTTATTCTTGTATGGTAAAACATTTCAATATGTATGTTTGGGAAAAAAACAAGATATACTTGTGCTCCAATACCAATACCTTGTACATGTGTATAATCTATCAGGTGCTAAAGGGGTGTGACCACATATTAACACAAGAAAGTAAAAATTCGAAATAACCCTCTGCACACTGCTATATACCCTTTCTAGCAAACTTCGCAATGAAAAACAGGGATTTTTAGTTCACACATATTGCAATACATGTTTAAGCTGGTTAACTGCATCAAAGTAATCCCTCTTATGGTTAGTCCTACTCTGCTTTGCCAATGCAAATGCTACGGTGGACCTGAACCTAAACCTTCTCCCCCATTTTTTGTCTGTTTGCCCCATGTTTGGGAAAAAAAACACAGCTTCACCTGTTTTGTCTCTTTTAGACCCCTTTCACACTGGATGCGTTTTTCAGGCGCCACAGCGCTAAAAATAGCGCCTGCATAGCCCCTGAAAAAAGCGGCTACATTCATTCCAGTATGAAAGCCCAAAAAAGTCCTACCAGCAGCTTCTTTGGAGCGGTGAAGGACCGGTGAACTCACCTCTCCTCCACCGCTGCAATGGTGCAGCGCTGCTATACCGCTGGCAAAACACTGCTGTGGCTGCATTTTGTGGGCGGATTTAACCCCCTAACCACCTCGCTAGCAGCCGAATAGCACTGCTAAAATGACAGTGAGGGCACAGTGTAAAATGGGTCTTAACCAGTTCAATTATGGGCACTTTACCTCCTTCCTACCCAGGCCAATTTTCAGCTTTTCACACTTTGAATGACAATTGCGCACATGCAACACTGTACCTATATGAAATTTTATAATTTTTTCACACAAATAGAGCTTTCTTTTGGTGGTATTTACCCGCCACTTTATTTATTTATTTTTTTATTTGTTAAATAAATTAAATAAGACCGGCATTTTTGAAAAAAATGTACATTTTTCTTTTTTTCTGTTATAAAATTGTGCAAATAAATAATCTTTCTTCATAAATTTAGGCCACAATGTATACGCTACATTTCTTTAGTGAAAATAACTCAAATCAGTGTATGTTATTTAGTCTGTGGACAGTTATAGAGTCCAAAAACTATGGTATCAATTTATGAAAATCGATCAATCCTGATGTAAAAATTGATAAATGTAAGGTTATACACTTGGGTGCTAAGGATATACATGCATCATACATACAAGGGGGGAGTACAACTGGGGGAATCCATAGTGGAGCAGGATCTGGGGGTTTTGATAGATCATAGCATGCAATGCCAAGCTGAAGTTTCCAAAATGAGCAAAGTCCTTTCTTGTATTAAGAGAGGTATGGACTCCAGAGAGAGAGAGAGAGAAATCATTTTGCCCCTGTTCAAATCATTAGTAAGACCTCATCTGGAATATGCAGTTCAGTTTTGGGCACCAGTTCTAAAAAAGCATATCGGGAAACTGGAGAAAGTGCAGAAAAGGGCAACCAAACTGGTCAGAGGCATAGAGGAGCTCAGCTATGAGGAAAGATTAGAGGAACTGAATTTTTTCCCTCTTGGGAAGAGGAGATTAAGGGGGAATATGATCTTATGGCTTATGACACCACACACAGCTTTCTCACTCACTCTCTGGAGAATTTGCCAGGAAGGGAGGGGGATGAGTCATAAGATGGCCAATGAAAGCTGCAGAGCTGGAGGTGTGCCTTTGTGTGCCTGTGTATATCCAGGAAGTATATCCAGGAAGTGAACTTGGTGTTGAGTTATTCACTTTAAGGTCATCACAGAGGACAAGGGGGCACTCTTTACATCTAGAGGAAAAACTATTTCATCTCCACATACGGAAAGGTTTCTTCACAGTAAGAGCTGTGAAAAGGTGGAATATACTCCTTCCAGAGGTGATTCCGGCAAGCTCTGTAGATTGATTTAAAAAAAGGCCGGGATTCTTTCCTAAATGTACATAACATAAGTGATTACTGACTTTTATAGGTAAAGTTGATCCAGGGAAAATCCGATTGCCTCTCAGAGGATCAGGAAGGAATTTTCTACCCTGCTGTAGCAAATTGGATCATGCTTTGCTGGGGTTTTTCACCTTCATCTGGATCAACTGTGGGTATAGGATTGTGTATATGGGATTGTTTTTTTTATTACATTTTTTTGAACTATATGGACTTGACTAACTATGTAACTGTGTACTGATCTAATTTCTTGAGGCTTGAAAATGCCAGGACAGTACAAATATCCCCAAAATTACCCCTTTTTGGAGAGTATACAGTCCAAGGTATTTAGTAAGAGGCATGGGGAGTTTTTTGAAGTTGTCATTTTTTGGCACAATTTTTTGGATATTGAAGAAATTTTAAAAAAGTTTTTTTTTCACTTTTTTTCTTTACTTTTTACAGTGTCATCATATAGTTGGTGTGGCAGTGATCCGAGACACTTACTGGTGACAGTATGTAAAACAGTATTTTCATTACATTCTTTTACAGTTTTTATTACTTACTGTGATCAGAGCAATGCAGTGTTACCATAGTAAAATTTTACTACTAGTTACCAGGATATTTTTTTTACACACTATGATTGCTTATAACTAGGGTTGAGTGAACCCAAACTGTAAAGTTCGGGTTCGTACCAGACTTTTGGGTTTTGGTACCCGGACCCGAACCTGAACAATTAACTGTATGTTCGGGTTCGAGTTTGGTGTTCGGCAATGTAATGGCGCTTTTTAAAAAGCTGCAGGGCAGCCAATCAACATTTGTTTAACTTGTGTGCCCTTAGAAGCCATCACAGCCATGCCTACTAATCACATGGCTGTGATTGGCTGGTGCAGCATGTGACCCAGCCTCTATATAAGCTAGAGGCACATAGCACAGCACGTCACTCTGCTTTAGATAGTGTAGGGAAAGGTTGCTGCTGCTGCTCTGAGGGAGAGAATTAGATAGGAGTCCTGATTCAGAAATCAAATTACTCAGGGATCTACCTTGATTTTCTTGTGTGGGTGCAGTGCACAATCTTTTTACCCTGCCCTGAGCCCTGTGCCAGAGAAAAGATAGCTAGTGTAGGGAAAGGTTGCTGCTGCTGCCTTGAGGGAGAGAATTAGATAGGAGTCCTGATTCAGAAATCGAATTACTCAGCGATCTACCTTGATTTTCTTGTGTGGGTGCAGTGCACAATCTTTTTACACTGCCCTGAGCACAGTTCCAGAGAAAAGATAACTTTTATCTGTCTGTTAGCTAGGTTGGCGCCGGCGGGCATTTTATGCAAGCTCAGTGCACCAGCACTGCATATGTTACTGTGAGATACACCCTTTAGATACTGTTGCTCTATTCTGCTATTCTAAAAACACCCATTTAGGGCCAAAAAAAATATTTTACAGTGTTTCCTGCATATGTGTATGTGTGAGATACACACTATAGATACTGTTCTTCTATTAAAAAAAAAAAATGTAGGGCAAAAATATTTTTTTTTAATAGCACTTTCTGCAGATCTATAGGTGTGAGATACACCCTTTCAATACTGTTGCTCTATTCTGCTTATCTAAAAACACCCATTTAGGGCCACAAACAATATTTTAGTGTTTCCTGCATATCTGTATGTGTGAGATACACACTTTAGATACTGTTCTTCTATTAAAAAAAAAAAAAATTAGGACAAAAATATATATTTTTTGAATAGCATTTTCTGCAGATCTGTACGTGTGAGATACACCCTTTCGATATTGTTGCTTTATTCTGCTATTCTAAAAACACCCATTTAGGGCCATAAAAAATATATTACAGTGTTTCTTGCATATCTGTACATGAGAGATACACACTTTAGATACTGTTCTCCTATTCTGCTATTCAAAAAACACCCATTTAGGGCAAGATCCTAAATTTGAGAAATATGAGGAGAACGTCAAAGAAGGAACGTGGCCCCGGTCGTTGTGCTGCTGGTGGAGCTTCTGTTGCAGGCAGAGGACGTGGTCGATCTGTGCCAGCTACACGCACAAGGGAAACACCTTCCTCAGGTGCGAGTAGACGACAGAGCCTGCAGCGGTATTTGGTCGGGCCTAATGCGGCTCTACGAATGTTGAAGCCAGGACAAGTACAGGTGATAGTAGATTGGGCCTCCAGTTCCTTCACATTGTCTCCCACCCAGTCTCCTGCTGAAAGATCCGAGTTGGCACCTGCAGCCAATGTCCATCAGTCTTTCACCTCACCCCCTTGCAAATCAGCCAAGCAGTCTGAGCCCCAAATTATGCAGCAGTCTCTTCTGCTTTTTGATGACTCTGTTAGCAGGGTTTCCCAGGGCCATCCACTTAGCCCTGCCCCAGAAGTGGATAAGATTGTGTGCACTGATGCCCAACCACTTATCGAGTACATGGGAGGACCATCGCAGCACGTCTCGGATGATGAGGAAACACAGGTGCCAACTGTTGCTGCTTTCGCAATTGTGCCGACTGACAAGGAGGGTAGGGGTGAAGACTGGGTGGAAGATGATGTGGAGGACGATGAGGTCCTCGACCCCACATGGAATGAACGTCATGCAGGTGACCTGTGTAGTTTGGAGGGAGAGGCGGTGGTCGCACAGAGCCACCAGCACAGCAGAAGAGGGAGCAGGGTGCAAAAGTGGAGCGTCCGTCCCCTAGACAGTATGCCTGCTACTGCCCAACGCAGCAAGGGACCGAGCCAACGCAGCAAGGGACCGAGCACACCAAAGCCAGGTCCAAGGAGTTCCCTAGCGTGGCAGTTCTTCAGACAATGTGCTTATGACAAGACACGAGTGGTTTGCACGCTGTGCAATCAGAGCCTGAAGCGAGGCATAAATGTTCTCAACCTGAGCACAACCTGCATGACCAGGCATCTAAGTGAAAAGCACGAGCTGCAGTGGAGTAGACACCTCAAAAACCAAGAAAGGTCTCTGGCTCCTCCTGCTTCCTCTTCTGCTGCAGTCTCTGCTTCTTCATCCACCTCTGTAGTGACAGTGGCACCTGCCAACCCGCAAACAGAGGATCTGCCAGCAACACTACCACCTGGGTCACCAACCATCTCCACAATGTCCCATGGAAGAGTTCAGCTCTCTATCTCCCACACACTGGAGCAGAAGAGGAAGTACCCCCCTACCCACCCACAATCCCTGGCCCTGAATGCCAACATTTCTAAATTCCTGGCCTTTGAAATGCTGTCATTCCGTCTGGTGGAGATGCAGAGTTTTAAGAGCCTTATGGCATTAGCTGTCCCACAGTACGTCGTGCCTAGCCGCCACTACTTTTCCAGGTGAGTCATCCCTTCCCTACACAACCAAGTGGGGGACAAAATCAGGTGTGCATTGTGCAAAGCCATCTGTGACAAGGTCCACCTAACTACGGATATGTGGACCAGTAAGCACGGTCAGGGACATTATATCTCCCTAACAGCACACTGGGTAAATGCAGTGGCGGCTGGGCCTGAGGCGGATAGCAATTTGGCGCATGTCCTTCCACCACCGAGGATTGCAGGGCGCTTCAGTTTGCCTCCTGTTGCTAACTCCTCCTACTCCGCTTCCTCATCCTCTACCGCCTTCTCATCCAGTCAGCGTAACACCTTCACCACCAACATCAGCACAGCCAGGGGTAAAAACGACAGCAGGCAGTTTTAAAACTTTCCTGTTTGGGGGAAAAACACACACTGTGCAGGTGCTGTGGAGGCACATGGAACAACAGACCGATGAGTGGTTGGTGTCAGTGAGCCTCAAGCTCGTCCTGGTGGTGTGCGATAATGGGCGAAATCTCGTAGCAGCTCTGGGCCTAGCCAGTTTGACGCACACCCCTTGCCTGGTGCATGTGCTGAACTTGGTGGTCCAGAGGTTCCTTAAAAATTACCCCAATATGCCAGAGCTGCTGCAGAAAGTGTGGGGCCATCTGTGCGCACTTTTGGCATTCTCACCCTGTTGCTGCTCGCCTGTCAGCGCTGCAGCATAACTTTGGGCTTCCCTCTCACCGCCTCATATATGACGTGCCCACAAGGTGGAACTCCACCTTGCACATGCTGGCCAGACTGTGCGAGCAGCAGCAGGCGATAGTGGAGTTTCAGCTGCAGCACGCACACGCATGAGTCACTCTGCTGAACAGCACCACTTCACCACCAATTACTGGGCCTCCATGCGAGACCTGTGTGCCTTGTTGCGCTGTTTCGAGTACTCCACCAACATGGCCAGTGCCGATGACACCGTTCTCAGTGTTACTATCCCAGTTCTATGCCTCCTTGAAAAAACAATTTGGGCGATGATGGAAGATGATGTGACACAGGAGGGGGAGGAGGAGGAGGAGGAGGAGGAAGAGGGATCATTTCCAAGGCTTCCAGGGAAGTCATTCACAAGTGGCTACGAGGGTGGGTTCCTGCACCAACAAACGCCAGGTACACAATTGTCCAGCAAGGGCACAGTTCTGGAGGATGAGGAGGAGGTGATGGAGGAGGAGGAACCATGTTCACAGCAGGGTGGCACCCAGACCAGCTCATGGCCATCACTGGTGCATGGCTGGGGGGATACAGAGGACACAGAAGAAACCTCTCCCACAGAGGACAGCTTTTCGTTGCCTGGCACACATGAACGATTAAATGCTGCAGTGCCTCCGCAACGACCGCCGAGTTGCCCACATTCTAACTGGTGCCGATTACTGGGTGGCCACGCTGCTGGATCCCCGTTACAAGGGCAACTTACCGTCCTGAATTCCCTCACAGAAAGTGTGTTATTGTAAGGATCACAAGGTGAGCTTCTTGCCAGAACCGAGGGATTCCGTGCGCATGCACAGGAGTGACGTCATTGTGGATCTGGCCACTCACAGCACCAGAGCCCGCAATACCAGAAGAAAAGTTGAGAGAAGATGTCAGCCCTCTCAGAAGGCTTTGTTCTAAGGTAAATATTTCATAATATGCTAGTATGTGATGCATATTAGCACATTATGCCTTTGTCTTGCAGTTTTTTTTTTTTTTTCCCCTCGATATACAATCATTTTAAATAGTACACCTTTTCAAGTTCAATAATTAATCTCTAGAAAATGGTATGCGTTGATATGAAAAGAGCAATTGTGATGATAGGGGTTTTCCATGCTTGAAGAACCCAGCACAGGAATTGCAAGAAAAGAAGACTTGCTTCAATTGCTTTCTGATAGTTTTTAATAAAATGGCAAATGGGGAAGAGTTTTTTTTTCTTTTAATAAAGACATAAAAATAAAAGTATAGATGTATTTATTGTGTGGGTAACACTTTAATATATCAGACCCTGCATTTACAACACATTTGAGTTTTTCTGAGACTAACTACAATATTACAATTGTAAAACATTGTATTACCCAGTTAAACTTCAACTGCTCTGATTAGTTTAAACTGGATTATGATTGCAAAAGGTTAATTCACTTGCCATATAATCACAAGCCTTTGCAATTTTTCCTAATACATTGTAAGCAATTTTTAACAAAACTTATTTCTTTGTACATAGATGAAATATTGCCTTCCATACATGCTCCATTCATTTGATTACCAATCAACATTTGTAGTGGTCGTGAATACAGAAATTCATTATTTAAGGCTAAGTCATGTAAGACCTGACCTGGCATAAACAGTTTCTAAGGTAACAGTGGTACCTTCATTATTCTTCTTCATATTAATCAATGTGTCCATGTGGAGCCACTTGAATCCTGGACCCAAGTTTGGATTAAGCCCCATTCCATCGTATCACTAAACTTCAACACTGTCATTCAACTATCAACTTTCAAATGGTCAGTATTGGCCATTTAAGTTCTGTCATTTGATAATTGAATCACAGGGATGAGAATCATTGATATAATGAGTGGGGCCTACTCTTTGGCAGATATCATACCCCATGTACAGCCTAAGCCTTGAACCCAAGGAACTGTTTATGAGCCCTGGGATCAATCTGAAGACTAACATGTACTCACATAACCCACAAAGTTCCCTAAAATTGCTTTAGGCTGGGTTAAGTTTATCGTAAGCTACATCCCCTACCCGTTTCCTCTTTCTTAGGTATGCACCTGTATTTATTACCAGGTTCCTAGAGATAACCAGTTGATAAGAAAAAAAAAATCCTAAAAAATAAAAGTTTTGGTTCTTTGCAGCCCTCTTATTGTGCTGCTGTAATAATGAGCGTAGAAATAATTTATAGTCAATAAAGACATCTAGGATTTGTACTTATGGTTTCCTGAAATATGTAATATTACCTCACACATGTAAGACACACAAGTGTGCAAACAACTTCTTTGAAACCAACATAAACTCAGTTTCTGCTGCTGCTTTTAAAGGGGAAATTCCTAAGTTCAAAAAGTCAAAGTCACACAGACATGCTACTGATGGCAATTTTCCTTGCCAAAACTATCTGTTTGGTGCATTGTACCCATAAGCTAATAATCCACAATCACACTCCAAAGGGCGTTGGCCCCAAGTTGGTATTGCATACACACGGCAGGACTTTTTCAGCCAACTTTCACCAAATCACTTGGTTTTTCTGCTCTTTACCGCCACCTTTGGTCAACTTCTGTATTGTTGTCTGATCTTTTGCATTGGTTCTGCATTGGTTTGTACAAAAGTCCGTTGGTTTTGTGTACACACGGTCGGACTTTGGTCCATCGGACTTTTGTTGGCAGAAAGTTGGTCCGTTCGCACAGCCAACAAAAGTCAGATGAAACCTGGAAAAAGTTGGTCCGATGGAGCGTACACACGGTCGGATGTTGGTCCAAAACAGCTAATTTGCATGTTGGTTGTCAAAAAGTCTGATCGTGTGTATGGGCCTTAAGAAAACCTTTTTTAATCCCTTATACATCAAGCATATTTGTAAACTGGTACTTTAAAAATGTTGGGTGTAAAGTGATTTTTTATTTCAGAAATACTAAAGACATTTTAGCTTTGTAAGTGATTTACAGTGTGCAGAGATTAATAGTGTTAGTTCTGTGAAAGCCATGCTTATGTAAAGGTGAAGGAATGGGAGACCTGGAGGTGATTAATGAAAAAGGAAAATGGCAACATGTAGGAGGTCAGTGAACTAGCAAAGGAAACAGTATATTTCGAACAACAATGTCATCCTCATGTTTATCATTTTATTTGTTTTATTAATACTGGGCTTTAAAAGAAAAAAGAGATTAAGAGTGAAAACCTGTGTATAAGCTCATTGCAGCAGTGTTGGTTTGAAAAAGGGAGAACATTCTTGTTATTGAAAAAACATACAACTTTTTACCATTTTGTGTTCAATGATAAGAATGATCTTCCCTGTTACTTTGCCCTTCTCTGCTGAATGATTCATTGAGGTTGATTTACTAAAATAAAATAGTGAATTTTTTTAACCATAACGTTTTTATTGAGAAAATGGTAAGATAAACAGGTAACAGAAATTTTACATGCATTGAAAATGTACATAGATGCGCAGGAACATGGGGATCTCAAGGGTTATTACAAACATCATATAAGCATGACCATGAATTCAAAGGTACCTCTAATTGGTTCTTGTAGTATATCCGGTTGCGGCTGTATTTAGTGAGGGCAAGGTTGGAGCAAGGGATAAGAAAAGGGGGGTGTGGAACCTATGTATTCTTGGGTATTTCAATGCATATGGAAGAGGATTTACGCCAGTGGGGCCATCTTCAACGGGCCCCGCCCTGGCGCCATCGGGGTTTTAACCTTATACAGGCTGTGGTCAGGAGATCTCCTACAAAATGTGATCCGGGAAGGCCGAAAATAACCAAGACATTTCCGGTCTTCTGGGAAGGAAAGGGAGGGGATCAAAGTAAAGAGGAGGAGAAAGAAGGAGAGGGGGGGGGAGTCTGGGAGAGGGGGGGGGGTGGGTGAGGGGCAGGAGGGGGGTTAGGGCACGTTGGGGGGCCGTCACCAGTTCCCAGGGTTCCCCCTAGTGCGTGGGGGGGGGGGGCAGCTATGGTCTCAGGGGAGCGGTTCATGGGATCCGTTCTGTCCCGTGGGAATTATGGATTTGTAGTGTTCTGTTGATTTGAAGTGTATCCAACACGCCCATGTTGTGGTGAATTTCTCTACTCTCTCTTGCGAAATGTGGATCAATTCCTCCATTTCTTCTATCTTAGAGATTCTGTGCAACCATTCTCTAATGGGAGGGGTGATAGTGGATCGCCAGTGTGCTGGAATGCAGAGTCTGGCTGCACTGACCATGTGCATTGCTAGTGATTTGTAATATGAACGTTTGGAGAGGGAAGAGTGGTGTAGTAAGAATTGTGCAGGACCGAAGTCTAAGGTGTAGGTTGTAACTTTTTCTATTAAGGAGTGTACCTCTGTCCAGAATGGTTGAATGAGTGCGCATTCCCACCAAATGTGGAGCATCGAGCCAACCGCTGAGTTGCACCTCCAGCATTTATTTGTAACTGAGGGAGAGAATTTGTGTAGGCGTTCAGGGGTCCTATACCATTTAGTGATGATTTTATAGCTATTCTCTTGGAGTGCTACATTAAGCGAGCCCTTGTGCGCGTACGTGTAGATTGCTGACCATTCATCGTCAGACAAGGACAGTTGTAAGTCCTTCTCCCATGACGAGCGTGCGATGTCAGTGACATGTTTAAGGGTTGGTGCTTCTTGCAACAGTGAGTAGAGAAAAGAGATAACGTGTCTCTGTGGGGAAGTCTGAGTGCAGAGGGTTTCGAATTGTGTGAGATTCCTCAGGCAAGCGGTCGGGGGGTTTCGTGTAGTGAGGAAGTTCCTTATCTGCCTGTAGGACCAGAAAGGGAATGATTGGGTCTGAGATTTAGCAGCTAGGTCCTCAAGAGGGCGGATTCGGCCTCTTTTGAATAGTTGGTGCACTAGAATGTCTTCATGTGGCCATTCGTCTAGCAGGAAGAGGCGCGATTCCCCCGGGGGGAATTCTAGGTTCTCTCGTAGGGGCGTTATAGGTCCCGGGTGCGAGGTCAGATTAGCCGGGCTTGTCAGGTTCTTGAAAGATGTTAGGGTGGGGGAAATGAGGGGGTGCGTTCTGAGGTTTGGAGGCCAGTGGGTGGGTGAAACCCATGGTAGGACATGTAATGGAATACTAGAGAAGGAATTCTCGAGGGGGACCCATGTTTTCTCCCATTTATGAACCTTCCAGTCGACCACTCTTGCTAACTGGCAAGCTAAGTAGTATTGATGGATGTCCGGTAAACCGATGCCTCCCCTTGTCTTGGATCTCGTAAGGCGGGTGTATTTTATGCGTGGGGGTCGGTTTCTCCAAACAAATATTGAACAGTCTTTTTTATATGACTTGAAGAAGGAGGGTGGGAGATATATAGGGATGGTCTGCATCAGATATAGCAGCTTAGGTAGTATCACCATTTTAATGAGGGCAGACCGTCCGAACCAGGAGACGTTAAGATTCGCCCACTCCTTTAGATCAGCTTGGATTTTAACTAGGGTCGACTGGAAGTTTCGCGCGTAGAGGTCCTTTAGGTTTTTAGTGATTTGGATGCCTAGATACGTTATCTCATCATCCTTCCAAATGAAGGGGAAGGAGGCTTTACAGTGTGAGACCTCTCCTGTGGGTAGGGATATATTGAGGGCGTGTGATTTAGAATGATTTATTTTGAGGTTTGACAGCGAACCGTATATTTTCATATCTTCTAGTAAATTGGGTAGGGAAGTGCGGGGATTTCTAAGAGACAGTAGGATGTCGTCGGCAAAGGCCGAGATTTTGAATTCCCTGTTCGCAACTCGGATTCCATTGATGTCGGGATTTGAGCGCAATCTATTGAGAAGGGGTTCGAGTGAGAGGACAAAGATGAGAGGGGAAAGGGGGCAGCCCTGTCTGGTTCCGTTAGATATGGAGAAGGCGTCCGACAGGTGACCGTTGACTCTAACTCTTGCTGAAGGGGAGCGGTATAGAGCTTCTATGTATGAACACATGCGAGGTGGGAGGCCAACCCCCCTCAGGACTTCTCGCATGTAGTCCCAGGCCACTCTGTCGAACGCCTTCTCCGCATCAAGGGAAAGCAAGAAACCCTGAGATTTCGAGGAGGTGAGCCAGTGATGGAGGTTGAGCGTTCTAGTGGTGTTATCTCGGGCTTCGCGGCCCGGGATAAAGCCGACTTGATCGGGGGAGATAAGAGTGGGAAGAAAGGGGATTATTCTATTCGCAAGGATTTTGGCGTACAATTTTATATCGACGTTTAGGAGGGATATCGGTCTATAGTTGGCTACTTGGGAGGGGTCTTTACCTTTTTTGGGGATGACTGTTATATGAGCTTCCAATAGTCTGCCTGTCTGAGAATGTGGGTCGGCTAGGTGGTTGAAGATCGTGAGCATTTTAGGGGAAAGCGGATCCAGGAAAGTTTTGTAGTATATGAGGGGTAGACCATCTGGACCAGGGCTCCTACCAGGCTTCATCTGTTTCACCGCCAGAGCAAGTTCCTCGGCTGAGATGTCAATGTCTATGGACTCTGCTTGTTGGGGGGTGATGGGTTTGGGAGAGAAGGAGCTAATGTATTCCCTAATTTTGGAGGTACGTCTGTCATGTGGGTTTGAGGGAGAGTTTCCTTCGGTTAAATTATATAATTTAGAATAAAATGCTTCAAATTGCATGGCGATGTCTTTGTTTTTGGAATGGGTTGTGCCTTTATTGTCTCTGATGTGATGAACAATAGAGGAAGATTTGGCAGAGTGGACAGTACGGGCCAGAAGTCTCCCTCTTTTATTCCCATGTTCGTAGAAGACGCGTTGTTGTAATACATAGCGCCTTCTAGTGCGTTTTCCCAGCTCATCTAGGAGAAGGGTTCGTGATGACGTGAGCTCTTGGAGTGTCTCTATCGCCATAGATCTCTTGTGTAGGGATTCTAAACGTCTGATTTTGGCAACTAGGGAATTGATAAGTGCCTGCTGTCTCTTTTTTGCT
Organism: Lithobates sylvaticus; assembly: GCA_028564925.1. Lineage (NCBI taxonomy): Eukaryota > Metazoa > Chordata > Amphibia > Anura > Ranidae > Lithobates > Lithobates sylvaticus. Next base: position 154,899,311 of record CM053027.1, on the reverse strand, counting down.
AGTGTTGCTATCTCAATGAGTTTCCCTCTTACTACACATTTATGGGCTTCCCATAGGGTTGTGGGTGTGATGTCAGGGGTGGAGTTCTCGTTGAAGTAGTTTTGTATGGTGTCTCTAATTTGGTTAAGTGTTTCGGGGTCTTTTAAAAGCGAGGGGTTCAGCCGCCAAGTTTTCGTCCTAGTTGGGGAATCAGGGAAGGTGAGGTCAATTTTGATAGGATGGTGATCGGATAGGAACATCGGTTCTATCGAAGCATTGGTTACAAGGGGCAGGTCAGATTGAGAGAGAAAGAAGTAGTCTATTCGAGAGTACTTTAGATGGGGAGGGGAGTAGAAGGTATAATCTTTGGTATCGGGGTGCATGGTACGCCAGGTGTCGTGCAGAGTAAGGTTTTGTAGTTGTATTTTAATCTGTCTCAGCGCTCTGAATGGGAGGGCCGAGGAACCAGAAGAGGTGTCTAGGGTGGGGTTAAGTGGGACATTGAAATCTCCACCTAGCAAGGTCATGCCCTCTTGAAAGGTGGATAGGAGATCACATATTTTCCTGAAGTAAGAGACTTGGTGTTCATTGGGGCAGTATATATTTGCAAGTGTGACTGGTTTGGTTTCGAAGAGGCCTTTGATAAAAATGTACCTGCCCTCTGGGTCTATTAAAGAACCCTTCAGTTTGAAGTTGGCGTGTTTAGATATCAGGATCGACACTCCTTTGGTTTTTGCTTGGGGGTTAGTAGCGTGTATTGAATTTCTATAAATTTGGTTCCTGAGGGTGGGAATGGAGTCCGATCTAAAATGGGTCTCTTGTAGGAAGAGGAAGTGGGCTTTGTGTTTGGTCAGTTCAGTAAGGATCTGAGATCTCTTCTCGGGGATGTTTAAACCCTTTACGTTTAGGGATACGCACCTCCCCTTGTCTTGGATCTCGTAAGGCGGGTGTATTTTATGCGTGGGGGTCGGTTTCTCCAAACAAATATTGAACAGTCTTTTTTATATGACTTGAAGAAGGAGGGTGGGAGATATATAGGGATGGTCTGCATCAGATATAGCAGCTTAGGTAGTATCACCATTTTAATGAGGGCAGACCGTCCGAACCAGGAGACGTTAAGATTCGCCCACTCCTTTAGATCAGCTTGGATTTTAACTAGGGTCGACTGGAAGTTTCGCGCGTAGAGGTCCTTTAGGTTCACATATTTTCCTGAAGTAAGAGACTTGGTGTTCATTGGGGCAGTATATATTTGCAAGTGTGACTGGTTTGGTTTCGAAGAGGCCTTTGATAAAAATGTACCTGCCCTCTGGGTCTATTAAAGAACCCTTCAGTTTGAAGTTGGCGTGTTTAGATATCAGGATCGACACTCCTTTGGTTTTTGCTTGGGGGTTAGTAGCGTGTATTGCATTTCTATAAATTTGGTTCCTGAGGGTGGGAATGGAGTCCGATCTAAAATGGGTCTCTTGTAGGAAGAGGAAGTGGGCTTTGTGTTTGGTCAGTTCAGTAAGGATCTGAGATCTCTTCTCGGGGATGTTTAAACCCTTTACGTTTAGGGATACGCACCTCAAGGAGGGGGATTGTTTGGTATTTCGAGCTGACTGCATTCTGGGGAGATGTAGGGGGTATTAGGCGTTACTGATTGGGGTTGTGCGGTTGGTCAGGGACTGGGGACGGCCCCCGGGTATGCCCGAGAGAATGCCTAGGGGTGGGGGATGGAGGGGGGGAGGGTTAGAGAGGGGTGAGGTAAGGGGGTCAAAAGGGAGGGGGGAGAGGAGATAGGGGGGAAGGTTGCCTTATTGGGAGTGAGGCAAGATGGCTTTCCGGTTATATTTTGGAGATGCAGGGTTAAATGTAGGGAGAAGGGAGTAGGGAGAAGGGGAGGCAAGAGGCGAGGGAGGGAATAAGGGGAGGGGGCGGGGGAGAAGAGAATAGAGAGATGTGAGAGAGAGAGGGAGAGAACCAGGGGAGGGGGGTGGGGGAAGTTGTACACAGACTGTGTGAGAGAAACAACCAGAGGTGGATCCAAACCTAAGAAAAGGAAGGGGTTTGTTCCACCTGTAAATATACAACTGGTTGGTCAGCTAGTATCCCAAGGGGATGCTGTGTGGGGTAACGGGTACTATTGGGGATCTAGGTGGCACGGCATCAGAGAGGACTCTGGGCGCATAAGGAGGACTAAGTGGGGTGTAGGTAGTTTGAGTAGCATGGAATAAGGAGAGATTGTCTAGCAACTCAAGACGGTTTGGAGGGGGAGGGGTTCGGGCGCTAGGGGCAGAGTATGAGTATCTGAAGGCTAGGTCTCGTAGTCCGGAGGAACTGGGTCAGGAGACTAGACTGTCTCCAGGATTGACATAGCTATGCGATCTAGTTAAAGTGGGTGGCCTAGGATCAGAGAGTGAATTTCTAAACACAATTTAAGTCAAAAAGATGTAGGCGAGACCCTGGTCTCTGAACGAAAACATTTATATAAAAAAAAAAACCATAAACCATAAACATAGTAAGTTAAAGTTTGACGTACTCATGGTCACCCCTTTTTGGTCTAAGTTCCCATGTGTGGGTCGCTTCTACGTGGGAGGGTAGAAGTTTGGGAATACTCTTCGTACGTATGCTACCTCATGCAGGTTGAGGCTGCTTTCGGTGTTAAGGTAGCGGTCACGTCTGCTAGGGACTGTGCGGACCAGTTCAGATAGATACGTTGCGTTTCCTTAGGTAATGTAGGCTAAGTCGAGAGTGTCACGTAGATGGGTACAGGTATGGGGTCTGAGATCCCCGTGGTCGTGCCCGGAGGGGTACACCACAGGGGTCATGTCTGGTGCGTTACTGTCTACCTTGGGTTGCTGCCCGGTAGGGCGTGCGACGGTTGCTGTCGAGTGGTTCCTGGTCTCTTGATACAGTGGGTCGCCTCTGGGATGGTATCGTCAGGGCGGGTTGCCCGAAGATATGTCATGTTGGAGCTGTGGAGAACTAGAAACCATACGGTCATATATCATTTATAAGAACAATGAAGGCTTATACAGTACCATGTTTTCTCAATATGACCCACCGTTGGGAGGGAGCATACTCATATAGAGTCTAAGACTCCTAATTGGGGGGAGACCAGGTGCGGGATCGGGGGATGAAAAAGCAAAATTTGGGACAAAGAGTCAGGTCTTAGGCAAACATACATTTTAGGATAAGATCCCATAAAAAAAAAAAAAGGGAAAACCCCCCTAAGAAATGAACATTAATTTAAGACAACATGAGGATATCCCTTCCCTGCATGGGTGTTCGTGGGCCATTTGTTCCTATGTGGGAGGGTCTATGCTGGGAGTTCCCTTAGGTCATGGCTTCCCTTAGGTCGGTTGGGGTTATTTACAATAGTTGGGTTATAATCGTTCCTATTGGGGGGCTGCGAGATCCTTTTTAGTCTGGCGCGTCTCATATTTAAATAAACAGTGTAGGTCCAGTCGATAACTTGCCGGGGGTGAGTAGGTTCTTGGGCTTTGGGGGTCCTGAACAGGAGTATAGGGGGGAAAGGTGGGGGTATATCGGGTGTATAGAGGAGGTCAAGGGGGGGAGGGCAGGCAAGCAGTTGCGTTCTGTGGGGGCACGGCTGAGGTCATTGTCCACTACCTCAGTTTACATATCGGTCAGGTCAGCGTCGGTTCCTGGATTGCGGGACCTGGTTTCCCAGTGGGCTGGGTCGGAGTTGAGCGGGTAACGTCAGGGTGGGTGGTTCATGGGTATGTTACGGTGGTCCTGTGGAGGGCTAGGAAACATAAGGTTAAATACCAAATACATAAGCAAACCAAAAGTAATGTGCCCCTGTGTCCTTTTTAACAAAGCCCGCCTTTAAGGGGGAAGGCCCTGTTTAGGGGTTCGGTGGTCTTGAGCCAAGTGGGAGAGGATGCAGGATTGTTGAGAGCACAGAGCGTGGGAGTGGTGGGAGCCTTCGAGGGTCCCGGGCCCTGGCATCCTTGTCCGAGTATAACTGATATACGCTTGAGTCCAGGGTAGCATTCTCCTGTCGTGTGAAGAAAGAAGCAGCAAACAAAAAAGAGGGTTTCAAGTTGAATCTTCTACCCCCCCGTGCACAGAGTGACAGACCCATCTACAGTGTCTCGATGCCTAATAGTGGTCGCAAGAAATGGGGTAAAGCGAGGTGAATATTCCTTGTACGGTGCTTGTGGAATTACAAGGAGGGGAATTTGGTATGGGTGATGCTAAACAGTTTGAGTTCAGAGGGGTGCCCGGGGTCCGCCTGGTTGGGCAGTTGTGGGATATGGTGGACGGGCAATGGGGGGGGTCGGTATGGTAGGTCACTTACATGCATTTGTGGGAAGTGTGGATTTCACTTTGAGCGTCGGCCGCTATGCATCCTGGCGATCTCGTCTCGGTGTGGCGTAGTTCGGGCTGCGCGACGGCTGGTCACGGCGTGAGAGACGGTCCTCCGGCGGCGACGTGTCCAGGCGGCGTCTTCTGGATCTCTGTCTCTGGGATTTCGGGGATGCGTTGAGGGTCACCTGCTTCCAGGGTTCAGACGGGAAGTAGAATGCGCACCAATCCGGAAGTTCCATCCGCGGGATGTCAAGTTGGTCGCAGAAGATAGGAAGGTCATCTGGAGATCGGAGCATGGCAGTGCGTCCCCTGGCGGTGGCTGACAGGCAAAAAGGGAATTTCCATCTGTAAGGTATGTTGCGGGAGCGGAGCACATCCAGCAGAGGGCGCATGGATCTTCTGTTTTGCAGAGTTATTTGAGAGAGATCCTGGAACAGTTTAATTTCTGCTCCGTTGAATAGAATGCGGCCTCTTAGCCTGGCTTTTCGTAAAATTTCCTCCTTCAAGGGAAAGTTCACAATGCAGCACACTATATCCCTGGGTGGTTCTGCATCACGGGGTTGGGGTCTCAATGCACGGTGGCAACGCTCCATCTCAATAGGGGTGTCAGGCGGGCGCTCTAATAAATCATTAAAAATGGCACATACCGCTTGTAGTAGGCCCGGCGTCTCGATGCTTTCCGGGACCCCTCTCGCCCTCACATTGTGGCGGCGACCCCTATTGTCAAGGTCTTCGACTTGTCGGTGGAGCTCAAAGATGTATGGAAGCTGGGCATCATAGGCATGCTGGACTTGCCTGATAGCCGCTGCCTGTGCGTGCGTTGTTTGTTCGATGTCCGTTATCCTGTGGGCCATGCTGTGAATGTCCGCCTTCAGGTCGGATATTGTGGCTGTAATTGTGTGCCTTATGTCTAGAGCCACTTTTTGTAAGTCGTTTTGTAGATCTGAGAGGCTTGGGGGATGTAGCAGGTTGTCGGACCCCTCCATCGCTTCTGCTGGTCCGCTGCTGTTGCTATAGAGTGGGGATGAGGCCTGTGAGGCCTGTGTCAACTGGGGCGCTTGTGAAGCCTCGTGCTTTCCTGCCTTCTGAGAGCGGAATAGATCTGGTATGTTCTTTCCGGTCTGGGTTCCGGGATCGGTCACCGCTCTGGGGGTCGAGGTGCTTCGGTTGGTTCTGCCCATCGTTGAAGGGGCGAAATATTCCCACTAAAACGGCTTTTTGAGTCCTCTCTGTGCGGAAGCTTTCACCTCAAGCTGCCATCTCGGATCCCGGCTAGGCCACGCCCCCCAAAATAGTGAATTTTTACTTTGTAAAGGGAATTTTTCCTGTAGTTCAGAAAATGAGGTGGCACTCTTCTGACTTCCATGATTCATGGCTGTATATATATATATATATATATATATATATATATATATAGATATATAGATAGATAGAGAGAGAGAGAGAGAGAGAGAGAGAGAGAGAGAGATAATCTCCTTGCAAAACATTAGGTATTTTTTGCAAAGTTAATTTTCACTGCTTTCACTAACCTTTTACTTAACGAAAATTCCTTTGCAAAGTGAAAATTCACTTTTCAAATTGAGCATGCTCTACTCTATTAGTAAATCATCCTCATTGTTGAAAACTGTTTTCTTTTCTAATAAGATCTATGTGGAGAAGATAGGAGCTGATTGGTTTTGCTGAATCTTGGCTTCATTCCTCACAAGATTGGATATTAATATTTCTGGGGTCTTTTGGAGAGACAGGGTAAAATGAAAAGTTGGCATCTGTCTCTGTGGGAAAACAATATCTCAAAGCGAGTGTGAAAGAGGACCTTGTTGATGGAGAGAGTGATTGTGCTGAAGTATTATGGGTGGAGCTGCATATGGGTGTGCATACTTCAAAGTTAGTTACTGGAGTTTGTTGCAGGCCACCCAGTGTTAATGAGGAGGTAGATACTCAGCTCCTTGCAAAGACAAAAGGGGCTGCGAGGACTGGGGCAGTGATAATCATGGGGATTTTAACTATCCTGAAATTGACAAGATTAATGATACTGCTGGAACAGTAAAAGTGTGGAAATTTATAAACACCAGTACAAGACAATGGTATGGCATGATACAGTTTATAGAGGTCCCAATTAGAAAGGATGCTTTTCTGGCCCTGTTGATCTCAAACCTTGCAGAGCTTATTTCTCATGTTCATATAAAATAACATCTGTGCAGCAGTGTTCATTTATTGTTGGCTGTAAACAGCACATACTCGAAAGATAAAAATACTTCATCTTAAGGGCTGCTCTCCAAGATTTTGACTGGGGAGGAATGTTGTCATTAACCACTTCAGCCCCGGAAGAATACCCCCTTCCTGACCAGAGCACTTTTTGCGATTCGGCACGGTGACGCTTTAACTGACAATTGCGCGGTTGTGCGACATGGCTCCCAAACAAAATTTTTCCCACAAATAGAGCTTTCTTTTGCTGGTATTTGATCACCTCTGCGGTTTTTATTTTTTGCACTATAAACAAAAAAAGAGCGACAATTTTGAAAAATAATTTTTTACATTTTGCTATAATAAATATCCCCCAAAATATATAAAAAAAAAAAAATTTCCTCAGTTTAGGTCGATACATATTCTTCTACATATCACAATAAGCGATTATTGTTTGGTTTGCACAAAAGTTATAGCGTTTACAAAATAGGGGATAGTTTTATGGCAATTTTATTTTCAATTTTTTTTACTAGTAAAAAGCGGCGATCATCGATTTTTATCATGACAGTGACATTATGGCGGACACATTGGACATTTTTGACACATTTTTGGGACCGTTGTCATTTATACAGCAATCAGTGCTATACAAATGCACTGATTCCTGTGTAAATGACACTGGCAGTGAAGGGGTTAGGTAACACTAACACTAACATTAACATTAGGGGCAGTTTTGGGGTTAAGTGTGTCCTGGGGAGTGTTTCTAACTGAGGGGGGTGTGGCTACGTGGAGCACATCACTAATCTCTGCTCCCGATCACAGGGAGCAGAGATCAGTGACACTGTCACTAGGCAAATAAGGGTCCCCCTTAAATAAGGGGGACCCTTATTTAAGGGGGGGCACTAATGTAAAGGGGATCTCTGATGTAAGGGGGTCTCTGCTCACCAAAGCCCTCCTCCTGCTCACCAAAGCCCTCTACAGAGCACCCCATAAATTAGTTTATACACTTACTCACCCCAGGTTAGATGCTCATGTATAGGCTGTCAGTACCTTTCCTCTACTGGCTGGTGGTTGCTGGCTTCAAACCTCCTGCCCACACATCCCCCTGGGAGTGTGGGTGGGGCAGACAGAGAAGGAGAGGGGCAGGAGGTGGAGGAGCAGATGAGCTCTCACTCCTCTCCCATCTGTGTGAAGGGAGGCTGGGAGGGGGAGAACTGTCAGTGCTGGCTCTGAGCTGTCTGTGAGAGAGATACACCTCAAAGCCCTGCAGCTCGTTGGTAGCTCCACCAGGGGAGGAGACACAGGCATGGCCACATAGCAGGAGGTAAGCAGCAACTATGGTCGCTGCCTACCTTCCGCTGTGCGGCTCAGTTCTTAACAGGCCAAAGACCGTGTGGCCCTGGCCCACCGGGCAAATGCCCAGTCTGCCCTATGGCCAGTCCTGGCCTACGTAGCACCACTGGATTGGCATAAGGCCAATATGGTGCTATATTTAATTAAAGATCAAAGTCTTTACCGAGATACTTGTGATTTTAATAAATGACCACATAGAAGAGTTTTTGTTAAAAAAAAATACTATTTTAAGCAGTATGGATTCTGAAATGTGAAATCTGATTTCTTTTAATGAGATGGTAAGCAAAAACATAGCCAATTAGTCTCTGTGCATATAGTATACTTGGATTTTTCAAAAGCTTATAGTTTCCCACACATGGCTAATGTGTAATTCTATAGGCCTAGAAAATTCAGTTTGTAAATAGATATACTCAAAGAGTAATGAATAATGATACTCTGAATGGTCTAGGGTTAGTGAGGACAGGATAAGGTTATTAGTGGTGTGCTAAAGGTTTAGTGTTGGGTCCCCTACTTTTAAAAAGATTTATAATTGGTATAGAATTTGGGATTAAAAGTACCATTTGCTGTGTTTGCAGTTAAAACCAAGCTATGTAGTGGAATAACATAAATTAAATCTGAGAAAGGTATACAAGGTGAAATGCATTGAAAAGGAAGGAACCATTAAGAAAAAACATCTAACCCTAAATGATCAAATGGAAAAATCCATGATCCATCAGCTACTCTGTATAGGAAATGATGAGCCATCCCTTAGGGCGCACCTTACATGTGTAACATCACAGTGAAATGGACATACTTTTTTAGTTTTCAGCAGCAAAGAATCAAGACAGCAGTTTTTTTTCCTTTTCACCATCTTCAATTTTTCATTATTATACGGTAATTTAATGTTCATCTCATCGTAAATGAGTGTGAGTCCTTAACCAAATGTCGTCAAAATCTGATACTGTTCTGTAAATTCTGTAATTCTGTTATATAGTTATATTTCATTGCTTGCTAAAATTGACATTGCTGTGTATGAACTAGGTACTCTATAGCAGTTCTAAATGTTGCTAGTAAACTGCTGATCGTTATGCTTTACTGAATTTTACCACTTACGATTAGATATGTTGCACAATGATAAGCTACTTGAAAAATACTGTTTAATGCAGTACTATAGAACATTAGATTTTTGCTAGAAAGTGCTATTAGCTGAGTGGTAATCGGTACGTTTTAAATACTGCATAACTGATATATACAGTAAATTGATTATAACAGTGTGTGTGTGTGTGTGTTTGTAACAAGACAATAAAGTATTAGCAAGGGCAACAGGAGGCGATTAATGAAAAATGAAAATGGCAATGTGTAGGAGGTCATTAAACTAGCAAAGGATACAGTTCTCTGAACAACAATGTCGCAATTCGGTTTATCCAGTAATTACTGTAGTTTCAATAATACTGCGTTTTTAAAGAAAAGGAGAGCAAGAACACAGAGTAAGGCTCAAACCTGAATGGTATTTTGATGTAAAGAATATATTTACTGTATATTCCCTGTGAGCTCATTCTACCAATGTTCTTTAAAAATAAGAAACACACCATTTTTATTGGAAAAATATATTATTTTTACTACCATAGCTTTACTATAAGGATCTGAGTATCTTCACTCAAAAAAGTGAATATGCACTTTAATTATTCAGTCATGTGAAAAGCATTTGCACATGATTGGATAGTCAAATTGAACAAGAATTAGCTTTTCATATGACTAAATAATTGAATTATATTCACACAAATGTTTAATATGAACATTTTTAACTCCTTTAGTAAATCAGCCTCAGTGCCTGCATTCATGGAAGAGCCATATTCCTTGGTTCTCCTTCACTGGATGGCACATTGCTTTCAGTTTCTTTAATTTGCTAATTGGACCTGCTTGTGTCTAAAACTTTTTCTGAATATTTAAGAAACTTTCCATTTCTCCAGCTAGGTGCGATTGCTAGTAGGCAAGAGTTAAATTGAGGGGTTTATTTTTTGGATTCAAAGAGAAATCCATGGGAAACGCAATTGAGCAAATAATTTGATTGTTGATAGTTTAGCATTCTTTGTATTCAGTCCCCTTCTCTGTCTCAAAAAAGAGGCATTAGGGGTCTGTTTAGACTACTGATGTCTCTCCAAAGCCCCCCGTTCAAAAAAAATATCAGTAAACAATATAATCTAATATTTATTTGCTCGCGCTAAGATAGAAAAAAAGTGTCAAATAAATAATAATAACAATAAAGTGCTACAAACTAGTGCATGCACTGCTGCTGGTAAAAAAAGGTATGTGATCCCTTTAAATGATATATATGCAGATCCCCAGCACTGTCCCCTTAAATTATACAATTCATACATGTATATCATAAATCATAAAAAAATGATTAGTTCATAAAATTCAGTTGTGCAAAAAATCATCAAAGTACCCCCAATAAAGTGCTTTCTTGAAACTGCAATCAGTGCTGCCTCATTCACACTGCGCATACTACAACAAAGCTGTGTTTAGCTGCACAGCAATGTTACAAGTTCCGTACAACTCCATGCAGGCAGTCCCATTGATGTCAATTGAGACACAGTAGCTGCAGGGGAATGCACAGGTGTTCTGTGCATTCCTGTGCAGGCAGTCATATTCATGTCAATTGGAACATAGCAGCTGTATGGACACAGACACTACTCCCAATTTGACATCCGTGTGGGTGCATGTCCCGGAACTCACACTGTCTTTGTTTAGGGACATGCACCCACATCCACACAGATATCAGATCTGTCCTCAGTCGCTGCATGCCGATTGACATGCATGGGACTGCCTGCACAAGGATGCACAGAGCAACTGTGCATCCACGTGTGGGCCCTCCATGGGTGTACTGTACACTGTACACTTTAGTACACCCCATGTGAACAAGGACTTAGTAGGAATTTAGCAGGAATTTTGTAAGTTATGTTGTGTTTTGTATGCTAATAAGGATTTTAGTGTTTTTTAAGTTAACAGCGATATGATAAACATTTGCATTGCGCGACTACTGTGGGGCCTAAAAAATCAGTAGCACCTTCTTTTTTTTTTTTTTTTTTTTTTAAAAATGTTTTTATTAAGAGAACAAAATAGAAAGGCATAGATACAAAGAATCGTAAGTCAATTTTACAGAAATTATACAAGATCCAATAAATAGGAGATCTAGAGGTACAACATCTGCAAGCTAAAGGGTTTGGTGAGTAACATTTGGGTGGAACCTCTACATGGCAGGACATGTGAAGCAGATTAGAAAGAAAATAAAAAATATCCGTCCGATGTATGCTGTCAAGTAAAACATTCAATGCAGAACAATAGACCGGAAGGAACTGCGTAATAACCTTAATAGGTAACAAACTGGGGGGGGGGGGAGTAACCAGGAAGGTATAGGGGGAGGGGGGGGGGGGAGATGCAGGCTTCAGAGGGAGCAGCCTCATAGGAGAGGGGGCTTCGGAGAAAGTCCACCCATCATAAAGGTTTTTATTTGTTTATTTTTTTGTCAAGGTTTTAATGAAGAAGGCTGTATGGGTTACGGATCCTTCGGGATTGGCTCATCATAGGAGAAAGAAAGTGTGTGAAGATCCAGCTGGTCGTTTGAGGAGAGAGTTGAGGAGATGAACAATTGCCATCTATTGAGGAAGCGGGATCTAGAATTGGGGTTCTTGAAATCCGTGAGGAGTCGTTCTTTGTAGAGGAGACTGACACAGTCCTTTTTGAGTTGGGTAATGGGTGGACTTTGCGGTGAAATCCAGTGTCTGAGGATGAGTCTTCGTGCGATGAGTAGGCATAGCAAGATCCAGTCTTTAGAGGGTGGTTTGGGGGCCGTCCCCTGAAGGGAAGCGGCATTGGAGGAGGAAGGAGACCAAGGGAGCAGTAAGGGGTCCCAAAAGCCAAAAATCAAGAGGAGAGGGTCTTTGGGGAGTTTTAATAGCGTGACTTCGAATATGAAGGAGATGACTTGATCCCAAAAAGAGGAGATGAAAGAGCAGGACCAGAATCGATGTGCGAGTGAAGGTTTGGAGGCTGAGCATAGGGGGCATGAAACTCCGTCTTTCTTGGATTTGGGTGAGAGGAAGGGAATGTAAGCTCGGTGTGTTATTTTTAGCTGAGTTTCCCTCCATGTTTCATTGGGAGTGAGACGGAGAACCTTGCGAAGGCCAGATAGTATTTTTTCAATGAGATTGGGGTCGGGGAAATCTTTGTCCCAATTGGCTATGGAAGTAGAGGTAAGTGGCGGTGAGGTTTCAAGTAAAAGAGGTTTGTAGATGTCTGAGATTGTGAAATGACCATTCTTCAACAGCCGATCTAAGAAACTTTGTTTAAACCTCAGAGATTCTTTTTTGCAGGTATTAGATATGAAGCTGACACACTGATTGTAGTGGAACCTATGGGAAGGGGGTAAGGAGAAATGGGTGGCCACCTCTGTGAATGGAAGAATCTTTCCCGTCGTTGGGTCACAGAGCGCCGAAAATTTTAACAGGCCATGCTCCTGCCATATGGCAAAGGGTTTGCTGTGTGTACCAGGGATAAAACCAGGGTTACCTTGGATGGGTAGGTAGAGGGAGAAGTAGGAGGGGAGCTTAAGGATTTTCCTAACCTCTCTCCAAGCCAGGGCTGTGTCGCGTAGTAGGAGGTTATGTTGAAGCGGGAGGGGAATAGTTTTCCACCTGCAGTGTAGGAGGGCCACTAGGGAAAAAGGGTGAGCCATTTCAGTCTCCAGTGTAAAGTTGGAGTGCCGGGATTGTTGAACCAGCCAGTCGAGGCTAGTCCTTATTAAGCAAGCCAGATTATATAGTCTTATATGTGGTAAGCTAATACCCCCCTCGCTCCTGGGTAGGTGCAGTTTTCCGAAGGCAATACGTGGTCTTTTGCCATGCCAGAGAAATTTGGAAATTTTTGAATTGAGAGCTGTGATGTCACTGTGTCTCAGCAGCAGCGGGATAGTTTGCATGGGATACAATAGTCTGGCGAAGCTGACCATTTTGACAAGGTGGCACCTTCCCAAGAGCGATAGGGGGAGATCCATCCAGTTCGACAGTTCCTGTGAGATTTTGCTGAATAGAGGGGGGTAATTTAGATGGTAAAGAGAGGAGGGCAGTTTCCCTATCTTGATCCCAAGGTATGTGATGTGGGACGTGGCAACTTGAAAGAGGGAGTTATTTGACCAAGGGGGTATAGGTTTATCACCGATAGGGAGAATTTCACTTTTAGAGTAATTTATGCGGAGACCCGAGCAAGTTCTAAAGTTATCAAAGATGCTTTTGATTGTTAACATGTCGGCTGGGGGGTTAGATGTAAAAATGAGGACATCATCTGCGAAGAGTGATGTGCGCAGTTCCGTGGAGCCTACCGTGATGCCGTTGATAGGAGCATTAAGAGTCAGGAATCTAGATAGGGGTTCTAAAGCAATATTGAATAGCAAGGGGGATAGAGGGCACCCCTGTCGAGTACCTTTGTGGAGGCGGAATTCTTCTGAGAGAATGCCTGCTGCAACTAACTTAGCTGAGGGTGACGTATACATTGAATTAATAAGGTGACAGAATGGGCCGTTGAAGCCCATTTTGGAAAGTGATAGTTCTAGCCAATTGAAATTTACATTGTCGAAGGCTTTTTCTGCGTCTAGGGTGATTATAGCATAATCCCCTTTGGGATCCTGTTTGGCTTGTTCGAGGGCTAGTAGCACCTTACGAATGTTTAGGGTGGCAGTACGTCCTTTCACGAAACCAGATTGGGCAGTGTGGATGAGGTCGGGGAGGATTATAGCTAATCTGGAGGCCACTATTTTGGATAGGATTTTTACATCTACATTAAGTAGAGAAATGGGCCTGTAAGAGCCTGGTTCTAAGGGGTCTTTGCCTTTTTTTGCAAGAAGCTTGATAATTGCTTGATTGCCCGTGGGGAGATAGGGGCCACCGGCCCAAATGCCGGAATATACGGAATGAAGCATAGGTATCGTTATATCTGGGAGTGTTTTATAAAATTCGCTAGTGAAGCCGTCGGGGCCAGGGGCTTTCGAGGGTCGCAGATTTCTAATGGCTAGCGTAATTTCGTGTACTGTAATGGGGGCATTAAGGGATTCTAGCTGGGCGGGAGAGATGGTAGGGAGGTGCATTTTATCTAAGAAGGAGCGAGCAGCGTCTTTGTCAATAGGGTCTGGGCCATATAAGGCCGTGTAAAACTTCAGCATGGTTTTGTTAATGTTAGGGGGGGTAGAGTGAACTTTCCCCTGGTGGTCTCGGAGCGAGGTGATGTGAGTCGGGCGGAAAGATCCCTTGCAGAGCCTGGAAAGTAGTTTCCCGGACTTGTTGCCAAACTTGTGAAAGGTGGCGTCTAGGTGGGCTTTTTTTGTAAGTTCAAGGGTAGTTGCCCAAGCGTCAAAGGAAGCTTTAGCTGCCGCCCATTCATCCCTGTCGGTGGGGGTGTTGGAGGTGGCAAGTTTGAGTTGCGCACTGTGTAGTCTAGTGCTGGCCAACTTGAATTTCGATAGCGCTGTCTTTTTGAATGTGGTGGCATATGATATGATCCTGCCTCTCAGGAAAGCTTTACCAGCATCCCAGAGGAGGTTTGGGTCGCTGGAGTGTAAGGCATTGGCTGAGGAGAATTCTTCCCAGGAGCGCATCAAGTAGTTTTGAAAGTCAGAGTTGTTGTGTAGGAATGAGGGGAAGAGCCAGAGGTTGGGATGGGGTGGGAGATCTAGTTGATCAAGGGTGAGTGATATCGGGGCATGGTCGGAAATGGCAATGTCTTCTATTCCGGCGTCGGAAATATAGGGGATAAGGTTGTCGGAGCCGAAGAAGTAATCGATTCTGGTCAAGGTCTTGTGAGGGTTGGAGTAAAAGGTAAAGGCCCTGTCTGTTGGATGAGATAGTCGCCACAAGTCTGAGAGACGTAGGGAGTCTATGGTTGATGCGAACAAGGTAGGTGTGGAAGGAGAGGGAGTTACTACTGAGGGCTTTAATGCTGACCTGTCATCTGTTAGATGCATGATGTCATTGAAGTCTCCTCCAATCAGGTGGGGTAGATGTGATGGGGTAAGGAGTAGTGAGGACAATAGGCTATAAAAGGACTTCGTTGGATTATTAGGGGCATAGACGTTTGAAATTATCAGCTCCTTCGAGCCGATTCTGATTCGGGATGAGATAAAACGTCCCTGGTCATCTGTGTCAGTGGAGAGAACGGAGCATGATAGGTTTCTATGAATCAGTAGGAGGACACCAGCTTTGCGCCCTACTGCTTCTGATCCCAAGACTGATCCCACCCACAGTTTCTGCATTCGATGGAAGTCAGATGCGTGAAGGTGAGTTTCCTGGAGTAGCGCTATGTCGGTTTTTAGCCGCTTAAGATGGCGAAGGATCTTCATTCTCTTGTGAGGAGAACGGAGACCCTTCACATTCCAAGAAATTACCCTAAGAGGCAGTGTCAAAGACAGGATTTTTAGGGGGATCCAAGATCATTGTGTTAAATAATGAGTATAGAAGACTCGTATGAAATACGGAGTGAGAGCTGTCAGCTATTGTGAATACGATGCATGTGGAGGTGCAACAAAGGAGGAGTGGGAAGGAGGGGGAGGGTGGAGGGAACCGAACATGGAACCATAACAAGAGTAGAGCAAACATAGTCATGGACTTCACTTTTTTCCGCATGAGTTCACTGTGCAAGCGGCTCCCCTGACAGGACCCTAAATAAAGGAGGGATATAGCATGGGTGCCTGAGAGCGCCGGAGCCAGTGAACATGGGGCTCGAGAGGTCTGAGTCATACTGGAAAAGGGAGTGAGTGAAGCACAGCAAATTCAAATGGGAAATATAGTTAGTATATAAAGCCATTAAAGCGTCAGTGCATTTCTGATCCTTAAAACCAAGACTTTTGAACCCAACATCCGAGCAAACAGAAAAGAGAAAAAAAAATATATATATATATATATCGTTATGAACAATAGCCGATGACCCTAGGATCGCGGACCTAACAGTGGCCTCGACTGGAGTGAAACCGAATCCAGATTCAAGCCCGAGACGGATTTGAATGTAGGTTCAAGTCAAACCCCAATTGGAAGATCCCAGGGCCATGGGGGCTGCGGACATCTAAACGAGGAAGATGAGACCAAACTAGGAACAAAAGAATACATGAGAGATGATAATCATATATGCATGTGCCCAGTGAAATTGCAGGAGCATTGGGAGCTGTATTGGAAAGTCTGGGTAGGAGCAGGATAGCGTCCACAGGGAACAGTATGGGCCAGTTCTAGGCGGCTGAGGGGTATACCCTACAGCAGAGTAAGCCAGGTCGTCTGGAGGATGAGGGGGGGCGGGTGACCAAGAGGATTGTGTGTAGAGAGCGATAAAAGGGAAGGAAGTGATATGATATAGAATATACGACCTGGAGTAGAGGAGGGCAGGATTACAGTCAGATCCAAGAGTTCAGGAGTTCAGCGGAGAGTGCTTCTGTTGCGATGGTCTGGAGCAGAAGATCTAAAGCGCTTGGGTGAATCTTTGCGGGGGCTTCTTTGTTCCAGAGAACGGAGGCCTGTGGCGGACTTGGAAGGCGTCTGGTGAAAGGAGTCCGGACGGAGAGATCGGATGAAGGATTCTGCTTCTGAAGGATCTTGAAAGGAGAGTTGTTCCCCGTTTGGCGATTTGAGGCGTAGGGTCGCAGGGAAGGCCAAGGTGAATTTTATTTGTTGCTTGAAGAGTTCGGAACAAACCGGTTGGAAGGCCTTCCTTTTTTTTGAAACTTCGATCGAGTAATCAGCAAAAATAAGGATTTTCACTCCATCAATTTGAAGAGCTGGAGATTGCCGGAACGCCTGGAGAAGAGCTGATTTGTCTGCGTAATTTAGGTATTTGGCAATGATGGGTCGCGGGGATTTGCGATCGGGTTTGAGGGAGCCCATCCGGTGTGCGCGCTCCACAGTGAAAGGACCCACGAGGCCCATAGCTTCAGGGATGCGTTTGGAGCAGAAATCCGTGAGGGCCGCATTGGGTAGCGACTCAGGGACGCCTACGAATCGCAAGTTGCTCCTTCTGGATCTGTTCTCCAAATCTTCCAGCTTCTGGATGATGTATTGGTTGGTTTTGTCTTGGGAATGTTCGGTGGCTTGTGCCTGATAGAGCTCATCCTCTACCTCAGACAGGCGATGTTCAACTTCATTTAGTCTGGCGGAGTGTTCAGACAGCTGGGCTTTAATTTGTGTCATGCCTGCATTGACTGCCTTTTCCACAGAGGCTGCAATCATAGGGGTCAGGAGAGCAGCCACTGCCTGTGCTATCCGCTGCGTTTGGCCATCTTCCATGATGGGGACATCTGTGGTTGTGGTCCCTGGAGGAGATATTTCTTATGGTGGTAAAGCTGTGGCCTGGGGTGCTGGGGGATATGAGGCTGGGATTGCCTGACTTGTGCATCCACTAACCTCCATGTCTGCAGGCTGAGCGTCCGCTGCAGTGGATGAGAGGGCCTGTGCTGCGGGGGAGTAGGCCGGAGCCGGGGGCTCGATTTGCGGCCTGTCCGGCGGGGCCGTGACGGCCGCGTACGATCGGGTGCCGGATCGTTCCACAAATCGATCCATCCGAGCCTTATGGGTGGTGGGGGGCCTTCGGTGGTGGCTGGTGAGCCGTGTGTGCCCTCAGGCTGGGTTTGTAAGCTGATTTTCGGGTGCCTGGAGCGGGAGCTAGAAGGAGGCGCAGTTACCTCATGCGGCGCCGGAACCGGAAAATAAAAGATAAAAAGAAAGGAGAGGAAAAAGGAAAAAATAAGGAGAGAGGGGGGGGGGGGGGGGTAGTGCTATCTTCCTTCGCTTAATATCTCTAAGAAAGTGGTGTCGAGTCATCAGAGTTCGCCTGTGCCCCTCCTACCTGGGGAGGGGAGTTTGCTTTATACGTCCCTGAGGAGCTGGTGTAAAGTATCCACGTGGCCCAAATAGAGTAAAATTGCTCATACCTATCTTTGCACTTCGCCATCCACTCCTCTGCCGCCATAATGTTGTTCACCATTTTTATCCAATCACTGCGTGTGGGTATCTGTTTTTTTTTCCAATATATTGGAATTAGCCTACGGGCTGCGTTAAGCAAGTGAGGTAGTACTGATTTGCGATACTGACTTACTGGAATGGTGGGGAAGTGCAATAACGATTCCAATGGGGAATCCGGGAGCTCTATATCCGTAATAACCTTTATCTGGGCATGAATGTCAAGCCAAAAGGGCCGCAATATGGGACATTCCCACCAAATGTGTAGAAACGAACCTCTGAGACCACATTCCCTCCAGCAGGCGGCTGACAGAGACAAGTAAATTTTAGCTAACTTCGACGGGACTCTGTACCACCTGGTTAAGATCTTATAGCTATTTTCTTTCATTTTGGTGTCGACTGTGCTTTAGTGTGTGAGACGGTAAAGATGGTCTAATTGGGGCTCAGTAAAAACGTGCCGTAGGTCCCTCTCCCACTCCCTGATGTATCCTGGCTTTCCCTCCACTTGTGAGAGTTGCAACAGGTCATAGAGTACGGAAATTGCATGTGGGATACTAGAAGAGGACATACACAATCGCTCGACAGGCGAGGCCTGGGCTGGGGATCTCACCCCTTGGGGTAAGTTGTTGATGAAGTGCTGAAGCTGCCTATGGCGCCACTCGTCCATTGGGAAGGGGCCATAAAGATTCCTAAGTGTGTCCAGCGGCAAAATGCCCTGGTTTTGGATGAATCTGCCGCATCTGGACTCCCCGTCTGCCGTCCACGTCCTGAAGAAAGAGGGGTGTTCCCCCGGAGTGAACCACGGGAAGTCCCCCAGGGGTGCCAAGGGAGAGGTCGGTTGAGCGAGCCTGCCTTGTTTGTTTATAGTATCCCAAATAGTCAGGGCGTGAGCGGCTAAGGGGGACACCAGTGCTGAGAGGCCCCTGTGTTCTCTAGGGACCCAGGGGCGTGCGATAGGTTTCGACCAGCAAGGCATTTGTCCAACGGGACCCATGCCTTGAGGGAGACATTGTGATACCAGTCCAGGATGCGTTGTAAAGCTATAGCTTCGTAGTATCTACGGACTGTCGGTACCCCCATGCCTCCGTTCGCCTTTGAGCGTTGTATCAATCTGAGGGCGAGTCTGGGGCATTTCCCAGCCCAAATATACTTTATGAATAAGCTGTTGAGGGATGAGAAGAAAGCCCGGGGCAATGTAATTGGTACCATCTGCAAGAAAAACAGGATACGCGGTAGCACATTAATTTTAAGGACACTGACTCGGCCCATCCACGAAAAGGCCGCCTTATCCCAGCTCTGTAGGTCTTTTCTTATAGCAGTAAGCAGGGGTGCATAGTTACACGCAAAGAGCTGAGAGCAGCTCGCGGGTAAGTGTATCCCCAAATATTTCAGGGAGGACTGGCACCATGTGAAGGAAAATGCAGTCTGCAGCTGTGTACGCAAGTCCATGGGTATATTAAGTGAAAGAATCTCTGATTTGCTATAGTTTATCTTGAAGTTCGATAATAGGTTGAATTCTCCTAGTTCTGCCAAGATGTTAGATAGCGAGATCAGGGGTTCAGAAACATAGAATAAGACGTCGTCTGCATAAGCGGACATTTTATGTTCCGTCGGTCCTACCGTGAATCCTTTTATATTTGCGTTGAGGCGAATTTTGTTCAGTAGGGATTCTAATGTTAGGGCGAATATAAGTGGGGACAGGGGGCACCCTTGGCGCGTGCCATTGCTAATCGGGAAGGCTTCGGACAGTAAGCCATTGACCTTTACCTTGGCTGTCGGGGCACTGTATAGGGATGTTATCCATGCCAGCATGCTAGGTCCCAGGCCTAGCCTGTTCAGCACCGCTTTCATGTACGTCCAGTCCACCCTGTCAAATGCCTTCTCGGTATCCGTAGAAAGCAAGAGACAGGGGTGAGCCGTGGCCTGAGATTCCACCCAGTGAATTAATTGGAGCGCTCTATTGGAGTTATCTCTTGCCTCCCTTCCCATTATGAATCCCGTCTGGTCAGGGTGAATGACCGATGGGATAAACGGCTTGAGTCTATTGGCCAAGATCTTTGCCAAGATCTTGACATCAGTATTCAGAAGGGATATGGGCCTATAGTTTCCTGGTATGGTATGGTCTTTCCCGTCTTTTGGGAGCACCGTAATGTGTGCCGTCCGCGCTTCCTTTGGCATGGCTGTACCCGATGCCAGAGCATTAACGTACGCGCACATAGGTCCGGAGAGTGCCCCCGAGTACTTCTTGTAGTAGGCATTTGTGTACCCGTCTGGGCCAGGGCTCTTCCCATTAGGGAGTTCTTTAACTACTGCTTCAATTTCCAAGCTGGATATAGGTGTATCCAGTTGCTTGCCAATTGATGCTTCTAACTGTGGGGACTGGGTGTCTGTAAGGTATTGCAAGATGCGTTCCGTCCGTTGGGCTTCAGTCAGGCCAGGTCTTGTGTCAGGGAGGTGATACAGTTGGGCATAGTATTCCCGGAAGACGGTAGCTATCTTGTCACAGGTACTCACCCGGGCCGATATGCTGAGAACTGCTCCCCTTGCGACTAGGCGCACGGTGTCTCTGGAGTGGGTACAGAGGACACCGGGCACAAAGATGCACGGGTTGCCAGCAGGAGTGTTGCAGGTGGTGTGCAGTAGCGACGTTGACCAGGAGAGGCTGATGCTGCACTGGAAGTAGACACCTGGCAGGGCTGTGATCAGGCAGAGGTTGAAGAGGTACCAGAGCATATGCTGAAGGAGGACCCTCGGGAGCATGAGAGAACTGAAAGTCCAGAACACCGAGCAGGGGGTCAAGCACAAGGAGCAAGAGATAGTCCAGTAAGCAGGCCGAGGGTCAAACACAGGTGATCCGGCAGCAGGAGAATCCAGGGAGCAAGCCAGGGGTCAAACACAGGTAAGTAACTCAGAGAATGTCCAGTAGGCAGGCCGAGGGTCAAGCACAGGTAATCAGGCAGTAGAAGTATCCAGGAAGCAAGCCAGGGGTCAAACACAGGTAAGTAACTCAGAGAATGTCCAGTAGGCAGGCCGAGGGTCAAGCACAGGTAATCAGGCAGTAGAAGTATCCAGGAAGCAAGCCAGGGGTCAAACACAGGTAAGTAACTCAGAGAATGTCCAGTAGGCAGGCCCAGGGTCAGGCACAGGTAATCAGGCAGTAGAAGTATCCAGGAAGCAAGCCAGGGGTCAAACACAGGTAAGTAACTCAGAGAATGTCCAGTAGGCAGGCCGAGGGTCAAGCACAGGTAATCAGGCAGTAGAAGTATCCAGGAAGCAAGCCAGGGGTCAAACACAGGTAAGTAACGGCAGCGGTGGTCAGACAGATTCCGGGTCGGCACAGAGAGTCAAGCAGGTACAGGGTACAGGGTACTGGATACAGGATACAGGATACAGGATACAGGATACAGGATACAGGACTGGAGCCAGGACTCAGAAAGAGACAACAAACCAGCAATTTGTGAGCAAACAGGGGGAGCCTTTTATAGGCCAGGTGAGTGGTCAGGTGGGATACCCGGACGAGTGCGCATGCGCACTCGTCTTCTGTCAGCGCCGCGCACAGCGGTGAGCCGCACTGGCTGGGCTGTGTCAGATACCCGAGTGCCGCGGACCCGCGCATGCGCACCCGTTACCCGGCGTACCTGTACCATTCGTTGCGCTGCTCTACCGCGCGTGCGCAACCCTGGAACCCGGCGGTGAGACACGGTATTTCCCTGACAGTGCCCCCCTCCTAGGGGCAGCCTCCGGATGCCCACTTCAGGATGTCTTTGGTGATATTCTCGTATTAAACGAGGAGCGTGGATGTTTTCAGATGGCTCCCAGGAGCAGTCTTCGGGGGATAACCTTTCCATTTGACTAGGTACTGAACCTGTCCCCTTCTTTTTCGGAGATCCAGAATCTTTTCAACCTCGAATTCTTCCTCTCCTTGGATGGTGATGGGTGGAGGAAGTGGCATCTGCCTGTCAGGGAAAGAATTGGCAATTACAGGTTTCAGCAAAGAAGCGTGGAAAACTGTGTGGATCCTATAGGAACTGGGGAGATCTAGTTCAAAGGCCACTGGGTTGATCACCCTCTTGACCTCAAAGGGGCCGATGAACCTGGGACCAAGTTTCCGAGAAGGACAGGGGAGTTTCAAACTTTCTCACCAATCTGGAACGGCGGGCATTCTTTCCTGCCCCGATTGTACTGTACCTCATACCCCCTCTGTGCTTCCTTCATGGCCTGCTGGATCTGGAGAAAGTTGTCCTGGATATGCTTGACTAAATCCTGTGCAGCTGGAGTAGGAACGTCTGGAATGGAATCTGGAAGAAAAGAAGGGTGATAGCCGTAGTTTGCCCAGAAGGGCGTTTGGTTAATGGCAGAATGCAGAGAATTATTATAGGCAAACTCCGCGTAGGGTAGCAGGCCTGACCAGTCATCTTGGGAGTATGAACAAAAACATCTCAGATACTGTTCGAGGGTCTGATTGGTGCGTTCAGTTTGGCCGTTGGATTGTGGGTGGTATGCTGAAGACATGGAAGTCCTGATTTCAAGGGATTTGCAGAGGTCTCTCCAGAATCTGGAGGTGAACTGTACCCCCCGGTCTGAGGTGATGTTAGCTGGTACTCCATGTAATCTTATAACTTCTTTGATGAAGATGTCTGTGGTAGCGGAAGCCGAAGGGGTACCTTTCATGGGCAGGAAGTGGGCCATCTTTGAAAGACGGTCTATGACAACCAGAATTGTGGTAAAGGAATCTGAGGGAGGTAAGTCTACGATGAAGTCCATGGAAATCTCCTTCCATGGACGTTCCGGGACAGGTAGTGGTCGTAACAGACCCCAGGACTTGATGTTGGACCCCTTGTTCCTCTGACAAGTGTTACAAGAAAGTACATATTCTTGGCAGTCCTTTCTCCAGCCCGGCCACCAGTAAGACCGACCTACCAAGTCCACTGTCTTCTGTATTCCGAAGTGGCCGGACATCTTGTGGTCGTGAAGGGTCTGCAGGACTTGGAGTCTGACAGGAGGAGGAACAAATATTCGGGCATGGGCCCAAAGTAAGTCCTGTTTCCTTTCAAGAAAAGGTAAAGTAGGAGAGGAGAACTGGTTGGAGGCTCGTTTAAGAGCTGCAGTCAAGTCAGGTTGAATAGCATGGAGGAAATTGTGGGCGGACAGGATGGTAGCAGGTTCCTTAGGGGATTCAGTATCCAGGAACATACGGGATAAGGCATCCGCCTTGCCATTCTTGGAACCGGGACGGTAAGTGATGTGGAAGTTAAATCGGGAAAAGAACAAGGCTCAGCGGGCCTGTCTGGGTCTGAGGCGTTTTGCAGCCCTGAGGTACTCCAAGTTGCGGTGATCTGTGAAGATAAGAATGGGTTGGGAGGCTCCTTCTAGCAGGTATCTCCATTCTTCAAGAGCGAATTTAATTGCAAGTAATTCCCGGTCGCCTACGTCGTAATTCCTTTCAGGGGGACTCAATTTTCGGGAGGCAAAGGTGATCGGGTGGAGTAGGGCCTTTGGGCCACTTCTCTGCGATAGGATTGCTCCCATAGCAGAATCTGAAGCGTCCACTTCTAGGACGTAAGGAAGTTCAGGGTCTGGGTGCTGTAGGATGAGTGCAGAGGAGAAAAGTTCCTTGAGCTTCTCAAATGCGCCTTGCGCTTGGGGTGTCCATTGGAACTTGACTTGCTGACGGGTAAGTTGGGTGATTGGGGACACAATAGCAGAAAATCCCTGAATGAACCGTCTATAAAAGTTAGCAAAGCCGATAAAACGTTGGACTGACCTTTTGTCTGTGGGGGCAGGCCAATCCTGGATAGCCTTCACTTTTTGCGGGTCCATCAGTACTCCTCCGGTGGTTATGATAAAGCCCAGGAACTGGATGGTGTCGGTCTCGAACTCGCATTTTTCTCCTTTGACGTAGAGCCCGTGTTTACGTAGAATGAGAAGAACTTTCCGGACATGTTGGCGATGAGCTTCTAGAGAGTCGGAGAAAATCAAAATATCGTCAAGATATACAATGAGGAAGTTATCCAGATACTCACGGAAAATGTCATTGACAAGGTGCTGGAAGGTAGCTGGAGCATTACAAAGTCCAAACGGCATGACCAGGTACTCGAAATGGCCGAATCTGGACCTAAAAGCCGTCTTCCACTCATCCCCAGAGCGTATTCTAACCAAGTTGTAGGCCCCACGGAGATCAAGCTTGGTGAAAACCTTGGCAGTCCTGAGCCGCTGGAAAAGTTCGGGGATGAGTGGGAGTGGGTACCTGTTCTTGATAGTAATTTTGTTGAGTTCCCTGTAATCCACACAGGGTCTGAGGGAACCGTCTTTCTTTTCAACAAAGAAAATCCCAGCCCCTGCTGGCGAAGAAGATGGCTGAATGAACCCCTTAGCGAGATTTTCATCAATATATACCCGTAGAGCTTCAAGCTCAGTTTCAGACAGGGGGAAAATTCTTCCGAAGGGGATCTCAGCCCCTGGTAGGAGATCAATCGGACAATCATATGAGCGATAAGGGGGAAGGACTTCGGCCTTTTTTTCATCGAAAATGTCCATGAAATCTCGGTAGGGTGTTGGAACATGTTGCAGGTCCTTGGTACTGGGTTGCATGGCAAGATGAGTAAGAGGTCCTGCGGACTTATCCGGAAAGCAGTGCTGCAGGCAGTAAGGGGAGGAGAACTCCACTTCTCTGTTGACCCAATCGATCCGAGGATTGTGAGCCAGTAACCAGGGGTACCCCAGGATGATGGGGAACATAGGAGAATGGATTACATCAAAACGTAAAAGTTTGTGATGACCCGACTTGGTGCAGGTCAGGATGGGAGCGGTTTCCTGGGTGACTGGTCCTGAGCAGGGTGGAGAGCCATCAGCCAGCTGGATTTGAAGAGGTTGCTTCTTGGTAGTTAAAGAAAGGTTCAAGTGTCGGGCCAGGGTCAGGTCCATAAAGCAACTGCAGGCTCCAGAATCAAGGATGGCTCCCAACTGGAAGGCCTCTCCCGCTACCTGTAGGGAGAGTGGAACAGTCAAGTGAAAATGTGGAATTCCAGCAGTGTGTGAGCTCGAGAGGGACCGAGAAGGGCACTTACTGGGTCTCACGGGGCATTTCTGTAGATAGTGACCTGTGCCTCCGCAGTAGAGACAGAGGTTAGCTTGTCGACGGCGGAGCCTTTCTTCAGCAGATAGGGGGGACCGTGCCAGGCCCAACTGCATAGGTTCCCCATGAGGAGGAGAGCGGGAGTTCCAAGAAGGAGCAGGTGCTGGAGGAACCCGGGGCATCATCCAGGTGGGCCGGGGGCTCTGAAGTTTCTCTGCCCGTCGTTCCCGCAACCGACGATCAAGTTTAATGACAAGTTGGCAGAGGTCTGCGAAGGTGGTTGGGATCTCTCCTCGAGCCAGTTCATCCTTCAAAACTTCGGATAGCCCCAAGCGGAATTGGTACTTTAGAGCAGACTCATTCCACTCTGTATCTGCAGCCCATTTGCGAAAATCTACTATATAGTCCTCTACGGGCCTTCTCCCCTGGGATAGGGTGTGTAGGGTAGATTCTGCCGTACCTGTGCGTTGGGAGTCCTCGTAGAGTGCTGCCATAGCGGAAAAGAAAGTCTCTACAGAATTCAGCTGCGGGCTCTTTTGTTCCATCAAATGGTATGCCCAGGATTGAGGGTCATCTGAAAGCAGGGAGATAATAAAACCCACCTTGGTGGATTCCAGCTGGAAAGTCCTGGGTTGTAGTGCCAAGTGTAGTAAACAAGAATTTTTAAAAGAGCGAAATTTCCTTCGGTCCCCGGAAAAACGTTCAGGTGTGGGGACCCTGGGATCAGGATTAGACATGTCATAGGTAGGAAGAGCACCTCCAGGTGTTGGTGGGAGAGTGGAGGTGCTGGCTGCAGGGGGTGACTGGTCTGCTTGGTTTGGAGACAAGGTCAAGTGCTGAAGACGTCCTTCGATCTGAAAGTACCCATCCTGGAGGCGTTGTACAGCCTGAGTAAGGGCTGTCACCTGCTGGCATAAGGCCTCAAGGGGTGAACCAGTTCTGTCGGCCTCGGACATTGGCTGGTTTGTACTGTCACAGGTACTCACCCGGGCCGATATGCTGAGAACTGCTCCCCTTGCGACTAGGCGCACGGTGTCTCTGGAGTGGGTACAGAGGACACCGGGCACAAAGATGCATGCGTTGCCAGCAGGAGTGTTGCAGGTGGTGTGCAGTAGCGACGTTGACCAGGAGAGGCTGATGCTGCACTGGAAGTAGACACCTGGCAGGGCTGTGATCAGGCAGAGGTTGAAGAGGTACCAGAGCATATGCTGAAGGAGGACCCTCGGGAGCATGAGAGAACTGAAAGTCCAGAACACCGAGCAGGGGGTCAAGCACAATGAGCAAGAGATAGTCCAGTAAGCAGGCCGAGGGTCAAACACAGGTGATCCGGCAGCAGGAGAATCCAGGGAGCAAGCCAGGGGTCAAACACAGGTAAGTAACTCAGAGAATGTCCAGTAGGCAGGCCGAGGTTCAAGCACAGGTAATCAGGCAGTAGAAGTATCCAGGAAGCAAGCCAGGGGTCAAACACAGGTAAGTAACTCAGAGAATGTCCAGTAGGCAGGCCGAGGGTCAAGCACAGGTAATCAGGCAGTAGAAGTATCCAGGAAGCAAGCCAGGGGTCAAACACAGGTAAGTAACTCAGAGAATGTCCAGTAGGCAGGCCGAGGGTCAAGCACAGGTAATCAGGCAGTAGAAGTATCCAGGAAGCAAGCCAGGGGTCAAACACAGGTAAGTAACTCAGAGAATGTCCAGTAGGCAGGCCGAGGGTCAAGCACAGGTAATCAGGCAGTAGAAGTATCCAGGAAGCAAGCCAGGGGTCAAACACAGGTAAGTAACGGCAGCGGTGGTCAGACAGATTCCGGGTCGGCACAGAGAGTCAAGCAGGTACAGGGTACTGGATACAGGATACAGGATACAGGATACAGGACTGGAGCCAGGACTCAGAAAGAGACAACAAACCAGCAATTTGTGAGCAAACAGGGGAAGCCTTTTATAGGCCAGGTGAGTGGTCAGGTGGGATACCCGGACGAGTGCGCATGCGCACTCGTCTTCTGTCAGCGCCGCGCACAGCGGTGAGCCGCACTGGCTGGGCTGTGTCAGATACCCGAGTGCCGCGGACCCGCGCATGCGCACCCGTTACCCGGCGTACCTGTACCATTCGTTGCGCTGCTCTACCGCGCGTGCGCAACCCTGGAACCCGGCGGTGAGACACGGTATTTCCCTGACATATCTTTGACGAATGTACCGTGGGTTCTCCCTGGGGTGAGGTGAGTTTGTGGACATGTCCCGAGTCACGTTTACCTTTAGGGGCTCTCGCCAGTAACCTCTCACATTTATTGCCATATTCATAAAATTTGTGTGCTACGTGGCGCAGTCGGGATTTTATTCTATCATCTAGCACTGTGGCCAGTTCGTGTCTGAGGGATAGCAGTTCTTCTGTCAGTGCTGGGGTGACCTGTCGCTTATGAACCAGCTCTGCTGCTCTTATTTTGCCCAATAGGTTTTGCAGCTCTCCTTCTCTAGCTTTCTTAAGCCTAGCCCCCTGGGATATCAGTTCCCCTCTGACCACTGCCTTATGCCCTTCCCATATTGAGCCCATGCCTACCTCGCCCACTTTATTCTCTCTGAAGTACAGGGAGATAGTGTCAAGTACTTGTTTCTGAGCCACCGCGTCGTCTAGAATGCCTTCGTTTAGGCGCCAGCTCCACACCCGTGCCTCCGCAGATAGGGGAGGCAGGGAGATGGACACCGGTGCGTGATCTGAGATCGTGATGGAACCAATAGAAGCGCCGTCCAGGGATTCCAGATGATACTGGTCCATCAGCAAAAAGTCTATACGGGTATAGACGTTATGTGTGGCTGAGAAGTAGCTATAATCCCTGTCCGTCGGGTGCATCAGTCTCCAGCAATCTACCAAGTGATGCATCTGCAGGGACTTCCTAAAGTGCCTCAGGAAGGCAAACGAGTGGGCGGAGCGGCTAGAAGATGTGTCTAGCTGTGGGTCTGGGCTTACATTGAAGTCCCCCCTAGGACCAGTTGACCTTCCTTAAAACTCGATAGGGACTCCAGGACTGAGTCAAGAAAAGTGAGCTGTTTGCTGTTCGGGGCGTACACAGCTGCAAACGTGAATTTATGGGTGGAGATGGTGCCTTTGATGAGCACGTATCTTCCCTCGGGGTCAATCAATTGATCTGTTAGCACAAAGGGGCAGTGTTTATGTATCGCTATAGCAACACCCCCGGACTTGGGTCGGGGGGAATTGCTAAGATACCACGAGTTGTACAGGTGTGTGGGAAGGCGGGGGACCGAGTCAGTGCCAAAATGCGTCTCCTGCAAAAAAATCACATGTGCCCCTGAACGTTTCATCTCAAGCCACAACTTACTTCTTTTGGCGGGGGATCCCAGACCTCGCACGTTGTAAGACACGATTTTCAGACCTGCCATGGTGTAATGTCGAGGGGGGGGTCTCCTGGGCCATCTACGGGGGGGCGAAGGGACCCACAGCACGTTCAGATCTACAGAGGGGCGCATATCCAGCGCATGAATGGAGAGCAGGTACCTAGAGAACAGACCACAGTTAGCATTGATAAAGGTAGCAAAAAAAGGCATGGAGATCATTCAGGAAAAAAAAGACAGAAACAAAAACAGCCTCCAAAGAGGGAATCAGGTAAAAAAAAAGGGGAGGAACAGAGGAAAAAAGGGCCTGAGCCCTAAGTGCACATCAAAGTACAGCTTTGCCACTGGCCGGGAGTTCCCACCCCCCCCCCCACGAAGGGGAGGACGGTGGGAACCAGTGGGCATCGCCATTTCCCAAAACGGGAAGAAAACTCCGGAGAGTTGGTATTAAGGGGGACCCCGCACCCAAAATAAAACCCTATACCTACAACCCTATATACTCTGAACAGCAGTATATAGGTGGTGCAAACAAGACACGGACTGTAGGTTTGTTCTTAAGTAGAATCTGAACAGGTACATTATGAAGTGTAGCTCCATCCCAAAAAAATCTATTTTTAAGCTTTTTGGAGAACATAGGGAGGGGTTATCACCCCTGTAACATTTGCTGTCTTTGCACATCTGTTCAGAACATGTCACCTCACTTTCCGTCCCAATGACAAATGTTTTTGGAAAAGTGGGGTTTTAATTGAAACAAGGATTGGTGATAAAGTATCAGTAGAGAGGAGATACCTTTTTCCCAAATTAAATCTAACAGGATAGAATTTCCCTTCCTAGGGGTAGATTTCCTCTCACTTCCTGTTTTCTCTTTCCGTTTGCAAGTAGGAGTCGTTTGTAAGTTGGATGTTTGAAAGTAGGGGCCTGGCGTATATACTCTGCAGAAATTTGCCCTATTAGATGTTGGTGTAGCCACAAGACTGGTGGGCACAGGAATGGGCCCTGCTGTGAGTTAATAGATCAAGATTTGTACTTGCATGCACCTGTTGAACCGGGCAGAAAAATTGGGCCTTTGGTGGTGGTGGTGGTGGTGGACGACGGTGTTGCCACAAGACTGTAAGCTCTCACAGTTACTCTTGGTGGGCGCAGGAATGGGCCCTGCTGTGAGTTATTAGATCAAGATTTGTAATTGCAAGCACCTGTTGAACAGGGCAGAAAAATTGGGCCTTTGGTGGTGGTGGTGGTGGTGGACGGTGTTGCCACAAGACTGTAAGCTCTCACAGTTACTCTTGGTGGGCGCAGGAATGGGCCCTGCTGTGAACTATTAGATCAAGATTTGTAATTACACGCCCCTGTTAAACAGGGGCTGAAAAATTGTGCCTTAGACATTGGTGCTGGTGCCACAACACTGCAACCCCTCACAGATACTGTACTCCTAGCACAGCAATGAGACCTGTTGCAAAGCATTGCCTAAAAATTGTCATTACACGCCCCAACAGGGGCTGAAAAATTGTGCCTTAGGCACTGGTGCTGGTGCCACAACACTGCAACCCCTCACAGATACTGTACTTGGAGCACAGCAGTCACACGTGTTGCGAAGCATTTTTTTTAAAAATTGTAATTACATGCCCCTGTTAAACAGGGGCTGAAAAATTGTGCCTTAGGCACTGGTGCTGGTGCCACAACACTGCAACCCCTCACAGATACTGTACTTGGAGCACAGCAGTCACACGTGTTGCGAAGACTTTTTTTTAAAAAATTGTAATTACACGCACCTGTTAAACAGGGGCTGAAAAATTGTGCCTTAGGCACTGGTGCTGGTGCCACAACACTGCAACCCCTCACAGATACTGTACTTGGAGCACAGCAGTCACACGTGTTGCGAAGCATTTTTTTAAAAAATTGTAATTACACGCCCCTGTTAAACAGGGGCTGAAAAATTGTGCCTTAGGCACTGGTGCTGGTGCCACAACACTGCAACCCCTCACAGATACTGTACTTGGAGCACAGCAGTCACACGTGTTGCGAAGCATTTTTTTTAAAAATTGTAAGTACACGCCCCTGTTATACAGGGGCTGAAAAATTGTGCCTTAGGCACTGGTGTGGTGGCATGGATCATTGAGGAGGAGGAAGAGGATAGTCAGTGAACATAACAGGACAGTCACTCAGCATCAGCATAGGCAGTCTTGAAGGGATGTGACATTATAAATTATTCCGTTATATCCGCTTCAGGTGCCTGGTAGCTGGTGGTGATCCAAGACTGATTCATTTTGATGAAGGTCAGTCGATCAACCGAGTCGGTGGACAGGCGCACCCTATGATCGGTGACAAATCCTCCAGCAGCACTGAATGTGCGTTCGGAAAGAACGCTGGAGGAAGGACAGGCCAGTAGCTCAATTGCATACTGTGCAAGCTCTGGCCAGTGATCCATCCTCAGGACCCAGTAAGCCAGAGGATTTTCGGTGGGAAAGGTGTCCAAGTCTAACCTTGCCCCAAGGTATTCCTGCACCATGTATATCAGACGCTGGCGATGGTTGCTGGAACCGATCATACCTTGGGGCTGCGGACTAAAAAATTGTCTGAACGCATCGGTCAGACGTCCACCTTCCCCACCGCTCCTTCTGCTACTGACCGAAGCCTCAGCAACTCGTCGCCCAGGACCAGGAGTTTGTAACCTCCCAGTTTCTGGGAACGCGTTGCACAGACCTTTCTGCAAGGCCTCCCTGAGATGTCTCATCCTCTGCTCCCTCTGCGACGGCAAGATAAGGTCCGCAACCTTACCCTTGTACCGTGGATCAAGGAGAGTGGCCAGCCAGTAATGGTCCCTCTCCTTGATCCGAAGAACACGAGGATCCTTCCGCAGGCTTTGCAGGATCAGGGAGGCCATGCAGCGTAGGTTAGCTGAGGCATTCGGTCCGGAGTCTTCTGGGTCACTGAGGATGACATGATCGCCAGCCACCTCCTCCCAGCCACGTACAAGTCCACTGGTTTGTTGGGACTGTACATCATCCCTAAAAGACTGCTGCTGCTGCTGATGCTGAGTGCCAGGCTCCACCTCCATGCTCACACAATCCTCCTCCTCCTCATCCTCATCCTCTTCCTGTGTGATGGGTGGGACAGAAGGAACACTGTCCGGATAAAGGGGGCCTTGAGAGGCAAGGAAGTCCTCCTCTTCCTGCCTCTGTTCTGCCTCAAGTGCCCTGTCCATTATCCCACGCAGCGTATGCTCCAACAGGTGGACAAGAGGTACAGTGTCACTGATGCATGCACTGTCACTGCTCACCATCCTCGTGGCCTCCTCAAATGGTGAGAGGACAGTGCATGCATCGCTGATCATGCTCCACTGACGTGGGGAAAAAAAACCAAGCTCCCCTGACCCTGTCCTGGTGCCGTAGTCGCAAAGGTACTCATTGATGGCCCTCTGCTGCGTGTGCAGTCGCTGCAGCATGGCCAACGTTGAGTTCCACCTGGTGGGCATGTCACATATTAGGCGGTTCTTGGGCAGGTTCAGCTCCTTTTGCAGCTCAGTCAGCCGAGCACTGGCATTATAAGATCGGCGGAAATGCACACAGACTTTCCTGGCCTGCCTCAGGACATCCTGTAAGCCTGGGAACCTGCCCAAGAACTGCTGCACCACCAGGTTGAGGACGTGAGCCATACA
Organism: Lithobates sylvaticus; assembly: GCA_028564925.1. Classification (NCBI taxonomy): domain Eukaryota; kingdom Metazoa; phylum Chordata; class Amphibia; order Anura; family Ranidae; genus Lithobates; species Lithobates sylvaticus. Next base: position 154,867,450 of record CM053027.1, on the reverse strand, counting down.
GGGCACATGGGTGAACTGCCCCTGTCGCAGGGCGGAGAGGAGGTTGGTGCCATTGTCAGAAACGACCATTCCTGGCTTAAGCTGACGTGGCGTCAACCACCTCTCGGCCTGCCCCTGCAGAGCTGCCAGAACCTCTGGCCCAGTGTGGCTCCTGTCCCCCAAACACACCAGCGCAAGCACGGCATGGCATCTTTTTGCCTGCGTACTTGCGTAGCCCCTTGTACGCCTACGGAGCACCGCTGGTTCAGAGGACAGAGCACTGGAGGAAGAAGAAGAGGAGGGGGTGGAGGAGAGAGGTGTGTCACAACCAGTAGCAGTAGTAGCGTTTTGGAGGCGTGGTGGCGGAACAACCTCCAACACTACTGCACCTTGTCCTGCATCCCTCCCAGCTGCCAATAGAGTGACCCAATGGGCCGTGAAAGAAAGGTAACGTCCCTGTCCATGCCTGCTGGACCATGAGTCAGCGGTAATATGCACCTTACCGCTGACCGCCCTGTGCAGCGAGGCATGGACATTGCCTTCCACATGCCGGTAGAGAGACGGAATCGCCTTCCGTGAGAAAAAGTGGCGTTTGGGAACCTGCCACTGAGGAACCGCACATTGAACAAACTCACGGAAGGGGGCCGAGTCTACCAACTGAAAAGGCAGCAGTTGAATTGCTAGCAATTTAGCCAAGCTAGCATTCAACCGCTGGGCATGTGGATGGCTGGGAGTGTACTTCTTTCGACGGTCCAGCAGCTGGGGCAGGGAAATTTGCCTGCTACAATCGGACGTCGGTGTACTGCAAGTACTTGGTTGTGACACACCTAATTCTACACCTTCAGTCCTCTCACAGCAGCTTTCAGAGAGGAATGAAGATGTAGTGGGGATGGAGATCCCAGCTGATGAGGAGCAAGGAGAGGTCCGCTTAGTTCTTTGGTGTGGGTCTTTTATGTGTGCCTGCCAACGAGCTGCATGGCAGGTCGACATATGTCTGGTCATGCTTGTGGTGCCCAAGCGGCTGATGTTTTGGCCACGCGAGATACGCTTGAGACAAATATTGCAAATAGCAGTGGTGCGATCTGATGCAATCGTCCTCCTCCTCATCCCCTCTCCCTCCAGGCACCCACGTGGCGTCAGTGACCTCATCATCCCCTCCCTCTTCACCACTAGAGCAAACCTGGCAGTAAGCTGCAGCTGGTGGAACAGTACTGCCAGATTGCTGTCCTTCAGCATCCCCTCTCTCTGCACGCACACTACTGACTTCCTCAAGCTGGGTAACATCATCCGAGCCTTCGAATCGTTGGGCATCCTCCTGGAGCATGTACCCAACACTGTGCTCAAAGAGTTCGGGGGACTCCTCAGGAGGACATGGTGGGTCTAGGGAAGGGGTGGCTGATGATGCCATTGAGTATGCTTTGGCAGCTGCTCTGCCAGTACCCTGAGCCTGGGTGAGAGAGGATGAGGAGGATGAGGAGGGCTTGGTCATCCATTCTACCAAGCCTTCAGCATGATGCGGCTCCACATGTCCAGCTGCCGAAAACAAAGACGCGCGTGTCCCATGGCCACGTGCTGATGACGATGCACGACCACGTCCACTAGAAACAGAGCCTGCCTGCCCTGTGTTCTTGCCTCTGCACGCTCTGCCTCCCCTTGGCGGTCTTCCAGCCATTGTAGTCGGTAGTCCTGTGGGTGCTGCTGAGAAGAAAATATAGGAGCTCTGTGTGATGCCACTAACACACTAGAAGTCCTATAGGTGCTTCTGCAAAGAAAATATGGGAGCTCTGTGTGATGCCACTAACACACTAGAAGTCCTGTGGGTGCTGCTGAGAAGAAAATATAGGAGCTCTGTGTGATGCCACTAACACACTAGAAGTCCTATGGGTGCTTCTGCAAAGAAAATATAGGAGCTCTGTGTGATGCCACTGACACACTAGAAGTCCTGTGGGTGCTGCTGAGAAGAAAATATAGGAGCTCTGTGTGATGCCACTAACACACTAGAAGTCCTATGGGTGCTTCTGCAAAGAAAATATAGGAGCTCTGTGTGATGCCACTAACACACTACAAGTCCTGTGGGTGCTGCTGAGAAGAAAATATAGGAGCTCTGTGTGATGCCACTAACACACTAGAAGTCCTATGGGTGCTTCTGCAAAGAAAATATAGGAGCTCTGTGTGATGCCACTAACACACTAGAAGTCCTATGGGTGCTTCTGCAAAGAAAATATAGGAGCTCTGTGTGATGCCACTAACACACTAGAAGTCCTGTGGGTGCTGCTGAGAAGAAAATATAGGAGCTCTGTGTGATGCCACTAACACACTAGAAGTCCTATGGGTGCTTCTGCAAAGAAAATATAGGAGCTCTGTGTGATGCCACTAACACACTAGAAGTCCTATGGGTGCTTCTGCAAAGAAAATATAGGAGCTCTGTGTGATGCCACTAACACACTAGAAGTCCTGTGGGTGCTGCTGAGAAGAAAATATAGGAGCTCTGTGTGATGCCACTAACACACTAGAAGTCCTATGGGTGCTTCTGCAAAGAAAAAATAGGAGCTCTGTGTGATGCCACTAACACACTAGAAGTCCTGTGGGTGCTGCTGAGAAGAAAATATAGGAGCTCTGTGTGATGTCACTAACACACTAGAAGTCCTATGGGTGCTTCTGCAAAGAAAATATAGGAGCTCTGTGTGATGCCACTAACACACTAGAAGTCCTATGGGTGCTGCTGAGAAGAAAATATAGGAGCTCTGTGTGATGCCACTAACACACTAGAAGTCCTGTGGGTGCTGCTGAGAAGAAAATATAGGAGCTCTGTGTGATGCCACTAACACACTAGAAGTCCTATGGGTGCTTCTGCAAAGAAAATATAGGAGCTCTGTGTGATGCCACTAACACACTAGAAGTCCTGTGGGTGCTGCTGTGAAGAAAATATAGGAACTCTGTGTGATGGGACTAACACACTATAAGTCCTATAGGTGCTTCTGGGAAGAAAATATAGGAACTCTGTGTGATGGGACTAACACACTACAAGTCCTATGGGTGCTTCTGGGAAGAAAATATAGGAACTCTGTGTGATGGGACTAACACACTACAAGTCCTATGGGTGCTTCTGCAAAGAAAATATAGGAACTCTGTGTGATGGGACTAACACACTACAAGTCCTATAGGTGCTTCTGGGAAGAAAATATAGGAGCTCTGAGTTATGGGACTAACACACTACAAGTCCTATGGGTGCTTCTGGGAAGAAAATATAGGAGGGAAGTCCTATGGGTGCTTCTGCAAAGAAAATATAGGAACTCTGTGTGATGGGACTAACACACTACAAGTCCTATAGGTGCTTCTGGGAAGAAAATATAGGAGCTCTGTGTGATGGGACTAACACACTACAAGTCCTATGGGTGTTTCTGGGAAGAAAATATAGGAGCTCTGTGTGATGGGACTAACACACTACAAGTCCTATAGGTGCTTCTGGGAAGAACATATAGGAACTCTGTGTGATGGGACTAACACACTACAAGTCCTATGGGTGCTTCTGGGAAGAAAATATAGGAACTCTGTGTGATGGGACTAACAAACTACAAGTCCTATAGGTGCTTCTGGGAAGAAAATATAGGAACTCTGTGTGATGGGACTAACACACTACAAGTCCTATGGGTGCTTCTGCAAAGAAAATATAGGAACTCTGTGTGATGGGACTAACACACTACAAGTCCTATGGGTGCTTCTGCAAAGAAAATATAGGAACTCTGTGTGATGGGACTAACACACTACAAGTCCTATAGGTGCTTCTGGGAAGAAAATATAGGAGCTCTGTGTGATGGGACTAACACACTACAAGTCCTATGGGTGCTTCTGGGAAGAAAATATAGGAGCTCTGTGTGATGGGACTAAGACACTACAAGTCCTATAGGTGCTTCTGGGAAGAAAATATAGGAGCTCTGTGTGATGGGACTAACACACTACAAGTCCTATGGGTGCTTCTGGGAAGAAAATATAGGAGCTCTGTGTGATGGGACTAACACACTACAAGTCCTATAGGTGCTTCTGGGAAGAAAATATAGCTCTGTGTGATAGGACTAACACACTACAAGTCCTATAGGTGCTTCTGGAAGAAAATATAGCTCTGTGTGATGCCACTAACACAGTACAAGTCCTATGGGTGCTTCTGGGAAGAAAATATAGGAACTCTGTGTGATGGGACTAACACACTACAAGTCCTATAGGTGCTTCTGGGAAGAAAATATAGGAGCTCTGTGTGATGGGACTAACACACTACAAGTCCTATGGGTGCTTCTGGGAAGAAAATATAGGAGCTCTGTGTGATGGGACTAACACACTACAAGTCCTATAGGTGCTTCTGGGAAGAAAATATAGCTCTGTGTGATAGGACTAACACACTACAAGTTCTATAGGTGCTTCTGGGAAGAAAATATAGCTCTGTGTGATGCCACTAACACAGTACAAGTCCTATGGGTGCTTCTGGGAAGAAAATATAGGAACTCTGTGTGATGGGACTAACACACTACAAGTCCTATGGGTGCTTCTGGGAAGAAAATATAGGAGCTCTGTGTGATGGGACTAACACACTACAAGTCCTATGGGTGCTTCTGGGAAGAAAATATAGGAGCTCTGTGTGATGGGACTAACACACTACAAGTCCTATAGGTGCGTCTGGGAAGAAAATATAGGAGCTCTGTGTGATGGGACTAACACACTACAAGTCCTATGGGTGCTTCTGGGAAGAAAATATAGGAGCTCTGTGTGATGGGACTAACACACTACAAGTCCTATAGGTGCTTCTGGGAAGAAAATATAGCTCTGTGTGATGGGACTAACACACTACAAGTCCTATAGGTGCTTCTGGGAAGAAAATATAGCTCTGTGTGATGCCACTAACACAGTACAAGTCCTATGGGTGCTTCTGGGAAGAAAATATAGGAACTCTGTGTGATGGGACTAACACAGTACAAGTCCTATGGGTGCTTCTGGGAAGAAAATATAGGAGCTCTGTGTGATGGGACTAACACACTACAAGTCCTATAGGTGCTTCTGGGAAGAAAATATAGCTCCGTGTGATGCCACTAACACAGTACAAGTCCTATGGGTGCTTCTGGGAAGAAAATATAGGAACTCTGTGTGATGGGACTAACACACTACAAGTCCTATGGGTGCTTCTGGGAAGAAAATATAGGAGCTCTGTGTGATGGGACTAACACACTACAAGTCCTATAGGTGCTTCTGGGAAGAAAATATAGGAGCTCTGTGTGATGGGACTAACACACTACAAGTCCTATGGGTGCTTCTGGGAAGAAAATATAGGAGCTCTGTGTAATGGGACTAACACACTACAAGTCCTATAGGTGCTTCTGGGAAGAAAATATAGCTCTGTGTGATGGGACTAACACACTACAAGTCCTATAGGTGCTTCTGGGAAGAAAATATAGCTCTGTGTGATGCCACTAACACAGTACAAGTCCTATGGGTGCTTCTGGGAAGAAAATATAGGAACTCTGTGTGATGGGACTAACACACTACAAGTCCTATAGGTGCTTCTGGGAAGAAAATATAGGAACTCTGTGTGATGGGACTAACACACTACAAGTCCTATGGGTGCTTCTGCAAAGAAAATATAGGAACTCTGTGTGATGGGACTAACACACTACAAGTCCTATAGGTGCTTCTGGGAAGAAAATATAGGAGCTCTGTGTGATGGGACTAACACACTACAAGTCCTATAGGTGCTTCTGGGAAGAAAATATAGCTCTGCGTGATGGGACTAACACACTACAAGTCCTATAGGTGCTTCTGGGAAGAAAATATAGCTCTGTGTGATGCCACTAACACAGTACAAGTCCTATGGGTGCTTCTGGGAAGAAAATATAGGAACTCTGTGTGATGGGACTAACACACTACAAGTCCTATGGGTGCTTCTGGGAAGAAAATATAGGAGCTCTGTGTGATGGGACTAACACACTACAAGTCCTATAGGTGCTTCTGGGAAGAAAATATAGCTCTGTTTGATGGGACTAACACACTACAAGTCCTATAGGTGCTTATGGGAAGAAAATATAGCTCTGTGTGATGGGACTAACACACTACAAGTCCTATAGGTGCTTCTGGGAAGAAAATATAGGAGCTCTGTGTGATGGGACTAACACACTACAAGTCCTATGGGTGCTTCTGGGAAGAAAATATAGGAGCTCTGTGTGATGGGACTAACACACTACAAGTCCTATAGGTGCTTCTGGGAAGAAAATATAGGAACTCTGTGTGATGGGACTAACACACTACAAGTCCTATGGGTGCTTCTGGGAAGAAAATATAGGAACTCTGTGTGATGGGACTAACACACTACAAGTCCTATGGGTGTTTCTGGGAAGAAAATATAGGAACTCTGTGTGATGGGACTAACACACTACAAGTCCTATAGGTGCTTCTGGGAAGAAATATAGGAGCTCTGTGTGATGGGACTAACACACTACAAGTCCTATGGGTGCTTCTGGGAAGAAAATATAGGAGCTCTGTGTGATGGGACTAACACACTACAAGTCCTATAGGTGCTTCTGGGAAGAAAATATAGGAACTCTGTGTGATGGGACTAACACACTACAAGTCCTATGGGTGCTTCTGGGAAGAAAATATAGGAACTCTGTGTGATGGGACTAACACACTACAAGTCCTATAGGTGCTTCTGGGAAGAAAATATAGGAACTCTGTGTGAAGGGACTAACACACTACAAGTCCTATGGGTGCTTCTGCAAAGAAAATATAGGAACTCTGTGTGATGGGACTAACACACTACAAGTCCAATAGGTGCTTCTGGGAAGAAAATATAGCTCTGTGTGATGGGACTAGCACACTACAAGTCCTATAGGTGCTTCTGGGAAGAAAAAATAGGAGCTCTGTGTGATGGGACTAACACACTACAAGTCCTATGGGTGCTTCTGGGAAGAAAATATAGGAGCTCTGTGTGATGGGACTAACACACTACAAGTCCTATAGGTGCTTCTGGGAAGAAAATATAGCTCTGTGTGATGCCACTAACACAGTACAAGTCCTATGGGTGCTTCTGGGAAGAAAATATAGGAACTCTGTGTGATGGGACTAACACACTACAAGTCCTATGGGTGCTTCTGGGAAGAAAATATAGGAGCTCTGTGTGATGGGACTAACACACTACAAGTCCTATAGGTGCTTCTGGGAAGAAAATATAGCTCTGTGTGATGGGACTAACACACTACAAGTCCTATAGGTGCTTCTGGGAAGAAAATATAGCTCTGTGTGATGGGGCTAACACACTACAAGTCCTATAGGTGCTTCTGGGAAGAAAATATAGCTCTGTGTGATGGCACTAACACAGTACAAGTCCTATAGGTGCTTCTGGGAAGAAAATATAGGAGCTCTGTGTGATGGGACTAACACACTACAAGTCCTATAGGTGCTTATGGGAAGAAAATATAGCTCTGTGTGATGGGACTAACACACTACAAGTCCTATAGGTGCTTCTGGGAAGAAAATATAGCTCTGTGTGATGCCACTAACACAGTACAAGTCCTATGGGTGCTTCCGGGAAGAAAATATAGGAACTCTGTGTGATGGGACTAACACACTACAAGTCCTATGGGTGCTTCTGGGAAGAAAATATAGGAGCTCTGTGTGATGGGACTAACACACTACAAGTCCTATAGGTGCTTCTGGGAAGAAAAATATAGCTCTGTGTGATGGGACTAACACACTACAAGTCCTATGGGTGCTTCTGCAAAGAAAATATAGGAACTCTGTGTGATGGCACTAACACACTACAAGTCCTATAGGTGCTTCTGGGAAGAAAATATAGGAGCTCTGTGTGATGGGACTAACACACTACAAGTCCTATGGGTGCTTCTGGGAAGAAAATATAGGAGCTTTGTGTGATGGGACTAACACACTACAAGTCCTATGGGTGCTTCTGGGAAGAAAATATAGGAACTCTGTGTGATGGGACTAACACACTACAAGTCCTATGGGTGCTTCTGGGAAGAAAATATAGGAGCTCTGTGTGATGGGACTAACACACTACAAGTCCTATAGGTGCTTCTGGGAAGAAAATATAGGAGCTCTGTGTGATGGGACTAACACACTACAAGTCCTATGGGTGCTTCTGGGAAGAAAATATAGGAGCTCTGTGTAATGGGACTAACACACTACAAGTCCTATAGGTGCTTCTGGGAAGAAAATATAGCTCTGTGTGATGGGACTAACACACTACAAGTCCTATAGGTGCTTCTGGGAAGAAAATATAGCTCTGTGTGATGCCACTAACACAGTACAAGTCCTATGGGTGCTTCTGGGAAGAAAATATAGGAACTCTGTGTGATGGGACTAACACACTACAAGTCCTATAGGTGCTTCTGGGAAGAAAATATAGGAACTCTGTGTGATGGGACTAACACACTACAAGTCCTATGGGTGCTTCTGCAAAGAAAATATAGGAACTCTGTGTGATGGGACTAACACACTACAAGTCCTATAGGTGCTTCTGGGAAGAAAATATAGGAGCTCTGTGTGATGGGACTAACACACTACAAGTCCTATAGGTGCTTCTGGGAAGAAAATATAGCTCTGCGTGATGGGACTAACACACTACAAGTCCTATAGGTGCTTCTGGGAAGAAAATATAGCTCTGTGTGATGCCACTAACACAGTACAAGTCCTATGGGTGCTTCTGGGAAGAAAATATAGGAACTCTGTGTGATGGGACTAACACACTACAAGTCCTATGGGTGCTTCTGGGAAGAAAATATAGGAGCTCTGTGTGATGGGACTAACACACTACAAGTCCTATAGGTGCTTCTGGGAAGAAAATATAGCTCTGTTTGATGGGACTAACACACTACAAGTCCTATAGGTGATTATGGGAAGAAAATATAGCTCTGTGTGATGGGACTAACACACTACAAGTCCTATAGGTGCTTCTGGGAAGAAAATATAGGAGCTCTGTGTGATGGGACTAACACACTACAAGTCCTATGGGTGCTTCTGGGAAGAAAATATAGGAGCTCTGTGTGATGGGACTAACACACTACAAGTCCTATAGGTGCTTCTGGGAAGAAAATATAGGAACTCTGTGTGATGGGACTAACACACTACAAGTCCTATGGTGTGCTTCTGGGAAGAAAATATAGGAACTCTGTGTGATGGGACTAACACACTACAAGTCCTATGGGTGTTTCTGGGAAGAAAATATAGGAACTCTGTGTGATGGGACTAACACACTACAAGTCCTATAGGTGCTTCTGGGAAGAAAATATAGGAGCTCTGTGTGATGGGACTAACACACTACAAGTCCTATGGGTGCTTCTGGGAAGAAAATATAGGAGCTCTGTGTGATGGGACTAACACACTACAAGTCCTATAGGTGCTTCTGGGAAGAAAATATAGGAACTCTGTGTGATGGGACTAACACACTACAAGTCCTATGGGTGCTTCTGGGAAGAAAATATAGGAACTCTGTGTGATGGGACTAACACACTACAAGTCCTATAGGTGCTTCTGGGAAGAAAATATAGGAACTCTGTGTGAAGGGACTAACACTCTACAAGTCCTATGGGTGCTTCTGCAAAGAAAATATAGGAACTCTGTGTGATGGGACTAACACACTACAAGTCCAATAGGTGCTTCTGGGAAGAAAATATAGCTCTGTGTGATGGGACTAGCACACTACAAGTCCTATAGGTGCTTCTGGGAAGAAAAAATAGGAGCTCTGTGTGATGGGACTAACACACTACAAGTCCTATGGGTGCTTCTGGGAAGAAAATATAGGAGCTCTGTGTGATGGGACTAACACACTACAAGTCCTATAGGTGCTTCTGGGAAGAAAATATAGCTCTGTGTGATGCCACTAACACAGTACAAGTCCTATGGGTGCTTCTGGGAAGAAAATATAGGAACTCTGTGTGATGGGACTAACACACTACAAGTCCTATGGGTGCTTCTGGGAAGAAAATATAGGAGCTCTGTGTGATGGGACTAACACACTACAAGTCCTATAGGTGCTTCTGGGAAGAAAATATAGCTCTGTGTGATGGGACTAACACACTACAAGTCCTATAGGTGCTTCTGGGAAGAAAATATAGCTCTGTGTGATGGGGCTAACACACTACAAGTCCTATAGGTGCTTCTGGGAAGAAAATATAGCTCTGTGTGATGCCACTAACACAGTACAAGTCCTATAGGTGCTTCTGGGAAGAAAATATAGGAGCTCTGTGTGATGGGACTAACACACTACAAGTCCTATAGGTGCTTATGGGAAGAAAATATAGCTCTGTGTGATGGGACTAACACACTACAAGTCCTATAGGTGCTTCTGGGAAGAAAATATAGCTCTGTGTGATGCCACTAACACAGTACAAGTCCTATGGGTGCTTCCGGGAAGAAAATATAGGAACTCTGTGTGATGGGACTAACACACTACAAGTCCTATGGGTGCTTCTGGGAAGAAAATATAGGAGCTCTGTGTGATGGGACTAACACACTACAAGTCCTATAGGTGCTTCTGGGAAGAAAATATAGCTCTGTGTGATGGGACTAACACACTACAAGTCCTATGGGTGCTTCTGCAAAGAAAATATAGGAACTCTGTGTGATGGCACTAACACACTACAAGTCCTATAGGTGCTTCTGGGAAGAAAATATAGGAGCTCTGTGTGATGGGACTAACACACTACAAGTCCTATGGGTGCTTCTGGGAAGAAAATATAGGAGCTTTGTGTGATGGGACTAACACACTACAAGTCCTATGGGTGCTTCTGGGAAGAAAATATAGGAACTCTGTGTGATGGGACTAACACACTACAAGTCCTATGGGTGCTTCTGGGAAGAAAATATAGGAGCTTTGTGTGATGGGACTAACACACTACAAGTCCTATAGGTGCTTCTGGGAAGAAAATATAGGAGCTCTGTGTGATGGGACTAACACACTACAAGTCCTATGGGTGCTTCTGGGAAGAAAATATAGGAGCTCTGTGTGATGGGACTAACACACTACAAGTCCTATAGGTGCTTCTGGGAAGAAAATATAGGAACTCTGTGTGATGGGACTAACACACTACAAGTCCTATGGGTGCTTCTGGGAAGAAAATATAGGAACTCTGTGTGATGGGACTAACACACTACAAGTCCTATAGGTGCTTCTGGGAAGAAAATATAGGAACTCTGTGTGATGGGACTAACACTCTACAAGTCCTATGGGTGCTTCTGCAAAGAAAATATAGGAACTCGGTGTGATGTACTAACACACTACAAGTCCTATAGGTGCTTCTGGGAAGAAAATATAGCTCTGTGTGATGGGACTAGCGCACTACAAGTCCTATAGGTGCTTCTGGGAAGAAAATATAGGAGCTCTGTGTGATGGGACTAACACACTACAAGTCCTATGGGTGCTTCTGGGAAGAAAATATAGGAGCTCTGTGTGATGGGACTAACACACTACAAGTCCTATAGGTGCTTCTGGGAAGAAAATATAGCTCTGTGTGATGCCACTAACACAGTACAAGTCTTATGGGTGCTTCTGGGAAGAAAATATAGGAACTCTGTGTGATGGGACTAACACACTACAAGTCCTATGGGTGCTTCTGGGAAGAAAATATAGGAGCTCTGTGTGATGGGACTAACACACTACAAGTCCTATAGGTGCTTCTGGGAAGAAAATATAGCTCTGTGTGATGGGACTAACACACTACAAGTCCTATAGGTGCTTCTGGGAAGAAAATATAGCTCTGTGTGATGGGACTAACACACTACAAGTCCTATAGGTGCTTCTGGGAAGAAAATATAGCTCTGTGTGATGCCACTAACACAGTACAAGTCCTATGGGTGCTTCTGGGAAAAAAATATAGGAACTCTGTGTGATGGGACTAACACACTACAAGTCCTATGGGTGCTTCTGGGAAGAAAATATAGGAGCTCTGTTTGCTGCCACTAACACACTACAAGTCCTGTGGGTGCTTTTGGGGTGCAGTGCTGTACTAACAGCACTGCGGTTGGTACTACTGAAATACTGTACTAACAGTAAGACACGCACCAGACTAACCCCCAGCAGCAGCTAAAAACACACTAACCAGCAGCAGCAATGGACGATCAATGACAGGTAGCAATGGTTTAGCAAATAAATAGCCAATGGTTTAGCAAAGTAGAGCAAATCTTTCTATAGGAATCTAGCAAAGAGTGACACAGAATCAGCCTGCTCTCTCCTAAAGCCGGAACTCATGTGACCGGCGCCGACGGCGTGGCGGCCTTTTAAATGAGGGGGCGTGTACTAAAGCCCCTGAGCTGTAATTGGCTACAGGCGTCCTGCCTGTAGCCAATTATGGCTCTCCAATTTTCCTGCGCTGTGATTGGCCAAGCATGCGGGGTCATAGTGCATGCTTGGCCAATCATCAGCCAGCAATGCACTGCGCCGGCCGCGCCGGCCGCAATGCATTGCGGGGCCGCTCGCATCACACGAATGTGATGCGAGCGGCCAAAATAGTTCTGGGCTCGCCGAGCGATCGAACACCCGGTGCTCGATGCGAACATGGGTTTGCATCGAGCACCGGGCCCATCCCTACTCTCCAGTCAGGGACGTCCACCCGAGGCAATCCAAGGGCTTTCAGGAACTGGGATAAATCAGCTCTGTTGCGTAAGGTGTGTTGCTTCCCGTCTTTTGTTGCAGAAAGACTGAATGGAAACCCCCACCTGTAGGGCAGTTGTGCATCTTGTAAAGCCGCCAGCAATGGTTTCAGGGCGCGGCGCTGCATCAGCGTGCGTCTGGAAAGGTCTGGGAAAAATGAAAGTTTAGCGCCATCAAAGTCCACATGTCTGACCCCGCGGACTTCCTGCATAATACGCTCCTTGAGGGAGTATTTGTGTAGTTTGCAAATAATGTCCCGAGGTCGGTCTGGGTCTTCTGATGGGGGTCTCAGTGCCCTATGGGCTCGGTCAATCTCAATGTGTTCAGGCGCCCTCTGGCCTAGGATTTGTTTGAAGACCCCTTGCAGGGTTGGTACAATGTCTCTGTGGCCTGTAGCTTCTGGCAATCCTCTGATACGGATGTTCACCCTGCGACTCCTGTTTTCAGAGTCGTCCATCTGGTCCAACAGGGCCTCAATCCTGCGGTCCTGCATTTTGCAACGGTCAGACAGGGCTTGCAGTATAGGGGTAGTGTCTTCCCACTGTGCCTCTAATGTCTCCACTCTGCCCCCCAGGTGAGCTGTGTCCGCTTGCAGGGCCTCAATGTCCTGCCTCATGGCCTTCTCTACCCTATGCACAAATCTCTCCAGGTCAGCTTTAGTGGGCAGGGAGAGAATGTCGGATGTCTCTGTCCCCCCGGGCATCGCTGTCCTCTATGGGCTTTTCCAGGCTATCTGAGCCAGAGGGAGAGGAGAGGGGCAGCAGGGATAGCTGGGGCATGTGTGGGGAACCGATGGGGGAGGCCGATCTGGCCGCGTGGCTGGCCGGCGCCATCTTGGCCGTACCTGCTGTCCCACCGCGGGGCCCGGAGAAGAAGGCATCCAGGGATTCCGACCGGCTCCGAGGGGTCCGTTGTGGCTGTGGGGATGTTCTGCATTTGGGAGGCATCCTCAGAATGTGTTTTCCCCCCGTAGGTGCCGCCGTTCAGGCTGGATCTTGAGCGGTTCTCCCGGAGCTCAGAGCAGACGCGTCCTCACTCACGCATGCCGAAGCCACGCCCCCATCTCTTATTTATTAACTCAATACAGGTTAAACTTTTATATTTTGTAGGAATCTATCAGGAAGTTTGTAAAATGTGCTGTGTTTGTATCTGCTAATAATGATTTTAGTGTATTTTTAGTGAAAATATTGTTTAATAGACATTTGCGCAAATATCATGGGTCCTTAAAAATCAGTAGCACCTTTATTTTCTTCTACTGGTCATGTGGAAAATATATGGTTTGGGGGTCTTTCACAATCTCTGAAAGTTGTAAGTGAAAAAACTAAAACCTCTAAAAGCTGTAAAGGAAAAATAAAAAAGCACTGGAAAAATTGCAAAAATGGTCGATCCGGCCAGCTGAGTTTACAAGTTGAAAAGAGGGCCTAGCAGTGAAAGTGTTAATTGAATGTTGGTAGCAGCAGAGGCAATCAAAATCACATTACTTGCCAAACAGAGGCAAAACAAATCACAGAGCCTAGGGCTTGTTGTGATCTACTATTTAGTAACAGGCTGGGGTTGAAGTTTTGTCAAAGCTCAATTGAACAAGCTAGAATTAGATTGACTACCATGCACAGGTGCACCAGATTTAGCATTCTCCAGTGTGTCATTGGACACAGCTGATCATGTGGTAAAGGGCCGTTGTGATTGTCTCTTTACCCCGATCTGTAAACAGCTGTGTCCTAAGTGATCATGCTGCCCAAAGGCTGCAGAGGGCGCATTGGTTGCGCAATCATGGGGGGATGTCCATGGACTCCCTCCCGGCAATGTAAGCCTGCGCTGTAGCTGTCTTTTGGCTATTGCACGAGTGGAAAATGGTTAAACAGGTAACAATTTCTGACAGATCAAGCAGGCATTTAGTATCTGTAAAAAATTTGCTTTTTTGTGGACACTGACATAGGAAATAGCAAACAGGTTTGCATCAATACTAGAAAGCATTTTTAGCAGTCTACAAATTTCCAAGAGATTGAGCAGGCATCTTGAGTCTAAAAAAGGTGTATTTTCTGGACATTGACAATGGAAATATACAGGTTTGCACCACAGCTGAAAAGGCTGGTTGGACTGGCCATAATTTATGAGAGACTGAGCAGGCATTTAGCATCAGAAAATAAACAAATACTATATTTATTTGCACATTGAGGATTGAAAAAGCATTAGGAACAACAGTTAACAACATGTACTGTATATGAAACAGATCCCTTTGCACTTGAGTCTTTATTTGAAAATTAGCTGCTAGCACTATACTTTTGTGGAGTACATCATAATTAACCACTTGCCGACCAGCCGCCATCATTATACTGCGTCAGGTTAGCAAGATCCTGTGAGCCGTCGTAGCTATACGCCAGCTCCTTTAAGCGGGATTTCAGGCGTGAGCCCCCGCTGCACTCGGGGATGCCGATGCTTGTGACCGGTGGTCGCAATGACCGCCAACCATGAGCAATCATGGGCACGAGAGGCAGAACAGGGACGTGTGTGTGTAAAAACACAAATCCCTGTTCTGGTCTAAGAGGAGATGCAGATCGAGAGTTCCTAATAGCTAGGAACCATGAACTGTCATCTCCTATAGTTAATAGACATGTGCGATTAGTTTCGTACAAATCCGAAATACGAATTTTTATGCATATGAATTCCGTACGAAATACAAAATTTTGTTTACGAATTTCGGATCCAAATTCATAACGAAAATTAGTTATTGTTACGAAAAGTTAACAAACCTAAAAGTTAAAAACCCAGGAAGTCAGCACAGCACAGGGATGGTGTGAACCCCTCATAATGATAAATTCATCATTTGAAGAATCAGGAAGAACTCCGGACAGCCGCACACTGGGAGAAGATAGAAATTCAATGAATTTATTTAAAAAGCAGGAATCGCATCAATCCATAACACGGCAAAGCAGAAGGGGGGGCACAAAGCCGACGCGTTTCGCACTATGCGTAGTGCTTACTCGTAGCTTATAAATTCATCATAAGGAACATTCGTAATTGTTACAAAAAGTTAACAAACCTAAAAGTTAAAACCCCAGGAAGTCAGCACAGGGATGGTGGGAACCCTATGGGAATTTCTATGCTTACGAATTTTATACGAAATACAAAATTTTGTTAACGAATTTCGGATCCAAATTAACAGAATTGTGACTGGTGTTTTGTTCACCAATCAGAGGAAGTCAGCACAGCACAAGGATGGTGGAAAACCCTCATAATGGGCACAGCGGATGTACACTCAGACCTGGGAACTCAGCACAGGGATGGTGGGAACCCTATGGGAATTTCTATGCTTACGAATTTCATACGAAATACAAAATTTTGTTAACAAATTTTGGAATTTCGGATCCAAATTAACAGAAACATGACTGGTGTTTTGTTCACCAATCAGAGGAAGTCAGCACAGCACAGGGATGGTGGGGACCCCTCATAATAATAAATTCATCATAACAAACATTCGTAATTGTTACGAAAAGTTAACAAACCTAAAAGTTAAAAACCTAGGAAGTCAGCACAGCACAGGGATGGTGAGAGCCCATCATAATGATAAATTCATCATAACAAACTTTCTAAATCGAATTGAATTTCGTACGAAACGAAAACTGAAAGAAAAAAAAACAACTTTTTGGACGGTGCCCATGTTTAATAGTCAATCCCCTCCCCCTACAGTTAGAACACACAGTCAGGGAACACAGTTAACCCCTTGATAGTCCCCAAGTGTTATCCCCTTCCCTGCCAGTGACATTTATACAGTAATCAGTGTTTTTTATAGCACTGATCGCTGTATAATTGTCAATCTTCCCAAAAATGTGTCAAAAGTGTCTGCCATAATGTCGCAGTCATGATAAAAAGCACAGATCGCCGCCATTACTAGTAAAAAAATTTAAATAATAAAAATTCCATAAATCTATTCCCCTAATTTGTAGACGCTATATCTTTTGTGCGAACCAATCAACATACACTTATTATGATTTCTTTTGATGGTATTTGATCACCTTTGTGGTTTTTATTTTTTGCATTTTAAACAAAAAAAAAGAATACATATCAGCCTATACTGAGAAAAAAAAATAGCTTTTTTAAAAAAAAATTGGGGATATTTATTATAGCAAAAACTACAAAATATTGGGGGTCATTTACTAAGATGAATGCGCTGCGCCGGTTAATACCTTAATTGGTGCACCGGATAAATCATTAGTTGAGCGTGTGAACCAGCGCACGCATAAGTGCAACAGCAATAATAATATGCCATTGATAATAGCACACGCCGTATCATTAAGAGTCCATTCACAGAGGGGCAACACGACTTCCAGCGTGACTTTGGGAGGCAACTTGGACACGACTTGAGTAGGAATCACAGCGCGACTTGGGGCGACTTCAACACGACTTGGGGCAACTTACAACACGACTTTAAGTTGCCCCCAGGCCAGGTGACTTTAATTTTAAATAAAAAAAACGGCATGGGTTCCCCTCTAAGAGCATACCAGGCCATTATGTCTGGTATGGATATTAAGGGGAACCCTGCGCCAAAATTTAAAAAAAAAATGGCGTGGGGGTCCCCCTCAAAAAGAAGAGAAGCGTCACACAGCGAGAGCCTCCCATTGACGCGGAGCGGCCCAAGAACGAAGCGGGGACGAAGACGCCGTGAAGGAATATTCCGGACGAGAACACCGGAGAAAGAAGCAGAGGATCGGAAGAAGAAGCAGAGGAAAAATAAGATGGAGGAAAAAGAAGATGGAGGAAGAAACCGAAGGAAGAAGGAAGAAGACCAGAAGAAGATGTAAAGAAGAAGACTTTAAATAAAAGACTTGTCAAAAACGGTCTCTTGTAATTTTTAACATTTTTGACACTTTTTTTGTGAAATGGTAGGGGTACTTTTGTACCCCATTACCATTTCACACAGGGGGGATCTGGGGGTCCCCTTGTTAAAGGGGCTTCCAGATTCCGATAAGCCCCCCGCCCGCAGACCCCCACAACCACCGGGCAAGGGTTGTGGGGATGAGGCCCTTGTCCTCATCAACATGGGGACAAGGTGCACCCTCCCAATGTTGAGGGCATGTGGCCTGGTACGGTTCAGGGGGGGCGCTCTCTCATCCCCTACTCTTTTCCTGCAGCCTGTCAGGTTGTGTTCTCGGATAAGGATCTGGTATGGATTTTGAGGGGGACCCCCACACCCTTTTTTTGGCGCGGGGTTCCCCTTAAAATCCATACCAGACCTGAAGGGCCTGGTATGGAATTTCGG
Organism: Lithobates sylvaticus; assembly: GCA_028564925.1. Classification (NCBI taxonomy): domain Eukaryota; kingdom Metazoa; phylum Chordata; class Amphibia; order Anura; family Ranidae; genus Lithobates; species Lithobates sylvaticus. The sequence goes on along the minus strand of CM053027.1, from coordinate 154,849,568 downwards.
GGGACCCCCACGCATTTTTTTTCTTAATGTTGTTTTGGATCATCCCTAATGCTAACATGACCTGTGTGCAAATATCCTTAAAAAAAACATAAAAGTGAACCAGCGTAAAAAAAGGTCAAGTTTAGAGGTGCGCCCATTCAACCTATGCAAATGCATTTATGTTGCTTGACATTTATTAAGATTTTTTCCGGCGCAGTGAACCAAAGCATTTGAATCTGCGCAAATGCCGCTTGCGCATGCGCAGTGCACAAATTGATCTCCTGCAGTTCTAAATGTACTTGCAGGCGCAGCAGGCTTGTTCAGAAAAAGTTACTTTCTCATTATATCTTGAGCATATTTGTTACTTGAACAGTTATAACTATAGTTCCTCCCATCAACCACACCACCCCCATAATATTGGCACATGTATATAGTGGCGCACCAATCGCCTCTTCCCGTGCTCCGAGAATACTATAGTAAATGGGGAATTGCACTGTGTTACAGGCACAAATGTTTTGTAAATACAAAAACGGCCGTTGCGCATCAGCGTGCACCGCAACTTATGGCACAAACCGTTTGTAAATCAGCCCCATTGTGTTTTTTTTTATTTTTTTGTTTATAGTGCAAAAAATAAAAACCGCACAGATGATCAAATACCACCAAAAGAAAGCTCTATTTGCGTGAAAAAAAGGACGTCAATTTTGTTTGGGTACATTGTTGCGCGACCGCGCAGTTGTCAGTTAAAGCGACGGAGTGCCGAATCGCAAAACATGCTCTGGTCATTGAGCAGCCAAATCTCCCGGGGCTGAAGTGGTTAATATATAAAAATATGCAGGGCTATCATTAAAGTGCAAAATGCATATAAATACAGCAGTGCTATAAAAGTTCACCCAGTATGAAATGTAAATTCATGAATATTCCACATATAATATAATAGTCCCAAAAAAAGTGCAAAGTGCATAAAATATGACAGTGCTGTGAAAATGTATTCAATGTGTAGACAACAATAATCCCCCAAAACTCTGAAGGGATTAAGCCCAGAAACTGTCCTTTAGATGAAATAGAAACAGTATTTCCAACCAGCCAATACTACACAGTCCTTATATCACCCAGGAAGAAAGTGTGAATATAGCCTGAAAAGCCCTCTTGGAAAGTCACTCCATCTCATACTTTAAATTAGGGTGCTTACCAGATGTTTTTGACCCAATTAAGGTAGTCAAAATAGGCTTTAGTGCATGTACGGAACAACAATGGCCTCCTCGTTAGTATTGAAGGCACTCCCAGTTCCAGGCAGGTCCTCTGTCTGACCTCCAACTCAGTTCGTCAGATTATATACCATGTGGATAAAACAGAAAATGAATCATAGCATAATCCAGTATAAAACATTTATATGAATCTAAAATATTGCACTTAAATGCCGGCAGTGGTAAACGAGCACATATGATGCAGTTGCATGAAACAACTACACTCACTAGTACCTAAAATATCTGCTATCAGCCGTGCATGCGCGGTGAGTTCCACATCATATGTCCTAGCTCCGCCCTATGTGTTTTGTCATAGATGACATCATCAGGGGCATTGGACCTACGACACCACCACACAATTAATATAGGCAAACCCTGGGGGAGGATCCAGACAGTCACCAAACATAATTCAAAGCTAAGAATTGAGGAGGAGATTACCGTCTGTGCCTAATTGAATCCCCGGGATGTGTATACCACCCATGGCTAAATGCCATCTAGTGTTGATATAGGAGATAGAGGAAATAAAAATATTTGTAGAAATAAAATTGTGTGCTCAGTAATTCAAAAAGTCGCAGGGTCAAACATTAGTACGAATCTTGCAAATTATTAATGTGATAAAAAAATTATAAAATAATGAATAAAAAAATATTCAAATGCTCAAAATGCTCAAATCTTTTTTTTCAAATAAAAGTGAAAAAAAAGTTAGTGTAAAACCACAAAAATAAAAATAAAAAATGATGTTCAAACGTAAAAGCTCAAAAATATCAGGAACCTTGGAGTGACCAAACAAATGAATTATTGTTATTAATGAAACAATTAATATCCCACTCCATGTTTAGGCCAAATGGTAAATAGGATTTCAAAAGATGAATCCATTTGGTCTCCAAATGGGAGATGTCTCTTTTTGCAGTGGTTCCTTTTCATAACCTTGTCTTTGGAGACTAGGAGGAAATACATAGTAAACACACACTAGAAGAACGTGCAAACTCCATGCAGGTAGTGCCATGGTTGGGATTTGAACCAATGACTCTAATGCTGCTAGGTGGAAGTTCTAACCACTTATCCACTGTACTGCCTTAGATTCAGATGCTTTATGAAGACATTAGTTGTCTCCAGTGCCCTCCACTGCAACTTATGAAGCACAGTTCATGCTTGATTAGCTACCTCCTTGAGCATCAACCATGAGCGTGCATTAACCCCTTGAATACCAGGAAATTTAAACAAGCACTCTGGTAAACAGGGGGTTAATGTATATTTGTGGAGATATAAAATAATATTGAACAAGTTTTAAGACAGAGAATCTCATCTTTATTAATGGGAAGCCAATTTGGGAAAAGCTTATTTTAGCCTGAAATTGTAAAAGAAACAGTATTTAGGCACATTGAAGATGGAAAATGTACATATTGATCTAATTCTTTTTGAGAATATGCAAATATGGAGGCAGAGTGTCATCTTATTTACTAGCAAATAGAACATGTATTTTTTAGGACACATTATATAACTATTTCACAGACTTGATGCACACTAATGCTTCCTTTTTAAGAAAAGCAATTTAGGACGCAGGGAAATGTTATGTTTCAGACAGAAATAATTATTCAGACTGTTATTTTTCTGACACATATTCTAAAAATCATACAGATTTTCTGCCAAAACATAAATACTTCTCATCAGAGGCAATTTGAGAGACAGAGAACAGGCAGGCTACATGTGTAAATCCAAAAATTTAATTTTAGTCTCCCTAGGAAAAAAGAAAATGTTTTGAGGAATTTTCTGCACATATTTCAAAGCACATTTTATTGGCGAGAATTTCAGAGGTAAAGAGTGAGACCAGGAGTTTTTTGTAAGAACTCACCGTTATTTCATACTACTTTAAAAAATGAGTATTCCACATTTCACAAATGAGGAGAAAGTATAAGGAAGCATAATATTTTCTCATTTTTTAATGATGATGCATTACAATTCAGCAAAAAATGTAAAGTGACATTAAAGGTTCTCGTAAAAAAATAACAAACATGTCATACTTGCCTGCTCTGCGCAATGGTTTTGCACAGAGGAGCCCCAATCCTTCTCTTCTCAGGTTCCCGTTAATGCTCCTGGCCCCTCCCTGTTGCCTAATGCACCCTAAACAAGCAGCTCGGGTACCTGAGCAGACTCGCTCCCAATCCACTGCTCTTTGTGTCCATTCATACATGGAGCATGACTCGACCCTGCCCTCACTCTCTCCTCATTGGCACACTGGCTGTGATTGACAGTAGCAGGAGACAATGGCTACCGTTGCTGTCTCAGCCAATGAGGAGGCAGAGACTCGGGAAAGCCAAGGCTCTTATGCACATTGTTAGATCGAGATGGGACTCAGGTACGTTTTGGGCTGGGGGAACTGCTGCACACAGAAGGCTTTTTACCTTCATGCATTTACAACCACTTTAATGTCCAACACAGTATTTACCCTGCCCAAATAATGGCACAAATCTTGTATCTGTAAAAATTATTTTTTAGGTATTAGTAAAGACAAATGATCTTAAGCCACCAAGAGTATTCTTGCAGAGCGGAGGAATGACCCTGCCCAAAATTGTATGTTTTGTGCTACTTTGACACAGCCATGAAAAAAATGTTTTTTTTTTTGGGTGATGGTGGTAACCTCACAGAAAAGCTTCTGCAGAGCACAGGATAGTCTTTGCTTTAACAAACATTAATGGTATCTTCAATTATCAACCAGCTGTGTAAAAATTGGGTTTAGAGTGTTTGTGGTGCCCACACATCATAATTCAACAGAAAGGTTCCTGCAAAGCACAAAATGGACCCTGCTTTATAAACATTTACAGTATCTGAAACTTTTACTTAGCTGTATAAAAATTTGGTTTTGGGTATTGGCAGTGCCCAAACTTTGTAACCCCACAGATAAAATCTTTTAGAGCACAGGACAGAGCCTTTTTATACAAAAATTCACAGCATTTGTAGATGTGATGCAGCTGATACAAAACTTGGGGTGCCACATCAAAATTGCCATAGCAAAGGATGGCACTTTTTGGCCCATTTTAGACTATAATGGTAGCAGGCCAAAAACAGTAGGAGGAAATGTTAACAGTGGCTTGCAGAGGGATGTTCTAATTGTGGTAGGATGTGCTCAAAGATACCATACATGGCAATGATGACAGAATGTGGCATTTTTTTTAGCAATCTGGCAGTTCAAGGAAAAACTTGGGATGCAGTAAAAACATTTTTCGAAGGTGGCAGGATCCACCAAATAGTTAAGCAGCAGAATCTGCAGCATGAGCTTAGTAGTATCTTCTGATCCAAAAGTAGTCAATTTTCACAAGCAGCAGCTGGTAAAAAATGTCTGTGGACAGGCACACTCTTTTGTTTCTCACAAAGCCCTCTACAGCATTGAATGATTGTTCAGAAGCATGCTGGCAGCAAAGTAACTCACTCCTAAGGACAAGATACACTGGGCAGCTGTGGTGTTGTCACCATGCAGGGTGTATGAAGAAGCTCAACCGGTGTACTATGTCCTACATCCATCCTTGCTGCCATCAGAGTCACCCAGTGGGCCATGAATGATCTATAGTGTCCACATACTTGCTGGCCCACATGTCTGTAAGCATGTGTAGTGATGAGCAAAACTGCCCTGGGTTTGGTTTTGGCATGGTTTTAGTGAACTTCAAAAAAGTTTGGGTGCTGAACACATTGAAATCCATAGATACTGAATCTCTCAAAATTATTCCCATTTTCTGGACTAATAGGCAAGGGGTGTCAAAAATAGTATGGAGGGGTGGAAACTGCTGAATGTGAACATGTATCAATGCAAATAAATAAATGAATAAATAAAACTCCATGCAGCCGGGAGGCTGCACTAACACTGACAAAAATTGCAGGCAAATCACTTCCACAGTTGTTGGTGTTTCTTCTTTGTTTTAAAGAAGAACAGCACACAAACCCCCAAGAGTCTGCTATGTATTTCAAGGGGCATCTTAGCATGCAGCCTGCTTGACCAGTAGAGGGAGGGACGAGCATGTCCCCCTGCACTATACCAGGCCACATACTCTCAACATGGGGGTGCTTTGTTGGGGGACCTCCCGGCAAAGCACCTTGTTCCCATGTTCATGAGGACAAGGGCATCTTCCCCACAACCCTTACCCAGTGGTTGCCCAGTGGTTGTGGGGATCCCAACAGCCCCCTTTCACAATAAGGAGGCACCCAACTACCACCCCATGTGAATGAGAGTGGGATGCATAGTACCCCTTCTCATTCACAAAAAAAGATGTAATTTAGAAATAAAAACATCAAGTCCTTCATTGCAAAAATTAAAATCCCCAAAAGTCCCTCATTGTAAATCCATCATCAATTATGTTGTCCAGTATTGCAGATCCATATCAATCACCGGACAGCCGAAGACCCACTGTAAGAAATAAATACACTGCCACTGAGACACATCCCACTGATTCACTTGTCACCTGCTGAATGGAAAGTGAATGGATGATAGCTGTTATATACAAGGGGTTGGGATCTCCTAGTGACATCATGAACATCATTATTATGATCATATATAGTCAATGACATTATTGGGATTCTGCCCCTTTCCTTACATGGCCAGGATTCTTGGCTATGTAATTGAATGGGACTAGTGATGTCACTGGTTGTTGAGGACTGCCAGCTGTCATGTACAATAGAGGTAGTAATACTGCTATTATAGTCTTTCCTCTCCTGCAGAAGGGGGAAAATGTCAGGGTATTCATCTGAACACATGGACAGCCAAAGTTCTATCTGAACTTGTGTTTGAACTGAGACCCTGAACTCATCCCTAATCATGTGGACCTTTCTGCTAATTGTGTGATCCAGCAATGTAGAAACATTGTCTTTAATAAAATGTGAAGGGCAGGAATGGTCTTATGGGTGAAGAAGGGGGACCCGGAAACCTGCCCCTGTGGTATAGCAAAGACTATAAATTCCCAAAAGGAGGAAGAATTCCCCAGTCAGAAAGGCAGTTGCAAAGCCAGTAGTTTGGGCTAAAATGGCATTTGGATGTTAGGCATGGGGGTGACTGGGGTGTGTTTTTTTCATTCTAGCAGCTGGGGCAGTTAAACTTGTCCGCTCGATGCTTCAGCGGGTGGGGTGGGATTGGCAGAAGCGTTGCCCAATCAGGGCACAAAATGCACCGTGCAGCGCGCAGTGCATTGCAGGGCATTTGGCGGGCGAACACCCGCCGAACACCCTGCAAATTCAGGGGTGTTCCCAATGTTCAGCCCAAACTCATGCTCTGGTCAAACTGTTCACTCAACTCTACTAGCCAGCCTTTACTCTCCTTCTAAACCCCTGAGCCCATTAATTGCAGCAAGTGGATTACACTCAACAAATTAGGCAGACTGCTCTGTGATAGTTAATGGGTCAACAATAGTGCAGTTTTACTGCAGTATATTGCAGTATGTCAGTGCAGGTTTACTGCAGTATATTGATGTGTGTCAATGCTGTTTTACTACAGTATATTGTAGTGCACCGGTACAGCTTTACTGCAATATATTGAGGTGTGACAGTGCAGTTTTACTGCAGTATATTGTAGTGTGTCAGTACAGTTTTACTGCAGTATCTTGTAATGGGTCAGTGCAGTTTTACGGCAGTATATTGTAGTGCATCAGTGGAGTGTGTCTGTGTAGCGCATTAAATGATGCTCCAGAAGAAGTCTGATTAGCGTCAAAAACCGGTCGAGTGATAGCACATTACCTTCATTAAATCTTGGTAAAAAAGGTTTTACACTATTGTGGTGAAAACCTGATGTTTTCCCAGTTAGTGGCTTGAAGTTTCTGTTGAGTGGACCTCTTTATTGACGTGGAGTTTTCCAGACATACAAGCCTATATTGACCCCCGTAAAAGGTGGTCAATGCTCTTTGGTAAGGGCACATCCTATTTTTTTGGTGGTGGTCGCACAAGGTCATGCATTTTTCCTCTTCATCAGGAGAGAGTGGTATAAGTATCTATGATATCTACAATTTGTAAAGCAGAAAAGAAAAACAATACATAGAGGGTATATAGTATAAGTATACAGATAATAGTACATAAATCAATATGCAGACAAACAGTCAATACATATGGTATCTACTGACCATGTAGACGCAGGTGTCTTGGTATGTTGCATTAAGAATTTTTAAAAGCAAGGAAGTATGACTGTGCTGGCCCTACAATGCCCAAGGAAGACAGAGGCAGGTGAGGCCACTCTGAGTGACGGCCAAAAGGGGGGACAAAGAAGAGGACAACCCAACCGATGTTAAACAGTCCACACCTAAATATGGCGTTTGGCAAAAATCTGATGGTGAACATAAAAGTAAATTAGTAAACAGTATATATGCACATGTATAAACATATGCAAACATACACATATGTATATAAAACCCCATAGTCACTCCACGGAGTGTTCCTCAACCCACCTCAAACAATAGGTATAAAACGTGAAATATGGAATAGCTCCAGACCGAGGGATCCGCAAACGAGGAACCAAAAGTCCTACCACTGGTATATATTATCTATAAGTAAATAAATAAAAATAATGGGATATTGGTATACGAGTGGCGACATACATATATGCGTTTTTTGTCTGCAAGCGCTAAAGTTTAGGAGCAGGGAAAGTGATATAGGTAAAATAGTATATTATCTGCTTACTTAAACATTGATGTTACAGGGGAACAGTGTCCGCTGTAACAAGCCTGGAAGATTACCTTTGTTGTATATATGTATATCTTTAAATGATAATGTGTATTAAAAATAAGAAAGACAATAGATAATTATTACAGTTGGGTGTCCTTTGTACACAGAATATGGTTTGTATAAACATTCATACGCAAAAGACCTATCGGTATGCTTGCAAGCATCCAATAGATATAAATAAGGCATCTGAAGCAAACAGATTTGAAAGATCATAGACTGGCATATACAAGACATGCCTAGTTTTAAACACTTAAACCTCATTACATTTTCTGGAACAATGGGAACAGAAATTAGCTGTTATCTTTTCTGCAGAAGCACAATCCAAACTACTTACCATATTCCTTAGATGTTTCATAAGAAGCAAATACCAAGAATACAGGCATAAGATAATTATGCATTGCTACCGTACTTCTGTGGTGCTTCATTCCATCTACCCTACCCTTCCAGAAACATGTTGCAGATGCGGGCAGGGTCATGGAGATATGCTATATGTTTTTTTGGTCCTGCCCTCTTCTTGATAACTCCTGGACATAAGTACATACGATTTCCCAAATATTTACAGAATAGATGATTCCTACATCAAAGTTCAATTTCGCTAGCAATCTATAAATAAATCAGAATTGCATCATTTGGTTAATGCTGCACAATCCTCTATCCCGTCATGGTGAAAAACTTCCACAACACCAACACATCAACTGTGGCTCAAATGGGTGGAAGACATTAGATTGATGGAGATACTTACCAGTTCCTTGAAGAATACATGGTTTAATTAGATAGAATTTTCTTGTACAGAAGAGTTCAAAAGCATGCTTGCTAGTTAAACAGGTATGTCCTATTATAACTTTTTGTATTTAACCACATGTGTCTGCTTTCCCCAAACTGATCCCCTGTGTGACCACCTTCTGCCCCCTACCTTCCCTTTCTCTCTCTTAAACCCTGTCATGAAAAGGTTCACCCGTTGGTGGCACGGTCAGTCTCTTGGATCGCAGTACCAGTGTCCACCAGCGGGTGTCTTCCAACACCCAGGACCTGTAATAAGAGGACTCACCTGCTGGTGGCACTGTTGGATCCTTGGCCCATAGTACCGGTGTCCACCAGCAGGTGTATTTCGGCAGTATGGAGCAGACAACACTTCCTGCGCTCAGGTGTGACATGAGGACAATTGCTGGCAGTCTCATAAATACCTGGCAAGCCCTCACATGTTTGCCTTGGTATCTCTCTCCCTGTGCCCTCGCTACCTGTAGCCTGACCTTGAGCCTGCATCTGTCCTGACCTGACCTCACCCGAACCCAATCCCGAGCCCTATCCTGAGCCCATCCTGGACCTGTCCCTCCTGTTACCTGATTACCTTGGATCCCTGCTCTGCAGCCTATCCATCCACCCTCTTACTTACCTGTTGGTTTCCCGTCCTTACTTATCTGCTGATCTCCCTGTGTATGACCCCGGCCTGGCTTTTGTTTACGTTTCCGGTATCTCCCATTATTGTATATATTATTTGTTGTTTGTGGGTCTTGTGGTTGGTAGTGCACTGTTGCATTCACTTACTTGTCACCTATTTTAATAAACACCATTAATATTCGCTTACATGCGTTTTTGGTTTCCTCTGTGCAGTCCACACAGTCTGGTCTACTAATTCCCTGACACACCCTTTTCTTAGTTCCCACTGGAGATCACCTTTGCTTTTTTACCTAGAATCTTAGTCCCAACCCCCTCTGCCTTTGTGACTTCTATCTATCCCACTTGAGAGGCATTCTACGTCGGTATTAATTATTAGGTTGTGATATACTTTTGATATAGCTATTTCACAGGAAGTCAAGCTTTGCACTGTGACATGGGGCCCCTGGAATTTCATCTCACCTATTTTGCATTTCTTCAACTAAGTTTCATGTGTCCAAGCCCTCTTTTTTCTATTAATTTAACCGATTATCATGTGTCCAAGCTCTCTTTTACTTACACAATCCATATAAATGTATGTCTGTGTACTTCCTTGTTGTACACTAACTTGTCAAAGTTCAATATTGGAAATGTTCAATGTGACTTTTCTGCTTTTGCCACTTTCTTTGTTTTTCTAATACAGTAAAACTATAAATAAAGAATGTAAAAAACAAAAAATGTGACTGATAGGCACCCATGAGGAGGAGGAGAAAAGACACATTAGCAGGTCCCAAACAATTGCTTCTATGTGCCCTTGAAATGATAAGAAAAAAGACAAAGAATGTTATCCTAAATTTTTGGGGAAGGGTTGCAGAGCAAAGAACTTAGCCAAACAAAAACATATATACTATGTAACCATGGGTACGAGGAGGATGAAAAGGGTGCATTTGCAATCCCAACAAAAATGACTGCATGAACTCTTGAGGATGAGGAGAATTAAAGGGAGGCTTTAGCAGCACTTTCAGAAAGCTACTGCTATGTGCCTTTGTGGAGAAGGAGGAGTGAGTTTCTTTTGCTGCTGACTAGTCTCATGGAGATGCTGTTCCAGCTGAACTCTTTGGTGCATTCTTTGGTACTTTTACCATGCCTGATATGCTGCAGGCAGAGGCTGCATACCACAATAGTGCTATCTGCAATAGGCCCACACTGCAAAGATCTTTCTATGACTGAGGCACTGTCCTGACTCTGGCCAATTTCTACTGAACACATAACCAAATTCCACATTTGTCGTTTTCTTAGAATAATTGAGGTTATTAGGATAGGATTGGGTTTGGGGAATGTAGGGTTGTGGTTTTGAAGCTTTTAAAGCAGTATTTTTTTTACATGTTAATAAAATTTAAGACAGTGCAGGGTGGTACTGCAAAAAAGTTCACAAAATAATGCTAATAAACAGTTTAGCTGCTGAGCAATTTTTATGGATAAGGGTTTTGGTTTTAGTTTTTGTAAGAGTAAGCTTTCCTACAGTTGTTAGATACAGTATGTAGTGGGTCCTACTGATGCTGTTTTTATGAATCATACTGTTTTGTAACACAACAGCTTAAACGCATCTTTCGAGCATGTCTTTTTGTCTGTAATTCAAAGGATCAGTGTTTTCCCATGTCAACTTCAAAGTTGCACAAAAAGGAGGACCTTCCCTCCTCTCTTCTGTACCATATTTTTAACATTGGTACATATCCCCCGTGCCAGTGTCCAGCTCCCCATGCCACGTTTGACAATTCTTTGCCTATCAGACTTGAAAATGATCAGAATTGACATTCAAGGTTTTCTTCCCCACCTATAGACTTTGAAGGGGTTTGCAATTAAGTTCACACATTTAAACCTAAACCTATTCAAAGTCTAGACACAGTGTGAATATATCTAGTTACAATATATGGAAGGGCAATTTGTGTAACATAATATAAATGTAAATTCTTTCTTACATTTAGTTATGTTGTTCTAGATTGATCATCTCATTAAAAATAATGATTAGTGAAGGGAAACTTTAACTATATATAGAATTTCAGTGAATTTTGACTGGTATTTTCATAATTTGAATTTAGAAAGTTTCAACTGATCATAAGATAGTTTCATTATTTTAAAAGTAATTCAGCCAGGAAAATACTTTAAAATGTTTTACTTAAAGTTCAAATAACATATAAAAATATAATATACATTAAAAACTGTGATATACTGGTTATAAGATATGGCATCACATTTGTAAGTGCTTATACAGTGAGTCTACAGAGTTTACAGTTGTCATTGAAGTGCCACTCAAATTAGTGACTATGATCACTGATTAATGGCCTTTAGGTAATGGGAGCTGGAAAATAGCCAGGATCCTTTGCTATCCAATCTAATATGTCATCAGAAAAAAAAAAAAAACTTTTCCATAACCAAATGTAAAATATGTGCTGAACTCCAAAAGTACAGAAAGTATTTAAGAGCGATCTGAGAATTTTGAAGGATCAATTTAAAGACTCATTTGTGTGTCACTCTTGATTTGCAAAGAGATTTCTATTCATGCACATTATATTGTCAAAGGGTTACCATAGGCCAATAATTTAGAACTGGCTCAAACTTACAAAGGGTATAGATTAAGACATTGAAGCAAAGCTAAACAGTTATGTCATGAACAAATAAGGCACCTATTGATTCAATTACAGATAACCTCCAATAGCCCTACAAAATCCAAATTGTTTTGTTTAGGAATGCCATTCGATAGTCATGACATAACGTATCTAGTGTACCTATCTTCACTCTTAAACACCAAGTCTAAAGTAAAATAATATGCTTACATTACTATGTACTTGAGTTAAATATGTAAACAAGTACAGTACATGCAGTTTGCTCAGTTACAAAATCTTATGCTTAAAAATATATAAATTTGCAAAGCTCAGAACTAGACAATAGGAAACATCTGAGGTGATATTATTCACAGTGAACTGAAGTTATGAAAACAGGAATTTGATCTCTGGTGGGATCCTTTGTCAGTCATAGACATTAGACTGTGATAGAACAAATGTCTTTTTTAACTATAATATACCAAAAGCTACTTAGTTACATACAGACTTTAACACACTTTCCCAGTTATTGGTACACCGCAGTACCAGTCCATCCATCACAGGAGTAGACACAGATGTAGATTGAAGCTGAACATTCCTTTTAGGTGTGTAGAGAAGCCTGTTTTCTGAACCTCAGGGAGTGTTTTGCTTAAAGACACCTCCTTAGGCTTCATATACACTGCAGCTGCTAAACTCACGTTTAGGAGCAGTTGGGCATTTTTTCTGCAGCCCCTGATCTCTCCTCAATGTTATCTTATGTGTTCATGTACACTCAGTTGTTTATAGTAGGTTAGACCCAGTTGAGTTTACAGGTTTTTTTTTTAACCACTTTAACCACTTAAACCCCCTTCCTAACCAGACCAATTTTCAGCTTTCGGTGCTCTCACATTTTGAATGACAATTACTCAGTCATGCGACACTGTACCCATATGAAATTTTTGTTCTTTTTTTCACACAAATAGAGATTTCTTTTGGTGGTATTTAATCACAGATGGGTTTTTTATTTTTTGCGTTATTAATCAAAAAAGAGTATTGGTGAGTAGGGATGGGCCCGGTGCTGGATTCGAACCCACGTTCGAATCGAGCACCAGGCGTTCGCTCGCTCGGCGAGCCCAGAACTATTTGGGCCGTTCGCATCACATTCGTGTGATGCGAGCGGCCCGCAATGCATTGCGGCCGGCGCAGTGCATTGCTGGCTGATGATTGGCCAAGCATGCACTGTGACCCCGCATGCTTGGTCAATCACAGCGCCGGAAACTAGGAGAGCAATAATTGGCTACAGGCAGGACGCCTGTAGCCAATTAAAGCTCAGGGGCTTTAGTACACGCCCCACCATATAAAAGGCCGCCACGCCGTCGGCCCAGGTCAAATGTGTTCTGGCTTTAGGGAGAGCAGTCTGCTGATTCATTTGCTTCTTTGCTTGATTGCTATTTCTTTGCTAAACCATTGCTACCTGAGTCATTCATCATTACTGATCATAAATTGCTGCTGATTGCACAGTGAGTGTGATATTAGCTGCTGCTGGGGATTAGTCTGGTGTGTGCGTGCTGTTAGTACAGCATAGCAGTAGCACCAATCGCAGTGCTGTTAGAACAGCATTGCACCCCAACTTCTGTCCCAACCTTCTGTCCCATCCCAGGCAGGGATTTATAGGAGCCATATTGTGTTTGTGGCAGCACACATAGGACCTATATTTTCTTGTCAGCAGCACACATAGTACTTATAGTGTGTTTGTGTCAGCACCCATAGGACTTATAGTGTGTTTGTGGCAGCACACATAGGTCCTATATTTTCTTGTCAGCAGCACACATAGTACCTATAGTGTGTTTGTGTCAGCACCCATAGGACTTAAGCCCCATACACACGGTCGGATTTTCCGATGGATTCTGTCCTATCGGACAATGTTGTCGTAAATTCCGACCGTGTGTAGGCACCATCGGACAGTTTCCATCGGATTGTCCGACAGACAAAGTCCTATCTCCTGCTGGATAGATTTTTTGACAACAAAGTCCGATCACACCAAATCCGATCGTGTGTAGCGAATTCCGACGGACAAAGTGCTACGCATGCTCAGATCACATTACAAGACCAAAGCTATTGGCTACTAGCCTCTACGTAGTCCCGTCGTAGGCAACAAACGTCACCACGTTCAGAATGATCGGATTTTCCGACAACTTTGTCCGACCGTGTGTACGCAAAACCAACATCGGACAAAGTATGACGGACATGATCCGACGGACCTGGTCCTCGGATAATCCGAGCGTGTGTATGGGGCTTTATAGTGTGTTTGTGGCAGAACACATAGGTCCTATATTTTCTTGTCAGCAGCACACATAGTACCTATAGTGTGTTTGTGTCAGCACCCATAGGACTTATAGTGTGTTTGTGGCAGCACACATAGGTCCTATATTTCCTTTTCAGCAGCACACATAGTACCTATGGTGTGTTTGTGTCAGCACCAATAGGACTTATAGGACCTATGTGTGCTGCCACAAACACACTATAAGTCCTATTGGTGCTGACACAAACACACTATAGGTACTATGTGTGCTGCTGAAAAGGAAATATAGGACCTATGTGTGCTGCCACAAACACACTATAGGTACTATGTGTGCTGCTGACAAGAAAATATAGGACCTATGTGTGCTGCCACAAACACACTATATTTCCTTTTCAGCAGCACACATAGTACCTATAGTGTGTTTGTGTCAGCACCCATAGGACTTATAGTGTGTTTGTGGCAGCACACACAGGTCCTATATTTCCCTTTCAGCAGCACACATAGTACCTATAGTGTGTTTGTGTCAGCACCCATAGGACTTATAGTGTGTTTGTGGCAGCACACATAGGTCCTATATTTCCTTTTCAGCAGCACACATAGTACCTATAGTGTGTTTGTGTCAGCACCCATAGGACTTATAGTGTGTTTGTGGCAGCACACATAGGACCTATATTTTCTTGTCAGCAGCACACATAGTACCTATAGTGTGTTTGTGTCAGCACCCATAGGACCTACAGTTTGTTGTGAGCACACATAGGAGCTCTATTTTTTATACAATATACACTACCGACTACAATGGCTAAAAGACCACCAAGGAGAGGCAGACCGTCCCGAGGCAAGAACACAGGGCAAGCAGGCTCTGTTTCTAGAGACAACAGTGCTGGTCGTGGACGTGGTCGTGCATCGTCATCAGCACGTGGCCATGGGACACGCTTGTCTTTGTTTTCGGCAGCTGGACATGTTTAGCCGCATCATGCCGAAGGCTTGGTAGAATGGATGACCAAGCCCTCCTCATCCTCTCTCACCCAGGCTCAGGGTACTGGCAGAGCAGCTGCCAACGTGTACTCAATGGCATCATCAGCCACCCTTTCCCTAGACCCACCATGTCCTCCTGAGGAGTCCCCCAAACTGTTTGAGCACAGTGTTGGGTACATGCTCCAGGAGGATGACCAACGATTCGAAGGCTCGGATGATGATACCCAGCTTGAGGAAGGCAGTAGTGTGCGCGCAGAGAGAGGGGATGCTGAAGGACAGCAATCTGGCAGTAATGTTCCACCAGCTGCAGCTTACTGCCAGGTTTGCTCTAGTGGTGAAGAGGGAGGGGATGATGAGGTCACTGACTCCACGTGGGTGCCTGAAGGGAGAGAGGAGGAGGAGGAGGAGGATGCGGCGGCACATGTCCAACGAGGCAGGATGCCCCCTGAAGGCCAGCTAGAGGCCAGCACAGCAACTGTATCACACCGCAGAGCTCCGCCTGTGCAGGGCGCTGCCTCTGCACGTTATCAGAAAAGTTCTTTGGTGTGGGCCTTTTTTGAGACGAGTGCATCAGATCGCACCACTGCTATTTGCAATATTTGTCTCAAGCGTATCTCGCGTGGCCAAAACATCAGCCGCTTGGGCACCACAAGCATGAGCAGACATATGTCGACCTGCCATGCAGCTCGTTGGCAAGCACACATAAAAGACCCACACCAAAGAACAAAGCGGACCTCTCCTTGCTCCTCATCAGCTGGGATCTCCATCCCCACTATATCTTCAGTCCTCTCTGAAAGCTGCTCTGAGAGGACTGAAGGTGTAGAATTAGGTGTGTCACAACCAAGTACTTGCAGTACACCGACGTCCGATTGTAGCAGGCAAATTTCCCTGCCCCAGCTGCTGGACCGTCGAAAGAAGTATACTCCCAGCCATCCACATGCCCAGCGGTTGAATGCTAGCTTGGCTAAATTGCTAGCACTTCAACTGCTGCCTTTTCAGTTGGTAGACTCGGCCCCCTTCCGTGAGTTTGTTCAATGTGCGGTTCCTCAGTGGCAGGTTCCCAAACGCCACTTTTTCTCACGGAAGGCGATTCCGTCTCTCTACCGGCATGTGGAAGGCAATGTCAATGCCTCGCTGGACAGGGCGGTCAGCGGTAAGGTGCATATTACCGCTGACTCATGGTCCAGCAGGCATGGACAGGGACGTTATCTGTCTTTCACGGCCCATTGGGTCACTCTATTGGCAGCTGGGAGGGATGCAGGACAAGGTGCAGTAGTGTTGGAGGTTGTTCCGCCACCACGCCTCCAAAATGCTACTACTGGTTGTGACACACCTCTCTCCTCCACCCCCTCCTCTTCTTCTTCCTCCATGGCCTCTTCGAGTGCTCTGTCCTCGGAACTAGCGGTGCTCCGTAGGCGTACAAGGGGCTACGCGAGTACGCAGGCAAAAAGATGCCATACCGTGCTTGCGCTGGTGGGTTTGGGGGACAGGAGCCACACTGGGGCAGAGGTTCTGGCAGCTCTGCAGGGGCAGGCCGAGAGGTGGTTGACGCCACGCCAGCTTAAGCCAGGAATGGTGGTTTCTGACAATGGCACCAACCTCCTCTCCGCCTGCGACAGGGGCAGCTCACCCATGTGCCCTGTATGGCTCACATCCTCAGCCTGGTGATGTCCTGAGGCAGGCCAGGAAAGTCTGTGTGCATTTCCGCCGATCTTATAATGCCAGTGCTTGGCTGGCTGAGCTGCAAAAGGAGCTGAACCTGCCCAAGAACCGCCTAATATGTGACATGTCCACCAGGTGGAACTCTACGTTGGCCATGTTGCAGCGACTGCACACGCAGCAGAGGGCCATCAATGAGTACCTTTGCGACTACGGCACCAGGACAGAGTCAGGGGAGCTTGGCTTTTTTTCCCCACGCCAGTGGAGCATGATCAGGGATGCATGCACTGTCCTGTCACCATTTGAGGAGGCCACGAGGATGGTGAGCAGTGACAGTGCATGCATCAGTGACACTGTACCTCTTGTCCACCTGTTGGAGCATACGCTGCGTGGGATAATGGACAGGGCACTTGACGCAGAACAGAGGCAGGAAGAGGAGGACTTCCTTGCCTCTCAAGGCCCCCTTTATCCAGACAGTGTTCCTTCTGTCCCACCCATCACACAGGAGGAGGATGAGGAGGAGGAGGAGGATTGTGTGAGCATGGAGGTGGAGCCTGGCACTCAGCATCAGCATCAGCAGCAGTCTTTTTGGGATGATGTACAGTCCCAACAAACCAGTGGACTTGTACGTGGCTGGGAGGAGGTGGCTGGCGATCATGACGTCCTCAGTGACCCAGAAGACTCCGGACCGAATGCCTCAGCTAACCTACGTTGCATGGCCTCCCTGATCCTGCAAAGCCTGAGGAAGGATCCTCGTATTCTTCGGATTAAGGAGAGGGACCATTACTGGCTGCCACTCTCCTTGATCCACGGTACAAGGGCAAGGTTGCGGACCTTATCTTGCCGTCGCAGAGGGAGCAGAGGATGAGACATCTCAGGGAGGCCTTGCAGAAAGGTCTGTGCAACGCGTTCCCAGAAACTGGACGACGAGTTGCTGAGGCTTCGGTCAGTAGCAGATGGAGCGGTGGGGAAGGTGGACGTCTGACCGATGCGTTCAGACAATTTTTTAGTCCGCAGCCCAAGGTATGATCGGTTCCAGCGACCATCACCAGCGTCTGATATACATGGTGCAGGAATACCTAGGGGCAAGGTCAGACTTGGACACCTTTCCCACCGAAAATCCTCTGGCTTACTGGGTCTTGAGGATGGATCACTGGCCAGAGCTTGCACAGTATGCAATTAAGCTACTGGCCTGTCCTGCATCCAGCGTTCTTTTTCCGAACGCACATTCAGTGCTGCTGGAGGATTTGTCACCGATCACAGGGTGCGCCTGTCCACCGACTCGGTTGATCGACTGACCTTCATAAAAATGAATCAGTCTTGGATCACCACCAGCTACCAGGCACCTGAAGCGGATATAACTGAATAATTTATAATGTCACATCCCTTCAAGACTGCCTATGCTGATGCTGAGTGACTGTCCTGTTATGTTCACTGACTATCCTCTTCCTCCTCCTCAATGATCCATTCCTTGATAGCTTGGAAGAACATTTTTGTTTCTGGGTGCCACCACACCAGTGCCAAAGGCACAATTTTTCAGCCCCTGTATAACAGGGGCGTGTAATTACAATTTTTTTTTAAAATGCTTCGCAACAGGTGTGACTGCTGTGCTCCAAGTACAGTATCTGTGAAGGGTTGCAGTGTTGTGGCACCAGCACCAGTGCCTAAGGCACAATTTTTCAGCCCCTGTTGGGGCGTGTAATTACAATTTTTAGGCAATGCTTTGCAACAGGTCTCATTGCTGTGCTCAGAGTACAGTATCTGTGAGGGGTTGCAGTGTTGTGGCACCAGCACCAATGCCTAAGGCACAATTTTTCAGCCCCTGTTTAACAGGGGCGTGTAATTACAATTTTTTAAGCAATGTTTCGCAACATGTCTGACTGCTGTGCTCCAAGTACAGTATCTGTGAGGGGTTGCAGTGTTTGTGGCACCAGCACCAGTGCCTAAGGCACAATTTTTCAGCCCCTGTTGGGGCATGTAATTACAATTTTTAGGCAATGCTTTGCAACAGGTCTCATTGCTGTGCTCAGAGTACAGTATCTGTGAGGGGTTGCAGTGTTGTGGCACCAGCACCAGTGCCTAAGGCACAATTTTTCAGCCCCTGTTTAACAGGGGCGTGTAATTACAATTTTTTAAGCAATGCTTCGCAACATGTCTGACTGCTGTGCTCCAAGTACAGTATCTGTGAGGGGTTGCAGTGTTGTGGCACCAGCACCAGTGCCTAAGGCACAATTTTTTTCAGCCCCTGTTGGGGCGTGTAATTACAATTTTTAGGCAATGCTTTGCAACAGGTCTCATTGCTGTGCTCAGAGTGCAGTATCTGTGAGGGGTTGCAGTGTTGTGGCACCAGCACCAATGCCTAAGGCACAATTTTTCAGCCCCTGTTTAACAGGGGCGTGTAATTACAAATCTTGATCTAATAGTTCACAGCAGGGCCCATTCCTGCGCCCACCAAGAGTAACTGTGAGGGCTTACAGTCTTGTGGCAACACCGTCCACCACCCACCACCACCACCAAAGGCCCAATTTTTCTGCCCTGTTCAACAGGTGCATGCAATTACAAATCTTGATCTAATGAATCACAGCAGGGCCCATTCCTGTGCCCACCAAGAGTAACTGTGAGGGCTTACAGTCTTGTGGCATCACCGTCCACCACCACCACCACAGGCCCAAATTTTCTGCCCTGTTCAACAGGTGCATGCAATTACAAATCTTGATCTAATGAATCACAGCAGGGCCCATTCCTGTGCCCACCAAGAGTAACTGTGAGGGCTTACAGTCTTGTGGCTACACCAACACCTAATGGGGCAAATTTCTGCAGAGTATATACGGCAGGCCCCTACTTTCAAACATCCAACTTACAAACGACTCCTACTTGCAAACGGAAAGAGAAGACAGGAAGTGAGAGGAAATCTACCCCTAGGAAGGGAAATTCGATCCTGTAAGATTTAATTTGGGAAAAAGGTATCTCCTCTCTACTGATGCTTTATCACCAATCCTTGTTTCAATTAAAACCCCACTTTTCCAAAAACATTTGTCATTGGGACGGAAAGTGAGTTGAAATGTTCTGAACAGATGTGCAAAGACAGCAAATGTTACAGGGGTGATAACCCCTCCCTATGTTCTCCAAAAAGCTTAAAAATAGATTTTTTGGGGATGGAGCTACACTTCATAATGTACCTGTTCAGATTCTACTTTCCGACAGAACGGAACCTACAGTCCGTGTCTTGTTTGCACCGCCTGTATACTGCTGTTCAGAGTATATAGGGTTGTAGGTATAGGGTTTTATTTTGGATGCGGGGTCCCCCTTAATATCCACACAAGACCCAAAAGGGCTGGGGTGGGGGGGGGGGGCTGATGGGGTAGCCATGCCATTTTTCGCACGGATTTTCAGCCATATGGCCAGGAAAAGACATGACATTAAAGCCGCAAGTGGTTTTAAATGGCTTCTTTTTTTCATTTACAAATGTCATTTTGTGCAGGGACAGTTCTAAACACGGGAAACACATGCCACTTCACAGGCATACTTTAGACACCCCCCAGGTACCATATTTAAAGGAAAATTTCACATTTTTTTTCACTTTATGCATCATTAAAAATGACTGCTCCCGAAAAAACGTTAGTTTTTAAAAGTTCTTTTTGCATTGATATATGTCACCTGGGGCAGGACCCGGGTCCCCATACCTGTTTTATGACATTAACATGCATATTGGCCGTTGTAATTAGCAATTTTGATTTCGAACGTTCGCGTCCATTGTAACGAATAGGGTTCGAAAATTTGCGCGATCTTTCGGTCCGTTCGAAGGTTCTGGTGTGAACCGAACCCGGGGGTGTTCGGCTCATCCCTATTGGTAAGTATTGGCAGAGTATTGGTGAGTATTGGCAGAGTATTGGCAAGTATTGCACAGTATTGCAGAGTGTTGCAGTGTATTGCAGTGTTGAAGAGTATTGGCAGAGTATTGCAGTGTTGCAGAGCATTGGTAGAGTATTGCAGTGTTGCAGAGTATTGGGAGAGTATTGCAGTGTTGAAGAGTATTGGGAGAGTATTGCAGTGTTGCAGAGTATTGGGAGAGTATTGCAGTGTTTCAGTGTTGCAGTGTTGCAGAGTATTGTCACTGAGCAACCCTGTGGGCACTACACATCCAGCCCACAGCGCTGCTGCAATATCTCCCCCTCTCCCCTCTCATCATGACGTGACGTGACGCAGGAACTGGCATCATGACGTGACGCCGGTTTGTTAACAAGTGATTGCTCCGTCATTTGAGAGCAATCACGTGGTAAACGGCCGCCAACAGCCGTGATCCATGATACGCCGGGTCCTCCGATGTTCCCGAGTGCACGCCCCTGAGGGCGCGCTGGAGCAAGATTCTGGGAGGATGTCCCACAGACATCCACCCAGAATAAGCCGATCGTGGTCTTTCGGCTATGGCCCGGTCAGCAAGTGGTTAAAGCAGATAAATAACTTTCAGGACTGTAGTTCACCAGCATTTCAAATGCCAAATGCTTGTAACTGCTTGTAAATGGGTGTAAACGTTAAGATACAGTGTTAAGCTGTGCTTTCAGCCCATTGATTTGAATGTAAGTCACATCCAAATTTGATCATCATGATCCGACTTGTTGTGTGACTTTTGCTCTAAAGATCTTAAAGGGGAACCCCACGCCAAAATTTAAAAAGAAAAGGGCATGGGGTCCCCCCTAAGACCATACCAGACTCTTTGAGTCTGGTATGAATCTTGAAAGAGAATCTCATGCCAAAATCGAAAAAAAAAGGCGTGAGGTCCCCCATACCAGACCCTCATCTGAGAATGCAGCCTGGCAGGTCAGGAAAGGAAGGGATGTTAAGAGATGGTTTTGACAAGTCTTTTGTTAAAAATATTCCTCCAGTCTTCTCCATCTGGTCTTCTCCCTCCAGTGTTCTCCCTCAGGTCTTCTTCCTTCAGTCTTCAACTCTGCTGCTGTCTTCTCAGCCGCTGGTGTCTTCTCCTCTGCTGACCCAGTCCTCCTCCGACAGTGTCTCCAGTCTTTCTGCCAACTCCGCTCTCTGACGGTTCTTATTTAATCATGGGGCGTGGTCATCTGGTGACCGCGCCATGAGACCCCACCCTTGTGACTGCATGTGCTGTCACAAGGGGTGGGGTCTCATGGTGACATGGTTTTTAATAAAGGACTTGTCAAAACTGCCTCTTGTTATATTTACACTGTCTTTTTATTGGTGAATAAATAAATGTAGGGATACTCATTCACATGGGGGTGCCGGGATCTGGAGGCTGTTCTTAAAGGGGCTTCCAGATTCCGATAAGCCCCCTGCCCGCAGATCCCCACAACCCTTGCCGGTTGAAGAGGCCCTTGTCCCCATCAAGGTACTTTGGGTGGGGGGGGCTCAGAGCCCCCCTGCCCCAAAGCACCCACACCCCCCATGTTGAGGGCACGTGGTATGGTATGGTCCTGGAGGGGGGCGCTCCAGGACCATAGCTGCATGCTTGGATGAGGGTCTGGTATGGATATACATTTTTTTGGCGTGGGTTATCCCCTCAAAATCCATATGAGACTCAAAGGGCATGGTATAGATCTTGGGGGGGGGGGGCACACCATTTTTTTATAATTTTGGCATAGGGTTCCCCTTCAAAATCCTCAGAACACAAGTCACACCACAAGTTGGATCATATTGATCTGACTTGGATGCGACTTCTATTCAAGTCAATGGGCTAAAAGTTAGATCAGTAGATGACTCTCATAGGGAATCATTGATTTTGAATAGAGGCAGAGAAACGCTGCTAAAAGCAGTCTCTCTAATGACCAGCTTCTCAAGTCCAGCCATTTTCTCTTTGAAAAAAGTCTTACCAACCACTGCTGTAGATCCCCCTGAGGTTGCTATGACTCTGTTGACTCCTCTTTTTCTTTTGGACCAGTGGCTCCAACCATGTGGCCATGGGGTAAAACAGCAGCATCTTACCCCCGTTTCCGCCACAATAGACATTTGTGTGGTGGGTGCAGGTAGGAGCCATGCTCCTGGCAGCCATCTTCACTTCCCTTTATATGGGAGGGGAAGAAGTGATCCGAGGGGACGTCTTCTCCCCCTTTTTTGAGGAAATGGAGGCAGCAGCCAGGAGCTGTCTGGGAGAATCTACTCTCTAAGCACCTGATGTTAGTTTGATTTTTTCCAAAAATGGATGGCATAGATCTTAAGGCTAGGAGGTGGCTTCCGTTCCTCTCTTTTCCCTCCCTTCTTTTTACGCATACAGATACTTATAAGCAAACTTTTTTTACAGTGGCCTCCATACTATATCCTGTTGTTTTTTTTTCAAGAAGATAACCTCATAATGGGATAATCTGTCCACCTGTGGATATATAGTAATATCTGAATTGTGAACCAGGAGCCTAATGTTTTCTGCTTTTTCTAAAGTGAGTTTTTCCAAAAGCTAAGAATATAAAAAAAATCCTCCCACTAATTAATATATTATCCTAGTTGTCTCATTAAATCCTGCGCCTCCATAAGGAGATAACCTATTCTCTATATAAAACATGTTTTGTTTAATCTATTTGTTAGGTATAGGCTCTGCCGTAGTGAGTCCCCTCTTCAGCTGCACTGACCCTGGTGTGTTGTCCTCCCCCATTTAAACTGAATGTGCGTGGCCCCCCTCTCCCCCCTGTTACTGTGGACTCCAAGGTTCTCATTCTGGCTTGGTACATAAATGTGACTACTTAACATTTCTAAAAAAATTATAATTTTTCTTTTTGTGTGGTTCTTATTAAGAAATGTTAATTTGTTATATTTGAAAAAAAAAAAAAAATATATATATATATATATACTGGGAGATGTATTTCAATTAGTGTTTAGACTTATGTGCTCTTAGCTTTTAGACACACATGAAAGTATATATAATAAATATATAAGTCTAAACACTAATTGAACTACGTCTCCCAGTACCAATAAGATCCCTGAGGAAGCCTTTGGCGAAACGTGTAGCAATCACTATTGTGCTGTATGGCAGGACTGTGTAAATCTCAGGACTGGATATACAAAATTACATATCCATTGCCATCATTCGAATATGTGAATAACTGTATGCCTGTAGTTGATAAATATTTATTAGCTTCATAAATGCATTCAAGCAATCTCTATACCAAACTGCAGTGGACCGGCTGCAGTTGCATGACTGTCAACATAAGGCAAATCAGAAGGCAAAGAATCTACATTTTATTTTAAGTTCTACAATCTATATTTACAATTTAACAACATAACCCTAATGTATTTTGATGTAATCACTTTTCAATTAACAAATGATCTTGATTACTTACCATTACTTACCAAGTGGATTTTCCATTAATCTCTTACCTCTGTTTACTGATATATGTTCTTTCTTAGGTTAAGCTTTACATGATTTCTTATTTAAGAATTGTCTGTTTTTAAAATAAATATAATATAGAAAGGTGGTGCATATACCTCGATTGCATATATAACCCCATTCAACATTTTATTCTAAAGAATCACTGTATTTAAATTTTATACCATCTGTCATCTTTTTTAATTACCTTGTTGTTTAACATTTAGTATACATTACTTCTGTGTTTATATCAAAATATAAACATTTGCTGAATAACTATTAATACCTATTTCTTAGTTTAACTAAAACATAAAAAGTTATTTAAATTATCTTATAACTTCAGAATAATAACTACAGAAATCAATAAGCAATAGTCAAATAACTTGTGCTTCATAATATATTTAACAGTGTGATTTGTATCACTGTGTGAACTTTTCAGTTATAATGTTGGTTGTAGAAAAACACAGCTTTTTTGCTCAAGTCCTCATATTATTTTGACACTTTGTAGGACAGTGTTAATAATTTTGTCACAATTTATTTCACTTCTGTGACAGTGTGTACCATTACTTGATCTTGAGTGGTCTGTGATTACAGTTGTTCAACCTTCATGGAAAGGACTAATAGTGCTTACTGAGTTTTCATGCTATGATTTGAGTTATTTAGATTCATTAGGGGACAGACTGCACATACACTAGAGAAAATATTGCTATGTGTTGTGAAGTGTGGACACACACACATTAGGTGGTGACCTTGAAAATTCTGTGTTATTTTTGCTCTTTAATGAGAATGTCATTCACTTGGAGATATTTCCCTTTACTTTCTGCCCTGAATATGTAAAAGTGAGAAAAATCACTTTAGAGTGAGGGATAATCCCCTCTTTGACAGCTGTTCCCATTGAAAATGTTACTCTCACCCCTGTTCTGATGAAAATTGTAACTATTTGAATTTCCCTTTAATTTCTGTCTCAGTGACAATAGTCATAAAGGCATATATAAAAGGTAAATGTCTCTAGACAGCAAAAAAACGTACAAGCTAAACAAAATGTTTTAACCCTGCTGTGACGGACCTCGTACCCAAGATGTCCGCCGTAACTGCTTCCTCTGTCCGGTACCACACAATCCAAGACCCCCTTAGCTTACCCAGTCACCAGACAACACCAGTGTAGGGTACATCAGGAATGAATCTTTATTTGACATGTCACACTTATATACAGCTAGATGACTCACACCTAACCTAATTAGCATGAGCTAATTATCTTAATAAACACTGGACTCCTTCATTCAATTGCAGGGTTAATTAGCACACACAACAATAGGTGAAAAGCTTCTACAAGCCAGACTATACTCATTAACCCAACAGACAGGTGGCTGGAGTTCATGAGTCATGACATTAGCGTCTCTTGCTAATATGCCAAATACACATACAGATTCTATGTGTATTGGGGGGCCAGCATGGACCTGAATCCAAGTATCACCAGCTCAGGGGTCCCAGGCTTGCAGCTCAAAGAGCACTGTTCCCCCAAATGCCAGGGCCCATAGTCGCAAGGCAACAGGCTCGCACTCAGTCCCCTCCAACAGCCCGTGTCCCGGCTAGGTCCGTCACATTTCTCCCCTTTCGGCAGGAGACTAACACAGGAGGAGACCCCAGACGGGTTGACTCCGAAGTTAGTCAGTGGTTCCAGTCCTCTAATGCCTGTACACACACAGTACCCCAAACAAATTGTTCCAAACAGAGCACGACTCACCCAGCCAACTTCTGCCTCTCTCATAGAACATATCCGCCGCTGGGGAGAGGCCTGGACTGGCCCTTCTCCCTGGAGTCTTTTCAGCCGCTGGAGAGAAGACAGGGTGACTGGGCTCACTCCATCATGCTGTTGGGGATCTGGGCCGACAGCCCAGCATCCCTGGGGTATACAGGTGGGGACTGCAGTCCCATCCCCCTTTACAGGAAATCTGCCCTCTGTTAGTTGTGGGCAGAGGCCAGCAGCACTTTGTTCCGTTGCCAGCAGTTCAGGTGGGTGTAGGAGCTTCCCTACATCATCTCCTCCAGCTAACTGTTGGGGAGAGAGGCCGACTGCCCCAGCTCCCTGGAACTCCACAGTTGTTGCTGGTGCTGGACAGAGGTGGGTAGCACTCTGCCCTGTTGCCAGCACTTCTGCTGGGGACTCCACATCCTCCGCTCTGGCAAACCATTGGGGCAGGAGGCTGGCTTCCTTTTCCATTCCCTCATCTGGCTGCTGGGACAACATGTCTCTGGTACTGTCTCCCAGGTGCACAAATCTTTGCTGGGGAGGAAAGATCGCTTTCTCCACCCTGGCCAACTGTTGGGGAGGGACGACAAACACCTCCTCTCCCTTCTCCCCCTGTATCTGCTGCTGGGAAGTGATTGCCACCTTCTCTCCCTGAGCCTCCATAACTGCCACCGGTGTGGGGCAGAGGTCTTGGACCCTCTGTCCGGTGACCTGCGCTTCAGCTGGAGAAGTTCCTTGTAACTCCACGGATACTGCCGTTGGTGCTGGGCAGAGCTCAGTGAAGTTTGGCCCTAATACCAGCTCTTCTGATGGAGGCTCATGAGGTTGTTTTTTCTCAGCAGAAAAGTCTATTAAATCCCCAGTCTCTACAACTGATGGCTGGGGATAGAGGTTCACCACCTGTCCGTGGAACCTAGAAGATGCCATCGGTGCTGGGCAGAGGTTAGCAGAGCTCTGCCCTGTTGTCAGCACTTCCTGCATCCGCCATAAGACCTCCGTGTCCATAGCTGCGGGGGCAGGTGGGCAAAGCACTCTGTTACTATGCCACTTTGCCGACTCTTCAGCCAGGATTTCAGAGCTGTCTGCTGGTATTTCCTCATAGTCCCAGGCAAAGGGAGCCCCACCCTGCTGCTGAGCAGTGTCTAGCAGCTGTATGTAGGCGATCTCAAGCTCCCATTCCTGAGCGGCCAGGAACTCCAAATCTTCCTGTGCCCAGAGCACTTCCGAGACGTTCAATCTTTGCTCTCTGTGCTCCATTATTTCCTCCAAACGCCACTCCAGATCACTCCCAAAGTCGGGGTCCTCGGACAGCCTCCAGTACAACAATCCCAGGCCATTATAATCAAAGCCTTCCGTGGGCCTGTCATCCGCTGTCCACGGGCACACTTGGGCTACATACCACCGGAGGGCTCTGTAGCTCTCGTCCAAACGCATTTCTGCCCGGATCAGCCTGCTTAACTCAGCTGTCCACTCCTGCTTCGGTTGTTCCCCCAATAACAACATTCGTACTTCATACTGCGACCAGTACCTTACATGGATGGAGGGGAGAACTTTTCCCTGGTGTCGCTGCTCACAGGCTAGCGCTTCTTTCCAGAGTTGTAGGCGAACAGAATCATACCATCCCAGCAGGACCTGCACCGATACTGGTCCTCTGTGCTGTATCCGCATCTCTCGCAACCTCCTTCCGAATTCCTCTTCCATGATGTATCTGTACCTCTGCTATCCGGGCCTTGGATCCAGGTGATGGTTTGGATGTGTTCACGACAAGGAAGCACGATCCCACTGCTGCCACCAATTGTGACGGACCTCGTACCCAAGATGTCCGCCGTAACTGCTTCCTCTGTCCGGTACCACACAATCCAAGACCCCCTTAGCTTACCCAGTCACCAGACAACACCAGTGTAGGGTACATCAGGGTTAATTAGCACACACAACAATAGGTGAAAAGCTTCTACAAGCCAGACTATACTCATTAACCCAACAGACAGGTGGCTGGAGTTCATGAGTCATGACATTAGCGTCTCTTGCTAATATGCCAAATACACATACAGATTCTATGTGTATTGGGGGGCCAGCATGGACCTGAATCCAAGTATCACCAGCTCAGGGGTCCCAGGCTTGCAGCTCAAAGAGCACTGTTCCCCCAAATGCCAGGGCCCATAGTCGCAAGGCAACAGGCTCGCACTCCAACAGCCCGTGTCCCGGCTAGGTCCGTCACACCTGCGTTCACAGCTCTGTGCATGGCTGCGGATGCGGGAATACAGTGATTCCCACACCAGCAACCACCTGCAGTAAAAATGCACTACTCTGCGGAAACACTCGGGGCTGCTATTTGCTCTAAATGGCACCCCACGCATGTAAAATTGCAGTGCATGTGCGGGTGCAGGAACCGCAAAGAAATTGCATGGTCAAAAAGACCATGCGATTTTCCTGTGGCTGCATTTTTGAATAGGTGCATGCACCTTTTTTTTGCAGAAATGCAGGCACAGCAGCCCATTCATTTAAATGGGCTAACGTGCCCATGCAAACGTGACCACACAAAATGCAAGAGTAAGAACCTAAGATAAAGGAGTTCTAACTCTTTTCCACACCATTAAAGATTAAAATAAAAGCTTTGACCATAAATACACTTTATCTGAAATAATTATGGAAAACATTATCAATTAAAGTCTATCAAGGAGAACGTAAAGTAAGTAATTAAAATGCAAAGCATTTTTTTAAGTCAAGTAATTTTCATTTTCATATAAGCATTTACAGTAGTTGAAATTTCAAATAGCGCTACGTGCATTAAAGTAAGGATTTACAATAATATCATCATTGTAGGAGATAGCATGTTAATATCTAGCAACATCATAATATACAACTTAAAATGTGCAGCGGAAAAGTAAAAAATGGTATAGATTAAATAAAGCCATGTAAAGCCCCCTATATTGTTGATAAGCTGCAATATGGCGAGTACAGATCCCAGGGGCTTGAGGAATGCATAGAGCAGGCGAACCATGTATATTACAGTTTGTTAGTGAGGAAAGAGTATTTACCTCACGCCTTTAATACATAGCACCTGAGGATTTATTGACTGATAGAAAATGGCCATAGGCATCATCTGTATGTGTAGCTGTATTTGTACAAAATATAAAGGATACCAACAAATAAACATCTGCATCATGTGCTTGAATGATGTGAATCACCCCCTTCCCTTGTTGGTATATGAGTTTATCCCTTTTCAACAGTGAGCTGGTGAGCTGATTGAGGCTTTTCGTTGGTCAAACATGACTGGTAACAAATAATAATCAGCTGGTAGGGAAATAGAGAACAGTGAGTTTATAGCTTGAATTATATCTTCCCAGGTCTCCACAATATGCGAGTAGTAATTCCTTTGCCCTTATCACATATTGTGTAATTAGGAGAAGGTATACTGTACAGTACAACCCCACTTGGAATTCTTCAGGGAAATATAGTAAACTAGTATATAATTGAGTCTTTTGTGACAAGGAGACGAGGAGGTTAGAGGAATGGCCTGCAAAGCATCCATGCATTAAACTGTTGAAAGAGTGTCTAAGCCCTGTCTTCATCCAGCCTTGCCAGTGTTGACCAGGCGAGGTTGGCAAGCTGAGAGTAAAGGTTCATATTTCTTGACAATCAGGTCTTTTATGGTTTCTTCCGCTTGAGCTATGATTGTGAATAATGAGGAGCATGAATAGAAAAGAGTTACCCTTTTGAGTTTTCAATACATGCTGCAGAAACAATTGAGTACTGTCCGTCATACTTTTTTTACTTGCACTTACATACAATTGTTCATGACAAGTTTCTGGGGTATGTCCCCTTCTTCAAGGTTCAAGCACTATCAATTCACAAAAGCTTTAGCAGAATGTTAAGAAAGAAAATCTCAGAGGGAGCAAAAAACAAAACAAATAGGAGCCATGGAAATATGCCTTGTTGAGTTCTTGTTCACAGTAATTGCCCTGTAACCAGGTACATGATTACAGTCACTCTTTGGCTCAATGACAAGTCCAGGGGTGTTCTTCTTGGTGTTTTTATTTTTAGAGTAAGTTGGATAGGGTTGGGTAATTGAGTGGGATACTCTAAAAAGAACTATGCATGAGATTAGGACAGTGAACTTCCTTCTGTAGAACTGAAGAAAAAGTCCTTGCAAAAGCAGACTGTGGACTTGGCTTTGAAGTAGTAGTAGCTAAAGGTACAGAAGTCTCCATCGTTGAGCAATCAGAGCAGAGTCCCTTCTCAGAGAATTAGATAGACTGAGCTCTTCCGGACACTAGCCGGTGTCCCTTTTACACACACAGCTGATTCTCTAGCACCAGAGGATGGCAGGAGCCCACAGTCACTAAGATCTCTCACTGCAGTCTGTACTCACAAAATGTCCTTTGAAAGTTGGATGACTTCTTCCAAAATCCATGTGACACTTTTTTCTGTGATACCAGACTAGATTTTCAGATGACAGCCCCTCAGTCAGCTCTCAGCATCTGCAGCAAAGCAGGCCCTCTTAAACCTGAAGCCTGGGCACCTTGCAAGCACAGGGTAGGATAGACTAAGGATGCAAGCAGTCCCCCTTACGCTGTGTTCTTCACCTACAGGTAAAGACCTGAAAGCTCTGTGTCTAAGCCGCGTACACATGATCGGAATTCTCGTCGGAAAAACCTCTGACAGTTTTCCCAACGGAATTCCGCTCAAACTGTCTTGCCTACACACGGTCACACCAAATTTCGACCGTCAAGAACGCAGTGACGTACAACCCTACAACGAGTCGAGTTCAATGCTTCCAAGCATGCGTCGAATTGTTTCCGAGCATGAGTAGGAATTTTGCGCGTCAGAATTGCTACAGACAATCGGAATTTCCGATTGAAACCGTTTCCGTCTGAAAAATTGAGAACATGCTCTCAATTCTTTGCTGTCGGAAATTCGGCCAGCAAAATTCCGATGGAGCCTACACACGGTCACATTTTCCGATGAAAAGCTCTCATCTGTCTTTTTCTGGCCGGAATTCCGATCGTGTGTACACGGCATTAGAGTATTTAAACAGACTCCCAGTAGCCATCTCCCAGGGATTGGGCAGGGCTGTATAAATGATCATGCTGCCTATTTGCCTTGCTGCACACCTATGTTCTGGAGAGATCCACAGTTCTCCAGAAAGCAGAGAGAGCAATCAAGCCTGAAGCAAATGAAGCATTCAACAGACTAGAATATTCAACACAGCTCGACTAATTAAAGTGAGCAACACTATCCTATCTAGGAGGTCTGACCAACATCTAACAGGTCTGGTCTACATCTGACCAACTAGAATTCAACATAGATTAGGCATAGGCATTTATTGTATCCCATATCGATAAATAGGAAACTGTATATTTTTAATTTGTATTCATGAAGTTCTGAAATTTTGCAGCTACTCTTTCGTGGCTCATAATAAATTCTAACCAGTGCAGAATAAATTTCCACAGCCCTGGTCTACCAAAGTATGACATTTTAATTAAAGGACTAATGCCGCGTACAGATGATCGGAAATGCCGCCAGCAAAACTCCGATAAGAGCTTTTTGTCGGAAAATATAACCGTGTGTATGCTCCATCGGTCTTTTGCTAGCGGAATTCCAGCCAGCAAAAGATTGAGAGCAGGTTCTCTATTTTCCGGTAGGGAAAAGTTCCTATGCGAAAATGTGATCGTCTGTATGCAATTTGGACGCGCAAAAAATCATGCATGCTCGGAAACAATTCGACGCATGCTCAGAAGCATGAAACTTAATTTTCTCGGCTGGTCGTAGTGTTGTACGTCACTGCGTTCTTGACGGTGTGACCGTGTGTATGCAAGACAAGCTTGAGCGGAATTCCATCTGAAAAACCATCTGAGATTTTTCGGACGGAAATCCCGCTCGTGTATACACAGCATAAGAGGGAGTAATCTGAAGTGAACATTGTTTTGTATTTCACAGGATCCCCCAAAGCCCAGCATTCCAAATTATCAGAGTCCTGTATTCCATCATATTAGTAATAAGATAAGTGTACATATTTCGCATCACCAAGCAACATAGAATGAATACTGTTAAGATTATCCTGATATAAAGAAGCAATTCTCCATAGTAAATGAGGAGGAGTACTGATTCAATGCAGTTACAATAATACAATATACAGTTACTCCACTCCATGTTCTGGATTGTTTATCAGATTTGGTGCTTGATATGTACACTATAGATACTTGAAGAAAAAGACACAAAGACAATTGCCACAGGAAAAAATAAAAAAAAAACTGTATTCAAAGCAGTAACATCTACCAGGGAGTCAATAGCAGCTGAAGAAAGAAGTAAGTGACCTGATGGCCTATTCCACTGGTCACAAGTGCTACAGTACTAATAATCCTCATAGAAATAAATGCCCATCATATTATATCAGAGTCATAATTCCAAATAGGAGCATAAACATTACAAAAGGAATGGTTACAAAGCAGTTGCACTGTCTAGATCAGCCATTTTCAACCAGGGTGCCTAGAGGTTTCTTCAGGGGCGCCTTTGCAACCGCTGGGGCAGCACAGTGGTGTAGTGGTTAGCAGTTTCACCTAGCAGCAATAGGGTCACTGGTTCAAATCCCAACCATGACACCCTCTGCCTGGAGTTTGCATGTTCTCCCTGTGCCTGCGTGGGTTTCCTCCGGGTGCTCCGGTTTCCTCCCACACTCCAAAGACATGCTGGTAGGTTAATTAGGTCCTATCAATAAAATTGGCCAAATATGTGTAAGTTGTATGTGTATGTGTTTGCAAGGCATTCATTCATTCATTTGCAAAATGCCTAAAAATTGCCCACAAATGTTTACAAGCCAGCAGGTGGATCAAGCTTACCTTTTAGTTACACAAAGCCATTGTGAGTAATGGAGAGAAATTGAGGGAGAGGAGAAACACTGGAAAACTAGTCGGTACTAGTGTGGAAAATTGTATTTGTTTTGGAAGAATAAATCACCTCTAATGCTGGGTGACTTACATGTGTCGATGCTGCTGCATTATGTAAAACTATTAGAATATTTTTTTTACATTTTAGAATGGGGTGCCTTGCTACTGTCCATAATTTTAAAGGGTGCCTTGAGATTGTCCATAATTTTAAAGGGTGCCTTGACTGAAAAAAGGTTGAGAAACATTGGTTTAGATATCACAAATTTTTGTCCAAACATGCCACAGCTGTGAATAGGTTGTCAAAATGTGTGCATCGAGATGCAATTCTCTGTAAGGAAATGTTATACTTTCAGAGACATTTCTTAACAGACCCTTCATGACAGAGGGTAAAACAAACCTTAATGCAACTTTGAATGTGTTAGTGATAATGTACTCATTGCAACTACTTTACTACTAGTATATCCAAGTGAACCATACCTTGTTTTTTTTTCAGGACAAATTGGGTTTTTATTTGGTGGTAAATGGCAAAGAATATCTCTGATGCACATTTAGCTTTTTTTTTTTTTGTACCTAAAACACAGTGACCCTTGCTGACACTGATACTAAATTAGAAAAATGCTTTTTTTTATCCTTCCTAAAACACACTGATCTTGACCTTTTGACCTGTCCCTCTGACATTTCACTGTATCAATGACAGAGGCTATCCCAGAGCCAAAGGCTATCCCAGCAATCAGGTCATCAGGAATCTGGTTGTCGATCATTAGTATTTGACCTGGAGCTCTTGGTGAGACCAGGGTATTTGTGCTGGGAGTGTTCTATGCAGCATGTTCTCGGCACAAACACAGTGGCGCATATATGTGGCTCTATGGAAGATGTCCCACTTCCGTGAGGCCACATATGCAGTATATGTACGCTCATTGGGAAGGGGTAACTTAACTTCTTAACTTAACTATATTTAGCTTGTTGATTCTAAACCTTGGAGGAGAAATCAGGAAACAGACAGTTTAGACTCCAACATTTCTAGATCTTTAACCAATTGAGCTCCAGAAGGTTTTACTCCATGCATGAACAGGCCATTTTAGCTATTTAGCACTGTGCTATTTTAACGTGCGTGGTCATGTAATGCTTTACCCAAATAAAATTATAATTTTTTTTCCCCACACAAATAGAGCTTTCTTTTGATGGTATTTTATCACCACTGGGCTATTTATTGTTTATTATATAAATGAAAAAAGACTTAAAATTTAGAAAAACTAAATTTAAAAAAAATTACTTTCTGCTATAAAACATATCCAATTAAAAATCAAATGTCTTCATAAATTTAGGTCAAACTGTATTCTGCTACACGTTGTTGGTAAAAAACAAGACAAGAAGAAAATCTCATTCAAGTATAACTAAAGGCGTGTTTTTCTGTTTTTTTTTTTTTGGATAGAATGGAGAGGGATTAGAATTTTTGGGTTGTTCCCAGAGAAGTGATAGAGGGGAAATCTTCCAATGGGGACACTAGTTTTTGCAGACCTGGGGATCCCCAAGGGATTCCCTTAATCTGCAGGGATTTCCCCTCACTTCCTGTTTAGCTATGGTACAGGAAGTGAAGGGAAGTCTCTGCAATGAGACACAGATGATGAAAATAAATCTGACAGGGGTTATGACCCTCCTTTGCTCTATCCAAAATAACTAAAAAGTTTTGCCTATTGATTTACTTTAAGTGTATATTGATTGGTATGTGTGGTTTCCTAACAGAAAACCACGGAGGCTTCTCTATAACATGCTGATGATTCTGATATAAAAGTGGTGTGGGGGTTCAGGGAAATTTACAGTAACCCATAGCAATCACATTTCAGTTTATTCAAACAAGTGAATGCAATGGAGTTGATTTACAAAAACTGGAGAGTGCAGATCTCCATAGAAACCAATCATCTTCCACGTTTTTTTGTCATAGCTTAATTGAACAAGCTGAAGTTAGAATCTAAACTACCATGCACAGCTGAACCAGATTTTGCACTCTCCAGTTAAATCCAGTAAATCAAACCCAATGTCTGGTATTTTTGTGATATTAACTTTTTTAAATAAAAATAAACACGATTGCTAAATCATTAGTTAAAAGTTTCATATTACATTTTAAAAACATTCTTCCAATCAATATATAATTAGAGTGGCTAAATTTGAATGTAATAAGGCAAGTTGAAGAGAAAATAACTGTCCTTTATACAAGGCCGAGGGGACACCTTCAGCATTCCAGCACTTTAAAGAATACAATAAAAAAGGTATAAGCATGATCAGGGCTGAGAAAATAGACCACAAGAGACACATAGCAGTACAAAGTAGTAAAGGAGTAGAAATTATTCCATTTTTTTTTTTTAAATATATAAATAATAAAACAGCAAAATCAGACAATATATGTATCATAAAAGATAGTCAGGGGACGTTGGTTTCAAGTGACAGGGAGAAAGTCTTCAGTATTCACTATGGAAAAGGAAGGGTATAATGGACAAGATGATAGTTTGAGCAACACAGCGTACCCTTGTGGCTAATGGAAGCTAGTGTTCTAAAAATACTGGAAAAAACCTGATGGCTTACACCTGAGAGTCCTCAAGGATCTTAGCCAGGTCATTGCAAGACCATTATTCAGAATCTTTCAGGACAGCTTACTAACCGGAATGATACCAGCAGACTGTCAGAAAGCTAACATGGTACCAATTAATAAAAAAGGACCAAGATACATATCAGGAAACTATAGGCCAGTTAGCCTTACATCACTAATTTGTAAACTATTGGAGGGGATGATAAGGGACCATAATCAAGAATATGCTGATGAAAATAATATCATTAGTAGTAACCAGCATGGGTTTATGAAAAATCGTTCTTGCCAGACCAACCTGTTAACACTCTATAAGGAAGGGAACTGTAACCTGGATGAAGGAAAGCCTGTGGATGTAGTGTATCTAGATTTCGCCAAAGGATTTTACACAATACCCCACAAATTAAGGTCTGTTGGCATTGATGATAGTATACATACCCACAAGGGAGCATCCAAAGGGTGGTGAAAAACAGCATATCCTCTGAATGGGCTGGAGCCATGAGTGGGGTGCCCCAGGGCTCTCTCTTGGGACCAATTCTGTTTACCTTGTTCATAAACGATATAGAGGTTGGTATACATAGTTCAATCTCAGTGTCTGCTAATTATATTAAGTTAAGAAGGGTAATAACTGCACAACAAGGTACTGAAACTGTACAAGAGGACCTCAACAAATTGGAGGGGTAGGTAACTACATGGCAAATGTGGTTTATCGATGAATGTAAAGTAATGCACTTGGGAGCTAAAAATATAACTACAAACTGCACACTAGGGGTAGAACCCCTAGGCAAATCAAGGATGGTAAAGAATCTGGGGGTTCTATTTGATGACAGACTCAGCAATTGCATGCAATGCCAAGCTGCAACAAGCAAGGCAAAAAGACGATTGGCATGCAATTAAAAAGGGGATATACCCAATAGATAAATCTATAATTTTACCACTTTGCAAAACTCTGGTATGGCCACATCTTGAGTATGCCATCCAATTTTGGTCACCAGTCCTCAGGTAAAATGTGCTGCAACTGGAGAGAGTGCATACAAGAGCTGTAAAGCTAATAAGAAATCTGGAGGACCTCAGTTATGAGGAAAGGCTACACACTTTAGGCTTATTTTCCCTGGAGAAGAGATGCTTAAGAGGGAAAATTATCACAATATTAATATTTAAATGGTGATTCTAGCATAGGGAAAAAAATGTTCAGTCTCAGGTTGCTCAAGAGGACACGTGGCCACTTGGACAAGAAGCAGTTTAACGTTATACTGAGTAAGGTGTTCTTTACTATTAGAATGATAAGGATGTGGAACTCCCTTCCACAATCAGTAGTGTCAGTGGGAAATGTTAACAATTTAAACACGCTTAGATAGGCATCTTAGTGTAACCAACATACAGGGATCTGAGAAGTGCTATAGACATACAGTAAATGCATACACAAGCCCACATAGGTTGAACTGGATGAACTGATGTCTTTTTTCAACCTCAATAACTATGTAATTATATCAGACAAATACTAATCAGTAAAACATAACAGTCAGGAGTGCTGCCAGTCAGTTAAACATAAACCCAAGCTGCAGTTGAAGAAAATAATTATATTATAATAAATACATAATAATACATATTGTAATAATGTTATTAAAATATATGTATAGTCAAACTTTTTTAGTCCAATTTTCTGAAAATTACAGCTGCAACTATTTATTGTAGATATCAGCAAACAGAATACTTCAGATTATCTAGCTCACGGGTCTCAAACTGGCGGCCCTCCAGCTGTTGAAAAAAACTACAAGTCCCATGAGGCATTGCAAGGCTGACAGTTACAAACATGACTCCCTCAGGCAGAGGCATGATGGGACTTGTAGTTCCACAACAGCTGGAGGGCTGCCAGTTTGAGACCCCTGATCTAGCTATATTATGGTGTTTCTCTGGATGAACGTACTAGCTGTTGTGGATCTCTTGTCAGGGTGGAGACTTGCATTTGTTTACAGCAGCACCCCAAAGTCAGGACAGAGTCAAAATAACAATATATGTACCCACAAAAAAACTCTCTTACATGAGTGTGAGCAGAACTGGAGTAGCTCCTGCTGGTGGCAAGCTTGGTGGGAAAAATGTATAGAAGCAGCACCTATATCGGGGGGAATGCTCCATGCCTCGGCTACCATATTCCATGTCACTCTGCTACTTACAAAATGTACTCATGCCAAACTGACAGGAAGCTGTGGCTTAGCAGAAGTGAGGCCACAAGATGAAGGTTGAAACTACTGCCACAACTTGGTGGTGAAAACTACTGCCTAAGAGCTTGTTTACCCCCAAATCATTGCTGTTACAGTGAATATCACAACAACAGCAATCAAAGTATAAAAAACAAATCTCTGATCACCTTCCCAGAGTAGTTCAGTGTCACTATGGTGACACTGAACTATTCTGATGAAAGTATGTAAGAACGATGTATGTTAAAACAAAATGTTAACAAAATTGAATAAAAAAATGATTTACTTATTTGTTTAACATGCTGTTACCAGTCAGGATCCCTGATTACCCCACACCAGCCATATGATGACACTGTACTGTACTGGTGACAGTTTGTAAAAAAATTATAAAGAAATTAAATTTTATTGAATATGTTTTACTACAGAAAGTAGAAAATAAGCTCTGTTTGTGTGAAAACATTATATAAATTGAATTTGCATACAGTTTCGCATGGCCACGCAATTGCCAGTTAAAGTGGCACAGTGCTGAATAGCAAAACATGGCCTGGTTATGAAGGATGTAAAACCTTCTGGAGGTCAGGTGGTTAAAAATCAAGTGGGTGATAGGGATGACAATCCCATAGGGCCACTTCTCTTTCTTTCATGTCCCTAACATTCTCAATTGACTCAGTGTGTGGGTGCCTTTGACAAAATAAAAGTCTTATTAACCTTTATGACATCAAATAATTTAACTTCTCCAAGATATATTTTCTCTTGAATAGGTTACCAAATTGATATACAGTACAATTTTTAATAAAAGAAAACTGCCTGTTGTTTATTTAAATGATTATTGCCTTGAATCACTGTCAGTGACAGATAATCAGACGAGTACTGAAATCTCCTACATAAATCTATTAAGTGTGACATATAAAGCTGCATGTCTTACTAGGAGCATGTGCTTGGTATCACTTTATTCTTTAATTGTTCATTTTGTGTGCATTAAATCTTATGTTTGCAATTATTGCTCATTTAATTAATTTTAACTGAATCATTTTAATTATTGTGAATTATATTGATTATTTTGAAGATAATGAATACCCCATGGTACTATAGAAGGATATCAGAAGTGCAGCTAAAGTCAAAACTTTTGTTTTTGTTTTGGATAAGGTGGTGAGGGGTTAGATCCTCTATATTAAAGAAAACTAGAAAAGAAAAAGAAAGCTGGGAACCTGAAGGATAGATGGATGGTGCCGCCCAACATGTGGGCAGGGTGTGTAAAACAGCAAATAACCATAAAATAAAAAAACAAAAAAAAATGTGTACACCCAAAAGGCCACCTCATCACATTTATTAATCATATGCAAAAATAATACATGTAAAAACAGCACAGACCATGTAGCAAACACTTCCCAGTCCTATCCCTCCCCCACCTCCCTCCCAGACAACCCTACAAAACCCACCAATTCCCTCACCCCCTTGACCTATGTACTGCCTCACAGGGATCTCCCCAAGGAGCTGAGAATGTGTGGCTATGCTGCTAACCCCTCACAGAGATGAAGATAGTTACCTAAACAATGGGGATTCATACATCCATCCAAGCAGCTGAAAGGAGAGGACTGTACCTTAAAGCCACTATGGGTGAATGCAGTGCAATCTGACAAATGGCTGCACCTGGGGGTGGATGTAAAGTCTGATTAATGAAACTGAGCCCCGTTGTTAGTCCTGTAACAATTCAAAAAACCACAGTAAGTCCTCATCCAGTCCCGAATCTCAGGTAAAAGTAAATGTCTGTAGGATAAACACACAGAGGCTGCGGGTGCTAAGATGATATCCAGCAATCTGCTACGGTATATACCCAAATATTATGCCCAAGTGCACTCTGGCCTCTCCACATGCCCTTCCAGCTATCCTCCATTCAAATCTTAGAGCTCTACCACCCCGCCTTAAATCAAGTGTCCTTATCAAAGACACGATCATTGCATAAATAGATGTGTGGAGACTAATATATTCATAAACTTACGATCTCAGAGACCTGGCGTGAAACTAAATTTAAAATCATCCACAGGGCTTACTACCCGTTTCGTATCAATGTGATAGACCCTACTCAAGCGCAATGTCCTTGGTGCTCGCTATCCCATCCTACACTTCACCGCCTCTGGGAATGCCCAACCATTACTACATACTGGGATTCTGTGCTAGACTACATCTTCAAAATCAACAAGGCTTGGCTACAAAAAATCCGCTATTGTGCCTATTTGGATGTGAACCATCAACTCCCTCATCATCTTCAACAGGACAGTTTAACTTTACACAATGGACTCATATTTGTCTCCTAGTGGCTCGTAGGACAATCATGTCCCACTGGATTAAATCAGCGCCACCCAGCCTCCCGGCTTTGAAACGGGCGATACTAACGCTCTTTAACCTTGAGAGGCTGGACACCATTGTACTGCATTTTCGCTCTACTCCATGTTTTTTTGCCAGATGGCATAAGTATATGGAGGTCACGTTCACCCAAAAGGAACTGCTGGATCTGATGCATCCATTTCGCTTCACAGATTGGTACCTCAAACGATACCTCACCAACTCCCTAGGTAAACTTAAAATCTCTAACTTATCTGAACCCTCCATTTTCTTGCCATCCTAGAACCGTCACACCTTCATGAAGCTCCCTAATGACCCCAGGTCCTTTCTAAAAGACAGGCAGCCTCTAATATTAATATTACTGTTAATATGCTATTCTCTGAGGATCACCACTCAGATACACCAAAGGTTGCTTCCACTCCTGAAGGTACCAATGTTCAATATTTCATTATTCTTTGACATATTAAGCTGGGTGAGGGTATGCAAATAGTTCTTAACCAGTCCATTCAAGTAGGTGCACCTGTCCCGGGAGCTTGGAGCGAGCCTAGAATCTGAGTAGACTTGAATCGGGGAGCTCTCCTTAAAGGCACCTGTGGGGGGGAGAGAGAAGGGCAGAGGAAGTAAGGAAAGACCAGAAAGTAAGAAAAGAAGAGAGAAGAAGAGAATGGGAGAAGACAAGTCCAGTGTATTAAACATCCTGGACTCTCTTTAAGCAGGGTAGGCCAGCCAAGGCCTGTTCCGATGCCCTATAGATTATAGGGATTGGTTTACGGGCAACCCAGGTTTGGGTTGCATTCCTGGTGTCACCAGGGGAGTATTACTCCTCAAGGTGGAGTAGCAAGCAGCTCCGTTCCGGTCGCAGGGCCCCTTGAATAACAAAGTTAAAGGAGGACCCCGGGTAGGGATATACAAATAACATGTATGAGTTGCATACGTAAGAAACAAATAAACATATATCTCCTAATCCGAGTATACATAACAAACAGTTAGTTCAGCCTTAAGACAACAGTGACAGGGAAGGTAAGGAGGGGAAATAGTAGGGGGGAGGAGGGGAAAGGGTAGGGGGAGGAGGAGAGGGGTAAGGGGGAGGAGGGGAGGGCGGGAATGGATAAGGGTTAGGGGGAGAGGGGAAACATATTTGTGGGATGAAAACTATACCAGTCCTTTTGGTCCCAGTCCATGGCTTAAATGAATATCTGCAGCCTTCATTTTTTTTTTTAATCAAAAAGGTTTTTATTGAACATTTTGCTTATCACAACAGTTTCCTTTGTACAAAAACAGGGGATTCTGTTCTTTTTACTCCCCAATAAACATATGTATTACAAATATATCCATTGCTTTTCTCTCATTAGCTACACATATTGACATTCTCGTATTGTACATCTACAGTCATGCAACAAAATTTATGCACATTGCAACAGTCTGGACATGACCAATTCCCTGGGACTCAGGCCGGGTGTGTCTAGCCATTTAGACCAAATTTTTTCGAACCTGCCTGGGCTGCCCCTGTGTTGATATATATATTTCTCCATTGTAAGAGTATTACCCATGTGTGTTATCCATGAAGACACGGTAGGTGGGAGTGTGGATTTCCACCCAAGTAGTATTAGCTTTCTAGCTTGGAACAATGCTCTAGAGGCTGCCATTCTAGTGGGTTCTTCTGGAATTATGTCCTCCAGAACCCCCAGCAAACAGCACAAGGGGTCCATGGGGATCGTTGTCTGAAACACACCGTTTAGTGTGTTTACCACCTCATGCCAGTACCTGTGGAGTTTTGGACATCTCCACAGTAAGTGTATAAGGTCTCCATTTTGTCTCCATCTGCAGCCTTCATTGAAAGGAGAGTAGTAGTGGATAGTGGACCTTGGGATATAATGGTAAAAAAAAGGGAGGGTGGAGATAAGGGTATAGCTGAAACAGGACAAGTCCAACAGATCCAAGAAAGGACTAAGTGGATGTAGGAGTAGCCACTACACCATTGGCGGTTCAGGATAATTAGGAAGGATTGGAGTCGGACCTTTAGGGATGTGTCGGCCTAGGCACTCATCTTGGAGGGATAGAGTCACAGTGTCTCTTGGATTGCTGTTTCACCCACAGTGGAGTAAGGGGGCTGTTCGGTGGAGGCCTCTTGGAGGAGCTCGGGCGGTTCTCCGTCTGGTGGGGAGGTAGTTCCTGCGAGATGAACCCGAGTTGAAGGAGTAGATATTCACCATTTTGGTTTGTGAAGCTGTAGGATTTTCCTCTGTACTGGAATTGCAGGTGGAAGAGAAAGGCCGATCTGTACTTTATCATTTTCTGGGAGAGAATGTCAAGGAGAGGTTTGAGAGATCTCTTCTCAAAGAGGTGGCTTCTGGATTGTGGTGGGGGAT
Organism: Lithobates sylvaticus; assembly: GCA_028564925.1. Lineage (NCBI taxonomy): Eukaryota > Metazoa > Chordata > Amphibia > Anura > Ranidae > Lithobates > Lithobates sylvaticus. The sequence goes on along the minus strand of CM053027.1, from coordinate 154,807,311 downwards.
ATATCTGCAAAAATTTTAATTTTATTGCCATATATGTTGAGATTGTCCCAATTGCCAGAATTCTTCATAATTTCCGCATTCACCCCGTAGAAATGGGAGACCATCTTGGCAGGGGGGTTGCAATGCTCTGTGGGCCCTATCCAATTCGAGCCTGTGATCCTGGATATCTGGGATGAGATCCTTTATAAATGATTTGACGGTGCCTTGTATGTCACTGATAGATTTGGGTACTCCTCAGATGCGGAATTGTAACGCGTGCTCCTATTCTCTAAATTATCTATCTTGGAGAGAGCAGTTTCAAGTTGTTCTTGTAGTATCGGGATGCATGTAGTGTTCTGATTTGTGCATGCTGCATTGTCAACTACAGCCTTTTCAATTGCATCCATTCGGATCCCCAGGCTCTGTAGGTCTGCTTTAATGGAGGATGTAATTTGCATTGCATTTTGTGCCAGACCAGCAGCCAGCATGTCAGAGAAGCTGCTTAATAGCTGGGCCATTTCAGGGGGGTGATTGTGTAGCATGGGAGAGGCTTGTAGCGAATCTGTCAGGCTGTTAGGAGTGTTAATCAGGGGAGAGTGGGGCACCTGACCGATGCCTTTAAACTATTTTTCAGTTCTCAGCGCAAAGGTCTGATCGGTTCAAGCAACCATCGCCAGCGTCTGCATTATATGGTGCAGGAATATCTAGGGGTAAGCGCAGACCTGGAGACCTTTCTAACAGAGCATCCACTGGGTTACTGGGTCTTGAGGAAAAGAAAAACAATGGAGCACCAGCCTTGTGCATTATCCTTTGGATGTGTTTTATTAAAAGTAGATAAAAGAAAAACTACTCACAAACATCTATAGGAATCTTGCAATGCAAATAGTCTCTGAATGACATCAATAGGTTTAAGACAAATGATGAACTCCAGAGGTCATGGAGGAGATAACAGGGGCCACTTATCCACGCGTTTCGAAGGATAACCTTCTTCCTCAGAGCCCCGATTTTAAACCTTCTTGGCGGTATTCCCGAATGTGGCTCGGCGTGGATTTTCCATACCAAAAGCGGTAATCTCTAGCCACACTCGGGATCGCATCTCAGGATCCAGGCAAAGTTACTTACCTTGTCCCCAGGATCCTGCAATGTCCTCCCGCTGTGTGTGTGAGCTGTGTCCTCTGCCCAATGCCTCTGTATGCCATTCCCTGCGAGCGTCACAATGCACGGTGACGGAGCCCGGCGCTAAATTCAAAAAGTGAAAAGCAATGACAGCAACAATTCTACAACTGAGCAAATTTTTGTGTTTTTGATTTGATTACATTATTGAATAAATGTTATTATTATTATATTATTATTTGTTATTATTTATAGCTTTTTATTATATTGTAATTTATTATTTTGTGTGTCAAACTTCATCATACTCGGGATGTCTACTAGACTCTTGTTTGGACAGATGTAAGTGTTATTCCTAATAATTACAGGCCTACAATATAAAACGCAAAATTTCCATGCGAAACAATGTACCACTTTCAGCATCACAAATCTGACATAATCATACAGCCAGGGAGATTAAAGGAATATTATTTTTTTTATTGTTTCACTTTAAGCATTATTAAAATCACTGCTCCCGAAAAAACTTTTTTTTTTTGCATTGATACATGTCCCCTGGGGCAGAACAAGGGTCCCCAAACACTTTTTATGGCAATAACTTGCATATAAGCCTTTAAAATTAGCACTTTTGATTTTTCACGTTTGCGTACCATAGACTTTAACGGTGTTCGCACAAATTTTTTGCCTGTTCGCATGTTCTGCTGCAAACTGAACCAAGGGGTGTTCGGCTCATCCCTACTCACGATTCATTATTTTTTTTATTGTTTTTAACATACTGTAAATATGTATATTTCTTTATATATTTGTATTAATTCTTTTATAGCTAAAATGTGATTGCTTTTGTTGTATGTATAGTATCTCACAAAAGTGAGTACACCCCTCACATTTTTGTAAATTTTTTTATATCTTTTCATGTGACAACACTAAAGAAATTACACTTTGCTACGTTACAAAGTCGTGAGTGTACATCTTGTATAACAGTGTAAATTAGCTGTCCCTTCAAAATAACTCAACACACAACCATTGATGTCTAAACCGCTGGCAACAAAAGTGAGTACACCCCTAAGTAAAAATGTCCAAATTGGGCCCAAAGTGTAAATATTTTGTGTGACCACCATTATTTTCCAGCACTGCTTAACCCTCTTGGGCATGGAGTTCACCAGAGCTTCACAGGTTGCCACTGGAGTCATCTCCTCCATGATAACATCACAGACCTGGTGGATGTTAGAGCCCTTGCACTCCTCCACCTTCCATTTGAGGATGCCCCACAGATGCTCAGTAGGGTTTAGGTCTGGAGACATGTTTGGCCAGTCCATCACCTTTACCCTCAGCTTCTTTAGCAAGGCAGTGGTTGTCTTGGAGGTGTGTTTGGGGTCGTTATGTTGGAATACTGCCCTGCAGCCCAGTCTCTGAAGGGAGGGGATAATGTTCGGCTTCAGTATGTCACAGTACATGTTCCCTCAATGAACTGTAGCTCCCCAGTCCCGGAAGCACTCATGATCTTGACACTTCCACTACCATGCTTGACTATAGGTAAGACACACTTGTCTTTGTACTCCTCACCTGGTTGCCGCCACACACGCTTGACACCATCTGAACCAAATAAGTTTATCTTGGTCTCATCAGACCACAGGACATGGTTCCAGTAATCCATGTCCTTAGTCTGTTTGTCTTCAGCAAACTGTTTGCTTCTGCTTGTGCATCATCTTTAGAAGAGGCTTTCCTCTGGGACGACAGACATGCAGACCAATTTGATGCACTGTGTGACATATGGTATGAGCACTGACAGGCTCACCCCCCACCCCTTTGAACCTCTTCAGCAATGCTGACAGCACTCATACGTCTATTTCCCAAAGACAAGCTCTGGAATTGACACTGAGCATGTGCACTCAACTTCTTTGGTCGACCATGGCAAGGCCTGTTCTGAGTGGAACCTATCCTGTTAAACCGCTGTATGGTCGTGTCCACCGTGCTGCATCTCAGTTTCAGGGTCTTGGTAATCTTCTTATAGCCTAGGCCATCTTTATGTAGAGCAACAATTTTTTTTTTCCAAATCCTCAGAGAGTTCTTTGCCATGAGGTGCCATGCTGAACTTCCAGTGACCAGTATGAGAGAGTGAGAGTGATAACACCAAATTTACACACCTGCTCCCCATTCACACCTGAGACTTTGTAACACTAACAAAGTCATATGACAACGGTGAGGAAAAATGGCTAATTGGGCCCAATTTGGACATTTTCACTTAGGGGTTTACTCACTTTTGTTGCCAGCGGTTTAGACATTAATGGCTGTGTGTTGAGTTATTTTGAGGGGACAACAAATTTACACTGTTATACAAGCTGTACACTCACTACTTTGAGAAACTTACTACATTGTAGAAAAGTGTAATTTCTTCAGTGTTGTCACATGAAAATAAATAATAAAATATTTACAAAAATGTGAGGGGTGTACTCACTTTTGTGAGATACTGTATGTACAGCACTAGATAGTTAAATCTGTCATGTCTTCACCACTGCTGTCTTTAAATGCTTGTGACAGCTCAGTACCGCATTGGTCTGCACATGACAGATTCCCTTCGGTCTATCATTATTATTATTATATTATTATTATTATTATACAGGATTTATATAGCGCCAACAGTTTGCGCAGCGCTTTACAACATGAGGGTAGACAGTACAATTACAATACAAATCAATACAGGAGGGATCAGAGGGCCCTGCTCGTTGGAGCTTACAATCTAGAAGGGAGGGTCAATTGGAACAAAGGGTAATACTATGGGGGGGATGAGCTGATAGAGAAAATGAAAATACGGTTGTTGTTAGGTGTGGGTAGGATATGCTTCTCTGAAGAGAACGGTTTTCAGGGATCGCCTAAAAGCTAATAAAGTAGGAGATAATCATGAATGCTACTGCCAGAACCATCTACCTTACCAACCATTCAGTGTTTGCAACCCCTCATTTCTAGTCACTTCACTGGGTTCTGCTCACCCAAAGACTTAAAAAGTCCAAAAGACTAACTACAATGTACAAAGCCATCCACAACTCTGCCCCAAACTACATAGTAATCCTCCTCTTAAAATATACAGTAACCCAAACCATCCTCGTTACTCTTCCCAAGACCTCCTGCTCTCTAACACCCTTGTCACCTCCTCTCATGCTTGCCTACATTACATCTCCAGAGCCTTTTCCATCCTCTGGAACTTTGTACACCAATTTGTCTGGCTATTACTCACTATATTTAGACACTCTCTGTAAACCCATCTATTCAGGGAAGCCTATCCTGCCCCCACCTATTAAACCCTACTTTTACTTTTTTTCCTCATCCCACACTGTTATCACCTTTTGTATCAATTGATCCTCCCAATTAGATTGTAAGCTCTAATGAGCTGGGCCTTCTGAATCCTATTGTATTAAACTGTATTTTAATTGTAATTTCTCTCTTTATTTTGTAAAGTGTTGTACAAACTGTTGGCATATTATAAAACGCAAATAATAATAATAATTGCACAAAGTATTGTGCTACAATAGCATCCTTTTTTTTAGGTATCATATAAATTATATTATTAAGTCTTTTGACTGTTTTCTAGATTATCCCACATACAGACTCCATACCTCCCTAAAAGTAATTAGACAGATACATTTAGTATTATAAGTTATTATTTTTTTTTATTTTTTTTATGGGAACACATGGACAAATGATACCTTTTCCAATATCCTTTCTTTTTATTTTCAGAAGATTGAATATATTTCCTTCTAAATCTCAAATTCAAAGATTATAACTTAGCAAGCAAATTATTCACTTTTTTACTTGACACTGTTTAAAAAAGTTTCCAAATATAACTGTGATACATGTCCTTATCCTGCAAAGATCAATATTGTTTTTATTTGTTTGCCTGTACATAATGATTTGACTTAGTGTCAACTTCAGGTCAACTTGATGACCCCTAAAAGCCACATCTACAATTGATTTGCCTTATCACCTTTTACCCCAGATTCTGCTAATTGGTTTAGATTTTTCCTCAGTCCTCAAATCGTTTTTTAAAAATAGAATACAATACACTTTAAAAACTCTTTTTTTTTTAAGGGCTAGCTTTGGTATTTATTACCATTACTTCTTATAAGTCAATGGTAAAGAGTTATCAGTAATGTTAAAAGTATTGTGCCCTAAAATATTACGGAAAAAAAAAAGTATTGTGCCCAATTGTGTACAGATAATTATTGATGCAATTTATGAATTGCATTAATTAATCCACCAAACAGAGCTGTAAATGGGGATCACTAATCCCATTCCGCTCCCAGAAAGGAGAGAGGAATTTGACCAACTTTAAATAAAACTTTCATAATAGAGCTTGGATGCAACTGCTGAATTAAAAAAAAAAATGTTTAGAGACGCTGACACCAACACAAAACAAATACCGTATATACTCGAGTATAGGCCGTCCCGAATATAAGCCAAGGCCCCTAATTCACCACAAAAAACTGGGAAAAACATATTGACCCACGTATAAGCCGAGGGTGAAAAATGTAGCAGCTACTGTAAGTGGAAAAGAGGGTCAGCAATGCCCATCTGCAGCTGCATGTCCCCTGTACAGACCCCCCTGTGTCCCCATTGTAGCCTATCTGCGCCGATCTGCATCGCTCCGCATGTCCTGGGTCCTGTGTCCCTCCCTGTGCGATCTTCCTCCCACCATTGCAGCCGATGCAGTCTCGCTCTTTCCCAGCAGTCAGTGTGCAGTGTTCCGCCTATCACGGACGTCCTCTCATCCTCGTCCATGAGATGAGAATGACAGGACGTCCGTGATAGGCGGAACACTGCACACTGACTTACTGCTGGGAAAATTTGTGTTCCTCCTATCACGGATGAGGAGGAGGAGGAGGCGCGGCTTTTGAAAACTGCCGTCTGTCTGCATGACACGCTGCTCATGTAGGCAGACGGCGGTGACTCGAATATAAGCCGAGGGGGGAACTTTCAGCCCTAAAAAAAGGGCTGAAAATCTCAGCTTATACTCGAGTATATACGGTATGCAGAAAACTTGAGTTTTCTCTGGCTTTCCTGATCTGTATGCTTATCCCAGCTGACTAAGTTGGTAGTTTCAGATGGAAGTAAAAAATAACTCGGTATTTTTCTCATGACAGGGTTACTTTAAGATCTTCTGCTTAAAGTGGAAGTAAACTTCCATCTCTTGCTTTTACCTATAGGTAAGCCTTATTATAGGTCGGGTAAATATCTCCTAAACAAGCACAGTTTAGGAGATATTTACTATACATGCAGCCAGTGACATCACTGACGAATGCGCTCTGAAGTTATGGCCACCCATGTCATTCCTTCAGAGCCCTGTGCCGTAAACAGTGGCTCCTTGTTACAGAGCCGGAGTCCACGAACTTGGAAGCAAGATGGGTGAAGATGAGAGCGCATGCAGTGCGGACATCTTCATGCTGGAAGGGCTCTGTTTTAAGGTAAGTTTAACATAATGTGCTAGTATGCGATGCAAAAAAAACAATATAACAAATATATTCCAACTCACAATTTAACCATTTTGGAAAAATTTTAATTTGTTAATATGAATATAAAATGATGTGATCATGCACACTTTCACCAAGCAATTTATTAGTTACACTATAGTAATCTTAAGTTTGGTTCCATTTGTTTTCAAAACAGCCTCAATTCATAATGACGTGGACATCACAATCCACAAATATTCCTTTGAGATTCTAGTTCATTATAACATAATTGCATCACACAATTTCTGCACATTTATGCTGAAAAACTCCAGTTTTACCACATCCCAAAGGTTATGTTGATGGTCTGTTTTTCACACACCAAATGTTGTATTCCAATATATACAAAATTTGGTAAATGACAAACAGACCATCAGCTGTTAACCCTGCAGGGGAATGCTCCCTTAGCTCAGTGAATGTGGTGAAAACACACTTTTTAAATAATACCTAATCACAGTGCCCAGCTGGTTTGTGTCTTGGATATACTGTGCCAAAGGACTATTTGGTGGATTTGTAATTTAGGTGAGAATTGCTTAGGTGACCTTGATCTCAACATAACTTATGCATGAAATAATATCATAATCAAAACATGCTTGTGATGTCCAGGAAAAGATTTATGTTTGTAATGTTTTCCATTCCCTAGACCAGTGATGGCGAACCTTGGCAACCCCAGATGTTTTGGAACTACATTTCCCATGATGCTCAACTACACTGCAGAGTGCAGGAGCATCATGGGAAATTTAGTTCCAAAACATCTGGGTTGCCAAGATTCACCACCACTGCCCTAGACTGTTCCTAAAAACAACACTATTTGAACATTTTTTCTACCATCATCCGCCTTTGTAATGCCCCGTACACACGGTCGGACTTTCCAAGGCAAATGTGCTTGTTTTCGGAAATTCCGACCGTGTGTAGGCTCCATCAGACTTTTTCCATCGGAATTTCCGACACACAAAATTTGAGATCTGAATCTCAAATTTTCCGACAACAAAATCTATTGCCGTAAATTCCGATCGTGTGTACACAATTCCGAAGCACAAACTTCCATGCATGCTTGAAATCAAGCAGAAGAGCCGCACTTGCTATTGAACTTAATTTTTCTCGGCTCGTCGTATGTGTTGTACGTCACCGCGTTCTTGATGTTCGCAATTTACGACCAACTTTGTGTGACCATGTGTATGCAAGACAAGTTTGAGACAACATCCATCGGGAAAAAAAAACATGGATTTTGTTGTCGGAATGTGCGATGTGTGTACGCGGCATTACTCTGGCATGCCATGCAACCAAATCCAGGAAGCTGCAAAGGAAGTCAATGCTGGATGAGAGTAAAACTTTGAAATGTATTATGCTAGAAATCTGAATGGTAAAGCTTTCTTGTGCTTATGGCATGGCATTTTATTTAGGTGAGTCTAAATCACAACAGAGCAATAGCAATCTTGTTCACTTATAAAGTACTTAAAGCGGAACTTTACCCATAACATATGGAAAAAGTGTCTGGTATGTCCTTATTAGATAAGGCACCTCATCCCAAAAGTTAATTATAGAGAAGAACAAGGGAAGGGTATTATTACGGTGCCAACACAAAGCAGTACAAAGTAAATTTAGAAAAACTGATTTTATTACAATGAATTAAAAACCAATAATCCAACATACTAAATCACATAAAAAAAGGAACATATACAGTCTACTGTTGGCCAAAAGAGTATTGGCTGATTATAGTAGCAGGTCAAGTCTTCCCTACTAGTTTTGCCAAAAAATTGGCTTCATCAGGGAATAGGACGTGACAGAAGCAATTGTTGCTCTATAAAGAGAAAAAACATTTTTTTAGAAAACAACATCAATAAACATAAATATAGTGTCAAACATGGTGCGCATTACTAAATAATTGGGTGATGTGGTACTTAATGTCCCGTCCTCCTCCCCAATCAACCAAAATCCCCCCACACACCATATAGGGGGAATGATCATCCCAACACCCCAAATGCTTACACAACCCACCCTGGTGGCCCCACGGGGAAAGGGTCAATATGGTCCTATTCCAAGAATGGCAAGCCCACACTGCTGCAATGTGGCTGCAGAGGGCGGAAAGGAGACCTAATAAAAACTATAAAAAAGGAAAAATAAAGACAGATAGCTCAAATAGAGCTCCTGTCTATTACATACATAAAGCTAAAAAGCCTCAATACATAACAAAAAGCTTAAAAGATATTGTGAAGAAAGGGGCACTGTAGTAACCAGAGATATGTAATCAATCCAGGAAGGTTGATTAAACTGGAGTATTAGCAATGGAATAACTGAATGACAATGAAAAAGAGATAAGAATAATGACATAAATATAGCTCAAATAAACTCTAAACAACTTAAAGAGGAAGTAAAGCCTCTTAAAAAAAAAAAAGACACCCTGCAAGGCAAAGGCATAATGAGCTAGTATGCATAGCATACTAGCTCATTATGAAAAACGTACCTGAAAACGAAGCCCCCGAAGCCATCCTTATCCTCGATCTTCTTCGCCGCCATCCAGGGCCGGAGTGACTTCTGGGTCTCGCCGCTCCAGCGCTATCATTCGCTGGAGCGGCGAGACGTCACTCCCGCGCATGCGCACGAGATCGGCATATGGCCGTGATCTCGGCATCTTCAGTGCGCCCTCAGTGCGCCTGCACGCCGCTGTCTATGGCGCATGCACCGTAGACAGCAATGCCTTTTCATCGCTAAATATCTCCTAAACCATGTAGGTTTAGGAGATATTTATTGGACCTACAGGTAAGCCTTAATCTAGGCTTACCTGTAGGCCAAAGTCATATGGAAAGGTTTAGTTCCACTTTAAAAAAAAAAAAAAATCCACTATATGCTGGTTATCAGCTTACCCTTGAAACAGTATGGTGCAATCCAGGGTTTCAAAATGTTGTTTGAATCAACAATAAAAATTGATATGGAGCAGTGCATTAGTTGAATAACACGCACTATCCAAAAGTCACAGCATAAAAAGGCCTGGTCAAAGAGAAAATATAACGTAATGAGTAACGTTACAATCAGACGCCTATCAGCGGTACAAAGATGGGGGTCAATTAGTAACAAGAAACCCCCATAAAAATATTACCTTAAATGGAGAAGTAGGGCATATCAGTGCCTCTATAAGCCAGCAACCGGAGGCTGGCAGGGTCTACCTTTATAGCCCCCCACCAGGTTGGTTTGTGATGTCGCCAACCAGGAGCGGACAAATTACAGCCGCCGCGCCAGCGCAGTATCGACATCCAGAAGCCTACAGTACCCAGAATGCCAAGCACAACGTCAACCACGTCACACGCCATCAGCCGTGCAGTGTAGAAAGGCATTTAAGAAGACAAAATAACCATCACATCAATTCATTTCAATAAACTGATTATAAAGCAAAGTAGACACTGTAAATGTACAATATAAAATGAAAAAAATAATTAAAGACAGTATTTTAAAGGACAAATGACCCGAACATATTCTATGTTGATCCTGGGATGGTAATATGATCATAAGAGCAGTGAAATGTCAAATGTGGAATGGGGGAGGAAGAAGGATAGAAAAAGGGGAAGAGCCAGAAACAAAAACCCTGATCAAGCCAATTGGAGGCACAGTCAAACGATCAGTTTAGGGTCCACCAGTGAATACATCAGATTCAAGACTAGAGACTAAAAAAATAACATCAATGAACTAAATCACAATTATAAAAAAGATTTAAAGCTAATGTATTAATTTAAACCAGGATATTTAATAGCATCTAGACTGTGTATCCATTTGGTTTCTAACTGTAACAGAGTAATGCCGATTCCACCGCCTGGAGCATGTAAGGGCACATGCTCCACAGCGGCAAAATGAACAACATTAGAATCAAAGTCATGTTGACATCCAATGTGTCTATTGAGGGCAGTGGTCGTTAACTGTTTATATAATGGCATACTGTGATCCTTAATACACTTGAAAAACGGGTGTTTACTTTCTCGCCAACGTAAAAACATCCACACAGGCAAGTAGCCAGATAGACCACTCCAACTGTTTTACATGTAACTCTATGTTTGACTGTATGAGTTTGACCATTAGGGAGAATACTATCTCTAGAATTGGTATAAAGCGGAACTCAACCAATCAATTTAATGGTTTCTAAAAACAGTTATAGTATCTCACAAAAGTGAGTACACCCCTCACATTTTTGTAAATATTTTATAATAACTTTTCATGTGACAACACTGAAGGAATGACATTTAGCTACAATGTAAACTAGTGAGCGTACAGCTTGTAAAACAGTGTAAATTTGCTGTCCCCTCAAAATAACTCAACAAACAGCCATTAATGTCTAAACCACTGGCAGCAAAAGTGAGTACGCCCCTAAGTGAAAATGTCCAAATTGGGCACAATTAGCAATTTTTCCTCCAGGGTTTCATGTGACTTGTAATGCCCTGTACACAAGATCGGATATTCCGATGGAAAAAGTCAGATCTGATCATGTGTGGGCTCTAGCGGGCTTTTTCCGTCGGAGGATCTCAAATTTTCCGACAACAAAATAAGATCAGACTTTTCCCGATCGTGTGTAGGGAATTCCGACGGACAAAGTGCCACACATGTTCAGATAAAATTACGAGACCAAAGCTATTGGCTACTAGCCTCTACGTAGTTCCGTAGTATGCAATGAATGTCACCACGTTCGGAATGATCGGATTTTCCGACAACTTTGTCTGACCGTGTGTATGCAACACCAGTTTCTGACAAAATCCGTCAGAAAAAATCAGACGGATTTAGTGGTCGGAATTTCCCACCGTGTGTACAAGGTCTCAGGTGTGAATGGGGAGCAAGTGTGTTAAATGTGGTGTTATCGCTCTCACTCTCTCATACTGGTCACTGGAAGTTCAACATGGCACCTTATGGCAAAGAACTCTCTGAGGATTTGGAAAAAATAATTTTTGCTCTACATAAAGATGGCCTAGGCTACAAGAAGATTACCAAGACCATGAAACTTAGCTGCAGCATGGTGGCCAAGACCATACAGCGGTTTAACAGGACAGGTTCCACTGAAAACAGGTCTTGCCATGGTTGACCAAAGAAGTTGAGTGCACGTGCTCAGCGTCATATCCAGAGGTTGTCTTTGGGAAATAGAGGTATGAGTGCTGCCAGCACTGCTGCAGAGGTTGAAGAGGTGGGGGGTCAGCCTGTCAGTGCTCAGACCATACGCCGCACACTGCATCAAATTGGTCTGCATGGCTGTCATTCCAGAAGGAAGCCTCTTCTAAAGATGATGCAGAAGAAAGCCTGCAGTTTGCTGAAGACCAGCAGACTAAGGACATGAATTACTGGAACCATGTCCTGTGGTATGATGAGACCAAGATAAACTTATTTGGTTCAGATGGTGTCAAGCGTGTGTGTCGGCAACCAGGTGAGGAGTACAAAGAAAAGTGTGTCTTGCCTACATTCAAGCGTGGTGGTGGGAGTGTCATGGTCTGGGGCTGCATGAGTGCTGCCGGCACTGGGAAGCTACAGTTCATTGAGAGAACCATGAATGCCAGCATGGACTGTGACATACTGAAGCTGAGCATGATCCCCTCCCCTCGAAGACTGGGCCGCAGGGCAGTATTCCAACATGATGACGACCCAAAACACTCCTCCAAGACGACCATTGCCTTGCTAAAGTAGCTGAGGGTAAAGGTGATGGACTGGCCAAGTCTCCAGACCTAAAACCTATTAAGCATCTGTGGGGTATCCTCAAATGGAGGGTGGAGGAGCTCAACGTCTCTAACATCCACCAGCTCCGTTATATCATCATAGAGGAGTGGAAGAGGACTGCAGTGGCAACCTGTGAAGCTCCGGTGAACTCCATGCCCAAGGCGGTTAAGGCAGTGCTGGAAAATAATGGTGGCCACACAAAATATTGACACTTTGGGCCCAATTTGGACATTTTCATTTAGGGGTGTACTCACTTTTGTTGCCAGCGGTTTAGACATTAATAGCTGTGTGTTGGATTATTTTGAGGAGACAGCAAATTTACACTGTTATACAAGCTGTACACTAATTTACATTGCAGCAAAGTGCAATTTCTTCAGTGTTGTCACATGAAAAGGTAGAATAAAATATTTACAAAAATGTGAGGGGTGTACTCATTTTTGTGAAATACTGTACATGCCTGGAATGTTAACTGTCGCATTTACTTGTGCCTTCCACCAAACTATCAAACGGCCGGTGTCATTACTGATCCCATGTGCAGCACCATGAGAGTTGCAGTTCAAACAGAATCAGCTTCCTGTCTGTAAAGGATTGGAGGGTTTAATTCCACTTTAATGCTGTCAGCAGATTGCCCTCTACCAATTCATCAGTGCCTAAAAATGGAGAGCAACTGAGCATGTGCAGAGCAGGGTGAGACAGTGTATTACTGGATTATAAACAGTATAGACACTTAGTTTTAATGTCAATCCCTTTTCTTTAGCATGTATGTGAAAAGGTGTGTTATAATCAGTGATGTAAGTAACTGAGTTAAAATAAACTGAGTTACTTAACGCAGTTACTTTAGAGGGTAACAAGTAATCTAACTGATTACTTTTCCCCTCATGGTAACGCAGTTCCCATTACTTGGGCGGTGTTACCGCAATTACATCTACCGCCAAAGATGGCAGTAGTGTAATTCCGGTGTCCTGCCGAAAAAGTTCCCCCGCTGGATAAGGACCCCCTGTACTGTGCAGGCACAGCGCTTGCGCAGTACGAAGGACTACGGAGCTTCCGAAAATTGCAGAACCTAAACAGCTCTGAGTGAACTCTACACTGCGCAGGCATAGTTAACATGTAATTGTACGAGGCGATGCTGCACGCTCCCGATGCTCGTGCTACTCTGCAAGGGGCGTCTATCGTGTAACTAAGGGGCGGGTCTAGTATTACTGTAACCAAGGGGCGCATTTATTATTATTGTTATATATCGAGCTCTGCCCATTAATTTAACATTCGCCCTCTTCTGTAGCCATCCGCCCCTTACACAATATAATAATAATAGACCCGCCCCTTGCTTACACGCTATAACAGATCTGCCTCTTGGTTAGAGTAATAATAGAGCAGCCCCTTGGTTACACGATTTATAACAATAATAATAAATGTGCCCCTTGCTTACAGTAATACTAGACCCGCCCCTTAGTTACACGTATAGAATATAAAAAAAAGTCACAGTTACTACACTGCGTAACTAATTACTTTCCAATGTACTAACGCAATTTCTTTTTGGGAGAAGTAATTTGTAACTTAACTAATTACTTTTTTAAAGTAAGATGACCAACACTGGTTATAATAAACCATATTCTCTAAGACAATAAGTGCCTTTCACTGTGGCCACCAATAACTGTGTTCCATGGCACATTTTGTGTGGTTCATCTTCCTTAGTTCCCAGCAATAACAAGGAGAGAGCCGCATCTAGGTGCAGATGTATAACACATTTTTAATATACACTTAATACAAGCAACTCCCATTTGTGAAGTTAAATTCAGGCATGTAAAAATCCCAACAAGGGGAGGTGACATCATCAGTTGACAGTCCAGGCCAGCGGGAGGAGAAGCGATGGGCTTGCTGGGGTACCATTGTTCGTGAAAGAAGCCGGCCGCGGTGGAGCCACTTCAAAGCGAGGCTTGGAGTGCAGTTGATAACAGGCGCGGATGGATGATGTCTCTGTTAATGACCATGGACTACTGTCATTTGTTTTATCCCTTGGCCCTGATTGTTGTGCTGAACTCATTTTCATGCCATTTTACACTATGGGATTGGTTGCTCTAGTTCTCTGTGCCTTCACTTGTATTACTTAGTTCCCAGCAAACTGTCCCAACTGTGAAAGGGCAAGTTGGTTGTGTTTTCCTACCAGGTCACATGATCCCAACCCTCACCTGACTTTGGATCCTGTACTTACTAATTTAAAACTGCTGATATCATATAGATGTGAGGGGGTCATTCAACTATAAGTGGCAGGTGTGTACACTATGAATCAGGATGCAAACATTCTACTGAGCAAAGCATGTAAATCTAAGTTTTAATTTAAATATTCACTTTCCTATATTTTATATATGTTGTGTGATTGTTTGTAGCAAATGTTAAACTGTCATCAAACTAAATTCATGATTTTTTTTGTGATATCATTCTTTTCTTTATTTTTATACACATTTTTCTGTGCCAAGTCAAATTTAGGCATCACACAAAAGGATCCTCTGTTTTTATTTTTTTTATCAACATGCAACAGATGCCATTTAAATGTAGTGTGTATTTTGTACAAAATGTGCCAAGGACAGCTGTTCACAAGTGGCTTTTAGTCAACAATAAGGGGCATTGTGATGCCAAATTGTGACTGAAAATAAATCAGAGCGTGAGGGTAGATACCAGCTGGCTTTAATCCTTGCATACTTTTATCTAGGCAACTAAAGTGAGATACCAGTGCCCCAATATTAACTTGTGAAGATATGGTTTGCATTATTCATATGAATGTCATAAATATAGAATGTATAAAATAATGTATACTTTAATATACAGTATTTTAGGGTTTGTTTATCAATTTGTCTGAAATGTCACTGACATTCAATCAAATACTGATGGATGTGTTTATGTTGCTAATTAAGACACCAATGTGGCAGAATACATTATGACATAAATTTATGAAGAAACATTATTTATTTGCAAAATTTTATAACGGAAACAGAAAAATGTTCAGTATTTGTTTATATAGCAAAAATCACTGTCACATGACTTCATCAGGGGCATCCAACCTTGCACCTTATATGGACACTACTTATCTTTTTTGTTACCTATATGGTGGAAACTTTTTTGTATGCTTTTATATGCTGTTTAAGATTTTACCTATTCCTTCAGGATTTATTGCAATAGTAGTGCACCTTCTTTTTGAGCACCATTTTTTCCCTTCATGTGCACACCATATGGATATATTTTCTATCACTGTTCCATGAAGAATCTTTTGAGTGTTTGATATACTTTTTTTTTACATTTTGTCTTATTGATACACTTTTATTGTTTTATCTGAAGAAATCGCAGGGCATGCGATTTCCTATGGATATATTTCCTATCACTGTTCTACGAAGAATCTTTTGAGTGTTTGATATACTTTTATTGTCTTATTGATACACTTTTATTGTTTTATCAGAAGAAATCGAAGGGCATGTGATTTTCTATGGATATATTTCCTATCACTGTTCTACGAAGAATCATTTAAGTGTTTGATATACTTTTATGGTCTTATTGATACACTTTTATTGTTTTATCTGAAAAAATCGCAGGGCATGTGACACATTTTTATACTGCCTAGGACTGGATATATATTGACCTTTGAACATTGCCTCTTTCATTGGTCACCTTTGCACTTTATTACTCACAGTATTTAGGTTCATAGTGCAGCAATACCTTCACTTTATATATTTTCTGGGTTCTGATATTTCCTTCAGTGTTGCAGAATATTGTTAAAAAACGCACACATTTGGTAGCGCTGGAATATCATTGTATTATATATCTAGTGCCAAAATATTGGTCCTGGTAGTAGGCAGGAACATGGTCCATGTGGTGTAGTCAGTTCATGCGACAGGCAGAGGCATGATGGTATAGGTCCTACAGGCAGCAGGCAGAAGTAGGGCCTCATTCAGGACAGAGGGGGCTGGGGCAGAGGCTTCTCCCACCCAAATATCTTTGAAGCCTCTGAGTCTCCAGACCCTAATCTAGGAATGAGAAAACAAAAAAATAGTTTTCTTCATCGAGAAAAACAATTCTGTAGCCCCTCACATATGTGAGACCCATGTGTTATTTATCCCACTAGTCCAGTGGCAGGGTACAAGATCAGTCCAAGAGGCAGGCAAAAAGCATGGTCAAACAGTCCAGGGTCTGTTCCAGATCAGGTAGAGGTATTTACAGAATCGGTAGGCAGGCAGAAGTGTGGTCGAATAACAAGCCAGGGTCAGTTCCATATCAGGCAGAGGTATGTACAGAATTGATAGGCAGAAGCGTGGTCGAATAACAAGCCAGGATCAGTTCCAGATCAGGCAGAGGTATGTACAGAATGGGTAGGCAGAAGTGTGGTCGAATAACAAGCCAGGTTCAGTTACAGAGCAAGCAGAGGCAAAAGGGGTGTGGAGGTAAATGGCAGGAAGTGAGGGTTATGTTTACCATACTTTACTAATAATTTACTGAAGTATGCTAACGTTGGAAACAGTCAACTATGCAGAGGCCTGGTTGGGAAGGACATTGGGGACAATAATAAGTGCTGTCTCTTCTAACTCCTCCTCTGGTGCACACCTGGCATTTTTTCTGACGTTTTTGGCCTGTTGGTCTGGGAGGAATTTTATTGAGAAAGTGGCGTTTGGAGAGTCTGCTAATCACATCAGATTTAATGTTTTCTGGTGGGCCGTTCGGGAATATAAGGGCAGTGGTGACTTCCTCCTGGTAGCCAAGGAAGGGTTTGGGGCTTTCAATGGAGTTGCGATAGATAAATAGATAGAGTAAATAATAAATAGATAGGAGTTGCGATAGCTGTATATGGCCAAATTAAACAAATAAATTGATATTTTTTATACCACTGGTATGTTCATCTTGTGGCAAGGTAGGGATTGAGCATTTGGTCATTGAAGTCGACACCCCCCCCCATGAACATATTGTATTTGTGACTACAAGAAAAACAGAAATGGAAGGCGCGCACACCTAGTGCATAACCAAAGATAATTTAATAATACAAATATTTAATATAAAAGTGGGTACTGACAAAAGGCCATAAAAACAATGCATGGACATGCACAGAACACGGAGTACAGCTAACACATTCCAGGGGTGCACCCCCTTCCTCAGAGCTAGGCTATATTGTATTTGTGGCTACATGTTGGCTTTTGGATTACGGGATAATGGTGTTGTGGTAAAAAGCATAATAATATTATTCTTGATATCACTAGAAAAAAAAGCCTTTGAAAATTTGTTTTCAATAACTCTATCAGTATCACAAGCAAAGCAACTTCATTATTATCCCATTAAAGAAGAAGAGAATTGTGCACTGTATTTCAAGATTTCATAATTTGCCACGTCATGAATGTTAATTCTCCATTATGAATGCTAGTTTACAAGACTGACCGATTCTGGTTTATCCTTGCTTCCGAGCATGCGTGTTTGTACTTTGGACTTTTGTTCGACTGACTTGTGTACACAAGCTCATAAAATCCCACAACAGACATTTGTTCGGGGAAAATTTTAAAACCTGCTAGCCAACATTTGTCAGCGGAAAATCCGACAACAATTGTCCGATGGAGCATACACATGGTCGGATTTCCCGCCAACAGCCTGTCATCGAACATTTCCCATCGGAAAGTCTGATTATGTGTATGCGGCTTTAGTGCCACAGTGCTGCAAATTTTTAAATGGCCTGGGCAGGAAGGGCCTGGGCGGGAAGGGGGTGAAGGTGTACGTTATTGAGGTGGCCTGGACTTAACAGTTTTATAACGGATATTAAGGAATATTAAAGAAGGATGTGCATTGTCCGGTTATTGGGGTGTAGATGGGGTAATTTAAAGTGATAGTTAGCCGAGTTTGTGGCACCTTACATCAGTGCAATCCAAAAAACTGACAATCTATTAGATTAGGATGGTGTAGCTGCCCAACTAAGTGGAGTTAACCACTAATGAATATGTAAAATAGTTACAGGTGTGACGATTACAAATACATAAAACTCATAATGCAATCATGTGAAAAAAATGTGCCATAAAAATAAAATTAATTAGGTGACATTAAAAAGTCCTTTAGTGTGCAGAACCTAGCACTGTTGTATGGTCAAAAGATAACCAGTTCTTTAGCAGTTTATCCACATATCTTCACCACCTGTGCTCTAAAAAAGGTTGCAATGATCACTCACCAGATCTCTATGACCCCCCCTTTGACAGAGGGTCAAACAGCGCTGATGTTATCCAAGAAAGGTCCGCTTTCAGGCATCACCCTGATCTTTAAATCCTAAGGGGTTCCTTGTGCTCATATGATATAATAAAAAATGCTAAAAGGGTATCTAATAGTGTAGTATTTAATTAGAAGACAATTAAAATGTAAAGAATAAGAATAAAACCCACATGGTACTGTGCCTCAAATACTGGCACCAGTGTAGCTTGTAGTATCTTTTTCCGCCTGCCGCATCTCTCTCACAGATTGGTGTGCATTCCAAGCCTCATTTTTGACCTGGATGTGACGCCATGTAAACCCCAAAAGTGGCAGTCCTAACGTTATGAGCACAAGGAAACCCTTACGATTTAAAGATCTAAAAAAAAAGAGTGTGCAACAAATGTTCCAGCTCTGAAAGAATTAAAACCTTGTAGGGGATTTCATCACAGAAGCCACAGTAGACATCATAGATGATCACCTATTGCCCTGCTGTCTGCAGTAACATTTAGAAAGGCCTTTTCAGTAAACCCTTGGTAGACAGACCCAGTATCAAAGACCAACTGGTGCAAAAAAGCATATAAGGTAACTGTGGGCTGTTCAGGTATAATAGAAATCAATAGGAAGCCTAGCTATGAAATGCAAGCCTCCAGCAGAAGGCACGCATCAGAGAAATGTAGGATGCAAGGTCATACAAGCCAGACAGGGACTACAGGAGTAACTAAAAAAGTAACCAAACTGGGATGCTTGATATTCCTACTGGTTTGGAGGATGCAGCCTTTGCTAAATCTAACCACCTTTTACCCACATATGCCCTTAATCAGAAAGTGTGGGATAAGGCTAAACTGCTCCAACAAGTCATTGACTTTACTTGTTACAGGCCTATATGGCAAAATAATCTATTTAGAGCTGTCCAGAATACAACAAGCCCCAAGATGGAGTAAATGGGGAATAACTCGCCTTTATCATATTTTTAGAAATGTGTTTTTATGCTCCTTTGAGGAACTCAGTGCAACGTTTTCCTTGTCTAGGTCTATGCTCTTCTACTACATACAGCTTAAATGTGCTGTAACAGCACACGACTCAGCTGTAGAATGGCAACAGTTCCCAACATCTGTGTTTAATATGATGGCGGATATGACTTCTACCAAGGAGTTCATATCCAGGTGCTGTGCAATGTTACTAAATCATTTTCTAACCTCATTTCCTTTGAAGGTGGGGGAGAGATGGCAGAAGGATCTTGGCCCTCTTGTTGAGGATCAATGGGAGGAGGCATTGTAGGCCATCCCCCAAAGCTCCCTCACTGTAACACAGAGACTTATGCAATTTTACCTACTCCTGAGGGCTCGTTTCACTTTGGCCAGGTTGCATAAAATGGGTATCCTAGACTCCCTCATATGTGGCAAATGTTCCAAGGTTCACAGGGACTTGATTCACCTAACTTGGAGGTGCTCCAAACTACATCTCTATTGGTTGGGAGTAATGACCACCATTAACCACTTGCTTACTGGGCACTTAAACCCCCTTCTTTCACAGACCAATTTTCAGCTTTCAGCACTGTTGCACTTTGAATTTTTTTTTTTCACCCAAATAGAGCTTTTTTTTGTGATATTTAATCACTGCTGGGTTTTTATTGTTTGCTAAAAAAAATTAAAAATACAGACATTTTTGTTTCATAGTTTATTATAATATTTTGAAAACAGGTAATTCATTGATGTGTTCTGATAAGGCTGCACTGATGGGCATTGATGAGGTGGCACTAATAGGCACTGATAGGTGGCACTGATGGTTGGCACCAATAGGTGGCGCTTAAGGGCACTGATAGGTGGCACTGATACGCAGCACTGATGGGCACTGGTAGGCACAGGTAGGTGACACTGATAGGCAACACTGATCATGGCACTAATGATGAGGCACTGATGGACATTGATTGGCAGCACTGGTGGGCAGCACTGGTGGGCATTGATAGATGACACTGGTGGGCAATGGTAGGTGGCACTGTGGGCACTGGTAGGTGGCACTGGTGGGTACTGGTAGATGGAACTGGCAGGCGGCACTGGTGGGCAAAGATGAGGCAGCCATGGCTCTCTGTGTGAGGGACCGATATCCCTCTGACAGAAGCCGGTGATCGGCTTTTTTTTCCCCTCACGCTGACAGGAAAGGGGAGAGCAACAAGTTGACGTCAGGTCATGGGAAACAGCTTTTAGCTGTTGGTTCTCTTTCTGTACCAAAGGTTCCATGGGTTCCAAAGGTTAAGTGTTTTTGGGTGAGACTGTTTCCTACGTGACAGGAGGGTTTCATATGTGAAATGCATTTGTACTAAGTTGATTACTTCTGTTAGACAGGGAGTGGTGACCGACTTCCAGTTTCTTGTGATCAACAGTTTGGGGGCCAGGACAATCAACAGATGTCTTTTTAAAGGTGCCCCCATCTAGATGAATCAGGTGGGAGCCAGACTAAGGCTATTACCCAGTGTCTGAGCAACACTAGACCCCTCAGTGCATAATTCCCACCTATATTTTTGAAGAGAGTGATGTTTTGACTGACCATCTCAAAAAAAAAAAAAAATTTAATCTTTAAAGCGGAGTTCCACCCTAAAGTGGAACTTCCGCTTATCGGATCCCCCCCCCCCCTCCGGTGCCACAATTGCCACCTTTCAGGGGGGAGGGGGTGCAGATACCTGTATAATACAGGTATCTGCACCCACTTCCGGGACGAGATAGCCGGAGCTGTCCCGCCCATATCCGAAGATGCCCCGTTGTGTCTTGGGAAACACAGTTCCCAGGACACAACGGGACCAATAGAGACGCGCAGCGCGACTCGCGCATGTGCAGTAGGGAACCGGGCAGTGAAGCCACTGCGTCTTCACTTCCTGATTCCCTGACAGAGGTCGCTCGTCATCTTCTGCCGACACCGCTGGAACCTGGAACAGGTAAATGTCCATTTATTAAAAGTCAGCAGATGCAGTATTTGTAGCTGCTGACTTTTAATATTTTTGGTGTGGGTGGACCACCTCTTTAAGGTAACAAAGATAGAATTTTACAGCATAATTTGTTGATTAAACATATGCATAACATATGCTTAATGCTCATGTTTGTTTTTCCTTGTACGGCAAGGTACCAAGTTCACTTTAATGCTAGCTCAACAGCTGTGGATATTTACCCTGCTGCTCTGTTCACCCAGGGAAGCAAAGGTAAAGTTAGTGTCTATCTGTATAATCTTTTAGATTATACCATAAATCATTTTTACCAGGGTTCCCTGAGAACCAGAAACGTGTATACTCATTTTAATTGAATTTTCCATTCTATGTGCATCTTAATAATTGCATAAAATGGGCTGTGGCTCTGCCCCCTCAACTCCACCGGATTTGCTGTATACTGTATGTATTTTTTTTCCTTGTAAGTACCTTAAGTAAAGTTTTTTTTAATGGCACTATATTATGTGAATTACAGTATTTAAATAAAAAATAAATTAAAAAAAGCCTAACTGATTTTTTTTTTTTTTTTTATTGTTAACATAGTAATTATTATTAGATTTTCTGTCACAAACACTGTATTGTATGCCCTTAATTTTAGAAACATAACTAAACCTAGAACCAAAGCATTTTGTTCTCTCCCTTTATGATTTCTAGAAAAAAGACACTGTCACCAGATGGCATCTGGCACAAACAGTTTCCTGTTTAAACAGTGAATTCTTTCCAATTTTGAGAGAGACTTTCTTTATAAAAAGAACATTTATTACATGCACAGACCATTAGTGCATCACTTTTCCATTAGCCCCTTTCCTGCAGTACCTTCCTGAACTTAATATTCAGTATTCATTTAGCGTGCAACTGGTTTATCTGATGCAGAAAAGAGCATAGTAAAATGTTTTCCTGATTAAAAAAAAGGCGAGCGAGAACAAAATTATAGCAGAACGGTGCGCAGGTTCAAGACTGACATTTGTATGTATTCATTAAGCACATCAACTTTAGATTTATGACATAAAGCAAATTCACATTATGATAACTTTAGATGACTCTGACATTTGCAGGAACACTTGCTGCTTGGTAAACAAGAATTGATATGTTATTAGTTGTGCTTACAGTTACATTGCCTGTTCCATCTTCAAACACTTCCTCAAAAGCCTGTGATTTCCATATACTGTTTATTTGTAGCTACAAGAAAGTTTACATAGAAGAAGTATAGTTCTTATCATGGAAACAGTCAAACACACATTGGAAGCCTAATTTCCACCCCAGCGAAACTCCTTTGAGCCAGCCATCACCTCATCGGAATACATTGTTTTTTTTTTTACTTACCTTCTGGCACAGTCTTTTGGTAGATCATGTGACATGCTGGGTCATATTCCTCTTTTTTCCTCATTTCTCCACCAGGCTGGGGGTAGTTGTGGGTGATGCTGAAACCCCTCTACAATAATACACTGTAAGTGCAGGACTGATCAATTACATTATTAAACTAGAAATCACATCTTGTGGCAAAGACGAGGCACTGTGGGGGGAAGGGAGGCTGCTTCAGACAGTAGGTAAGTATTGCAAGCCAGTGTTGCCTCTGGTGGGACATTTAAAAAAAACATACTGAACTGAGATAATATGTAGCCCTTTCCTCTATTGCTTGGCTTTCATGCAGGTCCAATGTAGTACTTTCTGAGGTTTTAACTTCAATCTGATTTATAATCTGTATGTTTTTTCCAAGTCAGTGACTCAAAAAGTGCTAAAGCCCAAGATAGCCAGTCAACAAGTATTCCCAAGTATGTCAGCAATGGCAATATCTTTCATTTTTTTTTTTTAGGTGAATAACGATTAACAGACATGTATTTTGCATGCAGTAGCTTAAGATATAATGTCATTAAAACATAAAAAAACTGTGCTAGATAAAGATCTCCAGTATTCCAATTCTTGGAATTCAAGAATAGAATTGGTTGTGTGAATATTCACTTCAATTATCCAATCATGTAAATAGAAAATTCATATATACTTATTTCATCTGAACATGCTTGTATGTTCAGAGTTAACACATATTTGCTTTTTTATATATAATCAAGTTTTATTAAATTTTTTGAAAGAAAAAGAAAACATTGTATGAAAGATATAGCGAAATCGGCAAGGCAATCCAGTTTTGGTGCATTAAAGATTATATTGTCCTAGGCACGGGATAATTAGTTGTTAACATAACTAAATGGTCAGCCTTTTTTCATGGAAGATGGAAACAAGGACAGGGAAGAGGGATTAGGGAAAGAGAGAGAGAAAACAATGACAATAAGAACTCAATGGTATACATGTGAGTCAGTAGTCTGGCAGTACCCTCTTTGTATTCTAAGAGCCAATGGGGGATAGATTATGAAAGAGTGGCAAGTTTGTGTACCAGGGATCCTGCCACAATAGGAAGTCCATATATGTCTGAAAACATAAAAATCAAATCTATTGCATGGTGTTTTCAAACAATATCATCACTTTCTAGGGAATTATACATCCAACCAAACCAGATGTCTCTAAACTGTTCCTCTTTATTGTTAATAGTATGGACCCATCTTTCCATGATGCTACCCACTTCCCTCTGCTAGTCCGATCCATAATGCATCCAGAATCTAGGTGTAAGACTCTTTGCCGCATTCAGGAGAAAAGGTGTAACAGTCTGCTTGTGCGATATTAAGGCAGAGGTGGCATGAAAAAGGTAGTGTAAGGGGGATGAACTCAGTAAGCTTAAGGGTAGTATTTTGTATCAATAGGGATATCTATCTCCAGAATTTCTGGATCTTGGGGAAGTACCATCAAAATGTAAGTAAGTGTTCAACCATTATGGATTACAAGATGCAATGTCGTATGGCAGTTGTATCCAACTATTGTGGTAAGAGTGTTCAATCTCTCTACATCGTTTCATATGTTCCTTGAGACAATATTGTCTGGTCTATATACGCTCCTGAGTTGTCTATAGAGATCCGTGGACATCAGTTCTTCACTTGCTTCACCTTGGGACTTATTATTTAGCTTATTTTGGATTCATTTCCAACTTATTTAGTCTTTATTTGGACTTTATTTGGGGTCACTCCCACTCACATGTCATATGGATTTTTTAGTGTGTTATTCACTGTTTTTTATTGTATGATTAGTGCTACATTTTTTGTATATTGATACAGGAATTAGATAGTTGACTATGTGCATCTCCGATATCAAAATCTGTAAAGTAGTAATAGTTTGTGAAACACAGAAAAGGCATATCATTGGCATATGCCAAGAGTTTTTGCTTTTTTTGAACCCATGTAGGGACCTCTAGTATCAGAATTTTGTCTAATCTTTTTTAGAGATGCTTCCAATACTAATGCAAATAACAATGGGGAGAGTAGACAACCATGTTGGATACAATTACATATTTGAATAGAATGGGTAAGACCTCTATTCATGTTCACTCTGGCTTCTGGCTGTTGGTGTTCTGAGATCCAGCACCTCATCTTTTCCCCTATTTACAATTTTTGCAGGGTGTCCTCCATTAACAGCCGATCCACCCTGCTGAAAGCTGTTTTCGGCATCCATGGAGAAAATAAGACAAGGAGAGAAAGAGAGACCATGTTTAATCCAGTGAAGGATATTGAGGGTTGTAATAGTATTATCACTCCCCAATATGAATCCCTTATGATCAGGGTGGATTACTGTGGGGAGGTAATCCTGCAATCTAATGGCAAACAGTTTAGAAAAATGTTTGTATCTGTATTTAAGAGGGATATGGGGTGGTAGTTTTGGCATATCCTCAGATCTTTTTCCGACTTTACAATGACAACTATATGGGCCAATAAAACCTCTCTAGGAAGGGGTCTGTCAACTGAAATAGTATTAAGATAGTTACATAACAGCTCCAGCAAAGGGTGAGATAATTTCTTGTAATTTCTTGGCGATCCAGGGGAGTGAACGGGTGATCTAATTTCTGAGCAAGCTTCCTAGTAAGGTTAGGGTAGTCAATTTCTTAAAAAATAGGTTTGTATCAGGGCACGTCTATGTTGTGCAGCCTAAGGGTGCAGGGAACAAATTTGCTTTTCACCTCATTGTATAAGTGAACTGAATGTTCACACAATTTATTAGTAAATATTCTCAACTCAGTATCAACTAAATAACTCAGCCTCAGTATCTTTGGTATGTTAAAAGCTTTCAGACATATGCAATGACCAACTAGAAAAAATGTATAAAAAATGGACACCATATGGACACTTCTAGCATCCTTTGACCTAAACTTGCTTGCTCTTAACCACTTTCCGACCGGCGCACGACGATATACGTCCTGATTTTGAAGAGGGATATCTCGGTAACGGCAGCAGCTGCTGCCACAACCGAGATATCCATCTCTTCAGGCGCCGGTCGGCATTCCGATAATGGTGGTCCCGCGCCTTCCGCCGCTTACCGGAGCCGACGGCAGCGGCGAAAGCGATCGGGTCCTCCTCCGTGCTGGGTATAGCGACGAGTGAGGCTAAGATGGCCGCCACCCGTCTCTATACCATAGCAGGGCGGGAGCGACGTCAAAACGTCACTTCCGCCCATACCTCTTAAAGGAACATTTTCCAAATGTAATTTTTTTTAAACGACATTTTATTTTTTTGCTTTTAAGTCCAAATATGAGATCTGAGGACTTTTTGACCTCAGATCTCATATTTAAGAGGACCTGTCATGCTTTTTTCTATTACAAGGGATGTTTACATTCCTTGTAATAGGAATAAAAGTGAGCCAATTATTTTTTTTTTAAAAAACAGTGTAAAAATAAATAAAATCAAGAAAAATAAATAAGAAAAACAAAAAATTTTTTTAAAGCGCCCCGTCCCGACGAGCTTGTGCGCAGAAGCGAACGCATACGTGAGTAGCGCCCGCATATGAAAACGGTGGTCAAACCACACATGTGAGGTATCGCCGCGATCGGTAGAGCGAGAGCAATAATTATAGCCATAGACCTCCTCTGTAACGCAAAATATGCAACCTGTAGAATTTTTTAAACGTCGCCTATGGAGATTTTTGAGGGTAAAAGTTTGATGCCATTCCACGAGCGGGCGCAATTTTGAAGCGTGACATGTTAGGTATCAATTTACTCGGCGTAACATTATCTTTCACAATATATAAAAAAATTGGACTAACTTTACTGTTGTCTTATTTTTTTATTCAAAAAAGTGAATTTGTTCCAAAAAAAGTGCACTTGTAAGACCGCTGCGCAAATACGGTGTGATTTTATTTTATTTTATTCTCTAGGGTCTTAGAACCCCCAAACATTATATATTGTTTTTTTTCTAGCAAAAAAAACTGTTTTAAACATGTAAACACCTAAAATCCAAAACGAGGCTGGTCTTAAAGTGGTTAAAACCAAAAACAGCTACCATAACTATATTCAAATTCAGTAGTCGTTGGGTTAGGACTTCCAACGTCCCTCCATATTTATAATTTATAATAGAAAATCAAATAAAGCATAAATAAAAAAAAGGACTTCCAATGTCACACCCCACTAGCACTTCACGTTTTAGCACTATTCTTTTATTCTTCTATTCCATTTCCCCTATTTTCCTCTACCTGCCTGTACTCTTGTTTTTTTTACTCTGTTTATTTTTCCTAATCCCCTTTTTGCACATTAATAGCAGTTTTCTTTTGTGTATTACTGGGTGATAAGACTTATCTGAAATATTTCACACACCATAATATGCCCATAATATTCTTATATACTTCCCAGTTATATATTATATTAATAAATATAATGTAGTCTGTCATAAATTCTATTAAAACCCTTTTTACATAAACCAGTTTCTGAATCTTACTATATGCAAGTTGGGATTGGTGACTGTTTAGATGCTTTCATGGCCTTTTATTACTAAAGAAAAACAATATTTTTTTTGTTGAAAAACTATTTATTAAAGTATGTAAAATACATAATTATGACAATATACAAAAGAGGGTATACAGTATATGTCACAAGTAGAGTTGAGCGGACACCTGGATGTTCGGGTTCGGCGGGTTCGGGTGAACTTCGGAAAAAAATCCGGGTTCGGGACCGAACTTGACCCGAACTTGACCCCGAACTTCGAACCCCATTGAAGTCAATGGGGACCCGGACTTTTGAACACTAAAATGGCTGTAAAAAGGTAATGGAAAGGGCTAGAGGGCTGCAAATGGCAACACAATGTTGTTAAGAGCATGGCAAGTGATCTGCAAACAAATGTGGATAGGGAAATAACTTAAAATAACATAAAAAAATTAAAAATAAAAATAAAATGCTGGAGGCCCCCTTCTCAGCAGAAGAGGTACAGGAAGTCATTAAGAACCTCAGAAACTCAACGGCACGATGCCGCACATATGGTGGGAATACCCCAGAATACGCACTTTCTGGAAAAAATTATTAACTTTCATCAGGAGACTGGGTGGGAGACAATGTGAAGGAACCGGAGGCACTGTCAGCAACCCAATCTACCATCGCCTGTACTTGTCCTGGCCTCAACATTCGTACAGCCTCATTAGGCGCGCCAAAATACTGCTGCAGGCTCTGTCGCCTACTCGCACCTGAGGAAGGTGTTTCACTAGTGCGTGTAGCTGGCACAGATCGACCACGTCCTCTCCCTGCAACAGGAGCGCCACCAGCAGCCTCACGACCTGGACCACATCCCCTTTTTGATGATCTCCTCATATATTCAAGATTTATGATCTCGCCCTAAATGGGTGTTTTTGTATATAGCATTCTAAAGCGTTTATGAAAACGCAGAAAATGCTATTGGGAAGAAAAAAAACACTGCAAAATTAAATTTTCTTGCAATGTTTTTGCAATATCAGAATACACGGACAGTATGTAAAGCATTTATGAAAACGCAGAAAATGCTATTGGGAAGAAAAAAAACACTGCAAAATTAAAAATTTTTGCAATGTTTTTCCAATATCAGAATACACGGACAGTATGTAAAGCGTTTATGAAAACGCAGAAAATGCTATTGGGAAGAAAAAAAAAACACTGCAAAATTTAATTTTTTGCAATGTTTTTGCAATATCAGAATACACGGTTAGTGTCTACAGCGTGTATGTATGAACACGCAGAAAATGCTATTGGGAAAAAAAAAAAAAAAGCAAAGTTACATTTTTATGCAATGTTTTTCCAATAGCAGAATACACACAGACTATGGTGTATCTCTTAGTATATGCAGTGTTGGTCCTAATGTTGCACTGAGCTTGCAGGTAAAACTTTTATATTTTGTCTGGCACTGGCCTCATGGCACTGTTAAAAGACTGTGCACTGCACCCCAGCCAGGGTACAATTGATTTAGGAATCTCTTCAATAATTATCTCTGCCTCTTTCTTTTGCTTAATAAAGAAACTCCCTACTCTAGCTATCTAGATCCCTCACTGATCTAACTAATTAGAAGAAAATTCAAGGAATGTGGACTGACTTTAGCACACTAACTCCTAAAATCCTCTATCTCTCTGCAGCACAGGAACCTGTCTAACAGTGTCTGTCTATAGCAGAATGACGCTGTGTGCTGTGTGTGTACTATATATAGAGGCTGGGTCACATGCTGCACTGGCCAATCACAGCCATGCCATTAGTAGGCATGGCTGTGATGGCTTCTAAGGGCACACTAGTGAAACGATCGTCGATTGGCTGCCCTAAAGCTGTTAAAAAGGCGCCAATACAGCGCCGAACCCGAACTTACAGCCAATAGTTCGGGTTCGGGTCCGGGTCGCTCAACCCTAGTCACAAGTGCAGATTTAAAGCTTAAAACAAACAATTTAGAAGCATACAGAAAATCTCCAGAGCATTTGAATTAGTAAATTTACAGATATGGGTACATAATAAGTCCAAAATATGCCCAATGGCACTGATCATTTAACCTATGGTAATATAAACAGGTACTGTATCAGTTCAAGGAATAAGTATATGCTGGTGGGTCTTCCATGCATCCCAGAACAGGTGCATCTTATCCTGTAAGGTATATAGGATGCTTTCCATTAACATAACACCATACACTCTATCCAGTATTGTGGATAAGGGAACTGTTGGGGACTTCCAGTGTAGAGCAATGGCCCATACAGTTGATATACAAGTAGTGTGAATTAGCCTCTCTTCTTTATGCAAGACACCTGGAATTGGGGCGCCAATAAGGCACATTTGCGTTGTAATATTTAAAGGAATGCCTGATATCTCTGAGGCTATAGCGGATATCTTGCTCCTTACTGAAGAAAGTTGCCTGCATTCCCAGAAGGTATGTTTGAAGGAACCTATAAGTGGACAACCATGAAAACATAGTCCTGAGGTTCAAGGAAAGATAGCTTGGAGTTTAGAGGGGGTGTAATACCACCTGGTCAATACTTTAAAGGCAGTCTCTCTAATTGCAAGGGATTTAGTACATTTACGCAAATTACCCAGCATAATATTCCAGTCCTCTAAAGTAAATTGTGTAGTGCAGTCAGTCTCCCATTTGCTCATATAAGGGAGCGTGCTGGCAAAATTAGAAGCAACAGCTGATTTGTAGAGGTCTGAGATCAGACCCTTACTGCTGATTTGTAGAGTCATGGCAAAGCCTTTCAAAAAATTTAGTTGGGGAGGTTGGGGGAAAGGCCATAATGAGAAGTGTAGAAATGCCTAATCTCTAGGTAGTGGAAGAATTCTTAAAGCGGAATTTATTTCTGTGTGCAGAGAAGATAAAAGGTAGCAAATGCTCTTCCTATTTGGAGGTCCGCTAAAGTGGTAAGGAAATTGGTATGCCGCCATTAAAAGCTTTCTTAAGCAGTAAAATCCAAAATAAACGTGGGTTCTCTAAAAAGGATGAATTTGATCCGGTCCGGAAGAACGTCATGACGTAAGTCGTCGTCCACGAGATTACAAAAGGGAAGTTCAGCACCACGTCAGGCACCCGTTGGGCTCCTTCTGCTGATCCCGTGTTTATCGAGAGTTAGTGGAAGTTTGGTGACTTAAGATTCGCGCTTCTCAGTTTTCTGACTCAGATCGTTACTGCTCTTCAGTTTGTGCTTGTCGTGCGTATCTGTTTATTAGTGCGTGTAGTCAGTTCGCATTTGTTGGTCATTGCGGCCTATATCTTGATATAGGACGCTTTGATTTGCACTGCTTATTGTCTGCTCGTTGCTGGTATTCACTTCGTTCTTTCAGGCCTTGCTGTTTATCGGTGCTTTCTGTTTGTCCGTTCTGACCAGCCGACCTTTTGTGACCTTCTGAGCGATGTTTCCCGTGCGTACTCGTCGCCGAGTTCGTGCTGTACGCGGAATTGGTGTCGGGCTTTTAGCTTTGACCCAAGACCCGTCCATGAACAGAGTGACGAGGAGTATGTGGACCAAGAATTGGTTGCTTCAGCGTGACCAGTTCTCGCACATGCCTTTGCTTCGTGAGATCCGGGAGAATAATCCTGATGATTTCAGGAACTTTCTCAGGATGACGGACCCCGATTTTCACCGTCTTTTGGCTTTGCTGACCCCCTTTATCAGCCGGCAGGATACCTGCATGAGACAAGCCATTACTCCGGAGCAGAGGCTTGTTGCCACGTTGAGGTACTTGGCGACAGGGAGAAGTCTTCAGGATTTGAAGTTCTCTTCAGGTATCTCTCCCCAGGCCCTGGGAATCATTATTCCAGAGACCTGTTCTGCCATCATTCAGGTCCTGCAGGAGGACTATATTAAGGTAACATTTCTACTTTACTATTCCCTTCTATGTATGCTCTGTTTGCTAATGACTTGTATTTTTGACCTCCTTCCCTAATTACCATGATTGCAATATGTTCTAATATGCTGTGCCCCTTTTCTCCTTCATGCATTTTTCCCTTCACTTACCTCACCAGCATGCTCTTCTGCCCCAATAGACACCTATGGCCTAGTCACTTAAGCAATGTCTTTTGTCTGCTGCATAGTATTGTTTGCCCCAAAACACCCCCTAAAATATGCACAAATGTTTGCTGTGTGGTTTACTTCATGTAGAGCCCCCTTTTTTTGTTCTTTTGGTGGGGGGGGGGCAAACTCATTAGGAACCCCCTCCCCCAACTGCTCTGTCAGATGGTACCAATCCTTTATCTGCTGGCTTTCCCAAGGTCCATACACACTATATACCTACCTCTTTATAGTGCGCATCTTTAGGGATGAATTCAGCAAAGCATGTAGTGCAAGGGACTGCCTCCATACATTCCATTTCCTATTTTTTTGTCTTCTTTCCCTCCTATTAGCTTGCTTGGTAATTTAATAATGTCACACTGTGCCTGCCTTTTTTTGGGGGGGGGGGGGGTTGAAATGTTATTTGATATTTACTGTGGCCTGCCAATAGTGTTAAGTACAGAGGGTCTGGCCAAACTAGCCCACATTATTGAGCCATTTGCCAATCAATGAAGTGCAGAGGTTAGCTGTCCACACCACCCCCCCCCCCAAAACCCCTAGTTATTGCCAATGGCCCATCAGAAGTGGGGGGATTGATGGGGGGGTGAGTAATCTGTGAAGGGGAGCCTCTACTTTTCTGTGCAAATACTTTCCAGCCTCCAATTTTAGACAATGCTCTTGTTCCAAGATGTTGATTGTCTAATCTGCTTGCAATGTTTAGGTGCAAAGTGACTAATTTTTTTTTCTTGTTTCACTCCACAGTTCCCTTCCACGCCACAGGAATGGCAGACTGTGGCCTCCCACTTTGCCAGCCGTTGGGACTTTCCTAACTGCGGAGGGGCAATTGATGGGAAACACGTCCGCATCGTCCCACCGCCCAACTCGGGGTCCTACTATTATAATTATAAAGGGTTTAATAGTGTAGTGATGTTGGCGGTGGTGTCGGCAACATACGAGTTTATGTATGTGGACGTGGGGATGAACGGCCGGATATCGGATGGTGGGGCCATTACGCACACGGAGTTCTACTGGCGTCTCCAAAGTGGCAGTCTGTGCTTGCCACCTCCAGAGGAGAATGCCGAAGGACTCCCCTTCGTCTTTGTCGCAGATGAAGCGTTTGCGTTGACTCCCCATGTGATGAGGCCGTTCCCGATGAGGACCCTCACCCCGGACCAGAGGGTCTTCAACTACAGGCTGTCCAGAGCCAGAAGAGTTGTGGAGAACGCTTTTGGCATCCTGGCCAGCCGCTTCCGCCTGTTCCTGACGGCATTTAACTTGGCGGAATACAAACTGAACCACATAGTTCTTGCCTGTTGCATATTGCACAACTTCCTCAAAAGACATAACAGGAACTATGTGGTGCCCGTTGGCCCAGATGTGGAGGGCCCTCCAAATGCCGAACTCACAGCCCTTCGAGTGGCACGTCCAGGCTTGCCCCCTCTAAATGCCCGTGTGGTCCGGACCAATATATGCAGTACTTTGTGGGTAGGGGGGCCATTGCTCTGCCTGACGATGTGTGAGAGGCATTTTTTTAATAAATCTGATATTTTAACCAACCTATGATTTCATGTCATTTCAGTCTTCTTTTTAGCTTATTTTACTTTGACATTTTTTCCCTTTGCCTTCGACAGTGGGAATGCACTTTCTGGGCAAAAGGAGGTAACAGTCTCTTCTTCCCAAAAAGATTATTTCTCATGTTGTGTGTTTGCTACCTAATCTTTGGTTAGAGAAGGTTTGTACTGCATAACTGACACCCAAAATACTCCTTTTCATCACCAGGTCTGACATGTGTGTATTCTCCAAAATGCTGTGCTCCGTGTTTTCGTACAAAGCACTGTGGGTGTCATTTACATAAGTCAAATCCGCTATGCTCTACAAGTGCATTGAAAAAGTTCCCCGGGAAAGAAAATTGGAGTGCAAAGTGGATTTGCCTTTAGTAAATAACACCCATTGCCCCCCATATCCTTTTCATTTTACATACATAATGCATTGTGTTTTTTAAATAAGGAAGCCACACATTTAGAAAAATAAAAGTTTACTAGGAAAACATTCCCAAGTGCGTTTACAATCTTCACGCCAAAACTGACAACATCTTGGTTATTTACAACATTGTTTACAAAACATTCCGCAATTGGTAAAACCAGGCATGGAGCAAAAACAGAACCTAGGAACTTGGAAAGTTCAACTTTGTAAAGTGAAGACAAGATCAGACATGACTATATGTTCAAAGTGTGTTTGATCTTGCCTTCATCACATGGGGGGGTCACCCCCGAAAAGTGGAAATTTGGAACATGCACACAATTGGGTCTGAAAATGGTCATTAGATGGGAAAACACATGCCTAGAAGCTTCAAAAGTGCCATTTTCCATCATGGGGATGAATGGACGTTTTTTGGGGGTGCAACCCCTTCACCACAACCACATTTCGTAGTTCGTAAATGAATTTGTGGTACTGCTAGTGCACATGCCAGTAACAGAGGTCACCAAGCTGAGTTTGGATTTATAACGGGTCCAAAAGGTTAGTGATTGAGCAACTAAGGTGTTGAGAGAGGTGAGTCTATGGTTGAAAATGGAGGTTTTGGAACCATAAAATGATGTTGGGTATTTCCTATCCCAACAGACCACCAGGGCTGAGAATTGTATGGTTTTGTATTTGAAAACATTTTGCAACAGTCACTGGAGAATTGTGTGTGTTTTGATGAACATAACTGAAACTATGTCCCTTTTTCATACAAAAGACCTCAGCCAGGAGGTGGCTGTGGATGGCAGTGTAGTGGCAGCCAAAATCTGGGGAGTTTAGAGTCAGCGCTCCAGCTTGCCTCAGCAGATTTGATCCAACGCAGCATATTAAAAATACTAAATGAGGGGATGGCTGGGGAGATGACTCCCCTCACACATGTTTGAAGGCACCACGGCGTGGAAGGAAGCGTATGACAACCTGGACAAGAGAAGATGGAAAAGACCTAGATTTGCTGCAGTTCCGGAAAGGACCAGATGATAGGTAGGGAAATGAGCTCAAATTCCCCAAGTTTCACCATGGCTGCGTTCCTCTTTGGTCTATGGTTGAAAATGGAGGTTGACCATAAAATACCTGGGAGATAATAGGGGCAAATGGAGTTGGTTTCAAATCTAACCCAGGGGACTTCCATATTAGGAATATTTCATTGAGCTATTTGAAAAAAGCGAGCCGCTAAAAAATATAACCATAAATTGGGTAATCCCAGACCACCAGCAGATTGGGATTTATAAAAAATATGTGTAGAAAATCTGGGGAGTTTATCTTGCCAGATGATCCTATTAACATCTGTTTGAAGGCTATCAATAAAAGATTTTGGAATAGTGATAGGGAGAGCTCTAAAAAGGTATAACAGTTTAGGCAACAGATTCATTTTAATGGCCGTGACTCTATCAAAAAAAAATGAGATTGGATAAGAACGCCAGACTTTAAGTAAATTGCCAAGATACACATGGAGGATAATTTGCAGGAAAAAATGGAAGATAGCTGTTGTGTAAGATAAATTCAGAGATATACAATTTTATCAACCAACCATTTGAATGGAAAGGAGCCTTGGAGGGCTTCACACTGGGCAGTCTGTTTATTGATTTGGAGAGCTGTAGATTTATTGATGTTGACTTTGGAAGAACACACGAACACTGTTAAAGTCTATGGGACACTAACATGAATAATCAAAAGTGCTAATTTTAAAGGCTTATATGCAAGTTATTGTCATAAAAAGTGTTAGAGTCCTGGGTCCTGTCCTGTCAGGGGACATGTATCAAGGCAATTTTTTTTTTTTTTAAAACAGACGTTTTTTCAGGAGCAGTCATTTTTTTAATGCTTAAATTGAAACAATAAAAATGAAATATTCCTTTAAATATTGTGCCTGGGGGTGTCTATAGTATGCCTGTAAAGTGGCACATTTTTCCTGTGTTTAGAACAGTACCACAGCAAAATTACATTTCTAAAGGAAAAATTGTCATTTAAAATTGATTGCGGCTGTAATGAATTGGTCTCGGCAATATAGATAAAACTCATTGAAAAAAAGAGCATAGGATCCTCCAAAGTCTATTACCAGGCCCATTACGTGGTGGTCCCCCAAAAATCCATACCAGGCCCTTCAGGTCTGATATGGAAATTATGGGGAACTCTGCACCAAGCTTAAATAAACAATGGTGTAGGGGTCCCCCCAAAATCCATACCAGACCCTTATCTTAGCATGCAATCTGACAGGCTGCAGGAAAAGAGGGGGGGGCGAGAGAGCGCTCCCCCTGAACTGTACCAGGCCACATGCTCTCAACACGGGGAGGGTGCTTTGGGGTAGCCCCCAAAAGCACCTAGTCCCCATGTTGATGGGGACAAGGGCCCCATCCCCACAACCCTTGCCTGGTGGTTGTGGGAGTCTGTGGGCGGGGGGCTTATTGGAATCTGGAAGCCCACTTTAGCAAGGGGACCCTCAGAACCTGACCTCCCCCCTGTGTGAATTGGTAACGGGGTACCCTACCATTTCACAAAAAAGTGTCAAAATGGTAAAAAAAGACAAGAGACAGCTTGGGACCAGTCCTTTATTAAAAAAAAAAAATGTCCCACGGTGTAAGTTCACGCCTCCCGACGGACCAAAAAAAAGGCCTTAATCGACCCACCTGACGCATCCTCGCTGTGACAGCTCTTATACAACTGAGGGCGGGGCCACCTAGAGATGTAACCTGGTGCCCCGTCCCCTCTGACACCACAGGGATTCCCCATGGGATACCTGTGGCGTCAGAGGGGGATGGGGCCACCTGGTGATGTAAACTGGTGACCCCACCCCCCCTCTGATGCCACAGGGATCAATTGCTTTATGATTTTCCAACATGTCACTTTGAGAGTGACTTATCTATTAAAATATGATATGTATTTGTCTATCAATCTATGCTACGTGGCAAAAGGTATGTATATACCCAAATCATTGAGTTTTGTTGTTTAAGCCATACCCACATATTTTAACAGGTGCATAAAAGGAGGCACAATCCATAGCCTTACAATCACCATTGTCAACCATTAGCAGAAAAAAGGGTTTTACTAAGGAGAGCC
This sequence comes from Lithobates sylvaticus, assembly GCA_028564925.1. Lineage (NCBI taxonomy): Eukaryota > Metazoa > Chordata > Amphibia > Anura > Ranidae > Lithobates > Lithobates sylvaticus. Next base: position 154,770,957 of record CM053027.1, on the reverse strand, counting down.
TTTTCTGTTCAGCATGGCTCTGCTCCTGTGAACAAAGCCAGGTGCATAGACTTAGCTGGCCATACATTATAAAATGTTATTATTCAATTTCCTTTAGATGTACCTTAAACTATGTAGTGTAAGGGCCTGCCTGATTGTATACAAATTGAAAGTGTTTGTTTGAAAGTTTGACCACATATTATATGGTTTTTGGTAACTCTAAAGGAAAACTGTACCAGGAAATTGTATAATGTATGGCCAGCCTAATATATTGTCAAACTTGAGTGGCCTTCAAAGGCTCTGATCTCATCCCTATTTAACATTTTTAGCATGAACTGAAAGAGGTCTACTCATCCAACATCAGTAGTGGACCTCACAAATGATCCTGGGGATGAATGAGTGTGTGCATTTCCACAGACACACTCCAAAATCTTCTGAAAAGCTTTCCCATTGGAGTGTTATTCATATAGCAGGAGTATATTACAGACCCAAAGGTGAGGGGGAGGCTCTATATTATTGCCAATGGTTTTAAACAAGTTCATATGGGTGTGATGGTCAAGTATACACACATTTTAACTACAAAGTGAATGTACTGTATCTGTTCCCGACTTTGGCCTATTGCACTTTGCATGTTACTTTTTTTAATTTTAATTTTTTTTACTGAATTATTCAGCATGTTTAAATGCAAACTGAGACAGGTACTATATACAGTATTTTATGTTCCATTGATATTCTCTAGTATATCAGAGTAGCATGTTATTTCCAAAAGTGTATATTATTGCCATATAAAATGTATATCTTACAATATAGAAGCAGGAAGCAATGTCAGAGCAGATATAGAACACGTGTGTTTTACATGTCAGGTAAACCATGGGCAATCTGGAGATGTGATGAAGGCTATTGATTTTAAGATGGAATGTGTTATTAAGTAATTACAGCTTTTCAAGCTCCATCATCTGCCATCTACTCTTAATGAAACTTCTAAAAATAACTAACTGTCATCACAGGTCATAATGCATAATCGTATTGCCTCAGAGTATTTTTAATCTTACCAGTATCATCCTGCCACACTGGTTCATCTTGGCTTCTCAGTTTAGTATTCAGCAAGCTAATTCATTCTGCTGCTGGCAGCCCTGCATTAATGATCAAGCTACAAAGATGAACACAGTCTGCATAACAAATGTGCTTTTCTCAAGATGCAGTAAATACAAAGTGATTAACATGAAATAACTTCTCAGCCAAACTGCCTCTTGTGTTTTTGAAAGAATACCTGTGTTTTTATTTGTCTAGCAAGTTTTAAAATAGTTTTGAGAATTTAAAAAAATTCTGTAAAATAATTTTATTTTCCGTCACTATTTATTTACTTATTTTTCATGTGAAACACAAACAGTAAATTTTAATTTTTTTTGTCCTTTTCCCCGTAATGAATGAACTAATAAATACAAATGAGTAAGGGAAATAATGCACATTTGTCCCATTTGTGCAATAGTTGGAAGCAGGATGTTTAAGATAAATCCAATGTTATAACATTGTTTACAATATTATCCACCAGCAGATGACAGACTAACTTGCTGGTTTGTTGCATGTCAAGCAATTGCTACATGCTGCATTTTGATAGAACATTACACACAGTTAAAATGTTGGTAAAAATCATGGGAAGCTAGTGGTATGTAGTCCTGTCACAAGCTGGAAAAGCATCCACTGATTTCTATGTTATTAGTCAGCGGCGCTTACTGTAGTAAGCTCCTGCTCAAAAACATTTAGGAGCAATTTTTGATAATATGGCCTCAAAAAGTAAATTGTTTGTCATCTTGCATTAGTCATTAAATGAATTGTGTGACAAAGAATGACCTGGAACTATTTTCATTAGATTGCAAAGAGTGATTTTATGATTGTGATTAGTTTGCTTTTCCCTCTAATATTTTTCTCTTTCAATGGTATTTATTGGTTTTAACAGATAGAAAATACAAGATACATTCTGAAAACCCTGAAAATGGCAACATATCTTGGCCAACATGGCCTACGAGGCATTAAGAAAATATCATGCCAACACCAGTATCACATTAGTTAGTGTACCATGGGTGATTAAGTAATTACATGCAACTTTGACTGAACTCAACCCATATATGGTTAGGCATTTTTAAGAAAAACCTAACTTGAAATTATAACTGTTTAGGTATATAGTGCCCCTAGGATTGTCACAACAGTACTTATTAGCGTGCAAGAGAGAAGAGGATAGGCGAGAGTCCCACCAGCCACCCCCTATGGGATCACGCTGTGGATGGGGGGACCTCAGCCACCTTACTCTGCACCATGTGACCATGAGGCCTCTTACCGCTTACTGATCTCTTACAAACAAAAGGAAAGAAGAATAGAGAAAAGAGGAGAAGAAGAAAAAATAAGAAGGGGGGGGGGGGTGCACCCCTGTTGTTCTCTACTTAGCTATACTAACAGCTCATAGACCTTCCGACAGATATTTCAACCATGGTTCCCAGACCCTATCAAAGACTGGTTGTTTATCCAGTAATATCACTGAGAGGCCCTATAATATTTTTCAAACAGTTTACACACAGACCTCTTTACAAGCCAAGCAATGACATTTTACTTAAGGAAAACACAATCCCTGGAATTCATAAAGAACATACAGCGACTAGAGCGGCCATAAAAATATAACTCACTGAATGCTAAACTGCCCACTTAAAGCGGTTCGGCACCCATTTCATTTAGTAAATCTCTTTGCCTTCCAAATCAGGCAAAGAGTACTAAATGAAATGTTTTTTTTTTTTTACTTACCTTGTAATTGAAGACTTCCGGTCTTCTCTCTCTGCGGCGGCGGGCGGAGTCTCTGCGTCAATCGTCGTCACGCCGCACTGTCTCCTGGGATCTGGTGTCATTGATCCCAGGAGTCAGTGCGGGCATCTTCCGAAATCTCGCGAGATTTCGGCCACATCTTCCGAAATCTCCCGAGATTTCGGCCACATCTGCCGAAATCTCCCGAGATTTCGGCCACATCTGCCGAAATCTCGTGAGATGTCGGCAGATGTGCCGTTACTGCGCACGCGCGAGTAACGGCGGTGCATGCTGGGCCATCAACAGTGCCTGTGGGGTTTCACATGCCCACAGGCAAGATGGACCCCAGCAGACAAGAAGAAGACAAGAAGAAGATGAAGACGAAAACCGGCGGCGATCGAGATGGAACATGGAACAGGTAAGTCCCCCAATTGAGCTATATGCCCTAGGCATATAGCCCAAAAAAAAAAAAAAGTGTGCAGAGTGCAGAACCGAACATCAAGGGCCAATATCCTGAATACCTAAACAACATATTCAGAATATTGGCCCTTGATGTTCTTAAGTGGGCAGTTTAGCATTCAGTTGGTTATATTTTTAGTGTTAGGACCACAGATATCAGGGTGCCTTGACGAGGCTCTGTGGCTTACGCATGCGTTTGCAAATGCGTGCGGACTAAACCCCTGTTTTTAACGCATACTGTTAGACAGGTCAATTTGGTTGTCTGCGAGCTGGTGGTAAGTAGGCTTGGTTTTTTCCTGGGCATTCCCCAGGTTTTGTTGTTATCTGCTTTAGCCTTCCAATGCCTCTTACTGCGATAGCCAGCTGTAGATGGGGGCGGTGGACACGTTTTTGTTAACACATAGTGTTTGTATTGGTCCAGCAACGCACCAACACCTTTGCAGCCATTGTGCAATCTGCTGGGCGTTTGGTGTGCTCCTGTACCTTTAAGAAGGGGTGGCTCCCCTTCAGTCCACCTGCCCTCATCTACCCATTAGAATGCATGTGCCTCCACTGTGGGGACACTCTTAGTTTAGTGTTAGGACCACAGATATCAGGGTGCCTTGACGAGGCTCTGTGGCTTACGCATGCGTTTGCAAATGCGTGCGGACTAAACCCCTGTTTTTAACGCATACTGTTAGACAGGTCAATTTGGTTGTCTGCGAGCTGGTGGTAAGTAGGCTTGGTTTTTTCCTGGGCATTCCCCAGGTTTTGTTGTTATCTGCTTTAGCCTTCCAATGCCTCTTACTGCGATAGCCAGCTGTAGATGGGGGCGTGGACACGTTTTTGTTAACACATAGTGTTTGTATTGGTCCAGCAACGCACCAACACCTTTGCAGCCATTGTGCAATCTGCTGGGCGTTTGGTGTGCTCCTGTACCTTTAAGAAGGGGTGGCTCCCCTTCAGTCCACCTGCCCTCATCTACCCATTAGAATGCATGTGCCTCCACTGTGGGGACACTCTTAGTTTAGTGTTAGGACCACAGATATCAGGGTGCCTTGACGAGGCTCTGTGGCTTACGCATGCGTTTGCAAATGCGTGCGGACTAAACCCCTGTTTTTAACGCATACTGTTAGACAGGTCAATTTGGTTGTCTGCGAGCTGGTGGTAAGTAGGCTTGGTTTTTTCCTGGGCATTCCCCAGGTTTTGTTGTTATCTGCTTTAGCCTTCCAATGCCTCTTACTGCGATAGCCAGCTGTAGATGGGGGCGGTGGACACGTTTATGTTAACACATAGTGTTTGTATTGGTCCAGCAACGCACCAACACCTTTGCAGCCATTGTGCAATCTGCTGGGCGTTTGGTGTGCTCCTGTACCTTTAAGAAGGGGTGGCTCCCCTTCAGTCCACCTGCCCTCATCTACCCATTAGAATGCATGTGCCTCCACTGTGGGGACACTCTTAGTTTAGTGTTAGGACCACAGATATCAGGGTGCCTTGACGAGGCTCTGTGGCTTACGCATGCGTTTGCAAATGCGTGCGGACTAAACCCCTGTTTTTAAACGCATACTGTTAGACAGGTCAATTTGGTTGTCTGCGAGCTGGTGGTAAGTAGGCTTGGTTTTTTCCTGGGCATTCCCCAGGTTTTGTTGTTATCTGCTTTAGCCTTCCAATGCCTCTTACTGCGATAGCCAGCTGTAGATGGGGGCGGTGGACACGTTTTTGTTAACACATAGTGTTTGTATTGGTCCAGCAATGCACCAACACCTTTGCAGCCATTGTGCAATCTGCTGGGCGTTTGGTGTGCTCCTGTACCTTTTAAGAAGGGGTGGCTCCTCTTCAGTCCACCTGCCCTCATCTACCCATTAGAATGCATGTGCCTCCACTGTGGGGACACTCTTAGTTTAGTGTTAGGACCACAGATATCAGGGTGCCTTGACGAGGCTCTGTGGCTTACGCATGCGTTTGCAAATGCGTGCGGACTAAACCCCTGTTTTTAACGCATACTGTTAGACAGGTCAATTTGGTTGTCTGCGAGCTGGTGGTAAGTAGGCTTGGTTTTTTCCTGGGCATTCCCCAGGTTTTGTGGTTATATTTTTATGGCTGCTCTAGTCGCTGTATGCTCTATACACTGGCCTTAACTATGGAACACTTTGGGATATATAGGGATTAGGTTTTATGGATGTTCCATGTTGCTATGCCTATGGCCCTGAGATATATATCCACGTTTTTGGGTAGCCACCTCTAGCTATTTACTAGGGTAGTTCTAGGTGGATCCAATGGGGATATATTGCTTTGCATATATGGATATATGCACTGGTTAACTTATCGCCCCACCCCCTCATTATCTCCCCTTCTCTTATTCTTCTTTTTCTTCTTTGTCATCTTTATGCTCCCTCTTTCCCTTTTCTTTTTTCCTTCTCTCTCCTTCTCCTTCTCTCTCTTCTTTCTTTTTATTCTTTCCCCTTTTCCTTGTCCCCCCCTTTTCATGTTCCTTCTTTCCACTTTTTACTTTCTTTCCCCCTCTCACTCAGTGCGGATATAGTCTATTTTATATATGTCCCTACATATATGATAATGTAAAGGATCTTGCATCTGAATATATATGTTTGGTTCTGTAGATAATTATTGGTTACATAGTCACATAGTTACATAGTTAGCTAGGCTGAAAAGAAACAAGTCCATCCAGTTCAACCATTGAAAAAAAGAAATAATAAATAAAAATAAACAATATCGTACAATCTAATATACCCAATTCTATACCCACATTTGATCCAGAGGAAGGCAAAAAAAAAAAAAAACAGCAGAGCATGCTCCAATCTGCTACAGCAGGGGAAAAAATCCCTTCCTCATCCCCCAAGAGGCAATCGGATCTTCCATGGATCAACTTCACCTATAAATGTTAGTACCCAGTTATATTATGTACATTTAGGAAAGTATCCAGGCCTTTTTAAAGCAATCTACAGAGCTTGCCAGAATCACCTCTGGAGGGAGTATATTCCACATTTTCACAGCTCTTACTGTGAAGAAACCTTTCCGTATTTGGAGATGAAATCTCTTTTCCTCTAGACGTAAAGAGTGCCCCCTTGTCCTCTGTGTTGACCGTAAAGTGAATAACTCAACACCAAGTTCACTATATGGACCCCTTATATATTTGTACATGTTGATCATATCCCCCCTTATTCTCCTCTTCTCAAGAGTGAATAAATTCAGTTCCTCTATTCTTTCCTCATAGCTGAGTTCCTCCATGCCTCTTGTCAGTTTGGTTGCCCTTCTCTGCACTTTCACCAGTTCCCTGATATCCTTTTTGAGAACTGGTGCCCAAAACTGAACTGCATATTCCAGATGAGGTCTTACTAATGATTTGAACAAGGGCAAAATGGTATCTCTCTCTCTGGAGTCCATACCTCTCTTAATACAAGAAAGGACTTTGCTCGCTTTGGAAACCGCAGCTTGGCATTGCATGCTATTATTGAGCTTATGATCTACCAAAACCCCCAGATCCTTCTCCACTAAGGATTCCCCCTAGCATGTATGATGCATGCATATTCTTAGCCCCAAGTGCATAACTTTACATTTATCAACATTAAACCTCATCTGCCAGATAGTCGCCCAATTAGACAGTGTATTGATGTCGGCTTGTAAATTAGAGACCTCCTGTAAGAACGTTATTCCACTGCATAGCTTGGTGTCATCTGCAAAGACAGAAATGTTACTTTTGATCCCAGACCCAATATCATTTATAAAGATATTAAAAAGTAAGAGTCCCAGCACTGAACCTTGTGGTACACCACTGATAACCTTAGACCATTCAGAGTAAGAATCATTAACCACTACTCTCTGAATTATGTCATTTAGCCAGTTTTCTATCCATTTACAAACTGATATTTCCAACCCTGTAGACCAGGGGTGGCCAACCAGTGGTCCGGGGGCCACATGTGGCCCGCGGAGCCCTCTGATGTGGCCCGCGACCTCCTGCTCTGGGATGGTGGGTTGGCAAGCCCTGAATGCAGGTTGCAGACCCAATATACCACAGCATCAGTGTTGTGAATGAAGCTGGTGGTAGAGGAAGAAAGCAGCTGCGGAGCAGAGCCCCGTAGCACATCATTGTTAAAGCAGTCTTAAGCCCTTTTCACACCATTGCCCCTACCCAATCAGACCCTCAATTCGCCTCTACAGAGCGGCAGAGGTAAACAGACTTTTGTCCGTTTATGCCCACCTACCTCCAATCCTATCCTCTAAAAAAAATAGAAGGGAATTCATCCCCTTCCATCTGGGCAGATTGGATTGGAGGGCCTATAGAGTAGCTGCGACCTGTCATCCGCCCGCTCCGCTCATTGTGGCCCGCGACTGGTTACCAAGTTGCTTAAGTGGCCCTCGCTCTTCAAAAGGTTGGGCACCCCTGCTGTAGACCTTACCTTACACAGGAGCCGTGTGTGGGGAACTGTATCAAACGCTTTTGCAAAATCCAAGTATACCCGGTCCACCGCCACCCCTCTGTACAAGGTTTTACTTACCTCTTTATAAAAAGAAATCAGGTTTGTCTGACAATTTCTGTCTTTGATGAATCCATGCTGTCTGTTGCTTAAAATGTTTTTTTCCAGCATGAACTCGTCTATGTGGTCTTTTATTAAACGCTCCAGTATCTTCCCGACTATAGAAGTTAAACTAACAGGTCTATAGTTACTTGGTAAATACTTTGTTCCCTTTTTAAATATAGGCACCATGTTCGCCCTGCGGCAATCCAGTGGTACTATTCCCATCATTAGCCACTTAACAACCGGCTACAGGGCGGTTGCTTAACTCTGGGAGGGCGTACAGTGACGTCCTCCCAGAATTCCGCTCTCGTGCGCCCCCTGACGCCGGTTCCTCTCTCCTCTCTCTGTACCGATTGGTACAGTGTGAGTGGAGAGGGGGAGGGATCGTGGCAGCAGCGCTGTAGGTGGGATCTGTAGTGCCCACAGCGCTGCTCTGCAGTCACCACTGATCCATCCATCCATGCTCAGCCATCCCTCCATACCCTGCAATACCCAGCAATACTCTGCAGAGTATAGCTGGGTATTGCAGGGTATGGAGGGATGGCTGAGCATGGATGGATGGATACCCAGCAATACTCAAAAATACTCTGCAATACCCAAAAATACTCTACAGCAAGACTCTGCAATACCCAGCAATACTCTGCAGCAATACCCAGCAATACCCTGCAATACCCTGCAATACCCAGCAATACTCTGACATACCCTGCAATACCCTGCCATGCCATACCCTGCGATGCCATGCAATACCCTGCGATATCATGCAATACCCTGTGATACCATGCGATACCATGCAATACCCTGCAATACCATGCAATACCCGGCGATACGCTGCAATACCATGCAATACCCTGCAATACCATGCAATACCCTGCAACACCATGCAATACCCTGCCATAATCAGTGATACCCAGCCATACTCTGCGATACCCAGCCATACTCGGCCTCTGTATGTGGCTAGGCTGTGGAAGTCTCACACATGTGGTATCGCCATACTCAGGAGGAGTAGGAGAATCTATTTTGGGGTGTCATTTTTGGTATGTAAATGCTATGTGTTAGAAATATTGTATAAATGGACAACTTTGTGTAAAAAAAAAAAAAATGCGTTTTAACCACTTACCGCTTGCCGGCCGTCATATGACGTCCTTGCGTTTGTGCAGGGATATCTGAATGATGGATGCAGCTACAGGCATCATTCAGATATCAGCTTTTTCATCCGGCGATTCCCTACATAAAAATGATCATAACGGCTGTTCCGCTGCTTGATCGTTCTTACGGGAGGTGAGAGGGGACGTACCCCCTCCCGCCGTCCTCCGGTGCTTCTACAGACTCACCGCTACGATCAAAGCCATGATCGTTTCTTTATTTTTTTAATTTCAGGCTTTCCAGCCTAGAGGTGAGATGTGGGGTCTTATTGACCCCATATCTCACTGTAAAGAGGACCCGTCATGCCATTTTCCTATTACAAGGGATGTTTAAAGTGATCAAAAAAAATTTTGGGGGAAAAAAGTGTCAAACTAAAATAAATAAAGTAAAATGAACAATACATTTTTTTTTTTTTAAAGCGCCCCTGTCCCCATGTGCTCGCATGCAGAAGCGAACGCATACGTAAGTCCCTGCCACATATGAAAACGGTGTTCAAACCATACATGGGAGGTATCGCTGCACATATTAGAGCGAGAACAATATATTTGTCCCCAGACCTCCTCTGTAACTCAAAACATGTAACCAGTAAAAAAATTTAAAGAGTCGCCTATGGGGATTTTTAAGTAGAAGAAGTTTGGCGCCATTCCACGAGTGTGTGCAATTTTGAAGGGTGATATGTTAGGTATCTATTTACTCAGCATAACTTTATCTTTCACATTATGCAAAAACATTGGGCTAACTTTACTGTTTTGTTTTTTGTAAAGCACAAAACATTTTTTTTTCCAAAAAAAAACTTGTTCGAAAAATTGCTGCGCAAGTACCGTGCTAGATAAAAAGTTGCAATGACTGCCATTGTATTCTCTAGGGTCTTTGCTAAAAAAACATATATAATTTTTTGGGGTTCTATGTAATTTTCAAGCAAATAAATTATGATTTTTACATGTAGGAGAGAAATGTCAGAATTGTCCTGGGTGCTCCAGAACACCTGCAGTTGCTCCCTGCATGTTAGGCCTCTGTATGTGGCCACGCTGTGTAAAAGTCTCACACATGTGGTATCACCATACTCGGGAGTAATAGCAGAATGTGTTTTGGGGTGTAATTTGTGGTATGCATAGGCTGTGTGTGAGAAATAACCTGCTAATATGAAAATTTTGGGAAAAAAAAAAGAAAAAAATCTTGATTTTGCAAAGAATTGTGGGGAAAATGACAACTTCAAAAAACTCACCATGCCTCTTTCTAAATACCATGCAATGTCTTCTTTCCAAAAAGGGGTAATTTGGGGGATATTTGTACTTTTCTGGCATGTTAGGGACTCAAGAAATTATATAGGCTGTTAGTACTTCAGGTGTGATCAATTTTCAGATATTGACACCATAGCTTGTGGACTCTATAACTTTCACAAAGACCAAATAATATACCCCAATTTGTACTTATTTTTACCACAGATATGTAGCAGTATAAATTTTGGCCAAAATGTATCAAGAAAAATTAAAAATTTGCTAAATTTTATAACAGAAACAAAGAAAATTGTATTTTTTTAAAGAATTTTCAGTATTTTTTCTTTTATAGCGCAAAAAATAAAAAAACCATCGGTGATTAAATACCACCAAAAGAAAGCTCTATTTGTGTGAATAAAGGACAAAATTTTCATATGGGTACATTGTTGTATGACTGAGTAATTGTCATTCAAAATGTGAGAGCACCGAAAGCTGAAAATTGGTCTGGTTATTAACCACTTGCTTACCGGGCCTATTTTGGCCTATTTTCCTTCATGTAAACATCATCATTTTTTTGCTAGAAAATTACTCAGAACCCCCAAACATTGAGTACGTTTTTTTAGCAGACACCCTAGGGAATAAAATGGCGGTCATTGCAACTTTTTATCTCATTGCGCAATCATTTTTCAAACGCCTTTTTTTTGGAAAAAAAACGGTTTCATGAATTAAAAAATAACAAAACAGTAAAGTTAGCCCAATTTTTTTATATAATATGAAAGATGATGCTACGCCGAGTAAATAGATACTGAACATGTCACGCTTTAAAATTGCGCACAACCGTGGAATGGCGCCAAACTTCGGTACTTAATAATCTCCATAGGTGAGGCTTTAATATTTTTTACTGGTTACCAGTTTAGAGTTACAGAGGAGGTCTAGTGCTAGAATTGTTGCACGTGCTCTAACGCACGCGGCGATACCTCACATGTGTGGTTTGAGCTGGGTTTACATATGCGGGCGGGACTTGCGTGTGTGTTAGCTTCTGATCGCGAGCTACAGGGGACAGGGGCGTTTTAATTATTTTTTTTTTATTTTTTTTTTTTATTTTACTTAATTTTTTTTATTTTTACACTTTTTTAAAAAAAAAAAAATTGGATCACTTTTATTCCTATTACAAGGAATGTAAACATCCCTTGTAATAGGAATGTATGTGACAGGTCCTCTTTATGGAGAGATGTGGGGTCAATAAGAACCCACACATCTCTCCTCCAGGCTGGAAAGCATGAGATCGGTAAAACATTTTTTACCGATCTCATGCTGACAGCCGCGATCGCGGCTTTGTTTACTTCCGGGTACCGGGCGTGACGTCATAACATCGCGCCCGGGCCTCCAACGGTCATAGAGATGAATGGTGACCATCTGGTCACCGGAAATCTCTATGCTCGTCATCCGGCGGCGAGCGATTCTTTCTCCGGGCCCCCGATGGCACGTGAGAGCCCGGAGAAGCACCGGATGGCGGCGGGGGGGGGGGGACGTCCCCTCCCGATGCCTATAAGAACGATCAGGCGGCGGAACTGCCGCTATGATTGTTCTTATGGTGCACAGAATCGCCGTCCGGAAAGAATGATATCTGAATGATGCCAATAGCTGCACGCATCATTCAGATATCACCCCTCAAAGTCAAGCACGTCATATGACGTCCTTGGTCGGCAAGTGGTTAAGGGTGTTTAAGTGTCCAGTGGTCAAGTGGTTAATGAGTCCCTAAAAATTAAATACAATGGCTTTGCAATTACAGAGCTCAATTATTTTAGGATCCGTGGGTGGATGCCATCAGGTCCAGGTGCTTTATCCACCTTTATTCTGTCTAAATATTTCTGGACCTTATCACTTTTGAGCCATTGTGGATCATTCGGGGGTGTGTCAATACCACCCCCATTATGGAAATGAGCTCCCCCATGCTCTTTTGTATACACAGAGCTGAAGAAAGTATTTAATAAATTAGCCTTCTCTTTGTCCCCAGTCACCCACTCTAGATTATTTTGTAAAGGGCCTACATGCTCAGACTTGACCTTTTTACTATTAATATATTTGAAGAATCTTTTGGGGTTTGTCCTACTATCTTTTGCAATCTGTCATTCGGTTTGAATTTTTGCATCCTTGATTTCCTTTTTACATATTCTGTTAAATTCTTTGTAACATTTAAACAACACTAGTGTTCCTTCATTTTTATATTTTTTTAAAGGTTCTTTTTTATTGTTTATAGCTTTTTTAACTTTGATCGTGAGCCACATAGGTTTTATTTTAAGCCTTTTAAACTTATTGCCCATGGGAATATACTTTACAGTGAGGTCCCAAATAGTCTTTTTGAAGAATTGCCATTGTCATTGGTTTAAAATCATCTTGCCTTGGATATGATCCGATGCCCACCAGACCAGTTTGGTGACTCTGACATAACCAGATGAGGGTCCGTTCATTCTCTTTTTTGATGCTGCAGTCGGTACAGAGTTAATGTCATAGAATTTGGTGAGCACTTATATAAACCACTTCACCCTCGGAAGAATTTACCCCCTTCCTGCCCAGAGAACTTTTTGCGATATGTCACTTCGCCGCTTTCACTGACAATTGCACAGGCGTGCAACGTTGCACCCAAACAAAATTGACGTAATTTCCCCCCCCCCCCCACAAATAGAGCTTTCTTTTGGTGGTATTTGATCACCTCTATGGTTTTTATTTTTTGCACTATAAACAAAAAAAAGCGACAATTTTGAAAAAAAACTATATTTTTTACTTTTGCTATAATAAATATTCCCAAAAAATATATAAACATTTTTTTCTCAGTTTAGGCTGATATGTATTTTTCTATATATTTTTGGTAAAAAAAATTGCAATAAGCGTATATTGATTGGTTTGTGCAAAAATTATAGTGTCTACAAAATAGGGGATAGATTTATGGCATTTTTATTATTATTTTTTTTTATTAGTAATGGCAGCGATCTGTGTTTTTTTATTGTGACTGCAACATTATGGCAGACACATCAGACACTTTTGACCCTATTTTGGGACCATTGTCATTTATACAGCAGTCAGTGCTATAAAAATGCACTGATTACTGTATAAATGACACTGGCAGGAAAGGGGTTAAACCAGGGGTCTCAAACTGGCGGCCCTCCAGCTGTTGCAAAACTACAAGTCCCATGAGGCATTGCAAGGCTGACATTTACAAGCATGACTCCCCCAGGCAAAAGCATGATGGGACTTGTAGTTTCGCAACAGCTGGAGGGCCACCAGTTTGAGACCCCTGGGTTAAACACTAGGGGGTGATCAAGGGGTTAAGTGTGTCCTAGGGAGTGTTTCTAACTGTGGGAGGGGGTGGGCTACTTAGGACATGACAGCGATCACTGTTCCCGATGACAGGGAGCAGTAGATCTCTGTCATGTCACTAGGCAGAACAGGGAAATGCCTTGTTCACATAGGCATCTCCCCGTTCTGCTGCTCCGTGACACGATCCCAGGACACTGGCAGAAATCGAGTCTACAGGACCCGTGGGCATGGTCACGGAGCATGCGGCTTAAAGGGGACATACCTGTACGCCCATTTGCGCAGCCGTGCCATTGTGCCAACGTATATCGTTGTGCACTAGTCGGCAACCGGTTAATGTTAACAAGTTTTGTATATACAATCAGGTCCATAAATATTGGGACATCGACACAATTCTAATCTCTTTGGCTCTATTCACCACCACTAGGGATGAGCCGAACACCCCCGGGTTCGGTTCGCACCAGAACCTTCGAACGGACCGAAAGTTTGCGCGAATTTTCGAACCCTATTCGATACAATGGACGCGAACGTTCAAAATCAAAAGTGCTAATTACAATGGCCAATATGCATGTTAATGTCATAAAACAGGTTTGGGGACCCGGGTCCTGCCCCAGGGGACATATATCAATTGAAAAAGAACTTTTAAAAACTAACATTTTTTAGGGAGCAGTCATTTTAATGATGCATAAAGTGAAAAAAAAAAAGTGAAATATTCCTTTAAATATGGTACCTGGGGGTGTCTAAAGTATGCCTGTGAAGTGGCATGTGTTTTCCGTGTTTAGAACTGTCCCTGCACAAAATGACATGTGTAAAGGAAAAAAAGAAGCCATTTAAAACCACTTGCGGCTTTAATGTCATGTCTTGTCCTGGCCATATGGCTGAAAATCCTTGAGAAAAATGGCATGGCTACCCCATCAACCCCCCCCCCCCCAGCCCCTTTGGGTCTTGTATGGATATTAAGGGGGACTCCGCACCCAAAATAAAACCCTATACCTACAACCCTATATACTCTGAACAGCAGTATACAGGCGGTGCAAACAAGACACGGACTGTAGGTTTGTTCTTAAGTAGAATCTGAACAGGTACATTATGAAGTGTAGCTCCATCCCAAAAAAATCTATTTTTAAGCTTTTTGGAGAACATAGGGAGGGGTTATCACCCCTGTAACATTTGCTGTCTTTGCACATCTGTTCAGAACATTTCACCTCACTTTCCGTCCCAATGACAAATGTTTTTAGAAAAGTGGGGTTTTAATTGAAACAAGGATCAGTAGAGAGGAGATACCTTTTTCCCAAATTAAATCTAACAGGATCGAATTTCCCTTCCTAGGGGTAGATTTCCTCTCACTTCCTGTTTTCTCCTTCCGTTTGCAAGTAGGAGTCGTTTGTAAGTTGGATGTTTGAAAATAGGGGCCTGCCGTATATACTCTGCAGAAATTTGCCCCATTAGATGTTGGTGTAGCCACAACACTGTAAGCCCTCACAGTTACTCTTGGTGGGCACAGGAATGGGCCCTGCTGTGAGTTATTAGATCAAGTAATTGTAATTGCATGCACCTGTTGAACAGGGCAGAAAAATTGGGCCATTGGTGGTGGTGGTGGAAGGTGTTGTCACAAGACTGTAAGCCCCCACAGTTACTCTTGGTGGGCGCAGGAATGGGCCCTGCTGTGAGTTATTAGATCAAGATTTGTAATTGCATGCACCTGTTGAACAGGGCAGAAAAATTGGGACTTTGGTGGTGGTGGTGGTGGACGGTGTTGCCACAAGACTGTAAGCCCTCCCAGTTACTCTTGGTGGGCGCAGGAATGGGCCCTGCTGTGAGTTATTAGATCAAGATTTGTAATTGCATGCACCTGTTGAACAGGGCAGAAAAATTGGGCCTTTGGTGATGGTGGTGGTGGACGGTGTTGCCACAAGACTGTAAGCCCTCACAGTTACTCTTGGTGGGTGCAGGAATGGGCCCTGCTGTGAGTTATTAGATCAAGATTTGTAATTGCATGCACCTGTTGAACAGGGCAGAAAATTGGGCCTTTGGTGGTGGTGGTGGACGGTGTTGCCACAAGACTGTAAGCCCTCACAGTTACTCTTGGTGGGCGCAGGAATGGGCCCTGCTGTGAGTTATTAGATCAAGATTTGTAATTGCATGCACCTGTTGAACAGGGCAGAAAAATTGGGCCTTTAGTGGTGGTGGTGGTGGACGGTGTTGCCACAAGACTGTAAGCCCTCACAGTTACTCTTGGTGGGCGCAGAAATGGGCCCTGCTGTGAGTTATTAGATCAAGATTTGTAATTGCATGCACCTGTTGAACAGGGCAGAAAAATTGGGCCTTTAGTGGTGGTGGTGGACGGTGTTGCCACAAGACTGTAAGCCCTCACAGTTACTCTTGGTGGGCGCAGGAATGGGCCCTGCTGTCAGTTATTAGATCAAGATTTGTAATTGCATGCCCCTGTTGAACAGGGACTGAAAAATTGTGCCTTAGGCATTGATGCTGGTGCCACAACACTGCAACCCATCACAGATACTGTACTCTGAGCACAGCAATGAGACCTGTTGCAAAGCATTGCCTAAAAATTTTAATTACACGCCCCAACAGGGGCTGAAAAATTGTGCCTTAGGCACTGGTGCTGGTGCCACAACACTGCAACCCCTCACAGATACTGTACTTGGAGCACAGCAGTCAGACCTGTTGCGAAGCATTTCTTAAAAAATTGTAATTACACTGTTAAACAGGGGCTGAAAAATTGTGCCTTAGGCACTGTTGCTGGTACCACAACACTGCAACCCCTCACAGATACTGTACTTGGAGCACAGCAGTCAGACCTGTTGCGAAGCATTTTTTAAAAAAAATTGTAATTACACGCCCCTGTTATACAGGGGCTGAAAAACTGTGCCTTAGGCACTGGTGTGGTGGCACCCAGAAACAAAAATGTTCTTCCAAGCTATCAAGGAATGGATCATTGAGGAGGAGGAAGAGGATAGTCAGTGAACATAACAGGACAGTCACTCAGCATCAGCATAGGCAGTCTTGAAGGGATGTGACATTATAAATTATTCAGTTATATCCGCTTCAGTTGCCTGGTAGCTGGTGGTGATCCAAGACTGATTCATTTTATGAAGGTCAGTCGATCAACCGAGTCGGTGGACAGGCGCACCCTGTGATCGGTGACAAATCCTCCAGCAGCACTGAATGTACGTTCGGAAAGAACGCTGGATGCAGGACAGGCCAGTAGCTCAAT
Source organism: Lithobates sylvaticus (assembly GCA_028564925.1). Lineage (NCBI taxonomy): Eukaryota > Metazoa > Chordata > Amphibia > Anura > Ranidae > Lithobates > Lithobates sylvaticus. The sequence goes on along the minus strand of CM053027.1, from coordinate 154,754,305 downwards.
TGCATACTGTGCAAGCTCTGGCCAGTGATCCATCCTCAAGACCCAGTAAGCCAGAGGATTTTCGGTGGGAAAGGTGTCCATGTCTGACCTTGCCCCTAGGTATTCCTGCACCATGTATATCAGACGCTGGCAATGGTTGCTGGAACCGATCATACCTTGGGGCTGCGGACTAAAAAATTGTCTGAACGCATCGGTCAGACGTCCACCTTCCCCACTGCTCCTTCTGCTACTGACCGAAGCCTCAGCAACTCGTCGTCCAGGACCAGGAGTTTGTAACCTCCCAGTTTCTGGGAACGCGTTGCACAGACCTTTCTGCAAGGCCTCCCTGAGATGTCTCATCCTCTGCTCCCTCTGCGACGGCAAGATAAGGTCCGCAACCTTACCCTTGTACCGTGGATCAAGGAGAGTGGCCAGCCAGTAATGGTATCTCTCCTTGATCCGAAGAATACGAGGATCCTTCCGCAGGCTTTGCAGGATCAGGGAGGCCATGCAACGTAGGTTAGCTGAGGCATTCGGTCCGGAGTCTTCTGGGTCACTGAGGACGACATGATCGCCAGCCACCTCCTCCCAGCCACGTACAAGTCCACTGGTTTGTTGGGACTGTACATCATCCCTAAAAGACTGCTGCTGCTGATGCTGAGTGCCAGGCTCCACCTCCATGCTCACACAATCCTCCTCCTCCTCCTCCTCCTCTTCCTGTGTGATGGGTGGGACAGAAGGAACACTGTCTGGATAAAGGGGGCCTTGAGAGGCAAGGAAGTCCTCCTTTTCCTGCCTCTGTTCTGCCTCAAGTGCCCTGTCCATTATCCCACGCAGCGTATGCTCCAACAGGTGGACAGGAGGTACAGTGTCACTGATGCATGCACTGTCACTGCTCACCATCCTCGTGGCCTCCTCAAATGGTGAGAGGACAGTGCATGCATCCCTGATCATGCTCCACTGGCGTGGGGAAAAAAAGCCAAGCTCCCCTGACCCTGTCCTGGTGCCGTAGTCGCAAAGGTACTCATTGATGGCCCTCTGCTGCATGTACAGTCACTGCAGCATGGCCAACGTTGAGTTCCACCTGGTGGGCATGTCACATATTAGGCGGTTCTTGGGCAGGTTCAACTCCTTTTGCAGCTCAGCCAGCCGAGCACTGGCATTATACGATCGGCGGAAATGGACACAGACTTTCCTGGCCTGCCTCAGGACATTCTGTAAGCCTGGGTACCTGCCCAAGAACCGCTGCACCACCAGGTTGAGGACGTGAGCCATACAGGGCACATGGGTGAGCTGCCCCTGTCGCAGGGCGGAGAGGAGGTTGGTGCCATTGTCAGAAACCACCATTCCTGGCTTAAGCTGGCGTGGCGTCAACCACCTCTCAGCCTGCCCCTGCAGAGCTGCCAGAACCTCTGCCCCAGTGTGGCTCCTGTCCCCCAAACACACCAGCGCAAGCACGGCATGGCATCTTTTTGCCTGCGTACTCGCGTAGCCCCTTGTACGCCTACGGAGCACCGCTGGTTCCGAGGACAGAGCACTCAAAGAGGCCATGGAGGAAGAAGAAGAGGAGGGGGTGGAGGAGAGAGGTGTGTCACAACCAGTATTTTGATGTTTTGGCCACGCGAGATACGCTTGAGACAAATATTGCAAATAGCAGTGGTGCGATCTGATGTACTCGTCTCAAAAAAGGCCCACACCAAAGAACTTTTGTGATAACGTGCAGAGGCAGCGCCCTGCACAGGCGGAGCTCTGCGGTGTGATTCAGTTGGTGTGCTGGCCTCTAGCTGGCCTCCGGCTCACAACACACTATAGGTCCTATGGGTGCTGACACAAACATACTATAGGTCCTATGTGTGCTGACAAAAAAATAGAGCTCATATGTGTGCTCACAACACACTATAGGTCCTATGGGTGCTGACACAAACACACAATAGGTCCTATGTGTGCTGCAAAAAAATAGAGCTCCTATGTGTGCTCACAACACACTATAGGTCCTATGGGTGCTGACAAAAAAATATAGCTCCTATGTGTGCTCACAACACACTAGAGGTCCTATGTGTGCTGACAACACACTATAGGTCCTATGTGTGCTGACACAAACACACTATAGGTCCTATGTGTGCTGACAAAAAAATAGAGCTCCTATGTGTGCTCACAACACACTATAGGTCCTATGGGTGCTGACACAAACACACAATAGGTCCTATGTGTGCTGACAACACACACACTAGCTCCTATGTGTGCTGACACAAACACAATATGGCTCCTATAAATCCCTGCCTGCCTGCCTGCCTGGGATGGGACAGAAGGTTGGGACAGAAGGTTGGGACAGAAGGTTGGGGTGCAATGCTGTTCTAACAGCACTGCGATTGGTGCTACTGCAATGCTGTGCTAACAGCACGCACACACCAGACTAATCCCCAGAAGCAGATAATGTCACACTCAGTGCAATCAGCAGCAATGATCAGTATTGAATGACTCAGCAGCAATGGTTTAGCAAAGAAGAAATCAATCAGCAGACTGCTCTTCTAAAAGCCGGAACACATGTGCCCTGGGCCGACGGCGTGGCGGCCTTTTATAGAGTGGGCGTGTACTAAAGCCCCTGAGCTTTAATTGGCTACAGGCGTCCTGCCTGTAGCCAATTATTGCTCTCCTCGCTGCCGGCGCTGTGATTGGCCAAGCATGCGGGGTCACAGTGCATGCTTGGCCAATCATCAGCCAGCAGTGCACTGCGCCGACCGCAATGCATTACACGAATGTGATGCGAACGGCCCAAATAGTTCTGGGCTCGCCGAGCGGGCGAACGCCCGGTGCTCTATTCGAACGTGGGTTCGAATCGAGGACCGGGCCCATCCCTAACCACCACAATGGATTTGAAATGAAATGAACAATATGTGCTTTAACTGCAGACTTCCAGCTTTAATTTGAGGGTATTTACATCCAAATCAGGTGAACGGTGTAGGAATTACAACAGTTTGTATATGTGCCTCCCACTTTTTAAGGGACCAAAAGTAATGAGACAATTGGCTGCTCAGCTGTTCCATGGCCAGGTGTGTGTTATTCCCTCATTATCCCATTTACAAGGAGCAGATAAAAAGGTCCAGAGTTCATTTCAAGTGTGCTATTTGCATTTGGAATCTGTTGCTGTCAACTTTCAATATGAGATCCAACAAGCTGTCACTATCAGTGAAGCAAGCCATCATTAGGCTGAAAAAACAAAACAAACCCATCAGAGAGTTGTGGCCAAATCAACTGTTTGGAACATCCTTAAAAAGAAAGAATGCACCGGTGAGTTCAGCAATACCAAAAGACCCGGAAGACCATGGAAAACAACTGTTGTGGATGACCGAAAAATTCTTTCTCTGGTGAAGAAAACAGTTGGCCAGATCAAGAACACTCTCCAGGAGGTAGGTGTATGTGTGTCAAGGTCAATAATCAAGAGAAGACTTCACTAGAGTGAATACAGAGGGTTTACCACAAGATGTAAACCATTGGTGAGCCTCAAAAACAGGAAGGCCAGATTAGAGTTTATAAATGTTTATAAAAGGAAAAAACTGCGCTACAGATATTGGATAATGAGGGCAGGCTGCTGCTCAATGTGGGATACACGCACAGAAATACATAGAATGGAAAGGCGAGCTGCGCCAATAAAAAATAAATTATGCAAATAAATAAAAATAAATGTAAAAAATTACAATTATTGATGATAAGGCTAGATGTACCCCACACATAGAATGACCCCAGTAATGAGAACCTTAACCACACCTGAGGACCCTTAATGATAATAAGAGGTACCAGTCCCTGTCAACACAGTGACCAATCCCCAGGATAATAATGTGAGCAAAATAAATGACTTAAAATGTCCAAATAACAATCATGGAAATCTTCAGGTTGGAGCAGTAGTAGAGGGGAGGTGATCCTGACATCCGGATGTAGATTGAAAGAAAAAACACCTTAGTGACTTGTACCGTATGCAGTGATGAACACAATGCCCGACACCCTCACACACTAACTGCTTACCAGAAAGCAGAGGTAAATGAGCTCTGCTGTAACATGAAAGGCACGCATCTGTGATTTTCCTGGTCCCACAGATCTCCACTACTCGTCTTACAGTATTCTGAATGGTAGAGTATTAGGGGTCCGCTTGATCACATGCGGTCCATATGGGGAATGGAGGAAAAAAGGCAGCCCATAGCGTAAATCTGATAACACCCGTTTATTAAAACAAATAAGAAGCACTTACATTAATCCAAATGGTAAGGCACATAAAGTATAAAAAAGCTGCCGGCCGGCAAATACAGTAGCCCGTCCTCCTCTAGGTCATGTGGTGGCGTCACTGCGTACCCTCCCAGACTAGTTTTGACAGATATGTCTTTCTCGATGGGGAACGGGCAACGCTGTGACAATCCACCATTAAATAGCTACACCCTCGTTCTGAAATGCGGGAGTGAGGCTGTGATCGCCATCTTTGTTGTGGGCAAAAATTCTCTCACTGTCTGTAAAAAATGGAAATAAAAATACGAAACACGTATATAGATAACGTTCCCAACATGTTAATGGCCTTAGAAAGCCTGTGCAACACTGTGGGGCCACTAACTATCGGTACGAATACCGATAGTGGCTAAATGGGCATTTTTTAAAACTGTAAGCATAAGGCCGAATCGGATGGACGGGATCCACCGCCGTCATCGCGCAGTCACGCTGTGGCGCATTAGGATGTACCAAGAATCGCAGTCTTAGCTGTGGGCCTAGCTGATATCCCATGGCCCAATGTGTGAAGCCGCTAGAGTTTGCCAAACAACATCTAAAAAAGCCTTCACAGTTCTGGAACAACATCCTATGGACAGATGAGACCAAGATCAACTGCCAGAGTGATGGAAAGAGAAGAGTACAGAGAAGGAAAGGAACTGCGCATGATCCAAAGCATACCACCTCATAAGTGAAGCATGGTGGTGGTAGTGTCATGGCCTGGGCGTGTATGGCTGCCAATGGAACTGGTTCTCTTGTATTTATTGATGATGTGACTGCTGACAAAAGCAGCGGGATGAATTCTGAAGTGTTTTAGGCAATATTATCTGCTCATATTCAGCAAAATGCTTCAGAACTCACTGGACGACGCTTCACAGTGCAGATGGACAATGACCCGAAGCATACTGTGAAAGCAACCAAAGAGTTTTTTTAAGGGAAATAAGTGGAATGTTATGCAATGGCCAAGTCAATCACCTTACCTGAATCTGATTGAGCATGTTTTTCACTTGCTGAAGACAAAACTGAAGGGAAAATGCCCCAAGAACAAGCAGGAACTGAAGACAGTTGAAGTAGAGGCCTGGCAAAGCATCACCAGGGATGAAACCCAGCGTCTGGTGATGTTTATGCGTTCCAGACTTCAGGCTGTAATTGGCTGCAAAGGATTTGCAACCAAGTATTAAAAAGTGAAAGTTTGATGGATGATTGTTAATATGTCCCAGTACTTTTGGTCCCTTAAAAAGTGTGAGGCACGTATACAAACTGTTGTAATTCCTACACCATTCACCTGATTTGGATGTAAATACCCTCAATTTAAAGCTGAAAGTCTGCAGTTAAAGGGCATCTTGTTTGTTTCATTTCAAATCCATTGTGGTGGGGTATAGAGCCAAAAAGATTAGAATTGTGTCAATATCCCAGTATTTATGGACCTGATTGTATATGATGAATACATTAATTGTAATTGATACTAATGTCATCTTTTTGTAACTTGAATATTGATATAGATGCATGTTGAGCTGCCCAGAAGAAGCAGATAAGAAGTCTGCAAAACGTGTTGGCTTACTGCACATACAAGCATATTTCATGTTGTATAGATTGAGTATCATTTTTGTTCAATTCTGTATATGGCCTAAGGTTACCATCAAACAAGGTTTATATTGTGTGTACTTTGTAATAAATTTATATTTCATTATCATCCACTGTGCTTACCTCAGAGACAGTGACATATCCGGGAAAGTCTCATCACCTTATGGGAGAGTGGTGCTCTTAAAGCGGTTGTATACCCTCTTAAACATTTTTTTTTGGTAACTACCTGCAAGACAAAGTCATAATGAGCTAGTATGACTAGCATACTAGCTCATTATGCATCACTTACCTTAGATCGGGGCCCCCGACGCCGTGTTCTTCTCCCCCCTCCGGCCGCATCCATCTCAAAACAGATACCCTGCCGGGTATCGCCGCTCCAGCCAATCACAGCGCCGCTGCGGTGCAGTGAATGGCCAGAGCGGCGAGGACGTTGCTCCGCGCATGCGCGCGGGACACTTCAACTGCGGTGAGCCGCAGTTGAAGATGGGGATTAACCCTGTAAATGCACCGTTGTCTACGGCGCGCATGTGCCGTAGTCAACGTTGTAAAACGTTCTTTTCAAATATCTCCTAAACCGTGCAGGTTTAGGAGATATTTCTTGTACCTACAGGTAAGCCTTAATCTAGGCTTACCTGTAGGTGCAAGTTAATTTTTAGGTTATACAACCACTTTAATCTTGTTTTAATGCATTGTAATAGCAAAGTTTTCAATTGTCATTAATGGTTTACACTAGTGATCTGTGATTGGCTACAGCTAAGCACCTGGTACAGAGTGCTGTGATTGACCCAGGTGCCATGTGATAGTTGTGGGACAATCACAAAATAGGAAACTCAGCTGTTATGAATGAATTCATTCATAACAGCTTTGTTGACATTGTGATCATGTGATCACATAGAGAGTATAATAGAGATTACAATAGAGATTACTGGGCCCCAAGTAGCGGGATCTGAAATCTGCTGTGTCCAGTGGACACATCGGCAGTGTGGGGCATACAGTGCACTCCTAAATGGGAGCAGGCAAAATGACATACATGGATAATAAAAAATGCAGCGCTAAGGGAATATAAACACCCCCGAGGGTCACCTTTGGGTTGAATATTCCACTGGTGAATAATATGTGATAGGTGATAATACAAATATACCAAAATACACTAAAAGTGTCAAGTGCATAAAAGAAGATGGGTGAATTCATGTGTACATGGCACAAACAAGTACTTGGAGTACATATAGTCATATGACAAAGGCTGATCGAGGTGACAATAAGCCTATGCTAAACATAAACAAGTCCACAAACTCCTCTGTGTAGAGATATATAGCCTGTTGGAGATGGCAATCAATAATATTCTTTCTTGTGATGAAAGATAAAAGATAAATAATATAAGAAATGGCTTCCACACACAGCAATCTGGGATGTGCATCAAATACCAAAGAAGGGGAATGGATACTCTTATCCCAAATCGTGGACACACGCCAGCGGTCAATCGAGCATGAAACAATCGTTTCCAGCAGACTCTCCAACCAGAACTGTTGCAGTTAGATGGTAGATTAATGGTAGATATTCACAGCAAGGGCCCCAGCCGCCAGGTGTTTGTAGTCATCTGACCGACATCCAACCGACAGCGCAAATCATGGGAAAAAATAAAAAAAGGGCCTCCACAGTGCAGATGAATCGGGGATAAAAAGATTTTAATTCAATTAAAACAAATAAAAAACGTACAAACCATCAATCAAGATGTGTACATGAAGTGATCACGAAAAAATATGGTAAGGACAGCGTGGTATAAGGAGCCAAGCAAGCTATGTACTATGGCCAGAATGTGAAGTGCCACAGGAAGGAATTCTCTATAGCATAAAGCATCAACGGGAATATTTCAAAACGCAAATTAAGTCACAGAAATATAAATTTGGTCAACTAGACATTTTCTACTAATAGCTTTTATGATCTTACTTTCACTTTCCTATTACAGCAGTTGTGAGGGAATACTGAATATGACTGCGCAGTCCGAGAAGCAGAATTAAACCCACTTCTCTCAGTAATCAACACTCTGTATCATAATTGGTCTAACCCACCCTCTCTTACTCTGTAGTACATGTCTGTGTAAGGGCATATGATGAAGTGTCTGGCTGTTAGTCCACTTTTTCAGCATAGGGCACTGCATTGTAAAGGCAGAGAGCTGCATTTTACCTGAAAGAAATAGGCATTTCAAGCAATTACCAAGCATTGAATATAAACCACAGCATGAGGAGATACAGAATTTCAGAGATATTCTAAAGATTCTTAGAATCCCTGCCTCAGCACCCAGGCCTCCTGCTCTCAGAATCATGCCAGAACATCCAGAATTTCTAATGGTACTCACATAATCCCTGCCAGGACTTCTAGAGTGTCTAGTAATGACACTGGGCATGTCCTCAGACCAAAAGTGTATTAAATCTCTAGCCATTGAGATGGCTGGTCCTTTGTCTTATTACCAGTTACCTGAGAGCTAAAGAGCTATAATACTTATCTGCCAGTTGCCTGTTTGTTGCCAAAGTTAATTGACCTGGTTACTCTCTTGCCTGCCACCTGCCATAACAGCTGCCTAAACTTGACTACTTGTCTATTATCTGCCACAACCTCTGCCTGGACCTAACTACTCTCCTGTTTGCCACCTGCCATGACCTTTGCCTGAACCCAGCTTCTCCCTTACCTATTGTATTGTGAACAGTTTGCACACTATTATCCTTTTTTCCCAGCAACCCACTTAGTTGGGTGATCCTGAGGGTCACAACTTGGTACCAGTTTGCAGGAAAAAAAAAACTGTAAACTACTAGCTTTTATGGTAGATGTGTACACAGGAAAATTTTTGTTTAGTTTCTTTTCAGATGCATTCGTTAATTGAAGAATTTCATTTTGCCATATTCGTTATGTTGAACCAATTCATTTTTGTAATTGTTTTGTATCTTAGGCATTTGTTTCATATAATAATTGGTCCAGGTGGATTTGAAAAAAAATACAGTTTATACGGAAGATTGCTATATATTTAAAATAAGTCCCTTTAAATAAACAATAAATCATTTACTAAGGTCAATAACTCAAAAGTGCAAAAAAAAAACAAGAAAAATATGCAAATTTCAGCAATATATATGGATCTTAAATGCCCCACGTGTACAATTGAATTTAGTAATAATAAATGTGTGAAACAATATTTTACAAAAAAATAACGTATGGTAAAAATAAATAAGCATCAATGAAAATTTCTTTTGATAAGTGTCGATATATAAGTGATGGTGATGAAAGTGCCCTGTGCTCAATAACTTCTCAAAAAGTGCTGAAGTGCCCAAATGTGCTCCTTTAAAGAAGCTAGCCACTTACCAAACAATGTTAATCCAGACCAGAATTACAGGGATCAAAAAAGCATGACATCCATCTCCAGGTAAAAGGCTCCCATATCAAACCAAATGATAAAAGTATACTTCCCAGTGGATTGAAAAGGATAATAAAGGACCTGCCCTCATGGCCTCATAGAATCACTTTCCATAGGATAATGTATGTGAAACAAGCAAGGAGAAACTCATAGCATAGTACAGCCAGATATGCTATATTTAAAAAGAGAATTGCACTCACATTTAAGCAGTATTTAAAAGGCTCCAAACAAAAAACTCACCTGCCACGGTGTCTATCAACCCACTGGCACGTGGTGACATCACATACACTCTCCACCCAATGTGTTTCCCCAAAAATAGCATCCTCTGGGATTGGAGGGTTCTTCTTCCAATGCTGCTAGAGCAAATATAAAAATACTCCCTAATAACCCCCATTCCCAGCATCTCAATGCCAGCTTTGCAAAACTGCTGTCAGATTGTGGAATCAGCCCCCTTCCGTGAGTCTATGGTCTGTACTACACCCAGCCACTGTTATTTTGACCAGAAGGCCATCCCTGCTTTCCACCAGCATGTGAAAGGTACTATGGCTGTGATGCAGCACCACACTGTTATCAGTATGCCACATGACCATCAACATGTAGTTCAATAAACATGGGCATTCTGTGAACACCGAACAATATGCAGTGTTCGGGGCAAATTTGAAAGCCACCGAAACTCCGTTAAAGTCTATGGGACACTAACATGAAAAATAAAAAGTGTTAATTTTAAAGGCTTATATGCAAGTTATTGTCATAAAAAGTGTTGGGGGACCTGTATCAATGAATTCTTTTTTCGGGAGCAGTGATTTTTTTTTTTTTTTTTCCATAAAGCTTTATTGAAGTTATACAATGGTACAAGAAAGGTACATCGTAAATGATGTACAAAAGATAACAAATAACAAGATACATTACAGAAATCATTTTACATTAACAGAGTGCTAAGAAAATTCTCAGAAATGTAGACAGGAGTCTAAACGTGGACAAGGGGAGGGGGTTAGAGGACTTCAGTGTTAGAATAACAATCTATGTTTCACATAGTGGACGAGTTCGCACAGGTGGGTAGTGTGTAGCCAGTGGGCTGACGTATATCTTGGATCTTCTGCGATAGGTAGGTGACAGTAATATTAAGAGAATCTGACCTTATAATGCTCCATCTCCTCCTACTTCCACTCACCCCCAAGGGGTTCTTGCTGTGAGTGGGGTTAGGAGACTAGAAGTTAAGCAGAAGCCAAAGGGGAGCATCTTGGCAAAGGATGGTCAGCGGACCTAGCGCCGTAGAGATCTACCATACATTCTACCTTACGGGAGGTGAAAGAAGGGTCAGGCAATTAAGTAAAATATGTTGTGAGGGTTAACGGTTGATCAGATCGGTGGGTATCGTTAGGGTCTGAAAGTAGCAGAAGTGCGCCAGTCCATAGCATAAGGAGTGAACTAGAAAAAACAGTTAGTTAGAAGAAAATAATTTACAGATGGTTAGGGCAACACAGGTGTATTAAGGATTTGGGTATTAGAATGAACTTGGTCTCGAAAATGCTTCCAACATGCCCATGTGGTTCCAAATTTATTCGGGTCATCCCTGGCCTGATCTATGAGGCTTTCCATATCTGAGATCCTGTCAGTACGTTTCATCCATTCAGCAATTGTGGGAGGAGATGTAGACCTCCAGTGTATTGGGATGCATTGAGTTGCCGCGTTAATGAGGTGTAGTGTCAGTGATCTATTATATGCCCTTTGGGGGATGGAGGTGTGGTGTAAAAGAAATTGAGCTGGGGTGAAATCCGGTGTATAAGTCGTGATTTGGGATATTAGACGATGGATTTCTGTCCAGTAAGTGGATAGGAGAGGGCACTCCGACCATATGTGTAGTAAAGTTCCTAGAGCTGAATTGCACCTCCAACATGACGGGGGGACATGTGGTTGGAATTTGTGAATTTTGACAGGGGTTCTGTACCATTTAGAGAGAAGTTTGTATCTATTCTCTTGGGATGAGACGTTTATCGTGCCTTTGTGCACATGATGATATATACGTTCCCATTCGTCGGGATGTAAGTCTATAGCGAGTTCCGATTCCCACCATTGGACCAGACTATCATTCTTGATTACATGTGTGGAGAAGAGTAGAGAGTACGTTCTGGAGATAACATGCCATTGGGGTTCGGTGCTAAGGCAAAGAGTTTCAAAGGGTGCAAGGTCCCTGTACCATTGTGGAGACTGTGTCGAAGCTTGAAAAAAGTGTCTCAGTTGTAGAAACTTAAAAAAGGGGATGTGATAATCTGTTAGAGAGGAGGACATTGTTTGAGGAGCCAGAAGGATGCCGTTGTGAAAGAAGTCGCGTGCCCGGGGCAGAGTGTCAGGAGATGTAGTCAGAGGCGTCTTTAAAGTCAGGCCCGGGGGGAATTCAGGGTTGTCAGTCAAGGGGGTCATGGGGCCATAAGTTGGAGTAAGTTGCATATGTGTACATGAAGTTCGGAAGGACGATAACGTGGCATTGATCAGTGGGTGGGAAGTTAGGGGTTTGGGGATGTGAGAGCGGTGGATCCAGGGAAGGTGGGTCAATGGGGTTGAAGAGAACGTTTGTTCCAATCTTATCCAATCTTTGGCTAGCTCGTGTGTGTGCCAGTCTACAATTCTGGTTAAGTGGCATGCTAGATGGTATTTACGGATATCAGGGAGGCTGAGACCTCCTAGGGTTTTAGGTAGCGTCATACGCGACCAACTGATCCTGGGGGCTAGGGCTTTCCATATGAAAGTTCTGCATATACGTTGAAAGGACGAGAAGAAAGCTTGGGGTAAATGGATGGGTATAGCTTGGAGCAAATAGAGGAGCCTAGGTAGGATATTCATTTTCAGGATCGCTATTCTACCGAACCATGAAAAGGATCCCGAGTGCCACTTTGTAGATCACCCTGGATGGATCGAAGAACAGCTTGGAAGTTAAGTGTATATAAATCTAACAATTTAGATGGGAGTTTAATACCCAGATATGAGATGGCTTGAGGTGCCCACCCAAAAGGGAAGTTGAGTTTGCATTGGGACACTAACGGGGCTGGCAAGGAGACATTGAGGGCTTCGGATTTAGAAAAATTAATTTGTAAGTTGGAAAGGGTTTTAAAGGAAGTAAAGTCTTTGAGTAAATTGGGGATGGTGGTGATGGGGTCGGATAGGAAGAGTAGGATGTCGTCCGCGTAGGCGGCTACTTTATATGAGTTATGGTCAATGGTGAGTCCCTTGATGTTTGGGTTTTCCCTGAGCCTGCGTAGAAAGGGTTCCATAGTGAGTAAAAAAATAATCGGAGACAAGGGGCATCCTTGACGGGTACCATTGGAGATGGAGAAGGTGCTCGACAGGCGGCCATTTATCCTTAGTCTAGCCGAGGGGGATGAGTATAGAAGCATGATCATCTGGATCATAAGCTGCGGTAAACCCACTGCTCGGAGTACTGCTTCCATGTAATCCCAAGCCACCCTGTCGAACGCCTTCTCTGCATCCAGGGATAGAAAGAAGCCCGGAGTGGAGGTTGTGGTAAGCCAATGGTGAATGTTCAGAGCTTTAATGGTATTGTCCCTGGCTTCACGGCCAGGGACAAAACCCACCTGATCTAAGCCGATCAGATTCGGAAGGAGGGGTAGGATCCGGTTGGCCAACACCTTGGCATACATTTTCAGGTCGACGTTGAGCAGTGAAATGGGGCGATAATTTGTAACTAACATGGGGTCCTTGTCCGGTTTTGGGATAAGCGTGACATGTGCTTCCAGTATGTCTCTATGTGCTATATCAGAGGGAGAGAAGTTATTAAAAGCTTCAACAAGGCGGGGTATTAGAGTGTCAGGGAAAGCCTTATAGTAGCTGGCTGATAGGCCATCCGGACCAGGGCTCTTCCCTGTTTTTAATTGTTTTAGGGCTTGTAGGGTTTCCGTTACCGTGAGAGGGGAGTTTAGGCTAGATGCATCCGTTGCAGAGATCGGTGTAGGAGAGTATTTGCTTAAAAATTCTAGAATGGTGGAAGCACGATCTGGATGGTCGGGAGTTGAAGGCGGGGTAGGAAGATTGTACAGTTTGGAGAAATAAGTTACAAATTGGTCGGTGATGTCATCTGTCGTGGAGAGAGGGTTACCCGTCGCGTCTTTAATTGTATGGATGGTATGTGCTGCTTTCTTGCTCTGAAGTGCTTTAGCCAATATCTTGCTAGATTTGTTGCCAAATTCATAGAACATTTTTTGGGACATGGCGTAATTGAGTTTTATTCTAAGGTGAAGTTCTTCAAGAAGTTCTTCTCTGGTTAGGGTCAGTTCAGTCAGAACTTCGGTAGCAAGGGAGGCTTTATGTTTCCGTTCCAGAATACTGATTTTGTCAGTTAAGAGCTTAATGCGAGCTTTCCTAAGTTTATTACGGTTTGCCGCCAGGGAAATGAGAGTGCCCCTAATCACACACTTGTGAGCTGCCCAAACCGACATTGGGGAAGAAGTATCTGAAGAGTTCTCAACAAAGTATTGTGAAAGGCGTGTAGAGATTGTTTGCACATTCACGGGGTCTGTGAGCAGAGAATTGTCTAAACGCCATATGTGCGATCTGTTCGTCTGGGAGGGGAGGGATAATGTCATAGATATCGGGTTATGGTCCGACAGAAACATTGGGTCAATGGAGGCTTTGGACAGATTCGATAGGTCGTTTTGTGTTATAAAAAGGTAGTCAAGCCTCGAATACCGGTTGTGGGGTGTAGAAAAGAAAGTGAAGTCCTTGTCTTTAGGATAAAGGGTGCGCCAGGAGTCATGTAATAGTAGGTCATGTAATTGTGTTTTAATTGCACGCAATGCTCTATAGGGTAATGTAGAATGCCCTTTAGAGGTGTCTAGGAATGGATTAAGTGCCACGTTAAAGTCTCCGCCAACGATAAGGGTACCCGATTGAAAAGCAGTGAGTTGATGTAGGGAGTTGCGGAAGAAGGTGACTTGATGGGTGTTAGGGGCGTAGAGGTTGGCAATAGTGATATTTCTATTATGAAGTGTCCCTTTCAAAAAGAGGAATCTGCCCTGTATATCTTTTTGAATATCTGTCAGTTGAAATGGACAGAGTTTAGATATAAGGATAGATACCCCTTTGGATTTGGCGTCATTGTTGGGGGCATGATGGACGGTGGGGAAATGTTTGTTGTGGAGTTTAGGGATAGTGTCCGCTCTGAAGTGGGTCTCCTGAATTAACGCAATATGTGTTTTAGATTTAAGCAAATAGGAGAGTAATAGTGACCGTTTTTCTGGTGTGTTGAGGCCACGTGCATTTATCGAGCATATCTTGATTTGCAAGGGAGAGTGAGTGTTCCTTTGCGAGGTGTCCGAGGCGTCCATTTTGGTAGTCTAGAAGGATTGAGCGTATGCGGGGGTGGGAGGGGGGGTGCGTAGAATTAAGAGAAGTAGCGACGGGGTACGTCGGAAGGATTAGAGGTAGGAGTAGTGAAACCCCTCCAAAAAAAAGAAAAAAAAGAAGGAAGAAAACCGAATAGACAATAGGGAGCTATACCCAACTGCCTCGAACAACGAGTTCGGTGTATGTACAGAGCGGATACAGTGCTCCCCCTCTTCGAAGAGTGGGGGCACTCGTAACCGCTACCGTGTGGGGGTTGACGCTGGCCTAGAAAGGAGTGGAAGTTTAAGTGAAGAGAGTGGTGAAGCACCGCTGCGACACGACTGGGTAAGAGAGTTAAAGTGTGAGGTGTCATGGGCAGTATTGAGGATGAGAAGTAACTTAGAGAATAAAAGGAGGACATTAATCACGGGCAAAAATTAAGATTGAGGTGGAGGGAGGTGTACGGCAGGTATTACCAGGGTGAGGGTATATTATTCGCCCTTGTGACTCTAGGACATCAATAGCAATCAGTGGTAGCGGGTATCAGAAAACAATGCAACCTGAGAAGCAACAACATGGAGCTGGTAAGTATCTTTATCACAAAAACCCAGAATATTACCACGAAGGAAACATGACACATAACCAGCCCTTAAGGGGCCTTATCATATGGGTGTACCTGGGGAAGAGAAAAACAAGTTAAGTTAAGAACCATTCTATATCGATGTAGGTAGTGACATACTGTGAACAGAGGAAGTCTTCAAACCAATCAGTAAGGATGTCAAGCCGTGTGTGAGTACTGCTATAATCACCATTCTAGCTGGAAGTGGGGGATGACGGGTTAATGTTCAAGGCAAGGTTCCGTGCAGGGTGGTTTGGTAGCATAGGTGATGGAGTAGGTTGGGAGGATCCGAAGTTGAGCAGCGGACATCTAATAGGCGAGGAGAGCCGTCCTTTCGGCAGCGTAGTCCAGGATGAGAGTATCAGAGTCTGTGTTTCGTGAGTACGTCCTCCGAAGGTCCCATGAGAGGCTGATGACATAAAAAGTTCCTATCAGTAGGAGCACCGGTGGAGGCTGCATAATATGTCTTGTGTAGGAGGGGAGCGTGTGACGTCAATGAGGTCAGAGTGAGAGAAGGTGGTTACGCAGCCGCGGGGCATCTTGGGGATTGTAGGCATGAAGGGGAGAATGCGTTGTGGCGCCAAATGCCACCTGAGGAGATATTAAGTGTTCCGAGCCATATAAATGTGCTGATAACTGGGGGATCCTGTAAGCAATAGGCTTAAAACAAAGGGTGTAGTAAAACTGCCACTACAGTTGAAATGGCCGAAAAAGCGGCAACAGTAAAGAGTGATAATCAGGAGTGTGAGAGTCACCTGACCATGTAGCGGTGTAATTTTAATCCTCCTGCTGCAGATTAATAGTCCCTTCTAGCCCTTCTGGAACTGGGAGGTGAGAAGGGGCTACGGCCGTGGCGATGAGACCGGGCGTCTGAGGCAGCATTGCGGGCCGCAGGCGAGTTACGGTGGCGGGGTCCCGCTTCCTGAGCCTCCATTTCCTCGGCCAGCGGTGCATCTCTTCTGACCGCGGAGCGGCGGAAATCAGCATACCAGTCGGGAACCTCCGTCAAAGGTATATCTAATGTGCGGCAGAAGTGCGGGATGTCTTCAGGCACTTTCAAAAAAGCAGTGTGGCCGCGTGCGGAGGCTGCCAGACAGAAAGGGAACTTCCACTTGTACGCGATTCCCTTGGATCGGAGGACGTCTAATAGTGGTCGCAGGTCCCTACGGTGCTGCAGGGTAATACCGGATAAATCCTGGTATATTTGTATCGGGGCGTCCTCGTGAGTGATCTGTGGTTTTCCCCTGGCGTGTCTGAGGATGTCCTCCTTAAGTTTAAAGTCAGGCAGGCAGCACACCACGTCGCGAGGAGGGTCCGTTTCTTTCCCCCTGGGTCGTAGGGCCCTATGGATTCTGTCCATGGAGATAGGTGTCAGAGGGGGTCTGTTTAGCAGGCCATTGAAGAGGGCCGTGACAGCCGGCAAGAGTTGAGGGAGCTCAATGGCCTCCGGAAGACCTCTTACCCTCAGGTTATGGCGCCTGCCTCTGTTGTCGAGGTCTTCCAGGTGCCTCTGCATGTCACGGAGCTGGAGGGTGTGGGTGTCTACGTGATGTGTAGTTTTCTTCAGTTGGGAGCGCTGACGATCCACGGTATCTTCGACCGCCATTACCCTATCATTGAGGGTACGTATGTCTAAGTGGAGCTCTGAGATGGCCGCTGACAGGGTGCCTTTGATGTCCTCAGCAATGGAACGGAGGTCGTGTATACTGAGGTGAGGTTGTGTGGACTGTAGTCCAGCGTCTAGATCTGAATCGCCTGTGTATGACTGCAGTAAGGGGGAGGCAGGTGTGCCGACAGTCGCGGGAGTCTGGGCCTGGGAGATTCCCTGAGGAGCGGGCGCCATGTTATTTCTGGCAGAGCGGAACATGTCCGGAATATTACTGGCGGTATTCCCGAGATTTCTGCGGGGAGAGCGGGAGCGTGATGTAGAGGAGTTCCTCGAGGCAGTCCCCATGAATATCGGAGGGTATCGGGTGTTTTTACCTCAGATAGTCAGTAGTAAAGTCGTGAGGCAGCAGGAGCTCTGGGATCAAGCGTCCATCTTTAGTCTAGGTCAGGCCACGCCCCCCAGCAGTGATTTTTTTCATTCTTAAAATGAAACGATAAAAATTAAATATTCCTTTAAATATCATGCCTGGGGGGTGTCTATAGTATGCCTGTAAAGTGGCACATTTTTCCCACGTTTAGAACTGTACCACAGCAAAATTACATTTCTAAAGAAAAAGTTGTCATTTAAAACTGATCGCGGCTGTAATGAATTGTCGAGTTTTGGCAATATAGATAAAACTCATTGAAAAAAAAGAGCATGGGATCCCCCCCAGTCCAATACCAGGCCCTTTGGGTCTGGTATGAATACTAAGGGGAACCCCGAACCAAATTAAAAAAAAATGTATGTGTCCCACGATGCCCATTCATCTTCTTCTATCTCACCGCAAATGACTGAAAAAGAAAAAAAATATCCGCAACCGATCCACCGCTATGGGAGGCTCCCGCCGTGTAAAGCTTCTTTGCTTATAACAGTTCTTATATAACTGAGGGCGGGGCCACCCGCCCTCAGGTGCTTTGGGGAGCTACCCCAAAGCACCCTCCCCATGTTGAGGGCATGTGGCCTGGTACGGTTCAGGAGGGGAGCGCTCTCTCGTCCCCTCTCTTTTCCTGCGGCCTACCAGGTTGCGTGCTCTGATAAGGTTTTGGTATGGATTTTGGGGGGACCCCTACGCCATTTTTCGTTTCGTTACAGCCACGATCAGTTTTAAATGACAATTTTTCCTTTAGAAATGTAATTTTGCTGTGGTACTGTTCTAAACACGGGAAAAATGTGCCACTTTACAGCCATACTATAGACACCCCCCAGGCACAATATTTAAAGGAATATTTAATTGTTATTGTTTCACTTTAAGCATTAAAAAAATCACTGCTCCCGAAAAAATTGCCGCTTTAAAAAAAAATTTGCATTGATACATGTCCCCTGGACAATAACTTGCATATAAGCCTTTAAAATTAGAACTTTTGATTATTCATGTTTGTGTCCCATAGGGGGTGTTCGGCTCATCCCTAATCACCAGGGGAAATCAAAGAGTTAAATGTTCCCTAGGGAGGTGCATTCTAACTGTGGACTGACAGGGAGTAGAGAGAAATCGCTGTTCCTAATCACTAGGAGCAGACAATCTCACTCTACTCCCCTGACAGAACAAGGATCTGCCTTGCTTTCACTGGTAGATCCTCGTTCTGCCTCTCTGTGGAGCGATTGCATGTGGCTGGCGTACATCCAGTACACCAGACCCACTGATTGGCCCCCTTGCTAGTGAATGGACATACCGCCGGAGGTACAATGACGGCGAATCGCACAGGAGAGCCAAGCGGCCACAGTACAACTGTGGTGGCTGGTCGGGAACCAGTTAAAGCATTATTAAATGTTTCTCTCTGCTAAATTTTTGATAATTTGTTTCTGCTTTGGTACATGTTGCCCAGGGCAGTGCCCAGTCCTCATTTCATGTGTTTGACAATCCCTTTTTAGCCTAGAAAGTGGCCATTACAGTTTTTTTTTACATTGACTTTAATGAGGTATGGACTGGGCACTGGAAGTTAAGCAAAGTTAGACTAACCCACCTACAACCAAATCCATGCAAATTCAGCTCATCACCATTGGTGGTTCTTGATAGAATGTCAATTTCAAAAAAGCTTCACAAAAATATAATGAACGAATAAGTAAGCTATTGCTCCTTTGTAGTCTTTTTTGGTCAATGAAACATCTCAGATACATACATTTTGACAAAAATATACAGTATGTGTGCTGTAATCTCAGTGGACTTGTTACATGCTAGTTTTCGTTTTGGCTTTCCTAGAGATACTGTATACAAAATAATTTAATTTGAAATGATATATTTTTGTGCTGGGATTCTTGTGTCCTTCTTGATAACTACATTTACATTTCAAAAGTGATTACAACAATAATATTGTTTATGACTTTTGATTACAGTACTCTGGAACAAAAGCTCATAAAATATGTACAGTATATACAACATATAACTCATTCATACAAAAAAATACACACCACATATATCATCACATAGAACATATATTAAACATGCTTGGTACATAGAACTAAGTATAAAGAATATATGTTATCAAAACCATTACTCAGAGTATCAGTCAGCAACATATATAATACTATTTTGCCAGCTGTAACATGGTCAGCATAGTTCACACATATTTATGCTTCCTCAGGACCTGGGATTAAGTAGCTTATGTATGTTATGTATAGTCTTAAACAGATGTTAAGGTGGCATGAATTTATGGTCTGAAACAATAAACATACTGTACATAAAAATAAAATATTGCTTCCAAAATGCAAAGGGAAAACATACAGACAGCAGTACAAAGAAGGCACCAATTATAAGACAGAGAACCCTCTAAGTTAATTGAAAGATAAACCAAAAAAGGAACCATAACTCCAAAATATGTATCTTTTTATACTTACTAAAAAGTACCTTGCATATCAGGAGACTATTAACCACTTCAGCCCCGGATCAATTGGCAGCCAAAGGACCAGGCCCCTTTTTGCGATTCGGCACTGCGTCGCTTTAACTGACAATTGCGCGGTCGTGCGACGTGGCTCCCAAACAAAATTGGCGTCCTTTTTTTCCCACAAATAGAGCTTTCTTTTGGTGGTATTTGATCGCCCCTGCGGTTTTTTTTTGCGCTATAAACAAAAATTGAGCGACAATTTTGAAAAAAATGCAATATTTTTTACTTTTTGCTATAATAAATATCCCCAAAAAATATATAAAAAAACATTTTTTTTCCACAGTTTAGGCCGATACGTATTCTTCTACATATTTTTGGTAAAAAAAATCGCAATTAGCGATTATTGATTAGTTTGCGCAAAAGTTATAGCGTTTACAAAATAGGGGATAGTTTTATAGCATTTTTATTAATAATATTTTTTTTTTACTAGTAATGGCGGCGATCAGCGATTTTTATTGTGACTGCGACATTATGGCGGACACATCAGACATTTTTGACACATTTTTGGGACATTTGTCATTTATACAAAATCAGTGCTATTTAAATAGCACTGATTCCTATGTAAATGACAGTGGCAATGAAGGAGTTAACCACTAGGGGGCGGGGAGGAGTCAGTGTGACGTGTTGTGTTTTTTTTAACAGTAGGGGGCGTGGCTGTACGTCTGACGTCATTGATTGGCTTTCCCGATGACAGGGAACAGCCGATCAATGACAGGCAGAGTAGGAAGCGCGGGGAGAGGTTTGTTTACACAAACCTCTCCCCGTTCTTCAGCTCCGTAACCCGATCGCGGGATACCAGCGGCGATCGGGTCCGCTGGTCCCGCGGCCGTGGTCACGGAGCTCCAGACCGGGTCGCGAGCGCGCCGCTGGCGGCGCTCGCGCGACCCACAGGCAGGCACATGCACGATCACGTACAGGTATGTGATTTTGCCTGCCCGTGCCATTTTGCCGACGTATATCGGCGTTAGGCGGTCGGGAAGCGGTTAAAAAAGACCCCCAGTAGAATAAAATCCTTAGGTCCCACACATGACAGCACTCTAGGAAATTAGTGTCCATAACTACCACAATACTTAAGATTGCTAAATTTATAAGTGTAATTTAGTGAGTGGTCATGGGAAATATTTACACCATGCTTAAAGTGGTTGTAAACCCTTACAGACCACTTTTTACTACAGGTAAGCCTATAATAAGGCTTACCTGTAGCTACCCCAGATAAATCCTAAAACTGCACAGTTTAGGAGCCCGCAATACCCAAGTAACTCCGGAAGCGATGTCGCCGGCCAGATCGGATATGGGGACTGCTACAGGGGCTTTGATCTAAGGTGAATATTTCATCATGAGCTAGTATAGCCCATTATGCATTTGTCATGCAGGTTTTTTTTTTTTTTTATTGTGGGTTTACAACCACTTTAATTACACTCAAGGACTATTGCAATGTATACATATAAAGATCATTTAAATTCCCTTTACTTCTTTGGGTACCAGGTTTACTGATCAACTAATTACTGAATTAGTATATACTGTAGCTCTGTTAATGTCTATCTTGCAAGTTAGCTCCCTTTATTTACTTGTCTCATGTTTAAAGCCTATTTTGTAGAATAAATGAAATTAGGTATTGTATTGCATACACTTTGAGAACATCCTCTTTTGAAGATCAGCCTTTAGCACATCAAATGTAGATAATTATTAATAGTGTTTTCTTTACATTTGACATTTTCTAAGGCAAAAGCATCAAACAGATCCCAATTGCATCATGCTCCTCCGAGCTAGCCTAATACTGCCATCTTTTCCAGACTAATGAAAATAAGGTCTAAGCAGGTTAATGTTGTAGCTATTAATATCTTTAATTTTGTTCAGAGTATGCATTAGTGTTCATTTATTTTAGAGATATTACTATAGGAAAATGGGGAACATTTGGTATTTTTAAAAGTATTTTTAAGCCCCTTTGAGGGGAAATTATTCTAGTCTTTAAAAAACTGTACAGAGACAAAAATGTTTCATTCTTCCATTCAGCTAAATCTAGAAAAAAAAGCACAGTTGAACGCATAATGGAAAAGCCAGAGGAAGAAAAAAGCTTTCCATCGGAGTCAACTGAAATGCATCTAGTCTATAAAGTTACAAAAAATATATGCCCTGGCACTGGGCTACTGAACTCTTTCTTGTCAGATTTTCTTATTGTGAAATGTCAATAATTTGACCTTTTTTTAAAGAATAACTTTTTAGAATTTTTTATTAGAAGCAGAGTTTACATTGCACACTCAGTAGACTTTTATCACTTCAAAGTGTTTGATCTAACGTTCTCATGTTATAAAAATGATCTCAAAATATTCTAAAATTAAAAATGTACAGTACTTACCACATAAAATTCTAAACGTCAAATAACTACAATTCACCCCCTTACCTCTATGTGTAGCCCCTGTCAATGTCCTTTGGGACAAAAGTGTAATTTCAATTAAAGTATATTCCAAGTAAAAACATTTTTTCTTAATTTTAGATGAAGTGGGCATGAATTAGAAAGCATCTTAAAGTGATTGTAAAGTCTTGTTTTTTTTTTTTATTAAAAATAAACATGTTATACTCACCTCTTCTGTGCAGTGGATTTGCACAGAGCAGCCTGGATCCTCCTCTTCTCGGGTCCCTCTTCGGTTCTACCGGCCCCTCACTCCTGTTGGGTGCACCCACAGCAAGCAGTTTGCTATGGGGGCTCCCGAGCCGAGTCACAGCTCCCTGTGTCTCTTCAGACATGGAGCTGCAGCCCGGCCTGGCCCCCTTCCTATTCTCATTGGCTGACTGACTTTGATTGACAGCAGTGGGAGCCAATGGTGCCATGCTGCTGTCTCAGCCAATGAGTAGGGGAGTCTCAGACAGCCGAGACATCCCTACAACATCGCTGGAGCTAGAGGGACCTCAGGTAAGTATTAGGGGTGCTGGGGAGGCTGCTGCACACATAAGGCTTTTTATTTTAATGGATAGAATGCATTAAGATAAAATAACTTTCTGCCTTTAGAACCACTTTAAAGTGCCTTTGGCCAAACATGGCTCAGGGGGCTAAGTTCAACCCCCACACTATATAAGGCTGCTTAAACGGTGGCCATATGTAGTGTGATACGTGGAGGAGATTGAGAGAACTTGAGCTAGATTAGGCAGGTTTGTTAGCGGTGTGCAGGCAGTTTAATATATATATATATATATATATATATATTAGGGATGGACCGATACCTATACTGGTATCGGTATCGATACTAGGCATTTTCACAAGTATCGGTACTCGGGAAAATGCTCCATTACCGAAAACCGATACCGGAAGTGACGTCAGTTGGGGGAGGGGCTCTTCCTCCTCCTCCCCTCCGGCAGTGGGGTTCGGAGCAGTACGTGCCTTACGGCACCAGGACGAGGGGGGTCAGGAAAATCCACAGCACAGTGGTTACAGGCTGACAGCTTGCCACACCAACACTCCTGCTCCCGGCTGTCTTTTTTTCATTATGCAGCAGTGCTGTGATCCTCTCCTGCCTCTGTAAACAAAATGAGGGTGGGTGATGTCATGATTCCTCCCATCCTGTTCCTGCACAGAGAGAGAGAGAGCTAGCTGGATGGCTGGCCGCTATCCAATAACAGAGAGTGGGTCGCCAAGGGCAAGGGGCTGGACAGCATCAGCATGTGTGTTTCTATGTGAGGCAGCTGTGGAATCGTCCCTGGAAGCAGAACCAAGTAATGAGGAGAGCAAGTCCTGCAAACAGGTAAGTGTAGTATGTACAGGACAGTTTCAGCAGGGTACAGACCAGACTTATACACTAGCACCATACAGTATATACAGACCAGTCTTTACCCCAACACTGTACTGTATATGTTATACACACACCAGTCTGTAAATAATGTAAAGGTACGGTGTCAGTGTACAGACTGGTCTGTACCTAATGCCCTGTACTGCGCCCTCCTAATGCCCTGTATTGCGCCCTCCTAACGCCCTGTACTGTGCCATCCTAACACCCTCCTAATGCCCTGTACTGCGCCTCCCTAACACCCTTCTAATTCCTCATATTATGGCGAAAATTAGTAATTTTTCATTATTTAAAAAAAAACGGTCACATAACCAAAATCAGGTATTGGTAATGCCGCGTACACACGAAGGGACTTTTCCCGGCGGACCTAAGTCCAGCGGACAATCCGCTGGACTTTCCAGCTGGGTCCGCTGGACTAAAAAGCGAACGGACTTGACCACACACGATCACGCAAAAAGTCCGACGGTTCACGCAATGACGTACAGCACGTACGACGGGACTAGAAAATGAAAAATACTAGAAAAATACTTGCTACTGAGCATGCGTCCTTTTTGGTCCGCCGGACCATACTACACACGGCCGGATTGTCCGCTGGACTGCCAAGTCCAGCGGATAATTTTAAAACAAAACTTAAAACTTTAGTCCGCCGTACTTTGGCCAAAAAAAGTCCGCCGGCGCCCACACACGAGGGGATTATCCGCTCGACTTCGGTCCAGCTGATAATCCCGCGGGATAGTCCCTTCGTGTGTACGCGGCATAATTGGTATCGGCGATGATGTCAACTATCGGTACTTGTACTCGGTGTCAAAAAAGTGGCATCGGTGCATCCCTAATATATATATATATATATATATATATATATATATATATATATATATATATATATATATATACACACGCAGTGCAGGCAGTGCAGAGTATATAATACAGTGCATTGAAGTGGTTAAGGGGAACCCTATGACAGAATTAAAAAAATAAATTACATGGAGCCCCCCCCCCCCCCCCAAAAGTCATACCAGGCCCCTCGGGTCTGGCATAGATTTTAAAGGGAAACTCCTCACCTAAATTGTAAAAAAGAATTGGTGTGGGGTCCCCCCAAAATCCATACCAGACCCTTTTCTGAGCAAGCAGCCTGGCAGGCCAAGAAAGGGGGGGTAAGAGCGAATGCCCCCCCCTGAACCATACCAGGCTGCTTGCCCTCAACATGGAGAGGGTGCTTTGGGGCCTCTGGTTGTTGGGGTCTATGGGCGGGGGGGCTTATCGGAATCTGGAAGCCCTCCCTATGTGAATGGATATCAGGTACATTGTACATTCATAAATCAAACCGAAAAAAAAACACAACAGTTTTTGACAATTCCTTTATTTTAAAAAAAAGTGTCTGCCGATATCCATCCATCTTAAATTACACCACCCGACTAACCTGAAAAATAGAAAAAAAAAGCTCTGCCTCAATGGGAGGCTCCCAGCGACTGCTGTCTCTTGGCCGTGACAGCTGTTATATAGGCAAGGGTGGGGCCATCCGGTGATGTGACCCCCCCGACCCATCCGACATCAAAGCACCCTCCCCATGTTGAGGGCAAGCTGCCTGGTATGGTTCAGGAGGGGAGGGGGCGCTTGCTCATCTCCCTTTCCTGGATTGCCAGGCTGTTTTCTCGGATAAGGATCAGGTTTGGATTTTGGGGGGACCCCATGCCAATTTTTTTTCAATTTAGCGTGGAGTTCCCCATAATATGCATACCAGACCCGGTGGCCTGGTATGGACTGGGGGGGGGAGCCGTTTACATTACATTACAGCCACAAGCAATTTTAAATTACATTTTTCCTTTAGAAATTTCATTAACCTGTGGCCCTGTTCTTCGCTTTGCACAGATGCGCCATTTTACAGGTAGACTAAGGGGACCCCCAGGCACCATATTTAAAGTAGTATTTCATTTTTAGTGTTTCACTTTAAGCATTATTAAAATCACTGCTCCTAAAAAAACGGTTGTTGTAAAAACTTTTGTTTGTGTCCCATAGACTTTAATAGGGTTTGCATGTTCATTCAAATGTTTTGTCTTTTCGCATGTTCTGGTGCGAACTGAACCACGGAGTGTTCAGCTCATTCCTAATGGACACACAGAGCAGTGGCTCGGCTAGGGTGCCCCCATAGCACGTTGCGGGAGGGGTGGGGTCAAGAGCACCGGTGAGGGACCCGAGAAGAGGAGGATCTGGGCTGCTCTGTGCAAAACCACTGCACAGAGCAGGTAAGTATAACATGTTTGTTATTTAAAAAATAAATAAAAAAACAAGACTTTAGTATGACTTTAAGGCTCCAATAGAGAGATTTCCCTCACTGCATGGCCTACATTTTACCAGACAGTAAGCAAGGGGAATTTCCAACAGCAACACAGACAGAAATAAAAAAAACTTTACTAAACAGAGTAAGAAAAGGCTGGAAGCCCTGTAAGATTTTTAGTTCTGTCTGTGTCCCCATTTCATAAACCTCTATAACAAAGCGCTTTAGAAACCAGACATGAGCTCTACTCATTCCCCACCCCTATGCACTCTATCCAAATCTAAAAAGAAAAATAGGATTTTTTTAAAAACAGCTTACCTGTAAAATCCTTTTCTTGGGGATACATCACGGGACACAGAGACTTTAATAATTACTTATTGGGTTAGATAGTCACCATCAGGTGATTGGACACTGGCAACCCTAATTACAAGGTGAGTTCCTCCCCTATGGAGAGTACCTCAGTTTTGTAGCAAAGCAATAAGTATCCCAACATATAATCCCAAAGAGGGATTGGAGCTCTGTGTCCCGTGATGTATTCCCAAGAAAAGGATTTTACAGGTAAGCTGTTTTTATAAAAAATCCTATTTTCTTGTTCATACATCATGGGACACAGAGCCTTTCATAATTACTTAGTGGGATGTCCCAGAGCAATGCCCAAATTTGA
Organism: Lithobates sylvaticus; assembly: GCA_028564925.1. NCBI lineage: Eukaryota > Metazoa > Chordata > Amphibia > Anura > Ranidae > Lithobates > Lithobates sylvaticus. The sequence goes on along the minus strand of CM053027.1, from coordinate 154,727,890 downwards.
GGGGAGGTGGACTCAGATCAGAAAACATAGACCGCCGCCAACGGACAAGAGGACCTATACTGCTGCCTGCATCTTCATGCCCTCTTACATACACCTGATAGAATCTAGTGAATGTATGGACTGGAGACCAAGTTGCAGCCTTGCAGATCTGAGCCATGGAGGCCTGGTAATGCACTGCCCATGAAGCACTAACTGCTTAAGTTGAGTTAGCTTTAACCTGAAAAGGAGAAATCTTCTTCTTTATACCATAAGCCTGAACAATAACCTGTCAAATCCATCTGGAGATGGTGAATTTCGACGCTGCCTGGCCCTTTTTGGGGTCTTCTGGCAGAATAAATAGACAATCAGTCTTTCATATCTGAGCCGTGGCCTGCAGATAGATTCTGACTGCTCTTACAACACCTAAAGAGTGTAACAACTTCTCCTCTGCAGACTGCGGGTTTGGAAAAAAGGACAGTAGGACCACATATTGATTCAGATGGAATCCTGAAACCACTTTAGGCAGAAAAGTCGGGTGAGGACGCAACGCCACCCTGTCTTTGTGAATAACCAAATATGGCTCTTTACAAGAAAGAGCTGCTAACTCTGATACCCTTCTAGCCGAGGATATGGCTATCAGAAAAAAAACTATTTCTTTGTCAAAAGAACTAAATAAGCATGGTGCAATGGTTCCAAAGGTTGTTCCTGTAAAACAGACAAACCCAAATTCAAATCCTATGGGCACACAGGAGGACCAGGGAATGAGAGGCACGCAGTCTTTGAAAGAATATCAACAAGGCCGAGATCTGGCCCTTGGTAGTGCTCAAGGCCAGCTTAATTTCTACGCCTAATTGAAGAAAGGCAAGAATCCTGCTAATGGCATACTTTCTAGGAAGCCACCCCCTGAATACACACCAGGAAACATATGCCTTCCAATTTCTGTAGTAGATGAGCCTGGAGGCCGGCTTCCTAGCATTAACTAGAGTGGACAGGACTGGCCCGAGAGGCCACTACCCCTCAGAATGTGGGTCTTAACCACCAAACCGTCAAATTCAGACTTCGTAAGGCAGGATGGAATATTGGACCCTGTGAGAGTAGATCTTGGCACAGAGGAAGAACCCAAGGTCTTCCTTCTGCCATTTTTACAATCTCTGCATACCAAGGTTGCCTGAGCCAAGCCGGGACCACCATAATTACCAGATTTCCTTCCCTTTTGACCCTCCGAAGGAATCGTGGGAGAAACGAAACTGGAGGGAACTCATAGATCAGGGAGTACTGAACCCATGGAATTGTTAAGGCATCTGACCCTTTTGCTAGCGGATCCTTTGTTCTTGACACAAAGCTGTCCAGTTTTTTGTTGAAACTGGAAGCCAACAGGTCTACATCTGGGGTACCCCACATATGGCCTGAAATATGTTGTGGTGTAGAGACCATTCTACTGGACACAGCTGCTGGCGGCTCAGGAAATCCACCTGCCAATTTTCTACCCCTGGAATGAAGACCACAGACAGGCAAGGAACATGCCTCTCTACCCAAGAAAAAATGTGATTCACCTCTTTTTGGGCATCTGGCGAAAAAACTGAGTTACTCCCTATATGGGAGGGGTTATATAGAAGGGGAGGAACTCGCCTTGCAATTAGGGTTGCCAGTGTCCACTCACCTGATGGTGACTATCTAACCCACTAAGTAATTATCAAAGGCTCTGTGTCCCGTGATGTATGAAAAAGAAAAAAAGTTTTTGTTTGACATATACTTTAACATACTGTAAAGTATGGTTAAATCAATGACAGGTAGCATCGTCAGCATCATGACACTATCAGAAACAGGGGCTGTTGCTAGAAATTGCCAAGGAAGAGCAGCAGTTCAGGGAAATAGCTTTAAATTTACTTACTGGGGGGCGCATGCGCGGCGCGATCCTGGACGGAAGCAAGGGCTGAGAGCTCCGCGAGGAACGGAGACAAAAGCTGATTCCCCGGGGCCTTACAGCTACATTTCGAGCACCAAAACCTATAACCCCTGGCGGAACATCCAGCGCATGCCGGGCCCCAAGACTCGCCGCGGCAAACCAGCCCAACGATCCCTAACAACTTACTTGCTCAGAGTGCGGGAACAACACAAGATGTCCCAAGATGGCGCCCAGGCAGGGCCGGCTCCGTCGTGCTCACAGGCCTCGCAGGCCTCAATCCCATCACCGGACTACCCCGCGAATGACTGTGAGTACACACACCAGCTTACTAAAGCTGATCTGGAGGAAAGCCTCTCCACAATGTATGATAGGCTGGCGAGGAAGTTCCAGTCGGAAACTGAACAAAGCCACCAGCACATTGTCAGTGGAGATTGCAGCCCTGGGCACCAGAACGGACTTATTAGAAACCAAACATGATGAGCTGTGCTTGTCACACGATGACCTCCGCAAGGACCATGAGACCCTTACTGAAACAGTCCAGGTCCTGCAAGCCCACCTCGAGGACCTTGACAATAGGAACAGGAGGAATAATCTGAGGGTGAGGGGGGTCCCTGAGACTGTTACTGATATAACACAGGCCATTCAGAAGTTGTTTCACTCTCTGCTCCCGGAGTCCCCGGGGACGGCCTTTACCTGTGACAGGCTGCATAGAGCCCTGCGCCCAAAACCACCGGATGATAGACCTCCTCGGGACATTGTATTGTGCCTCAAGGACTATCTAATTAAAGAGGAGATTCTGAGGGCCTCACGAAATACCCCTAACATCCAATTGGATGGGGTGGCGGTGCAAATTTACCCGGACATTTCTCCTACAACACTTGATAAAAGGAGACGAATGAAAGAAATCACCTCAGTACTGCAATCTGCCAGAATTAGATACCGATGGGGTTTCCCTTTTAAGTTGCAAGTTCCCCATAACGGAACCACGTATACTGTTACTACGATCTCAGAGGGAAAAGATCTTCTGGTAAAACTGGGCCTCCTGAACGCAGCTGACCACCCCAGGATGCCATCCACCCCCCGCTCTCCGGCCATCTGGGCCACCCCACCTCCTAGAAGGGACCGTCGCACAGTTCATTAACCAGCGCAATTCCCCACTTCTCTACTGGACACATGAGAGGGCCTGCATGTGAAAGAAAAGAACTCTTGTCTCACCCTTGACCAGATGTTCGGTCGCGCCCATCTGATTTACCCCCCACTCCGAGCAAGCCAGATGGAGACCTCGAAGTCCCAAGAAATCACCTTTTGTGATCCCCCTCATTTACACGGGCGGATCGGCTCCCTCTCCTTGCTTGGAGGTTTAGACCATTTGGTCTGAGTTTTTTGATGCACTTGGGGCGGTGGGAGAGAGGGGAGGGCACAATTTTTTTTGATGTTTTTGTTTTGTTTTGCCCTCTGCTGTCTCCTTCCCATGCCCCCTTTTTTGTTTTTTTGGTCGGGGCGTTGGTTATACCCCTGACCCCCTTGTCACTGAGACTGCCTCTAGCGAAACCTACTCTGCGATTGTTGCACTCGCAGGACTTGAGTCTAGTCTTGGACTGCTCCTTTTTCTGTTTTGTTTGTGTTTTTTTTACTGTTTTTGGCTCTATAGGTGTTGTACTGCTGCTAACCTCACAAGAGTTTGCCTCTCATTGGTTGACGCTCCTGGGCGCTCACCCTACCCCCGGCTTTTCCGGGGGTGGGGTGGTGCCTACGACGTTAACCTCTGACCCAGGTTTAAATGTATATGTGTCTTCATATTGGTCTGTATGCGAATGCTGCTTTAGCAATGTAATTGTGGTTCATGCGGATTCTGGACTCAGGGCGCACAAAACAACTGGGAAGCTACAACCTAAATTTTCCCAATGGGTATTAAGGTAATTTCTCATAACCTTAAGGGCTTTAACTCCCCCGCTAAAAGAAGAAAGGCCTTTAGGGAATACAAAAGATAGTGCTCCTCCAGGAGACGCATTTCTCCACCCAAAATCACCCACAATATTTTGATAAAACCTTCCGTCAAGGATACTTCACTACATATGAGTCCAGGACCCGCGGTGCTGCTATATTTTTTAGGCATAATACACAATTTGAGCTACAACAAGAATATAAGGATCCTGACAGACGTTTTGTCATAGTAAAAGGTAATATGCAAGGGAAGTCTGTCACAATAGCATCAGTGTACGCCCCCAATGACGCTCAGGCTAGGTTCTTTAAGAATTTCTTCATGGCCCTAGATAAACTCCACTCCCCACATATGATAGTGGGGGGAGACTTTAACTTAGTGGCCCATCCGTCTCTTGACAGGAGCAGGACTGGCCACGCCTTTAATGTTTTCCCTAAAACCCTACAGTACCTCATCAAGTCAAACCAGCTTATAGACACCTGGAGGGCCCATAATGTAGGGGCCAAGGAGTACACATTTTATTCCCACCCGCACAACAGTTACTCCAGGTTGGACTACATTTTCTCCACAACTATCTTGACAGCCAATTCCACAGCGGCAAGAATTCATTCCTGTCCATGGTCTGACCACCAGATAGTTACCTGTACATTTACCTGCATGGGTCTCCCAAAAACCCAGGGAGCTTGGAGACTCAATGACTCTATGCTCACTGACCCGGCAGCGCTTGCACAGATCTCAGGGTATATCTCGGAATACTTTGCTCACAACGAGGTTGGGGAGATCTCCCCGGCGTCGTTGTGGGGTGCACATAAGGCAGTGCTGAGGGGTAGACTGATGCACATGGCATCGGCCCGGAAAAAACACAGAATCCAGAATATAGAGACACTTACGAGTGAACTGGATGGGCTGTATCGCAGACATGGTCATTCCCAGGAACCCGAGATTTTAGCACAAATTGAACAGAAGAGGAGGGCACTGGACGCTATCCTCTCTGAGCAAACCGAAAAAGCATTGAGATGGTCTAAGGCCAAATTTCTCTTGTACAGTAATTCCTCATCGACCATGTTTGCGAGAAAGCTGAAGCAATCCACACAACCTACTCACACATACAGACTACGAGACAGAAAGGGAGACCTCACAACTCACCCCAAAACTGTGCTACAAATATTTAAGACCTATTACCAGTCCCTTATGGAGGCTCCTAGCCCGCCCGCCCCCCTTAGGCCCTCAACATGGCTAGAATCAACCTGGTTACCGAAATTGACAGCGGATCAATTAGAGTCCTTAAATGCCCCCTGTACTGAGGAGGAAGTAAAGGCCGTTATGTCCTCTCTTAAAACTGCAAAGACCCCCGGCCCAGACGGCTTTTCAGCCATGTATTATAAAAAATTTGCTGACTTACTGGCTCCTAGACTGACCAAACTATATAACAAGGTCCTTTCTGGTGAACCCTTCCCGAATGACATGCTGATGGCCAATATGTCCCTAATCCCTAAACCCGGGAAAGATCATACCCTCCCCCAAAACTTTAGGCCCATTTCGGTCATTAATAACGACTTAAAGATATTTAGCCGTATTTTAGCGGACAGACTAGCGACCAATATCACATCCCTAATCTCCCCAGACCAGACAGGATTCATCCCAACAAGACAGATAACGGACAACATTCGCCTAGCCACCAACATTATCCAGGACGCCAACCTTCACTCGAGAAAAGTCCTTATGCTTAGCCTTGACATTAATAAAGCCTTTGACAGTGTCCTATGGCCCTACTTAGACAAAATCCTTCATAGATTTGGAATCGTTGGTAGATTTGTTAATGGATTCCATGCCCTATATAACAACCCCCAGACGTGTATAAAACTCCCAGGTTGCTCCTCAGACTACTTTACCCTTGGACGAGGCACTAGACAGGGCTGTCCTCTATCCCCCTTATTGTTCGCTTTAGCGATTGAACCCCTGTCTAGATATATAGCCTCCAATCCCAACATAAAAGGGTATGAAAAGTGCGCATCCTCATACAAATTAAGCCTTTACGCAGATGATGTCCTGCTCTTCTTGACCGACCCCATAACCTCCCTCCCCAACCTTTTAGTGGCCTTAGAGGAGTTTCAACTGGAATCTGGCCTGGGGGTGAACCCATCCAAATGTGTAGCCATGCCTATTAATTTACCGCACCGGCTAGGGACATCCTTGAAGAGTAGTCTTAATTTCTCCTGGTCCCCTCATTCCTTACAATACCTAGGAGTAAAATTGGCTCCCACCCTTAAGACGATTTATGCACAAAACTACCCACAGGTCTTTACCACAATTAAAAGCTTGTTAAACCAATGGGCCCCATACCATATCTCATTCTTAGGCCGTATTCAGGCAGTCAAGATGTCTATCCTCCCGAAACTGTTGTTTTATTTTAGGGCCCTCCCACTGTATGTGCCCCGAGCCACAATTGGGCACTTGCAGTCGGAATTGATGAAATTCATTTGGAAAGATAAGAGACCCAGACTCAGCAGACACTTGATGTATAGAACCAGGGCTGGGGGGGGGTTTGAGCTGCCCCGACTTATGGAAGTACTTCCTGGCGGCAAGATTGGTCCAGCATGCCCAATGGCATTTCCCATCCCCTTGTACTCCCTGGATACGCTTTGAGCAAGACTCGATTAAACCATACTACCTCCCAGGGATTCTATGGTCTGCCCAATCAAACCAAAGAGATATTGCAGCTCTTAATGGGGTGGTGGGGCAGTCTCTCTACCTCTGGACCCTGTATAGGGATAAGTTTGGTCTGTCCTCTAAACCAGCTCCTTTATCTTCCTTCCTGGGGGACCCTGGCTTTCCGGGGGCCTTTGGGACGGAATCTAATTTTGCACACTGGTCCTCTCGGGGCTTGTTAACCCTACGCTCACTATGTCAGGGGAGGAACTTCCGTTCCTTTGAGGACTTGAACCAGAATTGGGGTATCCCCCATTCAGAGTTCTACAAATACTTACAGATTCGCCACTATTTCCAGAACTCAATAGCGCAGTGGAGAGCAGCCCCTAAAACTGCATTTGAGGCGCTTTGTCCTGGGGGGTCCAGGGGTAGAGGGGTGATCTCGGCAATCTACTGTCACCTTAACGACTTCAATTCAGAGCCTAAATCACAGGCCATGTTAGCATGGGAGACTGACCTAGCACTGAATATCACATCGGATGAATGGAGTGACATGATAGATAATATGCATAAATGTACGCGCTCAATTTCTGTAAAGGAGACTGTGGTTAAATTACATACTAGATGGTACTACACCCCGTGCAAACTAAATAGGATGTTCCCTCTGGTCTCAGACAGGTGCTTCAGGGGCTGTGGAGAAGAGGGTTCTCTCCTCCACACCTTCTGGAGCTGTAAACACTTGGACCCCCTTTGGAGGAAAGTTTCGGAAAAGATACAGCAGATCACTGCCAATGATATTGCCCTCTCAGCTCGTATATGCATTCTTTTTGACGACATCCCGGGAACCCTGCCCGCGGAGCAGAAATTAATACACACACTATTCAGCGCAGCGCACTGGGCCATAGCCATGAACTGGCGGAAGGTGGTAGTACCCTGGCCGCAAGTCATTTACCGCATGGATTCTATAAAACTGATGGAACGCATTCATCCCACACTTATGGACTCCATGCCGGCCTTTGAGAAGAAATGGGACCCCTGGCCTACTCCGGGACAGGCAGATCGCCTTGCCCCGGGATAGTCACACGAACTATCAGATTTCAATAGCTTTGCCTACTCAATAGATGAAAATGTCTAGATAAGGGCTTTATTCGTACATATACAGCAATATTGCAAGTATGCAGTGCACGTCAACACTTACTTTATTTTATTTTGTTTTTTGTTATCCTATAGTTTCTGTTTTTGGTTGTTGGCACAATTCTGTTTGCCTTATTCATGTTCAACAGTACTATCCAACAGGAATATTTGATTCTGTGTAATGATGGCATTATAAGTGTTCATGTTATTTGGACGTTCACATGTGTCACTGATGCTCCATGGACTGTGCTTGCTTTGAAAGAGCTTTACTTGTAACCGAGATAGGATCACGGTCTCTTTGACACGCTGTTTGTACATCATTATGACTTTATACTGTATATTCTTGTACATTTTCTCAATAAAAAAGTTTGTAAACAAAAAAAAATTTACTTACTGGATCACCAGCATTCTTTAACATCAACTGATTTTTACTGAAGTATAAGACCTGAGAGCTTTCGTATAAGTTCAAAGAGCACTTCCACCTCCCCAGCCTGTAAGTGCTGAATGTTGAGGTTTAGTAGTCAGGAAAAATATATCATAGTTATTGCTTCCCTGCACAATTAATGTATCACTTTATTTCAAACTGTTTTTGATTGACTTGTTTCGCAGAATTTAACAGCTCAAATTACTTTTTAGCTTGGGAGATAGTCTGGGATTTTTTTAGCCTGGGGAAGCTGAGTTATAATCAACTAGCTAGCCAGAATGACCAGAAGCTCTGTAGGCAATAAATCTATCCACAGAAAGGGAGAAGAAAGGATATTTGTACTGGCAGATGGCACAATCCCAAAGACGTGTCATATCTTCTATAATGAAGACTTCAGAAGAGTTAATAATACCAGATCTGTGTTATACTTACACAAACAATGATTTTCTATAGCAAAGAGAGAAGCCGCTGCACACTGGATGTATCACAAATGTCTTCATTTATTGTATTAATCATCCACAAGCATGGCAATGACAGTCCCCTCCCTAGCAACCCCCCAATGTGTTTCATCCAATCAGGGCTTAATCATAGAGATAGGGGAGAGCCAAGAGTAGAGTTCTTATATATATATACATTGATAAAAATGCAGTCAAAACACCTGAATCATCTCAATGTGCCAATCATTCTTTAAAGTGGAACTACACTGAATCTGAGCACCACAAACCAAAATGGCTAATTAATTTTTGTTCAATATTCAAAGCAAGCCCACTGATCCATCCATGTATCCATGCTTTATTTTGCTGGGAAATCTACTTGAAAGGCACCCCTAACATTTCTGGCTGTGGCCATCTTGAGTAAGGGCAGATGATTTATGTAGCATTTACTTCCTGGAATCCAATCTCCTTACATATTGTTTGTGACAAATTGTGCAGGATATAACATGCACTATACATCTGGTGTGGCAATACTTTTGACAATATAGTGTATATTACCAAAAGTATTTGGACGCCTGCCTTTACATGCACATGAACTTTAAGCCATCCCAGTCTTAGTCCGTAGGGTTCAGTATTGAGTTGGCCCAACCTTTGCAGTTATAACAGCTTTGACTTTTCTGGGAAGGCTGTCCACAAGGTTTAGGAGTGTGTCTATGGGAACGTTTGACCATTCTTCCAGAAGTGCATTTGTGAGGTCAGGCACTGATGTTGAATGAGAAGGCCTGGCTCGCAGTCTCTGCTCTAATTCATTCCAAAGGTGTTCTATCGGGTTGAGGTCAGTCAAGTTCATCCACCCCAAACTCTCTCATCCATGTTTTTATGGACCTTGCTTTGTGCACTGGTCCAAATAATTTGTTAGAGGGGGAATTATGGTGTGTGGTTGTTTTTCGGGGGTTGGGCTTGGTCCCTTAGTTCCAGTGAAGGGAACTCTTAAGGCATCAGCATACCAAGACATTTTGGACAATTTCATGCTCCCAACTTTGTGGGAACAGTTTGAGGATGGCCCCTTCCTGTTCCAACATGACTGCGCACCAGTTTCCAGATTTCAATAAGCCCCCCCCCCCCCACCTGCAGACCTCCACAACTCACCTGTAATTGCCAGCTTCTACCTTGCTACACTTCTTGTGGATAGGTACAATATTAGCTGTCCGCCAGTCAAGGGAAACTTCTGTTAGAAGAGATTGATTAAAAAGATCTGTTAATGGCCCTGCAACCATACCTCAAACGTATCTTAGAACTCTGGGATGAACACCATCAGGGCCCATTGGTTTTTTAGATTTAACCGACCCAGTTCCTCTGCTAATCCTAAAAATGAACTGTCATTGGCCAATATGATTTCCCAACTTGTTATTGGTAGTGCAATTAATTTCTGAGAAGACCGAACAGAAGTATTTGTTTAAACGGTTTACTACAGCCAGGTCTCCCTCAACATACGTATTGTGCCCAATTTTAATTTTAGTGATCCCATTGTATTTTTTACTTCTATCACTAATGTACCTAAAAAGGTTTTATCACCTTAATAGATTTAGACATTTCCTCCTCTTTTTGTGCTTTGGCAGCACTGATAATGTATTTGGCCTAATTTTGTCTATTTTTATACTCTTCTCTGTTAGCTACACCTCGTGTTTCCTTGAATCTTCTATATGCTGTTTTTTTTTTTCCTTTTATAATCGTACTTACCGCTTTAGTGAACCATATTGGTTTTGTCTTCTGTTTATTCTTACTAACTTGCCTGCCATATAATATAGTTGCTTCCAGGATGGTAGACTTTAACCATGCCAACTGATTACTTGCTCCTGTTGTTTTACTCCAACCTTTCAATTCATTTTGTAGAAATTTGTCCTCTTAAAATATGAACATTTTGTTTTTGTATATGATTTTTCAGTTCATGTTTTAATATCAAACCAAAGACATTGGTGTTCACTAGAACCCATATTTTCTCCCACCTAAACATCAGACAGTTGATCCCCATTTGTCAGTAGAAGGGCTAGAATGTGGTCACCTCGGGTTGGGCTTTTTACTAATTGTTTTAGAGAAACCCCATTCAGTGCTTCTATTACATCCTTGCTCCTGCTTGTAATAGAAGTTTGATAATTACAGTTAATGTCAGGCATGTTGAAGTCACCCATAATCAAAACCTCCCCCTTCATTGACATTTGAGTTATTTTGTCAATCAACAAGTTATCATAATCTTCAGTCAGTCCTATTTTTACCACCAGAAAAAAACAAAGACAGCAGGCTTCCAATCCTAATTCATGTGGAATCACTGTATATAATCTAGATATGTCCAAAGTGACCAGAAAAGAACCAGCAGTCACACCAATATCACCAATCTTGTTCAGAAAATTAAAAGAGTCCTGTATATATTCAAGGCCATTGTTCCTAATTTTTATGAACAGTCTACTGACTGGAATGGTACCAGCTGAATGGAGAAAAGCCAATGTAGCACCAATATTTAAAAAAAGGACCAAGATACATCCCAGGGAACTACAGATCAGTTAGCCTAACATCAATTGTATGCAAGCTCTTGGAGGGGATGATAAGGGACTATATACAAGATGTTAGTAATGACAACGGTATCATTAGCAGTAATCAGCATGGATTCATGAACAATCGTTCTTGCAAAGCCAATCTATTAACCTTCTATGAGGAGGTGAGCTGCCATCTAGATAAAGGAAGGCCTGTAGGCATGGTGTATCTGGATTTTGCAAAAGCATTTGATACAGTTCACCATAAACATCTACTGTACAAAGTAAGGTCCATTGGCATGGACCATAGGGTGAGTACATGGATTGAAAAGATGCTACAGGGGTGAGTTTAGATATTTTATTTTTAGATAAATGGGGAGAATTTGGAATGGCCCAGGGTGGAAATTGGGGTCCCCCAGGGTTCTGTCCTGGGACCAATCCTATTTACTTTATTCATAAACAACCTGGAGGATGGGATATACAGCTCAAGCTCTGTATTTGTGGACGATACTAAGCTAAGCAGGGCAAAAACTTCTCCCCAGTAGGTGGGAACCTTGCAAGAATATCTGAACAAATTAATGGGGTGGGCAACTACATGGCAAGTGTTTAATGTAGAAACATTTTTAAATAATGCACTTGGGCAGCAGAAATATGAATGCAATCTACTAACTAGGGGAGAACCTCTGGGGGAATCTAGGATGGAAAAGGATCTGGGGGTCCTAGTAGATGACAGGCTCAGCAATGGCATGTAATGCCAAACTGCTGCAATCAAAGCAAACAGAATATTGGCATGCATTAAAAAGGGGATTAACTCCAGAGATAAAACAAAAATAAAACGATAACTCTACAAGACTCTGGTCCGGTCGCACCTGGAGTATGCTGCCATTTCTGGGCACCAGTCCTCAGGAAGGATGTGCAGGGACTGGAGAGAGTCCAGAGAAGTGCAACAAAATGAATAAAGGGACTGAAAGACCTTAGTTATGAGGAAAGGTTGCAAGCACTGAACTTGTTCTCTCTGGAGAGGAGACACTTGAGAGGGGATATGAGAGATTTCAATGTACAAATACCGTACTGGTGACCCCACAATAGGGATAAAGCTTTTCCCTGAAATGGATTTGAATAATTCACTAAAATTAGAAGAAAAGCGGTTTAACCTTAAACTGTGTAGAGGGTTCTTTGCTGTAAGAGCGGTTAGGATGTGGATTTCTCTTCCACAGGCAGCGTTTTCAGCGGGGAGCATCGATAATTTCAGAAAACTATTAGATAGGCACCTGAACGACCACAACATACAGGGATATACAATGTAATACTGACATAAAATCACACGCATAGGTTGGACTTGATGGACTTGTGTCTTTTTTCAACCTCGCCTACTATGTAACTATGTAAATATATATATATGATCCATTTTTTTTAAATTAATGGTGTTATACATCTATCAAAATATTTGGCTAGAGGTTCTGTGACTGATTTAGTGCCTGACACAATGGGGCGATCTGGAGGGTTTTAGATTTTTTGTGAATCTTAGGTGGTAGTATGTATATGACTGGAGTAATCGGAAATTCAGCAGTTAAAGCAGAGTTACACCTAAAAGTGGAAGCTCAGCTTATCTGCCTCCTCCCCACCTCTGGTGCGACATTTGGCACCTTTCGGGGAGGAGCGGGTACCTGTTTTTGACAGGTACCCATCACCCACTTCCGAGAGACTGCCCTGCAGCGACCTGGGCCCCCTCCTCTTTCCTCCATGGCTGGGCCAGCTAGAAAGTTCAGCACGCTTTGAGCATGCACAGTAGGGAACCGGCTGTGAAGCTGAAAGGCTTCACTGCCAGTTTCCCTTACCACAAATGGCGGTGACAGCACCGGAGAGCCAATCAGAAAATCACCTGCACCATGTCCTAATATTAAAAGTCAGAAGCTACAGTATTTTCATTTTTTGTTGGGGGGGGGGGGGCTCCTTTTTAAATAGGATGTGTCATCATCTATGATTTTATTTTAACACATCTTTAATCCTGGTTTGTATACAAAAAACAGGATTATTATCCAAATGAACATAGGTTTTACTATCTGACAACTGTCTTATAATCTCTATTTCAGAATTATCTGTGTCCATAACTACAATAGAACTTCCCTTGTTGATGCCTCGACAACAATAAGGTTAGTGCTTCAATCTCATCTTTGTTCAAATTGTTAGGTATGTGGTTGAATATAGACTGATCTTGCAAAAAATAACTAATATCCCGATCAACCTTTTTTTATAAACAATTCCACTGCAGGAGAAGAAGTAGGGGTGTCATCTGAATGTTGTTTCTCAAATCAAAATGTTTTATTGATAATGGCAAAGGGTTGGAATTGTACATAATTGGTAGTGAGTAGGGTTGAGCGAACCCGAACTGTAAAGTTCGGGTCCGTACTGGACTTTTGGGTGTTCGGGACCCGGACCCGAACCCGAACTATTGGCTGTAAGTTTGGGTTCGGGTCCGGTGTTCGGCGCTGTATTGGCGCCTTTTTAACAGCTGCAGGGCAGCCAATCGACGATCGTTTCACTAGTGTGCCCTTAGAAGCCATCACAGCCATGCCATGCCATGGCTGTGATTGGGCAGTGCAGCATGTGACCCAGCCTCTATATATAGTCCAGACACACAGCACACAGCGTCATTCTGCTATAGACAGGTTCCTGTGCTGCTGAGAGGATTTTAGGAGTTAGTGTGATTCAGTCAGTCAGGCAGTCAGCATTCCTTAACTTTGCTTCTAATTAGATAGATCAGTGAGCGATCTACATAGCTAGAGTAGAGTAGGGAGTTTCTTTAGTAAGGAAGAGAAAGAGGCAGAGATAATTATTGAAGAGATTCCTAAATCAATTGTACCCTGGCTGGGGTGCAGTGAACAGTCTTTTAACAGTGCCATGAGGCCAGTGCCAGACAAAATATAAAAGTTTTACCTGCAAGCTCAGTGCACCATTAGGACCAACACTGCATATACTAAGAGATACACCATAGTCTGTGTGTATTCTGCTATTGGAAAAACATTGCATAAAAATTTAATTTTGCTTTTTTTTTTTCCCAATAGCATTTTCTGCGTGTTCATACATACATCATACATAGACGCTGTAGACACTATCTGTGTATTCTGATATTGCAAAAACATTGCAAAAAACTTTAATTTTGCTGTGTTTTTTTTCCCCCAATAGCATTTTCTGCATTTTCATAAACGCTTTACATACTGTCCGTGTATTCTGATATTGGAAAAACATTGCATAAAAATTGAATTTTGCTTTTTTTTTTTCCAATAGCATTTTCTGTGTGTTCATACATACATCATACATAGACGCTGTAGACACTATCTGTGTATTCTGATATTGCAAAAACATTGCAAAAAACTTTAATTTTGCTGTGTTTTTTTTTTCCCAGTAGCATTTTCTGCGTGTTCATAAATACACGCTGTAGACACTATCCGTGTATTCTGATATTGCAAAAACATTGCAAAAAATTTTATTTTGGGTTTTTTTTTTTTCCCCAATAGCATTTTCTGCGTTTTCATAAACGCTTTAGATACTGTCCGTGTATTCTGATATTGGAAAAACATTGCAAAAAATTTTAATTTTGAAGTGTTTTTTTTTCTTCCCAATAGCATTTTCTGCGTTTTCATACATACACGCTGTAGACACTATCCTTGTAGTATGATATTGCAAAAACATTGCAAAAAAATTTAATTTTGCAGTGTTTTTTTTCCCCAATAGCATTTTCTGCGTTTTCATAAACGCTTTACATACTGTCCGTGTATTCTGATATTGTAAAAACATTGCAAAAAAATTAAATTTTGCAGTGTTTTTTTTCCCCAATAGCATTTTCTGCGTTTTCATAAACGCTTTACATACTGTCCGTGTATTCTGATATTGTAAAAACATTGCATAAAAATTTAATTTTGCTTTTTTTTTTTCCCAATAGCATTTTCTGCGTGTTCATACATACATCATACATACACGCTGTAGACACTATCTGTGTATTCTGATATTCCAAAAACATTGCAAAAAACTTTAATTTTGCTGTTTTTTTTTTCCCAATAGCATTTTCTGCGTTTTCATACATACACGCTGTAGACACTATCCGTGTATTATGATATTGCAAAAACATTGCAAAAAAATTTAATTTTGCTGTGTTTTTTTTCCCCCAATAGCATTTTCTGCATTTTCATAAACGCTTTACATACTGTCCGTGTATTCTGATATTGGAAAAACATTGCATAAAAATTGAATTTTGCTTTTTTTTTTTTCCCAATAGCATTTTCTGTGTGTTCATACATACATCATACATAGACGCTGTAGACACTATCTGTGTATTCTGATATTGCAAAAACATTGCAAAAAACTTTAATTTTGCTGTGTTTTTTTTCCCAGTAGCATTTTCTGCGTGTTCATACATACACGCTGTAGACACTATCCGTGTATTCTGATATTGCAAAAACATTGCAAAATTTTTTATTTTGCAGTGTTTTTTTTTCCCCAATAGTATTTTCTGCGTTTTCATAAACGCTTTACATACTGTCCGTGTATTCTGATATTGTAAAAACATTGCAAAAAAATTAAATTTTGCAGTGTTTTTTTTCTTCCCAATAGCATTTTCTGCGTTTTCATAAACGCTTTACATACTGTGCGTGTATTCTAATATTGCAAAAACATTGCAAAAAAATTTAATTTTGCAGTGTTTTTTTTTCCCCAATAGCATTTTCTGCGTTTTCATAAACGCTTTACATACTGTCCATGTATTCTGATATTGGAAAAACATTGCAAAAAAATTAAATTTTGCAGTGTTTTTTTTTCCCCAATAGCATTTTTTGCATTTTCATACATACACGCTGTAGACACTATCCGTGTATTATGATATTGCAAAAACATTGCAAAAAAATTTAATTTTGCTGTGTTTTTTTCCCCCAATAGCATTTTCTGCGTTTTCATAAACGCTTTTTACATACTGTCCGTGTATTCTGATATTGGAAAAACATTGCATAAAAATTGAATTTTGCTTTTTTTTTTCCCAATAGCATTTTCTGCGTGTTCATACATACACGCTGTAGACACTATCCGTGTATTCTGATATTGCAAAAACATTGCAATTTTTTTTATTTTGCAGTGTTTTTTTTCCCCCAATAGCATTTTCTGCGTTTTCATAAACGCTTTACATACTGTCCGTGTATTCTGATATTGTAAAAACATTGCAAAAAAATTAAATTTTGCTGTGTTTTTTTTCTTCCCAATAGCATTTTCTGCATTTCATAAACGCTTTAGACACTATCCGTGTATTCTGATATTGGAAAAGCATTGCAAAAAAATTAAATTTTGCGGTGTTTTTTTTTCCCCAATAGCATTTTCTGCGTTTTCATACATACACGCTGTAGACACTATACGTGTATTCTGATATTGCAAAAACATTGCAAAAATATTAAATTTTGCAGTGTTTTTTTTCCCAATATCATTCTCTGCGTTTTCATAATCGCTTTACATACTGTCCGTGTATTCTGATATTGGAAAAACATTGCAAAATTTTTTTATTTTGCAGTGTTTTTTTTTCCCCAATAGCATTTTCTGCATTTTCATACATACACGCTGTAGGACACTATCCGTGTATTCTGATATTGGAAAAACATTGCAAAAAAAATTAATTTTGCAGTGTTTTTTTTTTTCCCAATAGCATTTTCTGCGTTTTCATAAACGCTTTAGACACTATCCGTTTATTCTGATATTGGAAAAACATTGCAAAAAAAATTTAATTTTGCTTTTTTTTTTTCCCAATAGCATTTTCTGCGTGTTCATAAACGCTTTAGACACTGTACGTGTATTCTGCTATTGACAAAAACACCCATTTAGGGCGAGATCATAAATTTTGAAAATATGAGGAGACCATCAAAAAGGGGACGTGGCCCGGGTCGTGGTGCTGCTGGTGGCGCTCCTGTTGCAGGGAGAGGACGTGGTCGATCTGTGCCAGCTACACGCACTAGTGAAACACCTTCCTCAGGTGCGAGTAGGCGACAGAGCCTGCAGCGGTATTTTGGCGCGCCTAATGAGGCTGTACGAATGTTGAGGCCAGGACAAGCATTTTATTATTTTTTTATTTTTTTATGTTATTTTAAGATATTTCCCTATCCACATTTGTTTGCAGATCACTTGCCATGCTCTTAACGACATTTTGTTGCCATTTGCAGCCCTCTAGCCCTTTCCATGACCTTTTTACATTTTAGTGTTCAAAAATACGGGTCCCATTGACTTCAATGGGGTTCGGAGTTCGGGGTCAAGTTCGGGTCAAGTTCGGTCCCGAACCCGGACTTTTTTCCGAAGTTCGGCCGAACCCGAACATCCAGGTGTCCGCTCAACCCTAGTGGTGAGGAGAAAAAGGCTTTGAATCAAATCTGTCGCTAAAATCTATACAGATACTGTTTCAAAGAAAATCTATTCATACGTTCTTTTGGGCAAAAACCAAATCCCTTATTCAAAACTTGTAATTCAGTCTCTGTTAATGTAGTAGAAGAAATGTTATGTACCACATTCTCCTTTGCAGTCTCCTCTAATCCATCCTCCTGTTGGTCACTCCTCCTTGTCTCTTGTTTCCTATGCTGCTTGCTTCTCCTCCTCTTGCAAGAGGGAGTTTGAAGACATTGTTTCCAAAAAAGTAGGATTAGATCCATTGTTAAAGGATCCAGTCGAAGCCATCGACGATGTTGAAGTAAACAGTTGTTTATGCCGATGTCCCTGTTTGAAAGATCTACAATGGTTATAGTTCGGGTCAGGCCAATTGTATATTCCATTGTGGGCATAATCATCCAGATCTCATTCCAATTTGGTTTGTTTACAAGTTTCAACATTCTTTGTAAAGGACAAAAAAAATCTGCACACTTTTTTCGTTTTCAATAACTCTTCCTGACCAATAATACTGTCCAATTGAGTCTCCACATCAAACATATGGTTAAAAAGTCCCTTGATCCAACTGTACCTGTGAAAATTCGGGAAGCATCTTTCTCTGTGTGTAGGAGAATGACCCACTCACAGCCATCTCTCTGAGAGTTCTCAGAAGTACTGATGCTCCTTCACATAGGTATATAAAGATCCACAGGTGAAGCGAACAGTACTGCAGCAACCTTCTGCAGAAAAACATAATTTAATATAAATATTAAGTGCAGCAATCCCAGATTTGTTTTTTTGATTGCATGCACTAAGAAGATTGCTGCAGTGCTGTTTGCCTATATATTGTTCCTTTATTTTTTTTTAAAGCAGTGTATATATATATATATATATACACACACACACACACACACACACACACTGCTCAAAAAAAAATAAAGGAACACTTTAAAAAAAACACATCAGATCTCAATGAGGAAAAATATCATGCTGGATATCTATACTGATATGGACTGGGTAATGTGCTAGGAATGAAACAATGCCACATGATGGAAATGAATATTTTGAACCTACAGAGGACTGAAGTTGCAGCAAGTCAGAATGGTACTCAGTAGTTTGTATGGCCCCCATGTGCTGGTATGCATGCCTGACAATATTGAGGCATAATCCGAATAGGACAAAGGATGGTGTCCTGGGGTATTTCCTCACAGATTTGGACCAGGGAATCACTGAGCTTCTAAAAAGACTGGGGTGCAACCTGGCGGCATTGGATGGACTGACACACAGTGGCATATCATCCATGGGTGCAGGGTGTTCACTGCACGAGTGTGTGGGGGGGCACTGTGACCCACACTACACACGTGGATGATCCCCTGGTTGACAGTCAGGGAGGATCGGTGCAGCGGGAGGGACAGATGCAAGCACTGATCACCCTGTATAGCCTTCAGTGAAGGAGCTGACAGCCGCTTCATCTCCTTTCCCTCCCGCGACTGTCAGCTGAAATGCCATGCAGGGATATCAGTGCTTGCAGATGCCTCTCCCACTGCACTGATCATCCCGACTGTTCCCTGTGCCCTCCTCTTCCTCTGCCCCCTCCATGTCCTCCTCCTCCACCCCCCCCCATCTCCCCACAGCCGCTTTCCCCTCCTGTCCTCTTCCACCAGCTGCGGGGGATGTGTCAGGATGGAAAGCAGAGAAAGGGGCCAGTAAATATGTAATTTACTGTCCCCTTCCTTTTCTGAATTGGACATAGTGAGCGCTCACTACTGATCGCTCCTGTGCCCTATGATAACTGAGCAGAGTAACCTGTGTTTACTCTGCTTCAGTTTATGAATGGACAGGAGCCTCTGTCTCCTGTCCATTCATCTTCAATGCTGAGGCTGCTGAGAAAGGGACTGGGGAATCTCTGTCCTCAGTCCCTTTCTTTGTCTCAAAGTGGAGGTGTCAGGGATCTGTTTAGACATCTCACCAAAGCCTCCCAACAGGGCTGATAAAAAAAAAAAAAAAACAATAGATATTAAACAATTAAATTGAAAATAAATTATAAAAAATAAAATTATAAAAAAATAATATAAGATAATAAACTACCACCCTACTAACACTTTCCACTGCCCCAACCCCCCCCCCCCTCCACACACAAATAAAAAGCATTGTGAAAAAAAAGTTATTGTAAAAAAAATTAAAAATAAATACATACAAATAAAAAACTACTGACACCATATACTGCCCTACTGACACCGTCCACTGTCCCATACCCCCACCCCTGTTCCCAGAAGCACTGTGAAACTAGGGATGAGCTGAACACCCCCCGATTCGGTTCGCAGCCAAACGTGCGAACAGGCAAAAGATGTGTGCGAACACTATTAAAGTCTATGGGCCACGAACGTGAAAAATTAAAAGTGCTAATTTTAAAGGCTTATATGCAAGTTATTGCCATAAAAAAGTGTTTGGGGACCCGGGTCCTGCCCCAGGGGACATGTATCAATGCAAAAAAAAAGTTTTAAAAAAACTGACTTTTTTTCAGGAGCAGTGATTGTAATAATGCTTAAAGTGAAATAATAAAAAATAAATATTCCTGTGCCTATTGTGCCTAGGGGGTGTCCTTAGTATGCCTGTAAATTAGCAAATTTTTTCCATGTTTATAACAGTGCCACAACAAAATTAAATTTCTAAAGGAAAAAATTTAATGTAAAACTGCTCGCGGCTGTAACACATTGTCGGATCCCGGCAATATACTGTAGATAAGAATACCAAAATAAAAATGGCGTGGATGTCTGCCCCAAAATCCATACCAGGCCCTTCAGGTCTGGTATGGATATTAAGGGGAACCCCGCACCCAATTTTTTATATACTCTGAACAGCAGTATATATATATATACTATACAACCTGCCCTATATACTCTGCAGCAAAATTGGGCCTTAGGTGTTGGTGGTACCAGAAATCTGTTACTCTTGTTGGGCGCAGGAACGGGCCCTGCTGTGAAATATTATATCAAAAACTGTAATTACATGCATCTGTTAAACAGAGGCAGAAAAATTTGGCCTTGGGAGGTGGTGGTGGTGCATCAACACTGTAACCCATCACAGATACTCTTGTTCGGTGCAGGAACGGGCCCTGCTGTGAAACATGATATCAAAAGTTTTAATTACATGCCTCTGTTAAACAGGGGCAGAAAAATTGGGCCTTGGTTGGTGGTGGTGCCCTAAACCAAAAATATTGTTGGAAGCTAGCATCATCAAGATTGAGGAGGAATAGGATAGTCAGCAGAGGCAGTCTTCAAGGGATCCCACATCCATAGAAAATTAACTCAGTTACATCAGCATCAGGTGCTTGATAGCTTCTGATCCAAGACTGATTCATTTTTATGAATGTGAGCCTATCAACGGAGTCTGTGGACAGGCGCACTCTTTGATCCGTTACAATCCCTCCAGCAGCACTAAATGTGCATTCAGAAAGCATGCTGGATTGAGGACAGGCCAGTAGCTTAATTGCATATTGAGCAAGTTCTGGCCAACAGTCCATCCTTAAGACCCAGTAACTCAGTGGATGCTCTGTTGGAAAGGTCTTGATATTGCTGCACCATGTAATGCAGACACTGGCGATGGTTGCTTGAACTGATCAGACCTTGGCACTAAGGACTGAAAAATAGTTTAAAGGCATCGGTTAGCTGGCGACCTTCTCCAGCGATCTTCCTCTGACAGAACAATGCCTCAGCAACACGTTGTTCAGCACCAGGAAGTGGTAACCTCCCAGGGTCTGGAAATGCATTGCACAAACCTTTCATCAAGGCCGCTTGAAGATATTTCATCCTCTGCTCCCTCTGTGAAGACAAGATGAGTTCTGCAATCTTACCCTTGTAATGTGGATCAAGAAGGGTTGCCAGCCAGTAATGATCCCTCTCCTTGATACCACAAATCCTAGGGTCCTTTCATAGAATTTGAAGAATCAGGGAGGCCATGCAGCATAAGTTTGTAGAGGCATTTGGTTCTGAGTTCTCTAGGTCACTAATTATGACATGATCCGTAACTACCTCCTCCCAGCCACGTACAACTCCTTAGGTTCCTGGGGACTGAAAACCATCCCTTGAAGACTGCTGATGAGTGTTAACCTCCATGTCCATGCTGACACAATCCTCCTCCTCTCCTTCCTGTGTGTTTGGTGAGCCCGCAGGTATACTATCTGGATAAAGGGGGCCTTGAGAGGTAAGGAAGTCCTTTTCCTTTTCCTCCCACTGTTGTGCCTCAAGTGCCCTGTCCATGATTCCACAAAGTGTGTGCTCCAACAGGAAGACTAGAGGGACAGTGTCACTGATGCATGCATTGTTGCTGCTCACCATTCTTGTGGCCTCCTCAAGTGGTGACAGGACAGTGCATGCATCCTTGATTAGCCAGTAGTTACTGGCGTAGCGAAAAGAAGCCAAGCTCCCCTGACCCTGTCCTGGTGCCATACTCGCACAGGTACTCATTGAAGGCCCTCTGCTGCATGTGAAGCCGCTGCAGCATTGCCAACATTGAGTTCCACCTGGTGGGCATGTCACAAATGAGGCGGTTAGTGGGAAGGTTGCATTCCCTTTGAATGTCAGCCAGCCGAGCACTGGCATTGTGGGACAAGCGAAAATGACCAACAGACATTTCTGGCCTGTCTCAGGAGATCCTGTAAGCCTGGATACCTGCTCAAAAACTGCTGCACCACCAAATTCAGGACCTGTGCCAAACATGGAACATGGGTCAAGTGTCCTGTCGGAGGGCAGAGAATGGTTGGTGCCATTGTCCCATACAACCATTTCTGGCTGAAGCTGACATAGCATCAACCACCTCTGAGCCTGCCCCTGCAGAGCTGAGAGAATCTCTGCCCCAGTGTGGCCAATTTGGCCAAGCTAGCATTTAGACGCTGAGCATGTGGATGGCTGGGACCAAATTTCTTTTTACGGTTCAGCAACTGGGGTAGGGAAATTTGCCTGCTAAAATCAGATAGGGATGTACTGATAGCAGATTGGCTGCAAGTACTACTTAGACACCTACTATACCTTCATTCCTCTCAGTGCAGGTTTTTGTAGCAGGTATAGTAGGGTTGGAGATCCCAGATGAGGAGCAAGGAGATGTCCGCTTTTTCTTTGATATGGGTCTTTCCAGTGCTGTTGCCAACGGACTGCATGGCAGGTCGTCATATGTCTGGTCAAGCATGTGGTGCCCAAGCGGCTGGTGTTCTGGCCACGCTTGATCTGCTTCAGACATAGGTCACAAACAAACAACAATGGTGTGATCTGCAGCACACGTGTCAAAAAAAAGGCCCACGCCAAGGAACTTTTAAAAGTCAGCTGGGAGTCATCAGCACCCTGCACCTGCGGAGCTCTGCTGTTTGATTTAATAGGGTGGCTGCCCTTAAGCTGCCCCTAGAGGACATCCTGCCTCATTAGAGTTGTTCATCCTCCTCCTCTCTTCTCTCAGGCACCCAAGAACAGTCAGTGACCTCATCATCCCCTCCCTCCTCATCAATGGAGCAAACTCGGCAGTATGCTGCAGCTGGGGGAACATGACTGACGGTTTCTTGTCCTTCTTCTCTCTAGGCTCATGTTACTCCCTTCCTCAACCTGGGAACCAGCATCAGAGGCTTCAAATTGCTGCGCATCCTCCAGCAGCATGTACCCGAAACTATGGTTGAATAACTCTGAGGACTCCTCCGTGCATGATGGTGGGGCTATGGAAGGAGTGACTGTGGACAAGGAGCAGGGGGAATAGGCCACTTTAGCAGCTGCGTCGGAAGGCAAACTACCCTGAGCCTGGGTGACAGAGTATGTGGAGGATGAGGACGGCTTTATTATCCACTCCACCAACTCTTCTGCATGTTCTGGCTCAATAACACGGCCAGCAGCAGAAAAAAAGGACAATCGTGCCCCATGTGGTGGAGTCATGTTTTGGGCTGGAATCATGGGAACAGAGCTGGTCGGCACCTTTAGGGTCCCAAAAGGTGTAAAGATGACCTCTGCAAAGTATGTGGAGTTCCTGACTGACCACTTCATTCCCTGTTACAGAAGGAATAACTATGCTTTCCGTAATAAAATCATCTTCATGCATGACAATGCACCATCTCATGCTGCAAAGAATACCTCTGCATCAATGGCTGCTATGGGGATAAAAGGAGAGAAAGTCTTGGTGTGGCCTCCATCCTCCCCTGACCTCAATCCTCAAATGCTGCAAACACAACTTATGCCCCGTAAACACGATCAGACATTGATCGGACATTCCGACAACAAAATCCATGTATTTTTTCAGACGGATATTGGCTCAAACTTGTCTTGCATACACACGGTCACACAAAGTTGGTCGGAAAATGCATCATACAACATGTATGACAAGCCGAGAAAAATTAAGTTCAATAGCCAGTGCGGCTCTTCTGCTTGATTCTGAGCATGCGTTGGAACTTTGTGCGTCTGAATTGTGTACACACGATCGGAATTTACAAAAAACAAAATTTTGTTGTCGGAAAATTTGAGATCTAGATCTCAAATTTTGTGTGACGAAAATTCCAATGGAAAATGTCTATGGAGCCTACACACAGAATTTCCAACAAAAAGCTCCCAAAAAAAAAGCACCCTGCCTTTGGCCAATTATGGCTCTCTCAGCAGAGCAGGCTGTGATTGGCCAAAGCATGCAGGTCAGGTGCATGCTTTGGCCAATCATCATACAGCAATGCACTGCGATCTCTGCATTATTGTCCGTTCCGCGATGCTCATATTTACTTGCGAACGCCCCATAATGTTCGCTGTTCGGCGAACAGTCGAACACCCGATGTTTGAGTTGAACTTATGTTCAAGTCGAACTTATGTTCAAGTCGAACTTATGTTCGACCCGAAAATTTACTTCATCCCTATGTGAAACACATAACACATAAAAAAATTGTTTAGAAAAAGTAATTAAAAAACAAAATAGTAAAAAATAATAGATAATAAAATAATAACAACAAAAAACTACTGATATTGTCCACTATCCCTCAATCATGGTAAAAAAAGTAATACAAAAATAAAATTGTAAAAAAATAAAAGAAAAAAAATGACACCGTCCATTGCTCTACTGACACCATCCACTGGCCCCTAAAAAGCATTTAGAAAAAAAAAAATAAGAAAAATACAAAACTACTGACATCGTCCACTGCCCTACTGACACCATTGTGCACATACTACCAACCGCTGTACACTCCGCACTTCTCACCTGCACATACTACCCACCACCATTTACTCCGTACTCCTCTCCTGCACATACTACCCACCTTTATACACTCCGCACTCCTCTCCTGCACATACTACCCATCTCAATGCACTCTGCACTCGTTCGTACACTCTGTACTGTACATTTCCTATTTAACATTACCGCATTCTGCACTATGTACAGTAAGTTATCTCAGACTCTATTAGACCACACCCCATTTAAGCCACACCCAATATTTAGTGCAATTTAAGTCACTCCCACAGATTTCTGCATGTTTTTTTATCAATGACTAGGGCTCACTTTTTATCTTGCACATAGGCCCACTGATTTCATGACACGCCCCTGCTGACACATAATGTCCTATTGGATTTAGGTCAGGCGTGCGTGGGGTCATTCATTGATTTCAATTTCTTCATCCTCCAGGAACTGGCTGCATACTCTCGCCACATGAGGCAGGGCATTGTCGTGCACCAGAATAAACTCAGGACCCACTGCACCAGCGTAGGGTCTGACAATGGATCCATGGATTTCAATCCTGATACCTAATGGCAGTCAGGGTGCCATTATCTAGCCTGCAGAGGTCTGTACATCCCTCCATGGATATGCTTCCCCAGACCATTACTGACCCACCACCAAACCAGTCATGCTGAATGATGTTACAGGCAGCATAACATTCTGCAGGGCTTCCCCATGTCTGTCACAAGTGCTCAGGGTGAACCTGCTCTAATCTGTGAAAAGCACAGGACACCAGTGGCTGACCTGCCAATTGTGGTGTTCAATGGCAAATGCCAATCAAGCTCCACGGTGCTGGGCAGTGAGCACAGGGCCCACTAAAGGATGTCAGGCCCTCTGGCCACCCTCATAAAGTCTGTTTCTGATTGTTTGGTCAGAGACATTCACACCAGTAGCCTGCTGGAGGTCATTTTATATGGCTATGGCAGTGTTCTTTCTGTTCTTCATTGCACAAAGAAGCAGATACCGGTCTTGCTGATGGGTTAAGTATCTTCTACATCCCTGTCCAGCTTCTCCTAGAGTAACTGTCTGTCTCCTGGAATCTCCTCCATGCTCTGCCTGAGCTGGGTGACACAGGAAACCTTCTGGCAATGGCACGTATTGATGTGCCATCCTGAAGGCGTTGGACTGCTTGTGCATCTTCTATAGGGTCCGTGTATTGCCTCATGCTATCATTAGTAACACTGACCCTAGCCAAATGCAAAACAAGTAAAAAAACTGTCAGAACAGATGAGTAGGGAAAAAAACATTCCAGTGGCCTCCACCTGTAAAACCATTCCTGTTTTGGAGGTCGTCTCATTGTTGCCCATCTAGTGCACTTGTTAATTTCATTAACACCAAAGCAGCTTAAACTTATTAACAACCCCTTCTGCTACTTAACTGATCAGATCAATATCCCAGGAGTTTAATTGACTTGATGCTATACTCTGAAAAGTGTTCCTTTACATATTTTGAGCAGTGTATATATTTACAATATATACGCTTTCTGACTGCAAAATCTAGACAACACATAACATAATATTTAGTGAATATTTAGGAATTGCCTATCAATCAACAGCTGTTTATATTAACATTTTTATCAGGATTCTTTAAGGCATAATACAGCATATAGTGTGCAGTAGTTGAGTAAGCAATGTACAGCTCAGCCTAAAGTGTGCAGTGGTTCATATATAACATATAGCACAACTTACATTTGTGGTTAATCAAATAGTGTCACATTCCTGCTCATCATTTCTTCTTACATTGGCCAGTGTAGCACCCTTAATATTGGTTCTATTTGCAGATACTCCCTTTTACATTGATGTCTAATGTGTATGATGATAGCAATGGACTGATCAAGGTGAAAATTGGTTCTAACAGATAAACAATGAAGCACATTTTCCTTAAAAAAAACAGATGTATTATGAAAGCATACTGCATGTGGCCTTGTTCTGGCCCTAGGCTGCAAGCTCTTTGATCATGATAAAGGGATTGCTCACTAGACATTAAACACTCAGATGTGTACTGAAAAGTGCCTAGTGCAAAAGTTCATATTACTTAAAGGATTCTTTGAAACTTTATTTGGGTGAGAGCATTAAATACAGCCAACGTGTTTTGGGGAAAAGCCTCCCCCTTCTTTAGGGCTAAGTAAAAATAAAACAAAAAAACAAAAAACATTATATAAATACCTTAATCTTTAATTACTATATATAAAAAATGTTTAATCTCTATAACGATATAGTATGTAATAGGCATAATATATCTATGTAAATGATATGGTGTGGAATTCAACTAGTCTGACGATCAAGGTGACTTAATTTTCCTTAGAAAATATAATTAAATCAATAGAATCATTATTTATGTCTGGCTAATGGTTATATCATTAGACTTAACTGCTATAGTATTCAATCAATAACTAATTGAAGAGTGTTAAAATTCAATAAAATATTAAAGTAACTACATTGTTGCACAAATCAAGTGGATCTGACCTAAAGACCTGCAGAGTTGGTTCACCAAAATTCTATAATGTACAGTATATCTAATCAGAGCACAAAAAAAAAAAAAAAAATTCCCATATGAATGGAAATGAAAGAGGGGGCGGGTGTGGAATCAATCCTGAACAGTAAAATGACTATTATTAGAATCACAATCTGATTCACTAGATGATCTATGTTAAGGCTTGATAAAGACTGTGCGTGATACAATTAGAATTATAAAATTAGATAAAATAGAGGGATAAGAAAAGAATGAATAGGTGAAAATAGGTGAGAGAGGTGAGGTTGTGGGAGTGCAGATTGATAAAGAGCAGAGTGAAGTGCTCTAGAGAATGTGCTGAGCTTTATGATGATGAGAGGACATTGGAAGAGGTAAAAAGTATACTGGAAAGGAAAGGGTGTACCGACAGATGAGATTGGCAGACTCATGAATACATTAGGCTAAGGCAAGAGGATGTGGGTAATGAGTGCAGAAAGACTGGGAGTAAAATCTATGAGCTTAAAGTGGTTGTAAAGGCTCAAGTTTTTTTACCTTCGTGTTTTTTTACCTCTATGCATGCAGGTAAAATACCTTCAGTGTGCAGAAGCCCACCCAGCCCCCCTAATAGTGATGTGCATGAGAGCAGAAGCTCTCTGGGATCTCTACTTCCTCATTGGCTAAGACACCAGTGGGAGTCATTGAATGAAAGCAAGCCTGCTCAGGTGCCCCCATAGAAAACGTCTTGAAGGGCCAGGAGCGCCATCTAGGCACCCGAGAAGAGGAGGATCAGGGCTGCTCTGTGCAAAACCATTGCACAGAGCAGGTAAGTATGACATGTTTGTTATATTTAAAGGAAAAAAAAACTCAGCCTTTAATATCACTTATGCAGACATATTTGAAAATATGGAACTGGGGGAAAGATACAGAGTATCACAAAGTAACAAGCTGATAATTAAGAAGAATAGTTTTGTAACACTAGTACAGATCTGTGTAGCAGTTAAGAGAAAATAAACTAATTAACTAGTGAAGGCAGTGGCCATGATGTGAAATGAGTGCACAGATGGACTGTAAAGTTATTTGCAGAGCAAGGCTCCATGCAATCTAGCTTATCTTGAAGCTCCTAACAGCTACCTTGAGAGTTTTTTTTTCTGCCCCTAGAAGCAATTAGTGTTATCCATGCACACTATTGTAAGCTAGAATTGTTTGTCAAGCATCAGCTTCTGGGAGCAGAAAAAAAAACTGACAGCTCCCAGAAGCTCCTAAATGCTGTTAACCACTGCTAAGCACCAGCATTTTTTTCTTTCTCAGCCAGCGTCCCACCAGTATCCTTAACAACCAGCATATATTGTAGCAGGTTGTTAAAGAGCAGGCTGGAAGCTGGCCACCACGTCCTTAACAACAGAGGGTATCAGCTGTCAGCAGGGATCCCCGCTGACAGCTGAATGTACAAAATTGCTGGCAATCAAAATTGAGAGGGAAAAAAAAGCATTGGGGTCCCCCCTATACATACCAGGCCTTTTTGGGTCAGGTCCAGAATTTAGGGGCAACCCCACCGCCATTATTTTTTGTTACGTGGCTGGGGGTCTCAACCCAAAATCCATACCAGACCCTTATTTGAGCATGCAGCGTGGAAGGCCAGGATGAGCCCGCGCCCCCTCCTGAACCATACCAGACCCCATGCCCTCAACATGGGGATGTGGGAAATTATGTCACAGGTGGGTATGGTCACCTGGTGACATCACCAGGTGGCCCCACCCCTTAGTTCATTTAGTGATGGGAGGCAGCAGACCTGTCAAATGGCAGGAGGTGGAGGAACTGTATGACTAGAAGAGCCTTTGTCGATGCAGAGCATTTTTTTTGGGGGGGGGGGGTTGGCTGCCAGCGTTTATCGTGATTGACGATGGATCTATACAGGGGGACATTTTATTTTATTTTTTAAATAAAGTGCTTGTCAAAATCTGTGTGTGCATTTTTAGTTATTTTTTTACACTGTTTTTGTGAATGAATAGGGGTACAATCTCCAATAAGTCACCCCCCAGCACAGGGTATGGTATAGACAGCATATCAGGCTGATTAACATAATTTTGACAGGAAGATAGAGTGATGTTCAGATAGAAATGCAAAGCAACTGAATAGAGACAGAGGTGGAATGACTGGGTAGGGAAAGCAAGTCAACAGGAGTGAAAAGAGCTTGTGAAGGGGAGGGATGAGCCACACTTGCCTGTGTTCTATACAAACAGAGTTTGACAAACTTAAAAGAAGTTTGGATGCCAAACCCCACTGAAATCAATGGGAGCTGAATATGTCAAATTGCCCATTCTCTGTGCTAATAGGCAAGGGGGTATAAAAACAAATGGGGAAGTGTGTGTGTGTGGGGGGGGGGGGGGGGGTGTTCATTGCCCTGGGAAACATGAACCAGTGGCAAGAAAAATTTAAAAAAAAAAACAATTTTGCCAGGAGCAGTGAAGGGTTTACTGCTTAAAGTTAAACAATAAAAATGCCAAATTCCTTTCACTTCAGTGCTGGGGTGATATTTTCCTGTTTTGCACACTTGCTAATTGCACAATTTAGGCCTGATGATTAAATATTTTCCACCTAAATATTCATAAATAAATAGTACACTTAATAAAATATTCATGTGGGCAAAGTATGTACATGCACATGTATATGCATACATAAAACATACAGATATCCGTAATTACAAACACATGCATACACACATATATACATATTGTATCACCAGCCAGCCATGTTGGGAAAAGCAAACAGTCTCTATTTGCCAAAAGGTAAAATAAAACAGCTGGACTTTAGTGAAAAATAAACAGCTCACATTTCTGGTACACAAAATAATACTCTGGCTCATCGCCAGCATAAGCCTATCCCATCACAGGCTTTTTAAAGTTCCCGCCTACTTGAGGAGTCCCAAAGAGCTAAACAGCAGCATCTAAGTGACAAGACAATCCATAGAAATGTTCAACTGTGTCCTGCTCCACTGAATACTTTACAGACACCTGCTGGCTGCTTCCTGACTTTTTCAGCCCTCTCTTGCAGATGAGTAACCTTAAAATGCATACTGCAGGATGTTTATCCAATGCATAAAAACAAAGAATCATCAGGAAACAATACCATCAATACCACAACCATCTTGGATGAGGGCAACTTTTGAGTTTCTATGGACTTATGATAGTATTTATACATGTAATTGCAATTCTATTTGTTATTCAAAAATGTTTTTACATACTTCTCCATGGGGGACTCCCTTCTCTTATACTGTATATGTAATGGGGAGAACAAGTGGTCTTAAGGAAATCCAAGGGGTGAAGTGGTAAAACAACATTATCTGGTGAGTGAGGTGTGAAGTCTATGTGGCCTGTCTCTCTTGAAGAATTAGTAAGCATGTTTTTGGGCACTTAAGACCCCTTTCACACGAATAGCGTTTTGCAGGCACTATAGCGTTAGAAATAGCGCCTGCAATCTGCCCTAAAACAGCTGCACAATTGTCTCCAGTGTGAAAACCGGAGGGCTTTCACACTGGAGCCGTGTGCTGGCAGGACGTCAGAAAAAGTCCTGCCAGCAGCTTCTTTGGAGCGGTGAATGAGCGGCTCCTCCACCGCTCCTCCCCATTGAAATCAATGGGGCAGCACTGTAATACCGCCGGCAAAATGCCACTATTGCGGCATATTGCTGGGGGTTTTAACCCTTTCTCGGCCACTAGTGGGAGGTAAAAGCGCCCCTCTAGCGGCCGAAATGTGCTGCAAATCCGACGGTAAAACGCTGCGAAAAATAGCGTTGTTTTACCGCCGACGCTATGGGCGGCGTGGTGTGAAAGGGGTCTAAAAAGGGGAAAACTTACTTACAATTTTCCCAGGAAAAAACACCTAACCATGACAAGGCTTGCTGGGGGGGAGGTGGGTACTCTGAAAGCAGAAGGAGCCAGGAGTGCTGGCAGGGGACACTAGAAGAGGTAGATCGGGCTGCTTTGATCAAATTTGCAGAGAGCAGGTAATTATAACATGTTTGTCATTTAAAGCGGAGTTCCCCTTAAAAAAAAAAAAAGTCAGCAGCTACAAATACTGCAGCTGATGACTTTTAATGATCAGACACTTTCCTGTCCCAGGGTCCAGCAATGCGGGGGAATGAAGCCCCCTCCTCTCTGCAGCGCTGAAATTGTCACTGTGGGCACCTGGCTGTGGCTTCACAGCTGGGCATACACTGCGCATGCGCGAGCCGTGCGGCACGCTGTGACAGGCCGAGCAATGATCTGGGACCTGTAACGTCACAGATGATTGCCAAGAGGGAGGAGGGAGAGATGATCTTTCTTCCAGCACCGCGGAGCACCAAGGGGAAATTGGGAGGTGGAACCCTCTAAAAAAAGGGTTTCCGCCCCCCCCCCAAAAAAAAAAAATGACATGCCAAATGTGGCATATCAGGGGGTCACCTTCCCTTAAAGCAGACGTTCCATTTTTGGGTGTTACTCGGCTTTAAAAAAAATCCTTCATAATCACTTTAAATCAGTGGTCTCAAAGTACCGCCCCGCGGACTATCTCAATCTCTGTGGCCTCTCTCTCCCTTATGTTTTGACCCTTCTGTGTTTTCCCCCCTCCTGTGTATTTGCACCCCCCTCCTGTATATTTGCACCCCCCTCCTGTGTATTTGCCACCCCATCCTGGGTATTTGCACCCCTCTCCTCTGTAATTGTCCCTCCCTTCTCTGTAATTGCCCCCCCCTCCTCTGTAATTGCCCCCCCAATCTCTGTAATTGTCCCCCTCCTCTGTAATTCCCCCCCCCCCTCCTCTAATTGTCCCCCCATCTCTGCAATTGCTCCCCACGCTCGCAGCTCCGAACCCCCTGTGGTCCGGGCCTCCCTGTGTGCTGGGGCCCCGTGATACCCCCTGTCGGCTGCCATGGGGGTATTGCAGGGAGGAGGATGTGTGCTGGTAGGGGAAGAAGATTTGTAATAGGAGGGAATGGGGATAATGGCACCCCAATCACAATTTTTGGTATTTATGGAGTGTGGGGGGTAATGCTGGGTTTAATAATGCGTTTGCTGACAGTGCTGGGTTAATAATTAGTTTTGCTGACATCAGTGCTGGGTTTAATAATTTGTTTTGCTGATATTAGTGCTGGGTTTAATAATGCGTTTTGCTGACATTAGTGCTGGGTTTAATAATACGTTTTGCTGACATCAGTGCTGGGTTTAATAATGCGTTTTGCTGACATCAGTGCTGGGTTTAATAATGTGTTTTACTGACATCAGTGCTGATTTTAACAATGCGATTTGCTGACATCAGTGCTGGGTTTAATAATGCATTTTGCTGACAGTGCTGGGTTCAATAATACGTTTTGCTGACATCAGTGCTGGGTTCAATAATGCGTTTTGCTGACATCAGTGCTGGGTTTAATAATACGTTTTGCTGACATCAGTGCTGGGTTTAATAATGCGTTTTGCTGACATCAGTGCTGGGTTTAATAATGTGTTTTGCTGACATCAGTGCTGATTTTAAGAATGCGATTTGCTGACATCAGTGCTGGGTTTAATAATGCGTTTTGCTGACAGTGCTGGGTTCAATAATGCGTTTTGCTGACATCAGTGCCGGGTTCAATAATGCGTTTTGCTGACATCAGTGCTGGGTTTAATAATGCATTTGCTGACATCAGTGCTGGGTTAATAATGTGTTATCTGACATCAGTGCTGGGTTTAATAATGCGTTTTGCTGACAGTGCTGGGTTCAATAATGCGTTTTGCTGACATCAGTGCTGGGTTTAATAATGCGTTTTGCTGACATCAGTTCTGGGTTAATAATGCGTTTTTGCTGACATCAGTGCTGGGGGTTAATAGTTCTCAGAAGGGGAACTGTAAGCTTAGCACACACACATACACACATTGGGGGTTATTTACTAAAGGCAAATCCACTTTGCACTGCAAGTGCACTTGGAAGTGCAGTCACTGTAGATCCGAGGGGGACATGCAAGGAAAAAGTTTGCATGCAGGCCCCCATGGGATTTGAAAACTTGTCATGTGGCCCTCAGGTAATTTGTGTTTGAGACCCCTGCTTTAACTAGTAGCTGACCGCCCACTGTCAAATGACGGCGGGACGGTGCAGCTCTTGTGGTGGGCCACCGTCATATGACGGCGCTCGCTTTTTGGCCACTAGGGGGCGCGCACGCGCTGCGGGAGGCCTCTGATGATATCCACCATTGGATGAAACATGTCAGGCTGGCCGATGCAAGTACGCGGAGTTTGTTTTATATATGCCCTGTCATCTTTTCATTTGATGTAAGTAGATTTTAAATAAAATTTTAAGTTGACCTTACGGGCTTCACTATTGGCTTTTCCTTTCCTTCACTCCGTGGGAGATTCCTCTAGTACACTTTTATCCATCTGATCCTGTGAATCCTGCCTTATCCGCTGAGGGATTTCGTTTATGTGGGAAATCGCATCTACCTTCAGCACTATCGCTCATATACCACTGGGTTCTGGATTTCGTTCATTTGTGAAATCGCATCAACCTCTGGCATTATATGCTAACATCGCTCATATACTACAGGGTTCTGGTAAGCAGATCAAGATCACAACTTTGGATTGTTCACCATTTCTTCTGTTTTTTCACATGGAACTATTTATATTGATTTGCCGTCACTTTGTTTGATTGAACATTTATATATGGACTATCACATGTTGGGTTAATATTCCAATTTTTTCACATTATAAGTGCCACACTATGGATTTTATTTGATATTGTTTTGTTATCTCTGATATCTCTAGGAATGAAGTGAAGGAAGGAAGCGACATCCCTGCGATACATGTCAAGGAATTGAGAAACTTTTGCACTCTCCCCACAGCCAACGTGTTAGAGTTTGCAGTGCTGGTTGTTTGCACTTCTTGAGTGAGTAACCTACTTTTAACTGTAGATGTCTTAATTTTAATGTATATTGCTTAAATTGTTTAATAAAATTTCTTGCAGAGTTCTTAGGGTACCAATAAAGTTAATTAAATATACATTTTTTTAGGGATTAGCTTATTATTATAGCCCTTATAATAGCCCTTATATTCCTATTTTCCTATAATCACATTTTATTTTAATGTTTTTACTGCTGTCCTTTCTTCTCTATTGAGATTTAAAATGCTGGGCCCCAATTTGCTGGGTGGTTGATTGCGGTCCTCTGTAACTTTCTGGAAAGTGGATGCAAAGTCCCCTTTCTTGTACAGGGTATGATTTGGACTTTGGTTTAAAAATCAATGATTATGCATTGTAATTAAACAGAATTGTTCTGGTGGACTATTATCAAGTAGTAGTTATTTTATTTGGTGTAATACTTCTGTACAAAGCATTGTATATCTACAAATATAGATACATAGTTGGTAAGGTTGAATAAAGACACCAGTCCATCCAGTTCAACTTAATTGTGTGTGTGTGTGTGTGTGTGTGTGTGTGCTCATATGTGTGTATGTGTTTGCTTATGTAACTATCATCATCATTCCTTATCCCCGTATGGTACATTGTGTTCTCGAAGAAACAAATCTAAAGGTTTTTTAAATTTTTCCTAACATCTCGCTGACATCACCAACTGTATAAGTAAGTTCTGAATCCTTACCACTCTTATAGTAAAGAACCCCTTTAAGTTTAAAATGCAACTGTTTCTCATCCAACTTCCTTGCATGGCCCTGTGTCTCCTTTAGAGACTTAAGATTTATTATACAGTCACCATTCAATGATTTGTATATTGTGATCATATCCCTCTCTTAAATGCCTCTTCTCCAGGAAGAATAAAGCTTGCCAAGTTGCCATACATTATACAATGTTCTTATTCAATTTAATTTAGATTTACCTTCAACTATGTAGCACAAGGGACTGCCTGATTGCATACAAAATTAAAGTGTGTAGGTTTGACCTCATATTATATGGTTTTGGTAATCCTAAAGGAAAACTGTACAAGAAATGTGTTCATGTTTTTCAAAGTAATTTGTCTTTATTTATATGTATTTACACCTTTACATTCCAGGCAAATTGTATTTCTTGTTGGCCAAAAGTGAAGTTACCTCGTGAAGTCACTTTAAAAGTATGAATATTATTGTTCTAAAGTGAGCTAAATACAGAATGATCCTATGTATACACAAATTACATATTACATACATTGTATCCCTTTTGATGAGTTTTATCTAAAAACAAGGTTATGTAAACATTTCTGGATTGATGATCATTACGCAGACAGCTGCATTACAGTATGTGTCTGTACATGGTTGCCTTTCTTTTTCACTTAGACTTATTAATTCACTTATATGGTTCTGAGATATAAAAAAAATAAATAAATCAATTACCACATCAATTAAAAAGATTGCATAAATGCAAAACAGAAAACAAATCAAATTAATAAATAATTCATAGGAAATCTCAGAAAATAAACATGCCATTTCCCAATGACTTGGTTAGCTCACAATGCTTACTATAAAATAGGTAATTTAAATATTCTGCAACCAAGTAATTATTTAAGGATTGCTGCAGGCTAATTCACTTTTTTTTTTTAATTTTGAAGCTATCGTATCAGTCTTTAACTGATATGTATGCACCCATTTGGTCTTTGCCAACAGAAATGTAAAATATCAGAAGTCCCAAATTGTTCATTGTTTCTTTGTTTTTCATCAAATAGGGGACAAAAAGTCTTCTATGTGATGATTTTTAGGTGACAGGTTGTCTTTAATGAAAGACCCTGCATGTCTCCTCTGGGCCCCACTGAATGTATTGCAATGCACATTGCATTGCAATACATCCCTTCCCGGCTATGCTACCCAGACAAAGTGACCCGTAAGTGACATAATACACATTGCTTTCCAGGTCACAGCAGGAAGGGGAGGAGTGCGGACGTGCCATGTTGGTTCTGAGCCAACAGATGGGTAATCAGAGCCTGGAATACATGGCAGGGGCATGCACTGGGGGGGGGGGGGGGGGGATACCAGGGTGAGTGGAAGCAATCAAGTGTCAGCGCATGTGTGAAACCCCCCGCTGTCAGGTCCATACAGACCAAGCAGTGAAATGGTTTATGGAGTGGCAGGCAACCATTTCACATTTGAATCCTTGGCTGATAGTGGAGTGGAAAAGTTGGGTGCTAGTCTTTTTAAGTTTTTTTTTCTCAATAAACCCTGGAGAGAGGGTATCAAAAATAGCTTGAAATTCCTTGTAGCAGGTAAGGTAATTTTTTTGCTCTCTAACAGCAGCCAAACAAATTCTAGTGATTTTATGATAAAAATATTTATTTATCACCATCCCCAGCTTTCACTACTGGACAAAAACCCTCTGATTGGTTAAAGCAGAGTTCCACCCAAAAGTATATGCTTATTTGCTTCCTCCCCCCTTCGTGCCACATTTGGCACCCTTCAGGGGGAGGGGGGAATGGGGACCTGTTTTTGACATGTCCCCTTCCCCACTTCCGAAGTGGCCCGATCTCCCGGAAGTTTGGCCCCCCCTCCTCCTTCCCCTGTCGCTGGGCCAATTAGAAAGTGCAATGCACTTCACGCATGCGCAGTAAGGAACCAGCTGTGAACCCAAAAGGCTTCACTGCCGGGTTTCCTTACCAGGAATGGTGGTGACAGCACCTGAGAGTCGATCCGAAGATCGGCTGGGGTGCCGACATTGTGGGCTCCCTAGACAGGTAAGTGCCCTAATATTAAAAATCAGAAGCTACAGTATTTGTAGCTGCTGACTTATTTTTTTTTCACCCAGGCTGAACCTCCTCTTTAATGCAGATAAATAATCATAACTTATCACACCAACAACTGGAGACAACTTAACAGCAGAAGAATGTCCAGGGCTTAGGAGAAACCTACAGATCAGAGAAATTATAAACAAGCTCAAAACAGCATGAAATGTAACTGGGGACACTCCAGTTTAATGCAGAGTCCCTACGGAAAGTTTCTCAAATTACTTTGAACTGACATTGATGCTATATAGTGTTGTCATATAGAGATGAGGAGAGATAATTATTGTTATAACCGTTGAGGCAAGAGTGTGCTAGCTGATATGGGATGCAAACTTCTCAAAAAACAATTAATTTTCTGCAGCAACTTGTTTCCCCAAAGAGGTTTGCATTTATTGGATCCCAGCACAGAACAGAGTCAGGACAGATGATAAGAGAAAACAAGACAGGTGACAGGGAATATAAGGTACTTAGGTACTGAGAAACATTCAGAGAACCCAATCATAGCACAGCCAAAAATGACGCATGGTCTGAAGCAAGTACGAGACGTCGTACGTGTTGTCCCATCGTACGTGTACGTCACCGCGTTCTTGTCGGTCGGAATTTGGTGTGACCGTGTGTATGCAAGACAGCTTGAGAGGAATTCCGTTGGAAAAACCTTCAGAGTTTTCAGTCGTGTGTACAGGGCATTAGGCTAAATTGCATTATTTTGAAGAATGCTATTTACCATAAACAAGTACAAGTACAAGTAACCACTTACCCACCAGGCACTTAAACCCCCTTCTTAACCAGACCAATTTTCAGCTTTCGGTGCTCTCACACTTTGAATGACAATTACTTAGTCATGCAACACTGTGCCCAAATATTTTTTTTGCCCTTTTTTTCACACAAATAGAGCTTTCTTTTGGTGGTATTTAACCACTTGCCGACCGCCCCATGTACATATACGTCGGCAGAATGGCACGTACAGGCAAAATCACGTACCTGTACGTGACATTCTTCCGGCGGGTGGGGTGTCCGATCGGAACCCCCTCTGCCGGCGGGGATGGTCGGCATCGCTTCAGGAGCGATCCGGGACGAGGGGACGGCCAGTGGTTTCTGGCCACCCCCTCGCGATCGCTCCTGGCGAATGAAAAGCTTCCCCTTCCTGTCTATTGTATAGACAGGAAGGCGGAAGTGATGTCACGCTCGGTGCGCCGGTCTATGTGACCGGAACGCCGAGCAGTGAAGATGTACAGGTTAGTGCACAAACAGTACACTGACACCAGTACACATAGGCACATATTCCACCCCCCTGTCACCCCCTGATCACCCCCCAGATCACCCCCTGCCCCCCCCCCCCAGTCACAGTGTCACTAATTGCAGTGATCATTTATTTACTGATCACTGCATTTAGTGTCAGTGTGACTGTAATAACTGTCAGGGCAGTTAGTTTTAGGTCCAAGGTAGCCCCCTACCCCCCTAATAAAGGTTTAACCGCCTGATTGCCCCTAGTTAACCCTTCACCCCCTTTTGCCAGTGTCACTAAGCGATCATTTTTCTGATCGCTGCATTAGTGTCGCTAGGTAACCATTTTTTTTTTATTTTAATCGCCATGTTTAAATAGGTTCATAAATAGGTTTATAGGTCAGGTACCCCCATATTACAACCTAAATAAAGGTTTTAACCCCCTGATTGCCCCTAGAGTTAACCCTTTCACCAGTGATCACCGTATAACTGTCACTGGTGACGCTGGTTAGCCAGTTAGTTATTTCATTATTTAGGTTCCCCGTCAGGTTTTTATATAGCGTCAGGTACCCCCATATATTACCTAATAAAGGTTTAACCCCCTGATTGCCCCTAGTTAACCCTTTCACCCCCTTTTGCCAGTGTCACTAAGCGATTGTTTTTCTGATCGCTGCATTAGTGTCACTGGTGCCACTAGGTAGCCAGTTTTTTTTTGTATTACTGTTACGGGTGACGCTGGTTAGTTAGCTTGTTTTTTATACTGTCAGGGCATCCGCCATTTATTACCCAATAACGGTTTAACCCCCTGTTCGCCAGGCGGGTGATATCAATTAGGTTTTAGGGTCAAATAAGGTCTGCGTCGCCCCAGGTTAGTGCCAGTACCGCAAACACCCACGCGCAAAGCATACACCTCCCTTAGTGGCACAGTATCTGAACAGATCAATATCTGATCTGATCAGATCTATACTAGCATCCCAGCAGTTTAGGGTTCCAAAAAAACGCATTGTTAGCGGGATCAGCCCAGATACCTGCTAGCACCTGCGTTTTCCCCCTCCGCCCAGCCCAGCCCACCCCAGTGCAGTATCGATCGATCACTGTCACTTACAAAACACTAAGCACACATAACTGCAGCGTTTGCAGAGTCAGGCCTGATCCCTGCGATCGCTAAAAAAATTTTTGTGGTAGCGTTTTGATTCAGTCGCTAACAGTCAGGAGCTTTTTTACCTGTGAATCTCAAAAAAATAAAAAAAACAAAAATAGTTGTGTTTTATTGTTCTCTCTCTCTCTCTATTCTCTCTCTATTGTTGCTCTTTTTTTATCCATT